>CM062818.1:160913330-162113330 GCA_031772625.1 Pinus tabuliformis
AACACCTGACACATAGCCATCAGAAGCTTAATGGAAGCTTGGCTATAAATTTATCTGTTTGGTCCCCAAGCTTGCATCTCAATTTCCCTTCAGTTTTTACACCATCTAGCTGAGAGAGCAGAGCTTGGAAGTGCCTTCAGATTTTCTGTATTTTTTTTCTTTTGCTTGGATTGAAGCTAGAGCATTGTTTTCAGTAAAGAAGCAACTGGACTGTGGTTTGCATCAAGAACATCACCAATGGCTGGAGGTAATTTATATTTCTGGGCATTAAGTTTCAACGATTCATTTAGTTTTTCCGCATACAGAATCGTTGTTGATTTCAGTTTCTATTAGCAATTTTCCCCTGAACACTGCAAACTACCTTTGCACCCATTCCTAGTAGAGCAGGGCAAAAACCCTATGCTCTTCGTCTTTTTAGCTGCAATCCCACAGCCATGGTTTCCATGGATTACATAACAGAAAGCATGGAAAACTATTCTCCTCCTCCCCTCCGAGGAGAGCGGAGATCCTTTTACCTCTCTTTTACATTTTTTGGACTTTAATAATGAATCTAATTTTCCAATTACAGAACTATTTATAATCCCATATGATACTAATTTGTCTGGTTGGAAAGACAAAAACCAAAATACAAATTTAACACATGAAACATAAAACACATGAATTATCACTCACAAAAAGCAAACCTCTTCTACCAACTAGCCTAAAATAACTTATGCAACCGCACACTAATTTTTAGTATGACTTAACTTACTTGACTCCGTAAATTTAGCCAACTCTTCGGACCTGAATAATTAGCTTATTTTAAACATTTTCACCGGTAAAAGTGCGATGGGAGGAAAGTAACTGAGAGCAAGCTAATGATGGAATCCATGACCCTCCCACCAAGAAGATAATAATAATGCAACAATGAAAAACTGTGAAGCAAATTGTTGCAAAAACTGCTAACGCCTCCAAAGCGAAGAAGGAAGCACACAAAGAAAGTGCGGCAGAACTTGCTAGCACCATCAATGAGAAGAAGAAAGCACAGAAACAAAATGTGGCAGCAACTGTTTGTACGCCTTCTTCGCCACAAAAGTCCTGAGAAAGTTGCTCAGCACTGGAGTCCTCGAGATGACCTCACTTTCTTACTCAGACATGTATGGGCTTGCCTTTTAACACAGTTTCTGTGTATAATAATGTTGGGCCATGTTGGACACAGTTTGAGAATTCTTATACGCCCTAGGGCCAAGTTTCAGTTAATCACTGCTGAGATGGAGGTCATTATCTATAGTTTACAGAAAAATAAATACAATTTTGATTGCCCACATCGAAGCTGCTTTGTATGGCATTTAGAAGCGATTGTGGAGGTGAAGAGGCAGGCAATTTGTCTGCCCATCATGAGGGGAAGAAGAAGAAGAATGGAGTTTAGATAGAGAACGAAGATACTCAGCACTTGATGCAGACAACTTTGCAGAATAGCCCTTACCTCTGATTGCATGTCCTTAAGCATGTTCTGAATAACATCCTTCATCTCCTTGAAAGCAGCGTCCCTTTTGGCAGATAACTGATCATACTATTCTCGACTTATTTGTGCACCCTTGTTGGTTTATCTTCTCCTTACTCTCCTTGCTCTTTTTCACATGTCCTTCTTTGGGTATCTACCTTCTCTACCTGAACTCCCTTCTCCACAGATGCTTGCCTTCTTTCGCTTGTTGCTCCTTTGCACATGCGATTTTTTGAATATTATACATAGAAACCATGTAAAAAATCTAGCATATACCTGTTTCAGAGTAAGACAAAAACCCATTGACAAAATTTAGCTCATCTTTAGGACTTGAGTATAGAGCAGCTTTCTTAAATATTATACATAGAAACCATGTCAGAAGGCTAGCCCGTACCTGTTTCAGAGTAGAGAAAAGCCCATTGACAAAAGTGAACTCATGACTCAGTACTGAGTAGCTTTCTTGGCAGACTTTTGTGGCGAGGAAGGCGCAATAACAGTGTCTGCCCTATTTTGTTTGTGTTTTCTTCTTCTGGTAGCAAATTCTGCCACACTTTTTTTTTCCTGTGTTTCCTTCTTCGCTTTGGAGGTGCTAGGAGTTTCTGCAACAATTTGCTTCACAGCTTTACATTGTTGCAATGTTATTATCTTCTTGGTCGCTTTCTAACGACAGTTCCTCTCATCACCAAAAGCAGTTTTAGTAGTGAAGCTGATCGGATTATCGAATGGCTTCTGTTGCTTCACCTTCTGTGTTTTGGACAGTGGAATTAGAGAATCTGTTCATCGTTTGAATCAGACATGAGTTAAGTGGCAGCCAGCTGGGAGGAAGGCAAAAACATCTCCACTCTCCTAGGGCAGGAGGAGAGTAGTTCTTTATGCTTTCTGTTGTGTAATCCGTGGAAACCGGACAATGGGATTGCAGCTCAAGAAAAAGTACCCTGGTCATGGGATTGCAGCTCAAGAAAAAGTAAGAGCAAAGGGCTTTTGCCCTACTCTATTGGAAATGGGCGCGAAGGTCGTTTGGTGAAAAAATGAAAAGCTAATCCTTCTCGATGCATCAATGCGGAGCATTAACCATGCGATGGGAGAGATTCGGCCAGCTATATCCATGGATAACTCGCTTCCATTCTTTCTAGCCTGGCAACCCACCGTCCACGATTAACTATTATCCCTAAGTTTTAATTAATTCATGACTAAGTTTACCGGACTAAGCTACTAACATATGCTATGATTTTGTGTGAGTTCAAACAATTTAAGTAATTCATATACCATGCAACCATTTTAGTAAGGGGAATTGGAGATTTTTATATTTTTATTGAGGGAGAGTGAAGGATTTTTATATTTTATATTTTTATTTTTATAATGTAGGAAATTGGTATTGTGTATTATATTTATCTGTTTAATCTTTTAGATTTTTAATGCAAAAAAAAGTTAATTTAAGTGGATAAGGGTTTAATGTGAATTTTTTTAAAATGATAAGAAATTCATGAATTCAACTTTCTTAATCTTAATTTAAATTTTCAAATTAAAGGAAAAAATTAAACATAAAACAATTTTAATTATTTTATAAATAAATTATAATTAAAAACTTTTATCATAATAGTTTAATGGATTTAATTTTTTTTATTTTTTTTTATAGAATTTTGGAATAATGAATAATGAATTTGATTTATTTTATTTTAAATTTTGTTAATATGTATATATTTTTTTATTAAATTAAATTATTAATAATAATAATAATTTATTTTTTATTTTTTATAATTTCAAAAATATTGAGTTTAATCATTTTTATATAGTAAAAGAGTGTTAGGGTGGTTCAAGTAAACATGACTTAATCAAGTTATTTGGTGGTTTTTGGGCTCTAGGTTTGTGAAAATTTATGGTTTTGTTCATGATTCTGCGTATTTAAAGATGGAGAAACTCCAAGTAAATTTGTTTCAGTGATTAGAGGGATCCCAACAACGATGCCTTTAGACACCAACACTTCTTTTGGTTTCATGATCCTGACAACTAGTAATAAAGCTTAGGCAACAATTCAAGATATAGAGTAGTGAAAATGGAAGACATTGAAGTTGTGTTAAATGAATATGTAGATGAAATGAGAGTAAGTAGAGCAAGAGGCCAAAGCCAAGGAAGTTGTGGAGAGTGGTAGCCCTGCAATGATTGTAGGTGGAAAAATGGAGAGGCTTCATGGTTCAACAAACTTCGTGGAAATGCTCTCACAATTAAGCGGACTGTGGAGGAGGAGATTAGAGTCAAGGCACTGAGGGGTGGCAGATCGAGTCCATCTAGAGGAGGCCAGGTTGACAGTTAAGAGTGTGGAGCTCATTGCTGATAAATTGGTCTTGTTCGAGAAATAAATATTCAAAGATCAGTTGGGCGAAGGTGAAGAGGATAATGAACAATACAAAGAATGGTGTTGACAATAAGAACGAATGCATGTACCCCATTTTCACCGTCGGCCTATCTGTGCATGAATGTGGAATGAGACGGGATGTCGAATGCACAAAATCTATATAGACGTGTGCGCCAGAGAAAAGAGAACATCGAGGCGCTCTTAATTATGAAGATGAAGGTTGTTGCCACAGGGATTGCCATAATAACCCCACTGGAAAGAAAACCTGAAGGATGAGGCATGAGTCGACATGTATCTAGGTGTTGTTGGTGGCTAGATGTCAATATAGTTTGAACTTGTTGTGGTACGTTAGGATGCAGGAGCCACTTGTTACAAGGATGCAGTGAGTTAGACTACCACTGCAAATGACAAATAGAAGAAGGTCGAGTTGTATGGTGGTTGACTCATGGGCATGCGCTGTCTTGATGAGAGATCATCTGGATTTGATGAGTGCAAATGATGTTGAAAGGCAAGTCAAAGTATGGATCAACACAGATATATAAACATAGTGAGAGACTGGTCGTATGGACGAGAAAATGGAATTGGAATCAATGGTGTTTTGGGATAATGAATGAGCTAGCATGTGATGAGAGTCGCTGTGGTGTGCGAACACCCTAAGGGTTTTGGTCCAATGCGGGTGTATTTCCCTAAAAAGTTATAAGACTATTGTTCATGTATACATGTTGCACAAGAGCACAGATTGTTATAAGGCCCTTAAGGTTTTGATCAGTCATACAAGTAGTGCAATGGTGCATGGAGTCATCAAGTCGTGAAATGGACCACTTGGATAGTTACCAAGATGGCAGGTGTTCTAGTATCCTAGCTTGAGGGGGGAATGTGAGATTTCATGTGAGATGGTTGATGAATGATTGGGACCAGCTTAATCTTCGGCTCTAGGCTGTTGAACTTTTATAGCTATGGTTGGTCTTCATAATTTGTATTAGCCCTCCAAATAAAAGAAAATGATAAATATGAAAGTGACTTTCAAGTTGGCTTCAAGAATGAGAAATTCAAATTCATTACATCCAAAATCATGTCGACCAGCCCCAAATGTTCAACTCAGTGTAACCCTTTGGCACACCTATTTAGGCTCATTGATTTACTATTTAAAAGCACTCGACTTCCTCCTCAAAGGTGATCCGTAAACTGTTGTGGATATTCCACTGGACAGTTCGTCACAACAGATCTAATAATATTGTATTAAAACTATGAAAATTATACAGTATTATAGTTTATTAAACTTTAAGATCTGTTGATTTAACTGTAATTAGTGCATGCATGTGAATGGAAATTATACAGAAAAGTAGAGAACGAAAAAATAAGCGCACACACACACAAGACACAAGATATGCTCCTTGGGAAAACCTTTCAGGAGAAAGCCCAGCTAGAAGGTGAGGTCGCTTCACTCTCTTTCTCTATCTGGAAATATGGTTGCAGGTACAAAGAAGTAATGCCTGTGGCCCATGGGCTGCTACAGTGCACATATACTCTATGTCTACTCTACTTCCTATCTGTCCTTACTATCTTTGCTCAGCTATGGAACAAAAGGCTCTTGAAAGAATGGAATCCCTCTTCCTCCTAATGGCCCAACTATAACACATCTCGATAGCCTACTAGTGGTTAATTTTGACTACATCAAATCTTAACTAGAGTTACAATATAGACTCTTCTAGAGTCTTTTACATCAAAAACACGTGGCTAGCCCCTTTTCCATGAATAATGGGGGTTGACGTGGCATCCTCCGGAACTATAGGTGTGAAAACAAGAAGGTCAACTTCTTAGTGGTATAATTTTTGTAAAGGTATCTGTGTGTATAATAGCATATAAATTTATTATGCTAAAACAACAAATTTTTACCCCCAAAAAACGTCATTTGATGCTTCAAAATGCTCCCGGAAGGTTTCATACCTCGTTTCGCCAAATTGGGTCTCGCCGGTAAAAATGTTCCCGTGAGTTGATTCCTCCACTTTTTTCCACTCCAAATGCATCAAGATGGATGACAAACAATATAATGATCCAATTTGGATCAAACCTCCCCATTTCGGAAGGATTTTGGTCACCAAAATATT
Source organism: Pinus tabuliformis (assembly GCA_031772625.1). Classification (NCBI taxonomy): domain Eukaryota; kingdom Viridiplantae; phylum Streptophyta; class Pinopsida; order Pinales; family Pinaceae; genus Pinus; species Pinus tabuliformis. The sequence goes on from CM062818.1 coordinate 160,919,275, forward strand.
TTACTAAAGGAGGTGAGCAAATTTTTCCTCCACCTTCTATCTGGTGTACCATTTAGCTTTGCATGGAATTTGTCCCTTCAACCTAATCTACCAAAGGTCATGATTCCCCTATCTTGTAGTTTTGGACCTCTTTTGCAAAACTGTATCTTATGTCAACTCTACTTGAGCGTCTGGTGCCAAATTCTCCACAGAAGGTAGGACATGTTCCTTTTCCTGATCTAGCATGGAAGGCTCATAGAGTTTCAAATTCTCTACATTCACAACTGAGTAAAGGCACATATATGGTGGTAAACTGAGTTAATAGGCATTATCACCCACCATTTCTAGTATCTCAAAGGAACCATACCTTAGAGCCTTTATTTTCTTAACAAGCCCTTGCAGCCTCTCCTTGTTCAATTATAGCCACACTCTATCTCCCACCTTGAATTATTTCTCTGTTCTCTATTGATCATCCCTGGCCTTACACTTCTCCTGCGACAACTACAGTGCCTCCTGTACCTATAGATGGATATGTCTGATCTCCTCTATAAATTTTTCACCCCTCCAAGCATCTCATGTAAGATCTTCCCTCACTCCTCCTTGTTGCCCATATGAAATATCTAAAGGTGAAGGTGGAAAATATCAAAAACAAGTCTCAAATGGGGACTTTCATATAGAAGTGTGGACTGCTCTGATATAAGAATGATGTATATATACCATATTTTCATCCCATGTCTTTGGATGCTTCTGGTTGTATCCCCTCAAAAGTTGCACCAAAGTCATGTTGACTACTTTTGTCTGCACATATGCTTGTGGATGGAATGCTATAGATCTCTTCAACTTTGTTTCCATCTTCTCCCACAATGTAGTCCAGAATGCATTGAGAAATCTTGTGTCCATGTCTAAAATGATGCTCCTTGATATCCCAAAGTGCACCCAAACCTTTCCAAAGAAAAAGTTTGTTTCCTCTTGTCCGTTGATGGTCTTTTTACAGGGCATCAAAACACACATCTTGTTGAACCTGTCAACTACCATGAACATGTAGTCATGTCCCTTCCTGGTTGTCAGTAAACCTCCCACAAAGTCCATGGAAATTCTTTCCCAAGGACGAGTAGGTACAGGTAAGGGATGATACAGACCTTGTTTCTTATTGCTAGACTCGTTGGTACAACAAATCATGCATCCTCTTATGAACCTAGCTACCTTCTCTTGCATCTTGGGCCAATACACATACCTCTTCAAGTTAGCCACGATCTTCCCTACACCAAAGTGCCCTGTAACCTTGTAGGGGTTAGCCTCTCTAATCAATTGCAAACACTCCCCTTTAGGAACACATAGTTTATCCATCCTGTAGAGTAACCCATCCTAGAGATGGTAGTCAACGATGTTGTCACCATCCACATGACTTTGACTCTGCAACTATTAATAAACCTCCTTGAAGTCCTCATCTTCTGAATATGCCTCTCTATATGCAAAATGGGTGAATGGTTCCATGTGCATACGATTCATAAAGCTGTAATCTTTGATTTGGGTGGCCTTGAAAGCATGTCGGCCAACTTGTTTGTGGTGCCCTTCTTATACTTGATCACCAAATGAAACTGATGTAAAAACCCCACCCACTTGTAATGCATGGTTTGTTATATCTTACTATGGGCCTACAAGTATTGTAACGACTGGTGAGCTGTGTGGATTATTGTCTCATTTCCCATCAGATAGTTCTTCCACTTCTTCACAGCTTCCACCATGGCATAGAGATCCTTATCATAGGTAGGGTAGTTAAGAACTGTCGCATGAAATACTTCAGGATGGTAGCAAATGGGCCTTCCTCCTTGCATCAAGACAAATCCCATAACATACCTACTCGCATTTGTCTCCACTTCAAAGGGTTGTTGCAAGTTTGGTAATGCCAGAATTGGTGCTTAACTGATCTTCTTCTTTAGCTCCTTGAAATCCTTCTACTGACCTTTTCCCCACTGGAAACTCTTGCCACTTGTTGTTATGGCGTGGAGTGGTGTTTCTGCTGCTGAAAATGAGGCTATGAATTTCCTCAGGTACTGTGTTTCCCCAACAAAACTCGTGACCTTAGAAATATTAGTAGGCATTGGTCATTTCATGATGGCATCCATCTTAGAAGGATCTATCTTCAGTTCTCCTCCATCGATCACACACCCCAGATACACCAAATGGCATAACTAACCACTCACATGAACCTTGCCTGGTTTTAAAGGAAGTCTTCCACATATCTTCTTCTTTGACTCAAACCTAGTGATATCCATACTTCAATTCCAACTTTGTGAAGTATTTTTCTTGTTATAATTGATCCAGCAAATCATCTAACCTAGGCAGGGGGTATTTGTTCTTGAGCGTGATTTTATTTAATGACTTGTAACCTATACACATCCACCAAGTCCCATACTTCTTTGGCATAATGATGATGGGTGACCCACATGGTGATGTACTTGGTCGAATGACAGGTTATTCCAATAGTTGTTGCCACTGTTTCTTCACCTCACTTGCTTATGTAACATACATTTTGTACAGCCCAATATTTGGCATTGGGAATCTGGCAAAAGTTGGATCTCATGCTCCACTTCTCTCTTAGGTGGTAACCCTTTAGGCTCTAAGAACACATCCTTGTATGCATGTAAAAACTCCTCCAATTTTTGTTTTTGTTTATTAGTACACCCCTCCAGGGATGCCTTGCCTCTTATTCACTCCTCTTAAGATTAACTTTCTCTTAAAAACAATAAAACATACTTGTTGCTAGAACTGATCAATTTCTTGGCTTGGTTGGAACTTACCAATGAAATTTTCAACTTGCCTTTGTGCGCGTTGATGATGAATGATTTTCCATCCTTGATGAGGCGGTATTGGCTAGCTCTCCTCGTGAATATTTTATCACGCATGTACATGTATGGACTCCCAAACACGACTCCACATACATCAAGCGGAACCACATCAAGATCTACTTCATCAATGAAATCAGCACTAATAGCAAAACTAATTAATTTTACATTGTTTTGTTACCTTTAGCTCTACATGCTTATTTACCCATCCCAGTGGATATGGGTTTGGATGATCACGAACTTCCAGTCCCAACTTCTTGACCAGCTCTGCTGTAATGAGATTTGTCTTTGATCTTGAGTCAAACAGAGCATCAATCTTTGTCTTCTTGACGTGTATCTTTATATGGAAGAGTTTGTTCATGTCTTTATCTTCCTGTTGTTGAAGGCTACTCAAATTCACCTCCTTCTACACTTATGTATAAAAGATCTTCTCATCCACATATGAGTTGATTTCAACTTGGTTGCTCGAATCAGTGGCCATGAGATTCTTCTTCTTATTATCTTTCTTCTTGTTCTTCGAGTTTAGCTCTAGATGCAACTTCCAACACTTCTCCTCTGTATGGCCATCAATGTTGTAGTGGTTGCTAGGATCTTTGCACTGGTGTGTTGTGGTTGTCATCTTTTTATCTTTCCCCCTTTTTTCTTCTTCTTCCCCTCCTTAGAAGCTTCTTGTTGCTCCTTTTGCTTTGATCCACTTGATTGTGCTCTTTTTAGGCCTATGTTCTCTAGGTATTGTGCATGTACACAAGCCTCGTCCACTGATTTGGGCTTGAACAACATCACTTGCTCACACAGATGGCAGTGCAGACCCCCCAAATACTTGAGGAGTGCATCTGGGTTCTTGGAGAATACCTAGCATTATAGCCATCTTTCTTAATTTTGTGGTGTACTCCTAGACACTTTGGCCCAGTTTTTTCCTGAAGTAATGCCACTGGATATATTGGTCCTCCACGTACCCAATGGGATAAAACTATGACTTAATGAGGGTTTTGAAATCCTCCCATTTAGTCACTAGAGGTTCTCCCTCCAACCTCATGGTTTTTGTGTGGCTCTCCCACCAAGTCAGTGCATGGCCCTCTAATTTCAGTCATGCGAATGAGATATTTTTCCCTTCCTCAATCTGATGGACGTTGAAATAAACTTCCAGTTGTTGCTACTAATGGTTCAGATTTAAAGTGTCGATACCATCGTGGTACGGCTTGATATCGACTTTTGCTCCCATTTTGAACAGGGATTGGTTCCTGACACTCGAACTGGGTTGATCTTTTTCGGGTTCTTTCTTCAACTAGTTATCTGTGTCTTCCCGATCTCTTGATCCCCCTTCTGATTTTTCATGTGCATTCGAACCCCCATCTTCTCCAAATATCCCCAACTTATAGCTTAGGGTTGTCATGAGGAGTTTTACATTGTGGTTTATATCCACAACTTGTTGTACAAGCTGTGAAAACCTCACCTTTGCAGGATCACGAGGTTCGTTTACAGATTCGTCAGCCATGATTAGGGTTTTATGATTTTCGACCCCATCGACCTAGATCCCCTGCAAATATCCACAAATACCCAAAGAAACTTACTCTGATACCAAATGATCTGTAAACTATTGTGGATATTCCACTGGACAGTTCATCACAACATATCTAATAATATTGTATTAAAACTCTAAAAATTCTACATTATTATAGTTTATTAAACGTTAAGATCTGTGGATTTAACTGTAATTAGTGCATGCATGTGAATGGAAATTACACAGAAAAGTATAGAATGACAAAATAAGCACACACACACACAAGACACAAGATATGCTCTCTGGTAAACCCTTTCGGGAGAAAAACCAGCTAGAAGGCGAGGCCGCTTGGATCTCTTTCTTTGTCTGGAAATATGGCTGCAGGTACAAAGAAGTAATGTTTATGGCCTGTGGGCTGCGACAGTGCACATATCCTCTCTATGTGCTCTACCTCCTATCTCTCCTGGCTATCTTTTCTCAGATATGGAACAAAATTCTCCCGAAAGAATGGAATGCCTCTTCCTCCTAGTGGCTCGGTTATAATACAACTTAATAGCCTACTAGTGGTTAATTTTGACTACATAAACTCTAGGAGTTACAATACAGACTCTTCTAGATTTTTCCACATCACAAACACGTGGCTAGCCCCTTTTCCATGAAAAATGGGTTTGACGCAACATCCTCCCGAACTATAGGTGTGAAAATAAGAAGGTCAGCTTCTGAGTGGCATAACTTTTACATACATACTCCAATTGATGTGCTTCTTGCACCGTTGGAAAGGTATCTGTGTGTAGAATAGCATGAAAAGGTGGCTCAAAATGCTCCTAGAAGGTTTCAGACCCTATTTCACCAAACTAGTTCCCACTGGTAAAAGCGTTCCTGTGAGTTGATTCCTCCACTTTTTCCACTCCAAATACATCAATATGAATGACAAACAATATAATGATCCAATTCAGATCAAAAGGACACAATTCAGATGACCATCTCCTATTGTCTCTGTTCACACATGTGAGAATAAGAGGATGAATCTTAGGTAGACTAGAAGGACAAATTTGAAGTAGACCAAAATTTCAAGAGGCTAAATTTGTCTATGTTTGACTAGATTTGACCTAAGTTTGGTTACTGGTCAATTTGACTTTGTTTTTGAATGGGAAATTAGATTGTATCTCTTGTTGAATTGGACAATTTCTCTAAGAAAAGGTTGTTGGGTTTTGCCCTAGTTAGGATTTTTCCAAGATAAAATTTGGGTCTTTTATTTGGCTCTCTCTTTATGATCCTATTGGCTTTATTACTTTATTTCTAAAGCTTTTATATTGTTAAACACACACATGGAAACAACAAAATATGAATGATAAGCAGGGGAGTACCTTATTATTAACAAATGATATACATTTATAGTATATGGTGTGACCCTTGGATTCATATTCCAATTGGTCTCTTGGACTCCTTTTGGCTGTTCAGCTTCCACACCAACCCTTAAAGGATTAGGTGTCCAACATTCCCCACCTTAATCCGAAGGGTTATGTATGAGTCCAAGAAGAGAGTTGTAATACAAAACGTGCAAAAATGCATGGCAGCACTAGGCTAAATGTGCTCTCTGAAATGTTGGTATAAAGGGCGATGGTTTAAGGATGACCACCAACACTGGAATGCTTAGTGCAGTTCCCAGAACTCTTCCAAGTCTGGCATGAAGCTCAGGTCTTCTGCTAGAGGAAGTGCTTTTGATGTTTTGAAGAGGGAAACCTTCAACCATGAAAGGGAGGTCTCACCCCGCATAAAAGGGAGAACCTCAACCTGAAAAGGGAGGTCTCAACCTGTGATGGTTTAAGGATGACCAAAAACTCTGGAATGCTTAATGCAATTCCTGGAACTCTTCCAAAACTAGCAACAAGTTGAAGTCTTCTGCTAGAGGAAGTGTCCCCAATTCTTTGAAGAGGTATCACCGACTGAAGGTGTGCTCAGTGGAATCTTTGTCTCTGGCTACAACTCTGAATTTGGTATGGCAGGTTGTGGCTCAGGCTCACTTGATGTGGGTTTGAAGCTTGTAGATGACCATCATTTCCCCCCCTGTCAGATACAAGGTGAGATGATGGAGAAAACTCAACTACAAGACTGTTCAGTACTCTAGAACAAGTTCTGACATATGGCTAGAATATCTTCTTGGTTGTTGATGCCCATTGCTAAGAAGCGATCCATCCAAGATGAATCTTTGTTCTTGCGGGAGGTTTGTTTCTGAAGCATTTGTGTGAAGAATGGGTGGTTTTATGACAATGCTTACATGAATGAAGATCAAAACAGTGATCTTTCATATGGCCAACTCGATCACAGTGTTGGCATTTCACAATCTGTTGTTGTGGAAGAGGGGCAGAATCTGAAACAACTGAAGGTGAACTGTCATGAGGAGCAGGTGAAGATGAACCGTCCTGAAGAAATCCAGCACTTTGAAATTGGATTGGTTTGGAGTAGTCTGGAATATGAAAGGACACGTCCTTGCCATATCCAAGACCAGTTATGTGCTTGTTGTGGACAAGCTCTTCCCAAGGTCTGACGACCGACTTAGGAAGTGCAGACTGAATTTCTGCTTGTGCATGCAATTTTGCTGCTTTATTGGGCACTGGATCTGAATCAATTGTAACATTATTGTCTTGCTGTTTATGGGAGTCTGTTTCAATCTTCTGAATAGAAACAGGTTTAGCATGATGACTCCACTGTTGTAATTCTTCCTGCTGTAGTTGAGATTCAAGCTGCAAAAATTCTACCTTTTCTTGTGTATACTGCAGATAGGTTTTAATATCACAAAGAGTGTTCTTGCTGATTTTCATTGTATCATGATCAGTAGAATGTATCATAGTTTTCAAGAACTCTAATATTTCAGTAATTCGAGCCATATTCTTCATTGTCAAAATTACACCTTTTTTTTTTTTTAAACTGATCACAACTTTGAACAAATGAAGAAGCAGCACCCACTCACAATACTATGTCAAAAATATTTTCTTTATCGCTGGAAATTTGGAACCTTGAGCAAGTCAACATTACCATTGACCAAGAAAATTTCAGCTTTGGAAAGAGCGCAACTTACAGTTCAAGGTATATAATTCAAAGTAGAGAAAACATCAGCATATATATACCACACAACCTTAAAAAATAACTCAATGTGCATATAATTTGTCATTTGTCATACGAGTCAAGCTGTCAATGCAAAGAGAAGAGCCACCATACCACATACTACTTGCAAAGCATACCATGAATTACGCACACATACCATGACCTTCAAAACATATGCTCCATTCACCAACGCATAAAAATAATCCAACATATAAACCAACACCCATCACAACGCATATATATGGATTCAACATATATAAAAGAAATGCAGCGAACAAAGTTTGGATGACACCAGTGCTCACGGAATTGTAAACACTCCAACACACCTCTTTCCCTTCCAACCATATATCCCATAAACGTTGTCCATGGTTTTTCATCCAGGCTACGCAGTTGCTCTGTAAGCTTGAATTATAGCTTCTAGACAACAGTTTTTGGAGGGATTTATCCCCACGTCCCTATTTGAAAAATAAAAGGATTTGAGCATCATACTTAGAAGGATTTGGCATACCCATATGCGCATCTGCTACCATGTATAGCAACAAACCATTCTTGATCTCAAAAAAACGCAAAATAAATTTCAAGTGTCAGTTGGTAAGGCATTGTCATTCATGTTGTAGTCAGCATTCCTTTTCTGGATGGCTATGGAGTTTCTTGCTGAATAAACACACAGTCAAAAAACGCCTTCAAGAATCCACCAATGCTGAGCATATTCCATAAGCTCTTGAGAATCCAAGTGTATTTTTCAGAAGCTTGGAAATTGTCGTAGCGGCACTATATTCAGTCTGGTCTCACTAGGGTGTATCATTTCATATTGAAAAACAATATATCCAACTCCCACATGGGCTCCAGTTCACCACTATCCATTGCGCAGCTCTGATATGGATCGAATATGCCACTTCTCCCATCTACTATGCAGAAGCCTGGAATAATTTGACTGTGATTCGTGAAAGAAGAGGGATGATAAAGAAAGTGCAATTCATTAGCTATTTCTTTGCCATAGATGCATATATGCTTGGGTCTGTCACACGGAATTGGTCAAGGGTGCGGACACAGCTGACCTTCCTAGAAGTCTAAGACATTCTAATGACAAACAAGACAAAATGGAGTGATCTTTCTCTAAATACACCTTTTACAACATGAAAACTACAAGTGTTTAGGCTTACCTTATTCCAAAACGCTGTTGTTGAAGTCCGTTCTTGACGATCCGGATGAGCTCCTCCTTCAAGTCAATTCCTGCAACCACAAACAATCAAACAATTACCAAGCACTTGCATTTCATATAATAAAACATATATTCAACATGCAGACCAAGGAACACATGAAATAACTCATTAACACAAGCTATTGAGAAAAATAAACCAGTTTGTATTAATAACGAAACAAAGAAACTCTTACAACCTGGCCTTGGTGTTGTGCAAGTTCCTCCCAGGGTCCATCAAGGGTTTTCCTCTACTTTGACAAAGCTCACCCTCTTCCAAGTAGAATCAAGTAAAGACAATCTCTCCTCACAAAGGCTCTAATGGAAGACCTAAATCCTGCAGCATTTACCCAAAGAAAATGTATAGCTCCAACCTCCTCTCCTTCTGGCTCAATGCCTTTATTTATAGTGCTGTAAAGAGGTTATTCAGGTCCACTATCAATGGGATCATCCCCCTCTATGGGTGGGATAGCTCCCTTATTGATGGGATAAGTTCCCCCTTAATAGAGACACATGAACCAACTGGAGGCGCATCCATTTCATCAAACCGACCTCTAGAATGTTCTAGAAGTAACCACAAGTAACTTTTTCAAGATAAAACTCGCGCATTTTGCCTTTTACAGAGGGACGCACCTGTCCCTTAACATACAGAGCGTCCATGGACGCATATTTTGTGAACAAGGTCAGCGTCCCCGCAGGTAAGGCTAGAGAGAACCTGCGACCCCAGAGATAAACATAGTTTTTACAAGACTTTCTCTCTTCTTTGAGTTTGAGATGGATAACAGAGGCATGAGACTTGCCTAAGAGGGTAGCATGACTGTTGATTTGAGCCATACTAACTGTAAGTAGTCAAGGTGACATTTTTTAGTGTAACAGATTGCCCCCTAAAGTGCGAAGCCTGGAATAGAATAGGGTTTTGTAATTCTAGGAAGGGTGAAGCGCTTTATCATTTCAAGGATTGTCTTGTGGATGGCCTGGTTGGAACCTGCAATTTTCAACACAAAATACATGGATAAGATTATATCATCACTGAGGTAGGCATTCCCATACTCAGATTCAAAACTTTAACTAATGGACTAACTATTCTGATACAGGAATGATCTTGCAGTACATCATTTTAATAGACTTTTGTAGACACAGTATGGACGCAGCCATCTGTTTATGATTAGTCTACATAGATAATGAATACAAAACTCCTCGCAGCCTGGATGGTAGAAACTAGATCCAGGGTCTTCACTTCTACTTCCCGAATTGGTACGATTCTAGCCATGTGATTAAATGATTCGATGTCGAACATGTTAGAAACCACTTGATTACCAGTCGATGATGTAAACTGTTAACAAGCGTGAGAGAGACCACCAGTAATGTCAATGGTTCTCAAAGTACCAAGCACAACCCGTGAAATGTGAATAGATGTTTTGATGTCGAACACTTCACGGAATCCTTTGATCGAAAGTCAATGATGTAAACTGACGTCAAAGGCGAGAAACTTGCCATTGATGCATGCAGACTTCAAGGTGCTGTCGATTCCTAAGTCATCTTTCTAGATAATGTGTCGATGTCGATAGAAAGCGACCCGTTGCAGGCAAGCCCGCAACACGAAATCATTGTTCAAGTTGAAGAAACGTTGCTGTAAGGACTGACTCAGGGATGGTCAAATGGATGACAAGTATTTTGCAGATGAAAGTTTTTGCTTGCAGACCTCTTGAACACATAACGACACGACAGATGGCTTGGTGACGAATAACTCAAAGTTAATCCCCGAACCCGGTTAAAGACTTTCAAAGTGGTTTGGTCAACTGTGAGGTAAAAGATTTCCCAACCCAGGTGAATGAAAAGTGTTGTGTTCAAGAGTGGTAATAAAGTTTCTTTTGAGACAAAAGGTAACAAACAGGTTCATTCTTCTCTCTTTTCCCCCACCATTTCTGGCAAGTACCTCTTTATTTTTAACAAGCTTGAGGAGGATAACATATGCTTGATTATAAGCTCATCCTTCGGACGAGTCCAACCTAGTTTAAATTCGAACCCTAGGAAGGAGTGGTTCGTTCCTGTTTGTAATTGAACAGGTCCTCTACTGTAAAAGTTTAACGAGCCCAGTATAGGAGAAACTCGGCGTTTTTCAATTTTAGAGAGTCTGAAAAAACAAAAGGAGACTCCACGTTGAACTTTTTCGTACATTTGTGTCCCTCAAGCCCGAAAAAGTATAAAATAATACCTGGGGGAACCGCTTGATCTTGCGACCAAGGAGTACTTTCATAATAGTGTCGTTGACCTGAAAAGTAAAAAGCGATCAAGGACACGTCGTTTTATTTCCTTATCGAGTTTGAAACGACAAAAACCCGGCAATCTTTTCCTGATTTTGCGGTCAGAAAAGAGCTAAAAGGGGACCGTCTTTTAATTCCGTTTTAACGAGTGTAAAAGAAACGCTCGGCAATCTTTTCATATTTTATGAGTCAGAAAAGGGCTTAAAAGATGACTCTAAGGTGTCATTTTTTCGTAAGTTTTAACGAGTTCGAAAAAATGATAAAAATGTACTCATGGTTTTCATTTTTTCGTAAGTTTTAATGAGTTCGAAAAAATGATAAAAATGTACTCATATGGCCGACTTTCAATTTAATTTACGAGCAGGAAAAGATGGAAAGAACTCGGCATTTTCATTTGTTTTACAAGAATGAAAAATAGCAAAATAATCTCGGTATTTTCATGAGTTTAACGAGTCTTGAAAATAACTGAAATTGACTCAAGATAGGTTTCATTTTTACAAAAGCTTGAAACAGAGAAAAACTATGCTTTGAAGTAGTTTCATTTTTACACAAGCTTGAAACAGAGATAAAACTGTGCTTGATGCCCCCTAAGCATAATTGCTAGAGCGCATGCCCCCCAGCTTCATTTCATTCAACCAGTTGGATGAAATGAGGTTTGAGTTACGAGATCATTTGAAAGACTTGACCTAAAACTGTAAAAACTGAAATAACTAACCTAAACATACAACCTAACATCTACGAGATCTAGTCAATCTCTCGACTCAAGTAGAGGAGGATTTGTTTCATTTTTTAACGAGCTTGACACAGGAAAAGAACTATGCTCGGATTCAGTTTCATGTTTATGCAAGCTTGAAACGAAAAACTATGCTTGTTATAAGTTCACATGCCCCCAGCATAATGATGCAAAACTAGGTACATGCCCCCCAAGCTTCATTGCATTCAATGAGGTGGATGGAATGACGCTTTACTTTCAAGATCTTGGAAAGACTTGTGGGAGTTGTTTCATTTTTTAACGAGCTTGACACAAGACAAGGAACTTTGCTCATAACTACTCTCTACAATCTACCTAACAAAAACTTTACTCTAAAAACCTTGATTCATTTTTTAACGAGCTTGACACAAGACAAGGAACTATGCTCTAAAAACCTTGATTCATTTTTTTAATGAGCTTGACACGAGACAAGGAACTATGCTCATGACTATTATCTAGAATCTACCTACTTAACCTACCCTTGTTTCATTTGTTAACGAGCTTGACACAAGACAAGGAACTATGCTCAAAAAGTTCGCATGCCCCCCGGCATAATGATGCAAAACGAGGTACATGCCCCCCAGGCTTCATTGCATTCAACCGGCTGGATGAAATGAAGGTTTACTTTCAATATTTAACTTGAAAAGGGAGTTGTTTCATTTTTAAAGAGGTTGACACAAGAAAAGAACTATCCTCATACCTGATTCATTTTTAACGAGGTTGACTCAGTAACAGGAACTGTCCTCAAAACCCTACTTTCTACAATCTAGCTACATATTCTAAAATCTAGCTGATTCATTTTTTAATGAGGTTGACTCAGTAAAAGAACTGTCCTCATGCTAGCCTATTTCATTTTTTAACGAGGTTGATACAGGAAAAAACTATCCTCGTCCCTGATTCATTTTTTATTGAGGTTGACACAGTAAAAGGAACTTTCCTCGAACACACTGATTCATTTTTTAACGAGGTTGACACAGTAAAAGGAACTTTCCTCGTACCATCCAGTTTCATTTTTTAACGAGGTTGAGAGAGGAACAAACTATCCTCGTACCATCCAGTTTCATTTTTTAACGAGGTTGAGACAGGAACAAACTATCCTCACACTCACTGATTCATTTTTTAACGAGGTTGACACAGTAAAAGGAACTTTCCTCGGACTCCTTGTTTCATTTTTTAATGAGGTTGATACAAGAAAAAAACTATCCTCGCAACATTGATCATGGCTTCCAACTGGAGGAAAGACATGTCAATGGACACACCTTGATCATGGCTTCCAAGAGGTCTTCATCCGAAGGAAGAATACTTCTTGGGAAGGAACACATGTCAAGGGACTCAAAAGGGATAAGAACATCATGTTCAAGTAATCCCATAGAGTTTTCCATGTCAATTACCGGAGCTAAATCAAAGGAAGATGAGCAAACAGTGAGAGGCTCACTTACATCGGTAACTGAAATCATGGGACCGGTTGCCACATAATTAACCCGTGGCAGGGTAGATACCACTTTAGAATCAGGAACATTTAGGGGTGTCATATTATTGGTAGTTGAAAAAAGACTAGGGAACGAAAGCTGGTCTACAGTCACAATACTGCCATTGTGAGGGAAAGACATCACGCGAAAGAGTGTCGATACGACAGCTTTCATTGCATAAACATAGTCTCGCCCAAGGAGTAAATTGAAATCCAAGGGACCTCGAACTACCATAAGATCAACACAAACAGTTTTACCTTCCAAGGTAATAGAAAACTTAGGAAGGATCCCTAAAGGTTCACTAATTGTTCTGTTAAAAGCTTTCAGATTCTGCGTAATAGGCGCAAGCTGAGGGGAACCCAAAGCTTTCCAAACAGCTGAGGATAAAATACTAACAGAAGCACCTTCATCTACCTGAGTACGATGTATGTCCCTACCACCAGCCTTGACAATGATTTGGAAAGGGATGGAGGAAGGAAGACGAGGTTCTGTCAGTCTATTCCAATCAAAGGAAAAGACCTCAGTACTTGGAGGGGGTTCTGTAGAAACAGGTGAAATGCCCCCCGGCATAGAAGAATCCGATGTAACAAGAAGAACATCAGCGGTATGAAATTTACTCTCGAAAAGGAGAGTGTGATCGACCGAATGTGAAATTGAATCGACCACTTGATCAACTAATGGATCATCAACCTGAGTGACATGAGTTTCACTCTCCAATGGGAGAGTGTGATCGACTGTACTTGAATTTAGATCAATCACTCCGTCAGTTGACGGTAGGTTGGGAGAAAGTTTACGGTAACCAGCTGGAAATTCTTGCTGTGGAACAGTAAGGTTTTCCAACAATGTTGAGGCTTCATCCATGTGAGGGCAAATGTGAGTTTGATGACCCCCTTTGCATAACTTACAAGGAAACCTAACTTTACCCTTTTTCCCAGGAACCTGACTATCACTGGTCGATGGATCAATGGAAAGTTGATAAGATTTTTCTGACCATACTTCCAAGACCTTTGGAATACCAAGACAATTGACAAGGAAGTGGTCACCCTTACAAAGTCTGCAAGGGTATTTGGGTTTACGATGCATGTCGGAATTTTCCTCAACACAACTAACACTTACAACCATGGTTGGTTGGTTGACTTCTTTCTTATCTTGCTTCTTCTTCTTCTTCTTCTTCTTCCCTTTCTTCTTCTTCTTAGCCTCCTGGTTACTAGCATCAAGGCTTTTACCAGGCGAAGAGGAAGAAATGGAGGAAGAAAAATTAGGCGAAGAAGGTAAAGGGTCAACAGAAGGTTGGTGATGTTGAGATGGTGAACTCTGTTGAGGTGAAGCATCCGGTTGAGATGGAACAATTGGAGTATTTTGGGCCAACGAAGTTGAAAATAACCATATCGGTAAACCTATTGTAAATCCAGGTAATGACAAAGTAGCCATATAAGGAGGACCAACATTTCCAAAGTAAGGAAAAGTACTAGGATTCTCATTAGGAGGGGTTCCTAGGTTGATAAATTCCGGAACATTTGCCATTATATTCAACTTCAGTGAATTTTATTAACAATTTAAAACTAAAATTAACAATTCACAATTCACACTTAACAACTAAAATTCACAATTCACACCTATGGTCTCTAAAAGTAAAAACAAACAAATTAACACGCGCTATCAAATCTAGGAGTCAAACCACACACAAACAGTAAGCTCTCTGGACCGAAAACACTAGTTGGTGATGAAGCCCAACCTCGTAGAATTCAGTACAGAAATGGCGGGTGGAACAGTTACCCCGGCAACCTGCTTAATGAATAGACCGGCTCAAGTTCCTCCACTTTAACCGTCTCGAAGTGAAGTGAACCCCCCGGAAAATCCAAGTGAGTATAACCGACGTCTGCTCCAGGTACAGTGGGACCTTCCCTCCACCGTCACCTCGGTAGAACCCTAAAGATTATGGTCACTAAGGTCACCAACAGTAACAAATACACCTGGGGGAACAGTCTAAACTCCGACAGCACGCAAGGGCAGAGTAGCAAGCTCAATCCCCTTACAGGCTCCTTGACAACAATCCAAGGTTTACCGATAAGTGACCCCTGGCTCCTCGACAATGGTTAATCCGAGGTTTACCATTTGTAATACGTACTGTCTGGCGTCGTTCCCAACGAGGGGGGAATGATCCCCTCACTGGTTCGGACACGAGCTCGTGCTTCTCCTTTAAGAGGAGCTTTCCCAGAGTGCAATTGAAACAATTGGATTTATTCTACTCAAGATAAACTATCTGTTTGGTTTTGTAGTCTTGGAGAGTTAAGTACTCACCTACTCCAAGACCCTAGCCTAAGCTATGTTGGTGTTTCAGAGCCCTAGAAATGTAAAAATTACTAGATGAATTTTAATTAAGCGCTGTGTTATTAAGGCTGTTATTACTCAAATGGGTAAATGGAGATGAAACCAATGGTGTTATGACCCGACTCAACTGAATGCAATCGAATATGATAATGCAATCCTTTCAATTCGATGAATCCTAACTAGAGTAAGGAGAGAGTTTCCATTCACTTCCAACAATGCAAAAAATTGATCACTAAGAGAAAATATAACAAATCCTCTAATGCACTAATTTTATCAAGAAAAACTAATGCAAATCAATTCCAAACCATTTTTTTTTTATTTTTTATTTTGTGTAAATTCAAACCAAAGAAAACTGATCTAAATCTACGATTGATTTTTCAGAATGTAAACTATGCAATTGTAATCTAAGCACAATTCACTTGAAAAGTATGCAAATGTAATCTATGCACATTTTTCATTCATATTCTGAAAATGAGAATTCTAATTGTGCAAATGTGATCTATGCAAAAGAATTCTCAAACACAAGACGATTCTAATGTGATCTAAGAACCAATCAAGTGCAAATTGAGAAAATTGGGTGAGAGTTCCAAAGATCAAAACATAAAGACACTCAAAGGCGATTAACACTCATACACAATTTAGCCCCCCCCGGCGAATGAGGGGGAAATTTTTTTGCAAAAACAAAAGCAAAAAGATGCAAAATTGTGAAAAGACTGAGAGAAACCTCCAAGTAATGACCAAAGGAAATCAAATTAAGAATTTCTCAAAAAAGAGACTCAAAACACCCAATTGATGAAAGCTAAAAGCAGGAATGCTAATGAAACAAGTTCAGGTGAAAATTTTTGACAGGGTACTAAAGGATCTGGGCAGAAAACACTAAGAAAAAACCAAAATCTAAAAGCAATTAAAGCAAAAATGGAGTTTTCCTAAATTTTTACAGGAAGACGCAGGCAACCCGTTAGAACAGGTGCGGGCCCGCTCTGTGCAAACGGCAACAGCGCGTCCAAAGACGCACTGTGCAGTACTCAGAGGGTGCGTCCTTCTGGAAAAATGAAGAAAAACCAAATCTAACTAAATCTAAAGCTAAGCCACCCAAATACTAATTCTCACAGTCAAAAACCAGAAAATAAAAATGATTTTCTCAGAGCAAAGTTCACACAAAGGAAAAGACTTTCACATTAATGGATTCCCCAGCGGAGTCGCCAATTTGTCACACGGAATTGGTCAAGGGTGCGGACACAGCTGACCTTCCTAGAAGTCTAAGACATTCTAATGACAAACAAGACAAAATGGAGTGATCTTTCTCTAAATACACCTTTTACAACATGAAAACTACAAGTGTTTAGGCTTACCTTATTCCAAAACGCTGTTGTTGAAGTCCGTTCTTGACGATCCGGATGAGCTCCTCCTTCAAGTCAATTCCTGCAACCACAAACAATCAAACAATTACCAAGCACTTGCATTTCATATAATAAAACATATATTCAACATGCAGACCAAGGAACACATGAAATAACTCATTAACACAAGCTATTGAGAAAAATAAACCAGTTTGTATTAATAACGAAACAAAGAAACTCTTACAACCTGGCCTTGGTGTTGTGCAAGTTCCTCCCAGGGTCCATCAAGGGTTTTCCTCTACTTTGACAAAGCTCACCCTCTTCCAAGTAGAATCAAGTAAAGACAATCTCTCCTCACAAAGGCTCTAATGGAAGACCTAAATCCTGCAGCATTTACCCAAAGAAAATGTATAGCTCCAACCTCCTCTCCTTCTGGCTCAATGCCTTTATTTATAGTGCTGTAAAGAGGTTATTCAGGTCCACTATCAATGGGATCATCCCCCTCTATGGGTGGGATAGCTCCCTTATTGATGGGATAAGTTCCCCCTTAATAGAGATACATGAACCAACTGGAGGCGCATCCATTTCATCAAACCGACCTCTAGAATGTTCTAGAAGTAACCACAAGTAACTTTTTCAAGATAAAACTCGCGCATTTTGCCTTTTACAGAGGGACGCACCTGTCCCTTAACATACAGAGCGTCCATGGACGCATATTTTGTGAACAAGGTCAGCGTCCCCGCAGGTAAGGCTAGAGAGAACCTGCGACCCCAGAGATAAACATAGTTTTTACAAGACTTTCTCTCTTCTTTGAGTTTGAGATGGATAACAGAGGCATGCGACTTGCCTAAGAGGGTAGCATGACTGTTGATTTGAGCCATACTAACTGTAAGTAGTCAAGGTGACATTTTTTAGTGTAACAGGGTCGAGTGCTAAGTTGATGCTGCTCCTCAAAATCGCTATCAATGTAATGTTCATGTTGTGTCAGCGCTGAAAAGCTAAATAGAATGGCGTTATTTTTTTTAGTAGATTACTACAGAGAAACGGCTGAGCAGATTCAGAATGGCAAGACAGAAATGGCAGAGAGCGATTTTGAATTGGTTTTCAAAACTGTATGCAGCACAGGCCAACACTATTCAAGGGAATATGAATCGACTCTTCAAATCCTTGGTGAGCAGCAATGATATTTTATGTCAGCGTTAGAGAATATTAATGGTTAGATGTAGTGTGGTAGAGTAATGCCTGGGCAGAAATATGATAGGTATAGTTCTAAAATGCGTAGAGAGACAGACTTGATTTGCTCAGAAAAATTAAGAGAAACATGTCCAATGATTTGTGGGCAGAGATTGTAGCTAGAATTTAGCTGAGAAAACATTCATGAAATGCAGAATTGATGGCAGAAACGACCTGCACAGAAAGGCCATAAAACAAGTGGCTCAAATATGAGTAGGGCAGGATATCGCCCTCTCTGATACCATGTTAAACACACACATGGCAGCAACAGAATATGAATGATAGCAGGAGAGTACCTTTATTATTAACAAATGATATACATTTATAGTACATGGTGTGACCCTTGGATTCATATTCCATGTGGTCTCTTGGACTCCTTTTGGTTGTTCAGCTTCCGCACCAACCCTTAGAGGATTAGGTGTCCAACATATATGTATAATTTCTTAATGATGAATGTGACACAAGTTAAACTAATGAAGAAATCATTCGAAGTAATTATCAATCTAGGAAATCATGAAAAAATCATCATGGTATCAAAGCAAGGTTTACGAACAACCATTGAAGGATCTTGAAGAAGCATAGGCATCGAATCACCATAAAAATAGTTTGTTCCTTCATACCAAGACGAGCCCTAAAGATCATTATAAGGGAAGCCAAGACTAACAAAAGGGAGATGAGGGTATGTCTACATGTGAAGATGTTGACCGAAATTAGAATGTTTTTAGCTTTGGACTGAAGGGCCTCAATGACCATCCTAGTTCGGTCGAAAAACCCCAAGGTTATTTCATATAGGCTAAAAGGCCTCAGTATGACATCTAGAGGAGCTTGATTACTTTTGTTTATGGAGACTAGCCAAGAGAGGGCCTCAAACAAACTAAAAGGAGGTCAAATTCAAACCTGTGAAGCTACTTAAACTGCTAAGAAGTCTACTCATAGTCATGTAATCTTGACATTGTTTGGTATGTCTGAATAAGCTAATGTTAAAGATCTATTTGAGCATCTACTAAGGAAATTGTTTGAAGATGGTGTGAAACAATTCCCTGAATATTTATATATTTTCAAAGTGAATCTTGAAGGTTTGAACAGGAAGAAAAGTACCTCAAACTCAAGTTCAAAATTGTACCCTTGTGTTGAGTTCTACCTGAAAATATGGATAAGTCAAGAGCATTCAAATTTTATAGTGAAGGATTCGAGACTGTGTTTAGGGCTGAACAAAATTTTTGTTTGTAGGACTAAGTGTAAGGGATCGTGTTTAGGCTTGTTTGGGCAACCTCAATGAAGTGTGTTGAATCTTGTATAAGGAAAGATAAGCCTTGAAAGAAGAATGTTCTCATTGTGGAAATATGGCCCTTGACAAGTATGTCTTGTATATGTTGTTTGAAAGAGCCAAAGGGAGTTGTAATAAAAGAATTTATCATTCTTGGAAGAGCTGATAAATGTAGAAGACCTGAAGGTTATGACTTGATTAAAAAATTGTCTTTTGGAATTATGGTTCACTTGACCATGTTGTATTCTTGAAGTTGCTCTTCGTGTCAGGGATGTAAGTGGTCATGATTGAAGTGTGGCATCAAAATTCTATCAAATTTAGTTATGATTTGTTAAACAACACAAAATAATGGACAAAATTTAGATAAAGTATTGAACATATTTACTATTCATAATGATATACATTTATACATTGTGCGTGACCCTTGGTTTTCACATATCAAGTGGTCTCATGGACTCCAATGACTCTTCATATTCCACACCCAAAACCCTTAGCGAATTAGTTGTCCAACATCCCCCCCCCCCTCGCCTAATCCAGAGGGGTATATATGAGTCCAAGAAGAGAGCTATAATACAAACATACAATAATGCATGATAGCAATAGGTTGAATGTGTTCTTTGAGATGATGGTACCAGGTGGGAGAACTTGAAGTCTCAATCAGTGGCGGTTTAAGGATGACCACCAACATTGGAACGCTTAGTACAGTTCCTGAAACAATTCCAAATATGGCTATAAGTTGAAGTCTTCTGCTAGATGAAGTGCTCCCTAATGTTGTGAAAAGGGAGACCATTGGGGTCTCAACCTAGAACGCTTGATGTTGTTCCTGGAACTCTTCCAAATATGGCTAGAAGTTGAAGTCTTTTGCTAGAGGAATTTTTCTAAAAAGGGAGACCATTGAGGCCTCAACCTGTGGTGGTTAAAGGAATACCATCAACCAAAGGCATGCTCATGGGATTCTCTGTCTCTGGCTACAACTCTGAATCTGGGTATGGTTGACTCTAGCTCTAAGCTCAGGCAACAGGCTGAGGCTATGGCTCAGGCTCACTTGACGTATCTTTGAAACTTGTAGATGACAATCAATTCCCCCTGTGAGATACAAGGTGAGAAAATGAAGAGATCTCAATTGTAATACTTTTCAATAATAAAAAACAAATCTTGTGTTATGAGTAAAATGTCTTCTTGGTTGTTGAATCCCATTTCCAAGAAGCGATCCATCCAAGGTGAATTTTCTTTTTTGGATGAGGCTTGTTTCTGAAGCATATGTTTGAATGATGAGTGTTTTTATGGACATGCTCACACGGTTGAAGATCAAAATAGTGATCTTTCACATGGCCAACTCTATCACAATGTTGGCATTTGACAATTTTTGGTGGTTATGGAAGAGAAGCAGATGAAAATGAGTTGTCCTCAAGAAATCCAACACTCTAAAATTGAATGGTCATTGAGTATTGTGGAGTATGAAAGGACGCCTCCTTGTCATATCCAAGATCTATTATGTGCTTGTTGTTGATAAGCCCTTCCCAAGGTCTGATGATGGACTTGGAGAGTAAA
The DNA here is from genome assembly GCA_031772625.1 of Pinus tabuliformis. Taxonomy (NCBI): domain Eukaryota; kingdom Viridiplantae; phylum Streptophyta; class Pinopsida; order Pinales; family Pinaceae; genus Pinus; species Pinus tabuliformis. Next base: position 160,940,110 of record CM062818.1, read on the forward strand.
GGATGAATTTCTGCATCAGTGTGCAAATATGCTCTTGAAATGGGCAAATGATGGGAATCAACCTCAATGTCATTGATTTTATCAATCTTTTATTTCCAGTGGCAGCGAACTTCAAACTCAAAAAGGGGATTTTTCTGAACAAAAATAAGTTCATAATGATGACTATGTTGTTGTAGCTCCTCTTGCTATAGTTGAGAGTGGCTTTGTCAATCATGATTGTATTGTCGACAATAGCCTGTACTAAGAATATTCAGTAACTCTAATACTCCATAAAGTTTGTCCATTTTGTCAACAAATCAAACTTGTAATTGAAAATGCACTTATTTAACTTATTTTCAAAAATATTAGAAGCTTCTCTAATTTTGATCTACACCAAGTTTTGGCTCAAGGGAGAAATCATACAATAATCTGCAATTGTCTTCAAAATAACTCAAAAAACAACGTTGCCTCTCAATCTCAAGGTATATATATATAAATGACTCTGGTATTTGTTTCAAGATTCGACCAACACCAATTGCTCTATTAAATAAAAAATGGTACCTCTATAAAGAATCGCTCTATTCTATAAACCTTGGCAGCTTTGTTATATAACTATGTACCAGACTCCAATACAACAATATGTACCATTCAGTGAACATCAGACCAAAAGCACGGTATTTAACTCACATACCAATGGTTCAACGCACATAATTCAAGGTTCAATGCATATGTAAGTCTGAGAATGCTACATATAAAGCACCGACTCATATAAAACCAACACAGACTAATATATCTGAACCAATGTGTATGTAAATATTCAATGCATTCCAATGCAAAAACAACTCAAGGCATTAATTTGAAACGGGTGCATATATAAACTTCACAAACTACAAGGTATTAATTTGAAACGAGTGCATATATAAACTTCACACACTGAACTACAATGCAAATTGATAGAGATCTAAAGATCGCTTTTCTCGCTATAGAAATTCAACATGGCTTCGAAACTGCAAAATTTCATATAGAGACGTCAAAGGTATTCTCAACATCTTGTCATTTGATTCACTACCCAAGGACTCATAACCATCGAGTAACGGACTAGCATGAGACTGGCGCGCACCATGTGTAATATTGGTCCACTATCGCTAGACTAGTTGTTCTTCATAGTGAATACAATATGCCCTAGGCGTACTGCATATCATCTGCTTATCATATGAACTACTTTTGTCTAAAAAATCATACACTTCATGCACAACTTCTTAAAATTTCGATGCATAGGCCACAATGTTTATTTTTAATTATGTGTTGTGTAACCTCGTGGGAATCGATAACAGTGACATTGCTTCCAGCGAGTTTCTTAGTTCCAACAAACAGACTGAAGAGAGGGGAGCGGTGAACGAGCATCGATTCATTCTTTACTGCTTCAATTTTTAACTTTTTTTGGATTTTGTAAGGTCTGTGAATGTAAAACACGACCATTTGTAACTGTCAAATCCAAGAGTGGAAGATGTCATTGCACTATGATGGAAAAATGGGTGTCATCTGGTCTACAATCACAGTGACTACACACACATTTTATTAGCCAGGATCTACTGCAATCTTGCTCCCAAATTGAAGTGGAGATCACATAATAACAAATCGTGATGGCCATGAAAATACATTGCAAACATAAAATTATGGTCATACATTATTGTCGCATATGGAAGAAAGATAATGATAACAATAACTATCGTAATTAAATATTGCTTGAGATCTTTAAAGGACCTGACTGCTAGGGGTTCAAATTGCAGAGAAAGGAAACAAGCATGGTCCTCGGAGTAACAGTCCAATGTAAGTTTCACGTAGAGTTAAAGTCTAGAGGTGTTTCTACACACCAATTAAAGTAGTGTCTAGAATGGCAGAATGGATAGGTCTATGTTGGAAGGGGCGTTTATGCTCGCTTTGATACCACAAAGGAAACTAGCGGAAGATAGCCAGAACAAGGAGGTGAATTATTTCAGTTACTCAGTAGAGGATGAACGCGGAGAATAGACTGGAAATGCAATAGTGAAATGTTATGAGAGACCCTGTTAACGCACATTGAGGGTTTGACAAACTCCGCTAACAGGTTGGGCGTAGAATGGCAAGTCAGATTAGACAGGTAACCATAGAATGGAAGAAGCGACAGACACAAAGTATTGAATAATCGCGCAGCTGCTTAAAGAAGAGCGCCCAACCCAATGGAAAACCACAAAACTAGTGGTAACACACTTCAAAGGCCACAAAAACAATGGTTCACGCTTTAGCACGGCCGAAGTCCGCCTTGGATCGCTCTGATACCATGTTAAATAACACAAAATAATGGAGAAAATTTAGATACTCATTGAATGCATTTACTAATTCAAAATGATATACATTTATACAATGTGTGTGACTCTTGGTTTTCATATATCAAGTGGTCTCTTGGACTCCAATGACTCTTCATATTCCACACCCAAAACTCTTAGTGGATTAAGTGTCCAACATGATTTAAGAACCATTAATTCAGGGCCCAAAACAACAATATGAATGCTAATGTTAGGATCTAAAGTTGACCTATGGCAACATCATGTATTATTGTTGATTCATTTATGGATGAATATGACTATTACAGAAAAATGCATTGCTTATGTTGCTAGTATTGTACTATTGAGGTTATGATTGTGTTGGCTAAGATATGTTACTAATGCTAGGGTGTCATTGCCTGGTCCTTGATGATTGAGCCAAAGGGGAAATGTTCTTCACCTATAAAGCAACAAATTCCAGTAATTAAGTTCACAAGTGGTCAATTAGCACATGAAAAAGTTTGTTGCAAAAGGTAACAATAAAATTTGGAATCGTTAGGGTTTGTAAAACTTAGAAGACTAGAAGTCTTGGATAAGAATTTCCTAGGGTATGTGGATAAAACCATAGATCTAGACCTAGATCAATGTTTTTGTTGAATGAAGAAACCTTATCTCAGGTGAGGCAAGAAAGGAAAACAACATGCTAATGATGAGGACAAAGATGATGAGTTTGCATATGGATGCAAGAAGGCGGGGATCGAGTGGGAGATTTCCTACAATACTCAAATAAAAAAATAAGTACTTTATATCTCTCTTTCTTTGATTATTATTAGTAGTTAGTCTATTTTCTTTGTTTATTTTGCCAATTTATAATTGTTTTTTCCATGACCTCCTCGTGAGGGTTGCAGGTACATCGTAAAGGATGCTAAGACTCTGGTAGTAGATGAAAGCATTGGGGAGATCGAAGCAAATCCTATAACAAGAGGATTCTCCCAGAGTGATTTGTGTTCAAGAGAGAGAAATTGTACTGACCAAAAGGGCTCCATAAGTAAGCAGGCCAACAAGTTCAAAGGATGTCATTGTGCCAAGATTTGTGAAAAGTCAGTGATGACTTCAAGGTGGATTTATAAGATCAGGAATTTGATAAATGGCAACATAGATAAGTACAAAGTGAGGATTCTCTCAGGAAGAGGGAGAAAACTACGAGGAGAAATTTTCTCCAATTGTTAAGAAGTATACAAGGAAAAACCTCTGGACTTTGAGATACATGAGGGGGGATCTCATGTTTGCAGACTAGAGAAAGCGTTGTATGGACCTCAAGCTTCGTATGGATATCGAAGAAATCTTGGCTGATCTTTTTTATGACGAGAATGCAAGGACTTAATTGTTAGAGGAAGCAACAGTGGTAGGAAGATTTTCTTTCGTGATAGAGGGAGTAGTGACAAAGGGAGTTGATCTCTAGGATCAAGAGGAAGCATCTTCGTTGGATATTTTACTTCTTGGGAGTAGAATTATGGTAGAAGTCAAGTGAAATCTTCCTTGGTCAAAAGGAAGTGTATTATTACAATCCTTCATAGCTTTGGGATGATGGATAGAAAGTTCATGTCCATTCCCATTGTATCTAATATGATGAAACTAAAGTGGTAGAGGGAGAAGCCTAGATTATCTCAACAGAATTTGATTCAACATTAGAAGGAGCATGCAGTCAGGGTGACCAGAAAGTAGTTGTGGTGATGGATTCAATTTGGTCAATTTATGGTGGACTAAAGGCATGTGGCACAACATGTGTTGAGGTGTCGACATGGTACAATTGGATATGGATTGAGATATGTCTCATACAACTATAGGAAACCAAAGATTCAAATTGGGATGAAAACGCAGAAGACAGGAAAATCACATCAAAATGATGATTCAGCTTAGGGTTTGCTATGATGAGGAGGAAGATGACAACACTGCTAAAGCAGAGTATATTGTAGCGTGTTTGGCGAGTTGTGAAGCAGTGTGACTTCAGAAGATATTTGCAGGATTGTTTGATCAAGTGCGGGAGATGACCGTGGTGATAGGTAAAAGTACGTGGAGTAGTGAGGCTCCTATGTATTTCTATGATCGAGTTGGATGTTGGCATTCTCACAAAGCCTCTATCCCTAGATGAAGTGGCATACTTCTGGGACAAGCTTGGAGTGATTAAGAATGTTTCCCTTGGTTGAAGGGTGTGTTGATGTTGTAGAATCAAGGGGTGGATAATATCCCTTAGGTCATGGGTATTGTCTGAGAAGCCATGTAATATGGCTCAGGAGATCGACCTAGTAGCATCGAGGCCTCGATTTCTCCCTTAGTTATGGGTTATCCAACCATATTGCCATGGGTTTTAGCTAGTGAGTTAAGCTTGTGTCTTATAGCATCGGGAAAGTATTTTCACCATTCAATAGCATGTGACAACATGTGGGAATGGAAAATGGGCCTTGGGTTTCACTATGGGTCAGGTGGGTTCCTGAAAAGACTCTAAGTGCCGACTTGGTAGATTGGTGACTCAAGGACTAGTTTTGTGTCAGAGGATACCTAACCCGCCAATGGGTATTTGGCTTGTGTTTGACTAGATCCTTTGCAAAGATGCAACTAGTGGGTTTTTAGATCCCTTTGCATGATGTTGATGTGATTTCCACATGTAGTGGGTGGATTCATTAACATAGTTGAGATCATTCAACAATTTATTTGTTGGCATTATGATGCATTTGTTGTACTTGATGGCAACCCACTCATAGAATATCAACTCACTTATATATATAACTAGATGAATCTACATAAGAGATATCAGATGTGACAGAAAACATGGGATGCAGGATGGCTCAAAGGAATCAGATGACAGTTCTCAGTATGACAAGCTAGCTTTGACATCAAGTCCAAAGGGGGAGATTGTTGGCATTATGAGACAAGTGTTGTCCTTGATGGCAACTCACACAGATGGTAGATCATAGTGCAGCAGATCAGTACCAAATATTTGATGGTCAGACTTCAAAGAATGAAGAAAGAAAAGTATATACGCAGGTTCACTATATACCAAGTAGGGTATACACGCAGGTTCACTATATACCAAGTCGCGTATACGCAGGTTCGCTATATACCAAGTAGGGTATACACACAGGTATACGCAGATTCACTATATACCAAGTCGCATATACGCAGGTTCGCTATATACCAAGTAGGGTATACACGCAGTTTCATGCACAGAAAAGCGCGTACATGTCGGAAAGCTTATTTTTGGGTCCGTGGTATTTAGACCTATGGTTTTGGTCCGTGGTATTGCACCCATAAGTGTTGATCCCAAGTATTGGGTCGATGGTATTGTTTTATTATGGTTTTGGTCTGTGGTATTGAGCAAGGCCTAAGACTATAAAAGGAGAGGAAGATCATTAGGCAATAGCATTGGAAAAAGTCTTGAATATCTGAAGAAGTATGAGATCCAGTATGCAGGTTATGGGTTGATGATGCATTGCTTGATCTGAGCTAAGGAGGGATCTCACCGGTTGATGGAGAACAAGAACTAAGGAGAGATCGGGATCAAATGGTTTGAAATGAACTATCTTTATATGGTTGATTATGCTTATTCTAGATCTGCATACTGACGCATGTGATGTTCTATAAATGTTATGAGTATGACTGATGTCTGGTACAGCTGCAAAGTTATAAGAAAATATTTTTAGATCTGTACGCGGGTTGGCCTTGGAAAAAGCGCGTATGTACACGGGTTTGATTCATTGTAATAGTGTATACATTTTGAAGTTTGATGTTTGAAGTTGCAGTTGGGTCTGAGTGATTTTGCAGAGTTCTGTGTCTGCTCTGTGTTCTGGTGACTGTGTTGTTGACAGGGTTTCAGTGTTTCAATGATTCAGAAATTGATGATGCTAGTAGTGATTGTTTTGAGCTTCAATGATAGTTATGGGTCCAGTATGAAAATTTGATGAAACGTGGCCTTCAGATTATAGTGTTGTGCTTCAGGAGTATCCAGTCTGAAAATTTATGAAACGTGGTACCAGGAGGAGAGAAGATTGTAGGCCAACGCCTACGTACTAGTATCTTAGCTAGTACAAGAGCAAAGGGGGTTGTAGCTCCCTTCCGGGAGAGTTTGGAGAACGAGAGAAGGTTGTAGCCTGCATGCTGGTAAAGGACTGCACCAGTACATTGTAAAAGAAGTTTTTTAATAAAGAAAGATAGAAACGAATTGTAGCAGGTGGTTTTCATCCACATTGGGTTTCCACCTTATATCATGGTGTTCATGTGTGTTGCTTATGTGTGTTGATCTATCTGTTTTACTGCTACTGTTGACTGTTAATATGGCTAATAATGTTCTGATGCATCCATTGAAGATCACATAAATGAATCATGAGTTTAATGGTTATACGCTAGTTGCAATAAACACAGTCACGTATATACGCGGGTATACTCAACTGAGGTAGCGTATATGAATCTGAGTATGAAAATGAAAAGTTGTATTAATTAGATAATACTGATTCACCCCCCCCCCCTCTCAGTATTATTCCCAACAATTGGTATCAGAGAAGGTCCTTTGGTAGAAGCTTGATCGCTTAAAGGAGATCCATGGAACTATGGGAAAGAAGCTTAAGAAGAAAGCACCTAAGAAGAAGAAGACATCTCAGAAGAACTATGACAGTGGGAGAATCGATTGGGGATTAGGTATAAGAAGCTCTTCAGATTCAGAATCATTTCAGAATGAAGATGAACTATCAGGTATGAATTTGCTATCCTCTGATGTTCCGGCTATCTATCCATTTGGAAAAGATGAAAGTGATAGCAAAACAACTGAATTTGCTCTTATGGGTGAACAAGAAAGATATCAAATAGAGGCAGAATTTAAAAGGCTTTCAGATAAAATCAAAGATCAACAAGATCTATTGAACAAAAGGGAATGTGACTTCAAAGAAGAAGCTACCAAACTAAAGGCCCAACTAGAGGAAGGAAACAAGGTAAGGAAGTTATTCAAGGACAAATATCAAAAGTTGCAGGATGAAGTAACATCACTGAGAGATGAAGTCAATGAAAGAAGCACAACCATCAAGAAACTCAGAGATAGATCCAGTTACTATGAAAGTCTTGAAGCCACGATCCGCTCACTAAGAGAAGATCTTGAAGAATCAAAGAAGCAGAATAAATATCTACTCCAAGCCATTGAAAAATAAGAAAACGAAGTCACCAGCTTAAAATCTCAGCTGAAATGTGCCTTCAGAATTCGTCAAATGCAGCAGGATCTGAATGAAGAACAAGAAAAGGAGATACTCAAACTAAGGCAACAAATGGAAGAAGGAAGAAAGTCTGAAGAAATCTTGAAGAAGCAATGTCTGGAAAAGGAGGAACAACTTCAGGTTGAGGTAAATATCTTGAAAGGTAAATTAGAAGATAAGGATAAGCTTTTACGATTTCAAGATAGTACTAAAGCCTTGGATGATATTCTTAGTAGTCAAAGGTCTCCTGCTATCAAGACTAGTCTTGGTTTTCATGAATCTGTTGAAGGTGAATCTAGTTCACAAGGTGAGGCAAGGAACTCTAAAGAGAAATCTAAAATGATCAACAAGGAGATAAGAGAGACGAGAGGTCAACAATCAAGGAAAGAGATTCTTCAAAGAAAATATTTTACTTCTATCTATGGAAGTAATAGTCGACCATTTACTCAGATGAATAATATTGAATGTTATGGATGTCATAATCTTGGACATGTTGCAGCTAGATGTAGAAGAATAATGGTTCAAGATCATCACATTCCAGGTACTTTAATGGATATTGTTTTTCTTGCAGTATGTTTGGTCACAAAGTTGTTGATTGCTACAGGAGGAATATGAAACATGTAAGATGTTATGCATGTAACAAGCTTGGACATATAGCAAAGGAATGCAGGAACAAAGGATGGACATCACACCAAAAGGAGAAAACATCATCACACTTGAAGATATGGAAGAAGAAGGAAGTACAGTCAGACAGATGTGGCACAGCACAATGTACTCAGATACAGCACAGCACAGACATAACAGACTCAGAGGGAGCTGAAAGTATAAAACTTCAGTATCCTGAATCTCATACGCAAGTTCCATAAAGGGAAGTCGCGTATATACGCGAGTTAGACACTGCAAAGTCGCGTATATGTCAATCTGAGGAAAATCAGTGGGCCAGACTCTAGGTTAGAAGAGTCTGATATGGGTCTGACAAAGACCATCTGGCACAGGTTCAGGGGGAGCAGATTAACTTCTAATAATGCATTGTTGGCATTACCTTAGAATCTTTTGGTTCTAGTTCACAGCTGTTGTTGGTTTCAGGTGGAACAGAGGCAGATGGAGAACAGAAGGAGAACATGATTGCTGGTCTAGATGTTGTTGACAGATGCTTATGGAGCAGATCATACATTGTGTATGATAGTTGCTAATGACTATCATGGTCTTATTTAGATGGTTGGTCTCATGAAAAGGTCATATCAAGACTCATGATGTAATAGTGTGTCTCTATCTATTGTAGTCATTTGATGAAATCTCTTCGAGTCACATGATGTAATTTGAAACCCCTCTTTGCATAAGAAGGATGATGAAATATTTCAGTCATGTATTTTATGGTGTCAAGGTCATGTGACAGCCTATTTTGGTTTCCCCACTATGCCTGGGATGAAGATGTAATGTTCTTGTTTTATCATGTGTAAATTTTCGAAGTATCCCCTCTTGGTTGGGTGGATGATCCCCACTTGGTTGGGTGATGGATGTATGTATTGAGTCTTTTTGGTGATAGGAAGGTCTTTTATGATGTATAGAGTCATTTTCTTCTTGAAGAACATCTTTTGCAGATCTTGCCTACAGTCAGGGGGGCATGAACAACACATTTTAGCAAGAGCAGAGCTTTCAGTATGTAACATGGACAGATTGGTACACCTTGGCATATACAAAGGGGGAGCTCATTCAGAGATTTCAGCAGGTACCCAGGGGGAGTATGGATAGCAGAATGTTTATCAAGGAAAGATAATATCTTGGTCCGCCCTTTGCCCTTGATGTCAAAGGGGGAGAGTGATTTGGTGTTGTTGCCATCAAGTCCAAAGGGGGAGATTGTTGGCATTATGATGCATGTGTTGTACTTGATGACAACCCACTCATAGAAGATCAACTCACTTATATATATAACTAGATGAATCTACAGAAGAGATATCAGATGTGACAGAATACATGGGATGCAGGACGGCTCAAAGGAATCAGATGACAGTTCTCAGTATGACAAGTTAGCTTTGCCATCAAGTCCAAACAGGGAGATTTTTGGCATTATGAGACAAGTTTTGTCCTTGATGGCAACTCACACAGATGGTAGATCATAGTGCAACAGATCAGTAGCAAAGATTTGATGGTCAGACTTCAAAGAATGAAGAAAGAAGAGTATATACGCAGGTTCACTATATACCAAGTAGGGTATACACGCAGGTTCACTATATACCAAGTCGCGTATACGCAGGTCGCTATATACCAAGTAGGGTATACACACAGGTATACGCAGGTTCACTATATACCAAGTCGCGTATACGCAGGTTCGTTATATACTAAGTAGGGTATACACGCAGTTTCATGCACAGAAAAGCGCGTACATGTCGAAAAGCTTATTTTTGGGTCCGTGGTATTTAGACCTATGGTTTTGGTCCGTGGTATTGCACCCATAAGCATTGATCCCAAGTATTGGGTCGATGGTATTGTTTTATTATGGTTTTGGTCTGTGGTATTGAGCAAGGCCTAAGACTATAAAAGGAGAGGAAGACCATTAGGCAATAGCATTGGAAAAAGTCTTGAATATCTGAAGTATGAGATCCAGTATGCAGGTTATGGGTTGATGATGCATTTCTTGATCTGAGCTAAGGAGGGATCTCACCGGTTGATGGAGAACAAGAACTAAGGAGAGATCGGGATCAAATGGTTTGAAATGAACTATCTTTATATGGTTGATTATGCTTATTCTAGATCTGCATACTGACGCATGTGATGTTCTATAAATGTTATGAGTATGACTGATGTCTGGTACAGCTGCAAAGTTATAAGAAAATATTTTTAGATCTGTACGTGGGTTGGCCTTGGAAAAAGCGCGTATGTACACGGCCGTCCATCATGCTGTAGTTTTTCAATCATACTGTATTTTTTCATTGTATACGTTTTTTCCATTGTATACGTTTTACCCCTTTTTTTTTTTTTTTTTTAAATTATAAGCTTTCTTCTTTTTTTTTTCATTTTCATTTTTACTGGAAGTTTTCATTTTTTGTCTTTCTGAAATGACATTTTTATTCCCAAATATCTCACTTTTTTTTTTGAGTAAGAGGGTGAAATGGTTTTAAATTTACCTTACCTTATCTGCTCTAATTTTGATATTATAGGTCTTCCTGGAGACACCCTTTATTAGCTTTTTTGGGTTTGATTCATTGTAATAGCGTATACATTCTGAAGTTTGATGTTTGAAGTTGTAATTGGGTCTGAGTGATTTTGCAGAGTTCTGTGTCTACTCTGTGTTCTGGTGACTGTGTTGTTGACAGGGTTTCATTGTTTCAGTGATTCAGAAATTGATGATGCTAGTAGTGATTGTTTTGAGCTTCAATGATAGTTATGGGTCCAGTATGAAAATTTGATGAAACGTGGCCTTCAAATTATAGTGTTGTGCTTCAGGAGTATCCAGTCTGAAAATTTATGAAACGTGGTACCCGGAGGAGAGAAGATTGTAGGCCAGCGCCTACGTACTAGTATCTTAGCTAGTACAAGAGCAAAGGGGGTTGGAGCTCCCTTCCAGGAGAGTCTGGAGAACGAGAGAAGGTTGTAGCCTTCTGCAGGTTGTAGCCTGCGTGCTAGTAAAGGACTGCACCAGTACATTGTAAAAGAAGTTTCTTAATAAAGAAAGATAGAAATGAATTGCAGCAGGTGGTTTTCACCCACATTGGGTTTCCACCTTATATCATGGTGTTCATGTGTGTTGCTTATATGTGTTGATCTATCTGTTTTACTGCTACTGTTGACTGTTAATATGGCTAATAATGTTCTGATGCATCCATTGAAGATCACATAAATGAATCATGAGTTTAATGGTTATACGTTAGTTGCAATAGACACAGTCGCGGGTATACTCAACTGAGGTAGCGTATATGAATCTGAGTATGAAAATGAAAAGTTTTATTGATTAGATAATACTCATTCACCCCCCCACCCCCCTCTCAGTATTATTCCCAACGTTATTGGGATGGAGAAATTTTTATTCAATAAGAGAACATTTGAGAACTTCATTATGAATACCTCCCTAGCTAAGAGGGAGTGTTAAGAGGAGAGCATGATGGCAGATCCCTTGTCACCGCTACCCTCTGTATTTTTTTTGTTCCCTGATCTGGTTCATTTTCCGTCGTTGTTGCGCTGAAGCATCGTTGTCGTGATGTTGTGTTGGATGTCTAGTCATCTTTCACCATCGTCTTCATTCCATGACGTTTATTTTATGTTGTTGGCTTAGATCTTGCAAAGGGAGTTGAAGGGGTTGAGGTGCGAAAACTCCATAGTCATTGTTTTTTCATTTTCGAGCCTCTCCTTTTGTGTTTTTGGCCTTGATCTTGTGAAAGGGAGTTGAGGGGATTGGCATGTAGTAGCTCCATAGTCGTCTTATCCCCGGTTTCATGCCTCTTTCTACTGCAGTCACTACAACAAAACCAGCGATTAGCGTCCCTTTTTACTTCTTTTTTTGCATCTAGAGCCCATTTTTGGTGCTATTTGCATCCATTTATCAAATATGGTGCAAAATTTGACACAAAATTTGCATCAAGTTTTGCACCAAATCTTACACCAAGTTTAGCACCAGGTATTGCAATAGGTTTTGCACCACGTTTTGCACCAAATTTTATGCCAAGTTTTGTGTCATCCTTTACACCAGGTTTTGTTCCAGGTTTTGCATCAAGTTTGGCACCTAATTTCGTTTGACATACTTTTGCATCCTCATTTGCATCCACTTTTTGCACCTACACTTGCATCAACTTTTGCATCGACTTTTGCATCCTTTTTTGCATCCTTTTTTAAATCATTTTTTGCATCCATTTGTGCATCCCTTTTGCGCCAAGTTTTACATCGAGTTTTGTGTCTAGTTTTGCATAAAATTTTGCATCTACTTTTGTTGCATCCACTTTTCCCTCTTGTTTGGCATCCATATTTACATCCTCTTTTGCATCTATTATTGTACCCACTATTGCATCTAATATTTTTGTGCCACAATTAGCGCCTAGTTTGGCACCTCCTTTTGCACCCACTTTTGATTATAATTTTGCATCCACGTTTGCATCCTCATTTGCGTCTAGGTTTTCATCAACTACTACATCTATTTTTGCATCCCTTTCTGTATCCAATTTTGGACTGGGATTTGCATCGGGTTTTGTGTCTCGTTTTGCATCTACTTTTGCATCGACTTCTATTGCATCCACTTTTGCACACAATTTTGCATCCACTGTTGCACCCATTTTAAATTTCACTTTTTGCATCCCTTTTTACATCTTCATTTGCATCATAATTTGATTATTTTTTTGCATCTATCATTACATCCACTTTTGTTATGCCACAATTTGCACCATGTTTTGCACTCACTGTTGTATCCACGTTTGCTTCCAATGTTGCAACCATGTTCACATCCTCTTTTGCATCAAATATTGCATCTATTTTTGCATCCACTTTTATGTCAGGTTTATGCATTGGGTTTTGCATCTCGTTTTGTATCTACTTTTGCATCTACTTACATTATATCCATTTTTTGCATCCAATTTTGTTTTGCTTGTTGCATCAATGTTTGCTTCCACTTTTACATCCATTTTTGCATCTTATTTTGCATATTTTTTGTCTATTGTTACATCCACTTTTGTTGCACCATATCTTGCACCTACCATTGCAACCACATTTGCTTCCACGCTTGCATCCCCTATTGCATCCACTTTTGTTTCATCCATTTTTGCATATACTTTTGTTTCCGTTGTTGCATCCGCATTTGTTTCACCACAATTTGTGCCAAGTTTTACACCTACCATTGGACCCATGTTTGCTTCCACTTTTGCCTTCATGTTTGCATCCAAGTTTGCATTGACAACTGCATCTACTTTTGCATCCACTTTTGTGTCAGGTTTTTCATGTTGTTGTGCATCTACTTATGTTGTATCCGCTTTTCATCCAATTTTACTTCTATTGTTGCCCCCATTTCTATGTTCGCTTTTGCATCTCTTTTCCAACACTCATCATATTTTCTGCATTGATGATATTCCTTATGGCATTGACAATTATGAACAATTGATGACAATGTCAATAATATTGACAATGATGAAAATGAAGATGATGGCGATGACATGAATTGTGATTATGATGATAAAGACGATAGTGGTTACAATGACAATGATGATGATGGCAATGATTATGATGATGACGATGCTAATGACGTTGGCGAATCTTCCCAATTTTAGATGTTGTCATTGTCATAATCATAAGCATTATCTTTGGTGTCATGATCATCATTTTCATCTAGGTCATCATCAAAAACAATAATGGCATTAATGATGATGATGCATGATTACAACAATGTCGATAGAAATTACATTAATGATGATGATGGGGATGATAAAAATGACAATGACGATGATAATGGTGGTGATGATGATCATCATCGATCATCTGTCAAAAATAGAGTTGTTATTTCTCTTACGTATATCAATGTGTCCTAAACAACCCTTTTCTAGCACTGATCACATTTTTTGGGTTGATGATATTTCTTACAACATCTACAATTATGAACAATTGCAAACAATGTCCATAATGATGATGATGATGGCATGAATGGTGATTATGATGATAATGTAATGATGGCAATAACAATGACAAGGATGATGGTGATGATGATGACAATGATTATGATAATGAGAATGACCTTACAATCTTATGGATTCGTGAACAATTACTAGTTTCAATACCATCTTCTGGATACGTATTGCTATCATACTTTTAAAATTTTCTATCTCTCTTGAGGTATCTTACTATAATGGTGTTGTCAACACTAGAAAGATATCTTGTTGTAATGGAGGTTCTAATGTTAGCACTAGCAAAGTTTTTGTTAAATTTTGGTTAAAAAAAACCGATTTATGCAATTATTTTGACAATCTATGTAAAAAAGTAAATAACATCCAATTATTTTGACTGTAGTCCCATTGATTATCATGAATTCACCAGTCTGAAGACCATCTTCTACATACATATTATTATTAAACTTTTTGCATTATATCCCTCTTATATCTTGTGGTAATGGCAATATTAGCACTAGAAAAATATCTTGTTGTAATGGTGATGTTAGTATTAGCACTAAAAAAATCACTAAATTTTGGTAAAAAAAGTTTATCATTTATTTATTTTTAATTTGGGAAATTTTTGTTTTTATATTTTTTGTTTTTAATTCTATTTTTATGAAGTAATATTTTTTTTGGTTGAATTTTGGTAGTAACTAGTTTTTGGTCTAATCATATGTATTAACCATGTTCTTTATGCTACAAGTATAATTGTTGGGACAAAATTTCTCTTTCAAATAAGTTGCAAAAAGCATATAAATGGAAGAATAGCGATGACAACTATTTTCATTGTCCAACTGTTCAGTATATCATGTATGAAAATATTCAACATTTTTATAAACAATGGATTAGAGGTGAGTCTGTAATTGTACATAATGTTTGGATGATACATAAAAACAAAGTTTGTTTCATTGATGTGGTTAGGATCTACTTTGGATACGAAACCCTAGGTTTGGAAGTATGCAAATAATGAATTTGGTTTACCTTTGATAACAAATGAAATTTTATTTCTTTTTCCTCGTAAAACCAAGGAAGATATGGCAATAATTCTCGTTAGAAAACTACTTCTTGTTGAAGGTTTATAATTGGTTGCAAAAATTCAACAACTGGGTATAGAAGTTTTTAGTTGCTATTAAGGAAACAATGTGATTATAGGTTTTAGCAGACATAGATCATTCTTGGTATTTGATTCACTTTGACGATGGCCTCTTCTGACTAATATATGAGATTGTGAATTTGTTGATATTTTTTAGATTACCAAGTAGATATAGTTGTTTATAGGAATTTTGTAAAACCTGAAGTATTGACAAATGGTTTTTCACTGTTAAGCAAATTTAAGTCAAATTGGGTTGCAAAACTTAAGGAGAAAGCAAAAACAATTGTTAGTAGTTGTGAATTGATATAGTCATTAAATAATTCCCAACCATTTTCTTTGTGCTACAAGTCTAATTTTCAAGACAAAATTAATAATTTTGTTCAATTACAAAGAGCATATAAGTAGAATAATATCAACCGTACTGGAAACTATTTGTAGTGTCCATTAACTATTCAGTATATCATGCGTGAAAATATTTAACATTTTAAAAAACAATGAAAATGACAAGTGAACTTGTAAATATACAGAATGCTTGGATGATACATCCAAGACAAAGTTGCATTCATCAATGTGTTCAAGATCTACCTTGGAATAGAAACCATATGTTTTGGAAGTGTGCAAAAAAATAATTTGATCTACCTTTAAAGATAGTCTAGTATGGTAACCTTTTATGACCAATGATTTTTTTTTTTTCTCATCATCATCATATACATATATATATTAGAAACCAAGGAAGATATGATGATAATCGTCATCAAAAATGACCTATGATAGTGGTGGCGATGGTGAATATGATGACGATGACAATGGCAATGAGGATGATGATTAAATGATGATACCGATGACAACAATACAATGATAGGGACCCTATGCCATTAGGGATTCCCTATATGGGGAAAATATTACCTGCGTGTGGGAAAGTTATTATTGATCACAAAAATGAATAAACTCAGTAGAAAATTTGAATCACCTTCATTACCCATCCAAATATCCTTAATAATTCGAATTTTTATTGTAGTGTAGTTTAATATATTTGTGTTAATTAATTCCATAAATTCAACTCAACAAGTTATATTTGTGTGTTAAGCTATATTTATCTATATTCACAATATGTGACAATTTATACACACATAAATTATTTTCATTTTGTCTCAGTCATAACTTCATATTATTTCTAACCATTTTCAACTAATAGATGAAACTAACCATAGTAAATCTTATCTAACTAACTGAGCTTGTTATTTCCAACCAACAAACCATATTAACTAACATACATTTTAATGACATTAATTGCATCAAGTAATGAGTATACCTATAAGAATATTCAAAACACCAATTTAGATTATGAGTTCTAAACATGGTAATTAAATGACTATTACAACCAAATAACAATGAATCATTTCAAAATGGGACATAATAATTGTCCTTATTTAAACATGAATGACATACCCTATAAATTATCTAGAAGTCTTCATTTATGTTATCATCTGCATCTATGTCTTCCAATGCTTCCTTGTCAATGTTCATATGTTCTTGCAAGAAATTAATATTACTCTTCCTAAACCATTCTGCTAAAGTCATATTGTGATCATCCTCATCTTCACCTTCGTCATATTCTGTATCAATAAAAGTTGTTTCGTCATCAAAAATATCAGTGTTACCAGATCTATTAATTTGATCTTCATATTGTATATCATTAATATTGCCTTCTTCTATAAGATCATTTGCCTTTGGAAATTGTTGGTTGTCATGGTGAATTGCCTCATCTAATTTATCATTTTGTGAAAATACACCTCTAGCCCTGCTTGTCCATACTGCTAAAGGAATGTTGTCACCATCATCTAGTTCACAGTCCTCTGGTTGAACATCATCATTGATGCCAATTTGTTCTATGTTCCCCGATTCTTGAACTATATTTGGTTGGTCATCATTACTTTTCTCTGTATTGATTGAGGCATCTTCGAATATATGCCTTAATCTTGGATCATAATGAATGACAAATATCCATTTTGGATCCAAAATATCTTCATAGAAAAAAACCTGCATGTGAAGAAGATAAATATATTAGATCTCCAGTGGTATCAAATTTTATTATCAATGAGAATGTATATATCCACAATAAAAAATGAATTACAAAATTACATACAACCGTTATTTCTTATATTTCTTATATTGTTTTAGTGAAAAAATACCTGCTCACAATGAATTGGTAGAACATAGGGCTCCTTATCCAGTGGTAGGTATTTTGATGAATCTATAGAAAACAATCCACTATGGATATCATGTCTCCGTGTCCTGTCAAATGCTTCATACCATTTACATTTAAAAATACTACATTTGAAAGAGCGGTAATCTAACTCAATAATTTCTTGTATTTTTCCAACGTATTGAAGATTCCCTTCAATAACATTTTTATCTTTTGAACTTGCTCGACTTGATTGCTTGAAATCAACCATGACCCCACAATCGAAGGATCGTCTTTTTGCATCTACTCTTTCTACACGATAATGATGACCGTATGCCCACATTGCAGGATACTTCCTCACCTGTGACAAGCCATTTACTTGAGTGAAATTAAATATGATTGTGCATAGTTAAATAGTTAACAATGTGATTAATGTATTCAAGCAACATTTTGTAATAATTCAAAATTTACCTTTTTTTCACATCCTCTGCACATGTTGATCTCATCTTCTATTATGTTTGCATCTATTCCTTCCTCATCTATTTGGTTTTGAATTTGTTTAGAAACCCATTCTATTGTGCATTCTTTTCCCCATTGACCGGAAATATTAGTGGGAAGTGGGGTATTCCTTGGGTTTGATATCTTAAATTGTTTCCTAGCTTCTAACACTTCTTTCCTTTTTATATCATACATATCAATCCATTTATTCATGAATTCCATTTGGTAGAGGACAAATTTGTTGAGCACAACACTTTCATCAACACCTATTAAAAATCAACATGTATAATTCAAACTTAAAATATTATTCTTTCAATTCGGGAAGCCCAAAATGATATAGTAAATGATTCTAAAATAACTATAATAATGAATATTTTACATACCAATTACTTCTTGAACACCATTAGTTTGAGGCTTTTCTCCATCTATAATATCAGATGCATGTTCTTGATCCCAAAATTGTGCACCATCTTCAAAATCTTTACCAAGGAATTCACATAGGAAGAAAAATGCTTCATTTAGTACATACCCTTCAGCCATGCAACCCTCTGGATGTGCCTTCTGTCAGACATATCTTTTTAGGGTTTTCATGTATCTCTCAAAGAAAAACATCCATCTTGTTGAAATGATACCTGCCATTTCAATGTCATCAACTAGATGTATAAGTAAATGGACATGTAGGTCCATGAAACTTGTAGGGAGCTCCTTTTCAAATACACATACAATTTCTGTGATTTCTTTCTTCCATCTTGGCACTTCAGACTCATGGATCTCTTTAGAGGTCACCCACCTAATTAGATATTGTCATTAAGTTAGTATGAATTTTTAGTGACATTTAGAATGAGATATAATATATCATTGTATCATATAGAGGAACATTTCATACCATGTAAAACCTTGTAAATATCAAGCGACCACATACCTCGTAAAGGCTGACAATCGACATATGGCATTCCTTAAGTCAGTTGTAAGGCATGAATCCCCTCTTATTGCTAGTGGCATGATATGCTATCAAACCAAATTATTATAGTTCATTAGTATTGATTTATCATAATATATCAAAATAAGTTTTAGTAAGTAAATGATAAGAATAACAATTAATTGATGTTAATACCTTCATAAAATTGTGATAATCATGTGTTTTGAATCCTGTGATATGTCCCTCTATTGTAAAAGCTTTATTCAATGATGATCCATATCCAGTGGGTGTTCTTATTGAACGAATCACATTTTTTAGTTGATCTAACTCTTTCCTTTTTAGTATCCATGGAGCTTCTGCATATGATTCATTTTCCTTACTTGGCCACAAATGTCTTCTATCAAATTTGGTACGTGAAAGAGCAATATCCCTCCTTGATGACAAAGTGTCTTTATCTTTGCTAGATATATGTCGAAAAATAGAATCAGGGACATTTTTGAAAACATGCATAGGATCTATTAAATGAGATATTAATAGATCCTTCCAGTAAGGGAGATCATAAAATATGGATTTCCTTTTCATTCCTTTTGGCATTTCAACCATAACTTGTTCTGGTTCCTCAATTGAATGATCATGACGAAAAAAATGGTTCCAAGCTTTTGATTCAGCATCTCCATACATTTTAAGCCAATCAGCTGGACCCATAACCTTGGGAGGAGGTTTATTTTCAATTTTTCCATCAAATTGATTCTTTAGGCGGCTTCTGAACTTATGGTCAGGTGGTAGAAAAACCCTGTTGTTTGCATATATAACTTTGTGTAGATCTTTAGAATATCGCCCCTCAAATTGTTCTGCACATCTTGGACATGCAAAAATCCCTTTTGTTTGTAGCCCTATAATCAATAACTAGCTTACATAAGAAAACAATAATAATGTAATACTTATATACAACTTGAATTGAAAATAAATTATGATGTACTACGAATATGCAAATTATTTGATCTCTTACCAGAACAAACACCAAGTCCTGGGAAATCATGAATTGTCCAACATAGTATGCCATAAAACATGAAGGACCTATTTGATAGAGGACGTGATATGTCATACATTCTTATGCCTTTCCATAACAATTGCATCTCATCAATAAAAGGTGCAATGTAAACATCCATTTTTTTCACTTGATGTTTTCCTGGAACGATGAGAGTTAGCATAAGGTGTTCCTTTCTAACACTCATCCATGGGGGAATATTGTATACTATCAGTCCAACTGGCCAAACACTATAATTTGAGCTTAGGAAAGAGAAAGGGCACACTCCATCCATTGCAAGTCCTAACCTAATACTGCGAGGTTCATCCTTGAATTTTCTTGGCCATTTTTCCTCTATATGTTTCATTGCTTTGGAGTCCATAGGAATTCGCATGAATCCATCTTTACTCCTATTCTTTGCATGCCAATCCATCAATTGTGCAAGAGATTTACAACGAAACATCCGTTGTAGTCTAGGAATAATTGGCATGTGTCCTAAAACCTTATTTGGAACTGTAGAACCTTGTACATCCGTACGATATCTTTTCTCTTTGCAAACAGGGCATTCTTCATTGTCTTTATATTCATCTCTATATAAGATGCAATCATTTTTACATGCATGAATTTTCTTATATTCAATCCCCAACTTGACTAACAATTGACGCGCTTCTCTACAAGTTGATGGCAACACATTATCTTCAGGGAATATTTTATCCTTTAGAGCCCTGCAAGTTTTTTTTTCAAACCTACACGTTAAAAATGTCATTTATAACGTTGTTTATATACCATAATGTAAAATCCACCTCAGATTAAATTAAATGAAGTTAGTACTTATATTCTAATTGAGGACACAAATTGACAGTGCAAAACTAGAAAAATAATTACTTTAGTAAGGTAGTGAAGCTCTTGTCTGACCAACCAAATAATGACTTGATTTCCAATAATATTAATGTGCATGAAAGCTTGGATGTTCTACTTGCACCCGATTTGAACACCACTGTCTTTGTTCCTTGCTTAATTGATGCATTGATGTTGATATCATCATAATTATGTTGGCAGTAGTTTCCCTCTATATCAACATCATCATTATTATGCATAGGATCATCACCCTCATCATTGTTTCCATCCCCAAAGAAACTTGTGAGCATTTCATTCAATCCTTCTTCATGCATTACATTTCCATCGACATCTCTACTCTGAGTAGTGGATGGCATGTCATCAATGTATGCTAATTTCATCAATTCCTCAAATTTTTCACGTGGTAGTGCTCTCTTCAATGCTTCTCTTCTTCTCCTAGTATGGTTTAAAGGATGAATTGGATCATCTCGTTGAATTCTTAATGGTCTAGTTGGATCTTGATCATTAATAGGTGTATCATCAACATCGTTTACCTATAATTAAATGCAACCATTATTTAATGTTAGATAGCAATTACTGTATAGAACATGGATCCATTTCAAAGATATATGCAATAAATTACTCAACAAAACAACATTATACATGTATACAATAAATTAAAAATATTATTTTTGAACACATTATTTTAAAAACAAGCCACATTAATTTCATATTCTTAGATTTTCTACCTTAGGAACATCCAAAAACAACAATTGTCTCAAATTATTCATCTATGCATGTAGTATCATCATGACCAACCTCTTGTTCATTGTGTTGATTTTCTATTTCATTTACAAACTCCATTGTCATATCCTCTTCCACCCATTTCTTTTTGCGTGATTTAATTGTACGGCGTAGGCCACGTCCATATGCAGGTATTTGTATTGGTCTATCAAAATGATTAAACTCCTCATTTGTTCTGATTCCATTGCCAACCTAAAATAATTGATACATGCATTATTTTTTCCAAGGTTAGAGATTAGACTATATGATGTACTTATATCGTCCATTAATTTATAACTGAACTTATTTATAACACCCACAAAGTATAACAATTGTATCAAAGTATTCATTCCATGTATTATCATCATGACTAACCTCTTGTTCATTGCCACCAATTTCTATTGTATTTGTAGAGTCAATTGTCATATCTTCTTCCACCCACTTTCTCATGCGATGTGCTTTAACAGTATGGTGTCTACCCTTGTGTACATATTTTGGTTGTTTTACAGTAAAAGGGTTCAACTTTGTATTTGTTGAAAACACATTTTCCACCTAAAAGAATCAACGACATGCATTATTTTTTTTCAAGTTTGAATAATAAACTATATAAATTACTAGGTTTAGGAACACAAGGATCAGGAACTAAATTTCATTTTATTATATTTCATAAATTAATGTAATATTCAAGTACCTGATGCCCTAAATCATGTTGTGTGTCTTCATTGGAAATAAATTCATTTGTTTCCATGGCCTCTCCTAGCACCTGCAATACACAACAATGATAACAATTTTTATTAAAGTCATCTATGGAATTGTTATAGTCTTATTTCTTATTCCATTGTTTCAACCATTCTATTTTTCATGTTAGCTATTTGCATTTTCAATTATGAAATTCTCCACCATTGTTGTGACACTCTTATGATAATGATTGAACCCGAGTTGAAGTCTTAACTTTTCATGCAGATCTACACTTCTGATTATTAGGGTCATATCTATTGAATTTTGGATATATACTAGTTTTTAACATGGATATCAAGTTGCCTATCTAGTTTGAATGTACATTAGGAACATAGCGTTGTTTGAATCCTATGGAGATTTCAATATTTAGCGAACATTAGATGTTGAACATATTATACTACCATGTCATACATGTGAAGCATATTTAATATATGTTAGATGATCTAAATTACACCTTTGCATTAATATTAATACACAAATAATATTTTTTTCTTATTGGAAAAAAAACACTATGGCATTTCCAACCTAAGTCAATAATGACTAAAAGAATTATTGCATAAATAAATAAATCCTAAAATGATGCCTAAGTGATCTATTCCTCCCAAAGAGACAGGAGTAAAGTATAAATGGTACAACTATGGGCACTACAATGTAAACAACACATGTTCAAACCTTTACAGGGGTAGAGCCTATATGCACTGTGCATGAGGGAAGGTGTTGGATATCTTATAGTTGGTTTCCCTTCATCACCAAAGTGGATTAGGTTATGAGTGGATTGGCAAAGCAACCCTTATTTGTTCCTTTTAGTTTTTGAGAAATCTCAAGTTCAACTAGTGCTAGTAAATCTTCTGTTCTCCTAAGATATAGGCTTCCCAGATCAAAGTACTGGTTACCGGGGGTTGTGGGTTTCTCTATTGAAGGCATTGAACCTTGCCAATAGAGCCAAAAAGAATAGACAGAATAGGATGTCTTATATACGTATTAACAACTGAATCGGAATTGGGAGGATGAAATAAGAAAGAAAAGAATAGACAAAAACAATATATATATATATATATATATTGTTTATACGTATTATTAACAAATGAACTTTAGAAAGAGTTCTTTCTGAGGCGGCTATAGCAGGAGGCTTGGATGCGTGAGAGGGTTAACCACTCTTACCTGGATGCTCGGATGCCGGTAGTAGTGCATCGATACCATATCTTTATGCGTGTGTGAAATCTCCCGCTTCTTAATTAGTGGGCGGATCATTTGGTTACTCAACTGCAACAGGATAGGGGTTGGATGGTGTAGTTTCACTGGCCTCAACTGCTTCTTCATTAGCTGGTAATCGTGCTCCAGAAAACCCCGATCCGCCCCTCATTTCCATGTTCAATGGCCTGACCAGAGCGTTCACTCCAGAAAACCCCGATCCGCCCCTCATTTCCTTGTTCAATGGGCTGACCAGACCGTTCACTCTAGAAAACCCCGATCCGCTCCAGGAAACCCCGATTTCGAATAGGATAGAAAGCGGAAGGAGGGGAATTGGGAGGATAACCCGAAAAAGAGGCGGTGGGAATGAAAAAAAAGCCAGTGCTGGAACCTATGGATCTCACTCCCATGTTTGATGTGCTGATCATAGATCATTCGCACACGAAAACCCCGATTCGCTCCAGAAAACTTCGTAGATCATTCGCGGCAGGAAACTCCGATTCGCTCCAGAAAACCTCGATTTCGAACAGGAAAAAAGGCGGAAGGAGGGGAATTGGGAGGATAACCAGAAAAAACGCGGTGGGAACGAAAAAGGGCCAGCACTGGAACCTATGGATCTCCTCCATCTTCAATATGCTGACCATAAAACATTCGCTCTGGGAAAACCCTGATTTGGAATAGGAAAAAAGGTGGAAGGAGGGGACTTGGGAGGATTACCAAAAACAGAAAAGGACGCGATGGGAACGAAAAAGGGCCAACAATACCAGATCATCGTTAGATTGAAGTTATTGAAGCTATTGGTCAGGGAGGCAGTGGGATATGTTCCCTTGTTCAGGTATAACTGATTCTATTCTTGAAACAGAAGCAGACATTTCAATCGATTTTGTAGACTGCAAGAATGTGTTCTCTCATCAAGATATGTATGATTTTGTTCCAGATAAAAGATGGATTGTCTCAGTAATGATAGTATTGATGTGTTGTTCCCTCTGATGTAATGACTGGTTACAAAGTTTGTAGGTTTTTTTACATGACTCTCGCCACAGGAAGTCTCTCGCTCTAAATCTTTATTGTTCTTAAGGGACCTTGTTATTGCTCTCAGTTATAGTCTCCCATCTCTTGTATACTACATTGTACATTGTTCATCCATTCATCAATGGTCACATTGACATAGAGACATTGTTCCTTTGCGACATAGTAGGCTTCACTGCACATATGTGTCTCACTATCCTCTGTATATATATAGATGTGTCTTTGGCTCTACACATAGATGTTCCAACATGCAAAAGTGCACCTTGTGATCTTCCTATCAACTTCTTTTCCTTCACTGTACCACATGGCATCCTTTCTGCAATCTGACTACTGTTCCTACCTTGCTACTTAGACAATCAGAGGTACTTGTTGAATGGTGGGTCCTCCTTCTAGGGGATGCATTCTCCTTGAGTTGCTTTGTCTGCAATTTCAGCTTGGCTTGTGTTTCTTATATAAGGCATCCTGTTCAGCATGTTGAGTGTATTAGGGTGGAGCTAGACTCCATGACCACTCATGCAAAAAGTGGGCCCTTATGGGAGTGCAAGACTCTTGGCAAAACTTATCACTTTGTGACAATTAAATTCGTGTGTTCTTCCCTTGGCCTGAGAGTCAATTTGGTGGTATGGTGACAAAAGAGGATAATTACTTTGAACAATGGGGATTTAATGACTTGGCTAGCACTTTGAGATGAAGATGTAACCATTTCAATGCTGGAAATCATTGGAAAGTAACCATCAACTGCTGTTGCACTCATAAACTTGTTGGCTGCGCTGATAAACCTACTAGTTGCACTCACTACCTTACTGGTTGCATTTTATGTTCTACATCTGGAGAACAACATTTCATGTTTTACATGGCTTTTGTATCTGTGTTATTTTGGTTACCATTGCCTGTTCTACAACTGGAGGACAACTTTTTACGTTCTACATGGCTTTTTTGTCAGTGTTATTTTGGTTGCCATTGTTTAGGTGTTCAGGTTTTCTTCCCTCTTTTGTAAATTAGTGATAGGAGTTGCTTTTTCGTAATAGTAATCAGAGTTGCTTTCTCATATTAGTAATGTAAATGCCTAATAAATTTGAAGTTACAAATTTAGTGGAAGTAATTCATTTTTCTACTCCTAAAAGCTTGTGTTAAGAGTAAGAGGGCTATTAATGGGACATGCCACTGTAGCAATAAGAATTGCAGTGATTGTGGATATGGATATCACAAAGATAATTGAGAATAGAGACTAAGAATTTCTATATGGATAACCCCCAGTCTCCCAATTTGCATTTATCTGTTCATCAACCATTCGTACAACTTAGGATTCATAAGAGGCGATGCATCATCTGCAAGGTACATCGCCCTAAACCAGTCTTATGGCCTGGCGAGAGAATATTGGTTAGGCCCTTGGGGTATTGTCCTTAGCAGAGAACATTGTCCTACTAGCTTAAAATATAAAAAATTTCCATAAACTTTGTCTTCCAGTATTCAGCTGTCAAGTTTGGTCTTTCAGTAAAAAAGCTTCGGCATTTTTGATCATCAGCAAATAAAATTTAAAAAACAGGGTTCAACAGGGTTTTAGTGTTTCCATTCAATTTGTTTTATAATCTTTGACTTAATCCTCATTATTTGAATTAAGTTTGTTTACTATCAATCTTTGTTACCTCCATTGGTCTTTGCCCGCTAGCAATTGAGAATAAATTAGCCATCCATATTCTCTCTTACGGCTAATGGCTGCATGCATGGAATTCACTATTACTGTGTTTTTAACCAACATACAATGTGATGACTCTATCACATTGTATTTATTTTTCATATCACGTTTGGGCCATTGCTACGTTAGTTGGTAAAGATAATTGTATCCATAGTTACCAGACTCAGCTGAGTTAACTTGGCTAGTCTGACTCTGCTGGGATCTAAATATGAGCAGATCAGACGGAGTTGAAGCTTAACTTGGTCAGAAATCAGGGTCTAACTCAGACTCAAACAAAACTTGAGAGTTATCTTAGGATCTGACTTGGGCTTGGCAAGAATCAGGTAAAACTTGACAACTAGAAAATAAAAGTTTTGTCCAAGTTATTTTCTTTTGCCCAACTTTCCTGAATTAAGTCTTAAGTCTTGCCTGATTTTAAGTCAAACCTTGATTCTTTGTCCATGCTGAGTTGCACATAATGCTTTATAGAAACAGTTTCCTTAATGCTATTTTATAGAGACATATAATTGAGTTCAGGATCAGCTGATGCTTCCTTCACTTTGTTTAATGAGGTTGTTTGTATTTCCAGAATCTCTTTTAGGAAGTAGCTATTCCCTGAATATGAAGTTATGCATTATTTCTCAGTTCTCAGTTTTCTTTTTTGTTATGGATAAAAGATGTAGTGAGCATGCTATGCCAAGTTTATTCATAGAGATTAGTAATGAAAATCCAAATACAGCATATAGAAGATTAGGTTGACAGTGGATGGTTGATTGGCTCCAAAGATACTATAATTATATTTTCCTTTCCAGTGATCACTTTGTTGGTGGATTTTTTTGGTATTTTTCACTTGTCCATGCTTCAGTCCTGTGTTTCAAGCTTTGGAATATAATTTCCTTCATTCCATTGTTGCTCAAGTTCAACAGCTTTATTGCATCTAAGCTTCACTCACTTACACACAAACATAGGAAATGCATAGGAATTCGTTTCATTCAGAAACGGAACTAGAATAAAGAACAAAGGAAGAAAACATCTTTATTTATCAAAATTGTGCTGATTATTATTGCTAAGGCTTAATACCATCAAGAATGACTGGTGAATAGGACTACAACAAGAGAATGGAAAGAAAAATTTGGGAATTTTACTTCCATGAGGAATGACTTATGCATAAAACAAAATTTGGTCGTTCTCATTATTTACTACTTACAATCACAGTATTCCCTTTCTCCCCATCTCGATGCTATATTTAATGGAATTTGATATTGTTTTTATGTTGATCTTGAACAACACCATAGGTTGACTGATTCGAATTTGGAAAAAAGTATGAAAGGTATAGCCAAAATTATGCTAGCAAATCTAGGTCCAACATCTATAGTGTTCTGGGATATAAAAGCGAACACGAATTCATTCTTTTATTTTTTAAACAAGAACAATTTATGTTTATATTACGAAAGATAGTTTACATACTGTGAAGTCTTGTTTAGAGGCAAAACATACTTAGAGTGACACTTAGCTACATAAACAGCTGCATTGAAACCGACTTCCTGAGACAGTCATCCTTATAGTTTGTAATTTCTCAATACTGCTTTGCCGTGATTGACAAAACTATTCACCACTTGTTAATATGTCGAAGTATATCTTTGTCTGCCTTACAGGAACCCCCAATAGGGTATCCTCCAGAGGAGTGTCATTTGGAGTAGAGTAAGAAGTGCTTGAATCAAAGCCTTCGCTCCACTATGATGGGAGGTACTTCCTTGAAAGCTGACCATAGATTCTAGCATATTGGGATAAGAAAACAGAGTTATTCGATGGAACTTTTCTGTTGCATAATCTCTGTACAGAGGCCTCTTGAAGCTGGGATTTCGTCTCTTGAAGTTGAGAGCCTTTTGAAGCTAGGATTTGGTCTCTTGAAGTTGAGAGCCTTTTGAATCTGGGATTTGGTCTTGTGAAGTTGCTTTGTAGGGAGTGAGAACTTCAATAGTTGTTGGTCTCACTTGCAAGGAATTAATGCTGGAAGCCAATCCTTCACAGAGAGTTGAGAACAGAGGAAGCATGGAGAGAAGGAAAGCGTTCCCAATATAGCCTGCTAGCTGAGTCATAATGTCATATGTTGAAGCAAGGACACCACACCTCTTCCAGCTCCTTGTTTTTTGTGTTTCATTTTCATGGAAAATTCGGACATGTTTATATTTTTTTCCAACACAATGTGCTTTCCCTCCCAAACGTGGAATTTCCTTAGAGTCTCTCTAAATCTGTTTATGTTTCTTTCTATCTCGACATTCAAAGAACTTGAAATTCCCATTTATGGAGCTACTACTACTTGTCAGTCTCTAAGTACTGTTAGATCTTCTGAGGTGTTCTTTTGTAAGTTTTAATATAAGTATTCCTTTTGAGTGATGCCAAGGATTCTACATAGTTGTTGGTTGCTACTCCAATGTCCCAAGTTAAATTTTCAAATAATCTTCCTTTTGTTGTTAAGATTATCCATGCCATGAACGAATGGCTTGGATCTCCTTCTGATGTTCATCAAAGAGCATTTGTTAAAATCTTCGCATCCAATCATTAATATAATCAAATTTGCAGGAGATTACTTAAATGGGATTACATTCATGTACTTTTTTTGGTGCTGGTTTCCCTCCCTTTCTCTTCCCAATTTGCCAAATCATAAGTATTCTTCCAACCTTTTTCTTGTTGGCTTAATTCACTCTGCCTAATTTTTGAATTTTTCTAATCAAGTTGGCATTGATTCTTTAGACGTATTGGGAATATACCTATTTTCATTGAATATCTTGTCGTTTTGATCAGCTGTATCTTCGAAAGAGAATAATATTCCAAATTACCTTTATAATTGGCTTGTTTTTTAATCCTTCAAGCAATAAAAGAAACCAGTTACTGAACAGTTCTTCTTTAGAAGATGCTGTAATAGAGGAGGGGAGACTCATTTCTATAACAGAAGAACGTAGGAAAGGGGGTTTCGTTGTTTACAAAACAATAGTCACATCTTGAAGGATCATTGATTCCTTGTTTCACCAGGTTCTCCTCTGTTAAAAGTGTCTCATTTGGCCAGACATTAAAAGTCAAGTTTGGAGATGGAATAGCTCAATTCGATCTTGTTTCATTTGATTTCTAGAGAGAGGAAGGATCCGCTCCTTCCAAGAAGTTTGAGGTATCCTTCTTTAATAATCTATTTTCTTGATTAGGTGCCCTGTTTTACTTATTCCTTTCTTATTGGAGCTTTCCCATCCGGGACTTGGGTCGAAGTTTGAGGTATCCTTCTTTAACAATCTATTTTCTTGATTGGGTGCCCTGTTTTACTTATTCCTTTCTTATTGGAGCTTTCCCATCCAGGACTTGGGTCAGAAAGGTCCAAAGGGTGTTCAGAGTATTAAGAAGGGAAATGGGATAGATCCACTTCATTTAAAGGGGAAGAATGTGAATCAGCCTAGGAGGATATATGTGCCAAAAATGAAGGATTGTTAACTTTAGACCATCTTCTAAATGGAGAGAATTCCAGATTTGATATTTGAAGGGTTTCCAAGGACACGGTTTTCGAAATCTTTCCACAAGAGGCATCCTTTGGCTGTAAAGTTAGATAGTTGTATATTTATAATTTATTTCAAGCTCATGGCCTAGCTAGACACTAAAATGATGTATGAGACCCACTTGTTTGTGAGACAAAAAACCCTCTCCACATAACATTTGCATTATTTAATTTACAATAGTGTATTTCTAGACTAACTCTGATTGTGCCGTTTTCATTGTTTAATTTACAGTGGTATACATACCCTAGCTTTCTAGAATAACTCCTATTGTACTTGTATTTATGTTTGCTAATGGTGTCCCATGCAAAGCTTTCTAGAATAACTCCTATTGTACTTGTATTTATGTTTGCTAATGGTGTCCCATGCAAATCTCCTGTTACATTTTAGTAAAAATAATGTTCACATATTTGTGTGGAGATGATGCTAGGTACCAATTCTGACTTCTTAATCAAAGGGATACTTTCATACTTGCGAAATGCTTCCAACACATTATATTATCGTGCAAAGTTGTTGTTTATGGTTGACGAGTATTTGTGCAATGCATTTCCATTTTAAAAAACAACAAAACAGAACTCACAAAACCTTCATTGAATTCACATGCATATGACGGGCGTAGAGCCATCACATGCATTTCATAACATATAGTTTGAGTGGGATGTACTAATTATAAGTAGTGTCTTTTATCTTTTAATCCAAACGATAAAGTTTCATAATGTAAGGACATATCAACCTTCGACTTACTGGCTGCCATTATAACACCAATGGTATATCCAACAATGCAAAAACTGGATATACCAATAATTTATGACTTAGTAAGGGTTGAGATGTCCTTTGTAGTGAGGGTGCCTAACCTTCTAGCCTTATCACAACAGGTGAAACATGCCCCTTGGAATTGAACCTGGGTGGATAGGAGAACAAACTATGCTCCCAACCACTTGAGCTACTAAGACAAGACAATAACCTTTGTGGTTATTGATTGGCACGGATGGACATGACAAAAGGTTGATAGCTAAAAATAGTTAGTTTATAGGTACCCTTGTTGATGGCAAGGTGCACCATGGACATGTCTATTGCCCTTTGTCAAACTTGGCACGTTGCAAATTTGTGTAGCTCCCATTAGTTAGGCCTACTAAGAGAAGCTCGGAAGGGAACTTGGTGATTTGCAAGTATGACGCATGATGAACAAGATTGGCATAAAGAACTTGATTAGATTTTATAGACTTGTGATCCTAGGATACATGTAGATTCCAAGAGTTGGGGATTTGCTATTTTAGGGTTGCAATGGATGGGTAGAAGTGCCCTAAGGCGTAAGCATCCGAGAGTACAATTATACAATGCACTAGTTGGGTTCACATTCATTTGGCACACATCCACTAGATGAACTTCTTATGTGCACCATTGCTAAGCACACTTGGGTGTGATGGGCACATTTGTTGGGTGTGTGGCATCTCGGGCCCAACGTGATAAAGATGTTTGATAGTTGATGGAACAAGAATGAAGTGGGAAAATGCACCATTGGCCACACATTCGTCAGGCACACATCAACTGGACACACTTGTTGGGTGTACCTTTGTTGGTTGTGCTTGGGCACCTTCAGCACAGCAGCATTGGATGTCAGATAGTGGATGGACAAGAAGGGGTAGAGACTAATAGGCACACATATGTTAGACATGCTTACTGGGTGCACCCTTAGGCACCATTGGCTACACATTCATCAGGCACACATCAACTGGACACACTTGTTGGGTGTACCTTTGTTGGTTGTGCTTGGGCACCTTCTACACAACACCATTGGATGTCAGATAGTGGATGGACAAGAAGGGGTAGAGACTAATAGGCACACATATGTTAGACATGCTTACTGGGTGCACCCTTGCCATGTGTGCTTGGGTGCCTTGGGCACACTTGTTAGGTGTGTTGTGACTTAAGCACAACACCATTAGATGTTGGACAATTTGAAATCAAGTAATGAAGGGGGTTAAATGCATCATTGATCATAGAAGTTGGTGATGTGGACACTTGAGTCCACTTAAGCATAGAGAGGTTTGTAATATGCCAAAGAAGGATGCAAGTGTGAGACAAGTCTTGTATAAGTAGTGGACGCCTCAAAGTTGCTAAGGCATCATCCATTGATCATTCACCAAGAGTGTAAATGAGCTCGATTATCGTGCTAAGTTCAAGGTTGGCATGGTAGGGTGAAACTGCACTAACTGAGTGAGAAGAAAAAGAAGACAAGAATTACAAGAGGCAATCTTTCAATTTTTTAAAGGGTTTGGATTGTGAAAGTCTATTGGGTAGTAGTTAAGGCAATACTTTCTTTGACTCATTGTATATCTAGAATAAAGTTGCAATTATGTTGTTATATATCTGTGACATTTTTTATATGATAACAATAAGGCACTTGCCTTGGATGCTACCTCTACTTTGTGTGTTGTTATAATATGTTTACTTGAATGAATGTTATGTTCCTTGCAATGTATTTTGTTGGTTAAGTGTTAAGTATTGTTGGGATGTTTTAAAGGTTGTGGTGGGACATGTGCCTATTGTTTAATGAATTTGATTAAGTTGGATTCATTTGCATTTGATACATTGTAGCTTACAGTAGAGTTATGAGTAGACCTAAAGTTAAAGTGTGTAGTGTGGTTGTTGTAGGTGTATGTTGGCCAACCGACTGTGGTTGAGTAAAACTAGTGTCACACAACCTCAAGAGTCAAAACAGGCTTGGGGAAACTTAGGTTCTTGTAGAAAAATTCTAGCAAACTGTAGGTTCATGACAAATCGTATCAAAGCAGTGCAAATGTTCATTATGTTTGACCAAAATTGAGGCAAATTAGTAGGTTTGGGGACAAAATCAACCACAAGAGTGACTTAAAGGTTGGAACAAAAACTTTGTTCCTTTTTTAATCAAGCAATCAAGACTACATTTTTGCACAAAAGTTGAATACTTCAACCTCTCTTAACCATGACTTAGAAGGGCGCTTCAAGCTTCGGTGGCAAGTTAAGCAGGTTGACAAAAGTAGGCTGAGGTAGTAAAGTAGATTGAGTCTTTGAGACTTCGGGTAGATTCTTTGCCCATACCTATATGCAGATGGATGGTGCAAAAGAAGAGTATGTGATGACAATGAAGCAATTGAAATTGCCCAAATCTAGTGTTAAGAATGTTGTTTGTTTCCTTTATTATCAGAATCATTTTGCTATTGATTTTCCTTTGAAGAAGATGTTGGAAGACTTGGAAGTACTCCAAGTGCAAAAAATTTAGAAGATAAAAACAACAGTGTTG
This sequence comes from Pinus tabuliformis, assembly GCA_031772625.1. NCBI lineage: Eukaryota > Viridiplantae > Streptophyta > Pinopsida > Pinales > Pinaceae > Pinus > Pinus tabuliformis. Next base: position 160,973,046 of record CM062818.1, read on the forward strand.
GGAGGAGCCCAAGTGTACCAAACTTCAAAGGCATAGGTTCTTGATAGGCAAATTTAGGGTAGTAGTTTGGTAGGCAAGTGTACCAAACTTTTGCATGTAGTTTAATATATTTGTGTTAATTAATTCCATAAATTCAACTTAACAAGTTATATTTGTGTTGATGGGTTGAATTTGTTGTTTGGATGGACTCTATGGTATGTAATCTTAGTTGGATTTCCAATATACTTTTAAACCATATTTTCATTTTATTTTTTAGTACTATTAGATATTATATCTTACCTCATTTTATGGTTAACATTGTATAACAAAAACATGCGTTGTGTTATGTAATTAATACTAACATGTAATATTGATTTTTTTTGTCAGAATGCTATAGGTAATGATTGCCAAGACGATGATCCAAATTATGTTCAACATATATCAAGAGATGATGAGGATGAGGATGAGGATGATGGTGGTGAAGGAGGAGATGATGATGATAGTTGCGGTGTTGGTGATGATGTGGATCAGAGTAATGAGGATGGTCAAGATGATTATGAGGATGATCTTGGTGGTGGTAGCTAGGCATGCACATGCATTGTTTTTTATGAAGAAATTATTGTGTAGAATGACATTGTTATGTTTAGATGGGTGTTGTGAATTTACCCTATATCAATGAGACATTTTGATTTTGTAATCATACGATGAGTTTGATTTATGTATGTTGTTAATTTATCGTAGAATAACGATATTCATGAAATATTTTGATTTGTTAATCATATTTGAATTTTAGTTGTTTTGATTAAAAATAATACTGATTTTATTAGTATTATGTTGCTATTTTATACATGTTTTGAAAATTGTTAATGGCACATTGTTATTTTTTGGATGGATGTTGTCAATTTCTCTTAAATTTCTTTACAAATGATTTTGAATTGTGATATCTGCTTTAATGATATTTAGAAACTATCATATATTTCACTATGAATCTATAAAGGGGGTCATATATGTAAAGAAAAATATACTCTATATAAGAAGTCAAATGCAGATGTAACCATGGATACAAAATTGAAAGTAAAATTGGATGTTAAACTAGGAATTAATACAAAATGCAAACAATTGACATACAAAGTGTTTTAAATTAGAAGTGAAAAATTGTGCAATAGTTGACACAAAGAAGGGAACAAAACATGGCATACAAAAGGATATCAAATTGGGCAAAAACAAGGACACATAAATGGGCACCAAATTAGATGCAAAAAAAGACAACAACTAGATGTAAAATAAGATGCAAAGTTGAGCATTAAAAAGAAGCAAAAAACGTTACAAATTAATATGCCAAATGATGATGCAAATAATGGTGTAAATTTGGGATGCAAACTTGGGTGCAAAAAAAGGAAAAAAAAAAGATGTAAGAAAAGACATAAAACAAGATGCAAAATGGGGCTGAAAAAAGGTGAAACCAAGGATGCCATATTGGATGTAAAAAATGATTCCTAATCACATGCAAATTTAGGCTCGAACTCAGACACAAAATTATATGTAAATGTGGACACAAAATGAGGCAAAAAAAGATGCAAATTTGGATGGTGAAAACGATGTAAAACTAGACACCAAAGAAATGCAAAATTGGATGAAAAAGTCGGTGTAAATAATGGTGCAACATTGGACACAAGTAGACAAAAAATGGTGCAAAAAGGGGCATAAAATAGCTTAAAATTGGATGCAAAACTTGGTGCAAAAACAAATACAAAATTAGACGTAAAAAATGGCTCTACATTGAATGTACCATTAGACACAAAATAAGATGCAAAGGTGGACTCAACATAAGATGCAAATATAAATGCAAATTTGGATGCTCAAAATGATGTAACATTAGATGCAAGAGATGGTGTTAAAAATGATGCAAAATTGGATGAAACAAATGACGCAAAATATGGTGCAAAATGAGATGGGAAAAATGGAGACAAATCAAACGTAAATGTGGATGTAAAAAATGGTCCAAAAAAATATGCAAAAATGGGCGCAAAAATGGATGCAAAATTTGGTGCTAAATCAAATTCAACACATGGTGCAAAGATAGGCACCAAAGCTGGTGCAAAAATAGAAGCAAAAACTAGTGTAAGACTAGATACAAAACCTGGCGTAAGATTAGATGCAAAAACTGACACAAAATGGATGCATAAAAAGACATTAAATTGGATTCAAAATACAGTGTAAACTTGATGCAAATGATGGTGCAAAAATGGAAGCAAAGAATGACACAAAATAGGAAGCAAAAGAGAATGAAAAATAGATGCAAAAAATGACACAAAACTAGAAGCAAAACCTGTCATAAAATAAGATGCAAATCTTGGTTCAAAATTTGACGCAATAAATGATGCATAGTTTGGTGTAAAAAATGATGCAAAATCTAGCGTGAAAAAGGATGCAAAATCAGGTGCAAAAAAGGACGCTTTAAAAATTGTACAATAGAGCCAGATTTAGCGCCAAGTTGCTCATCACAATTACAAAAAAAATGCACTAAAATAAATCTGGCGCAAATCGCTGGTTTTGTTGTAGTGAGTGGAGGTGGTGGTTGCGGGTACATATTTCCTCTTTTCATGGGTGGTTGTTGTCATCGTTGTTGTCACCTGCCAAGCATTTCTACCACAATTTTTGCGGGGTTTCTTATTGAGATTGGTAGCTTGGGAGGTACTCCAAGCCCTAGGGTTCTAGGTTTTGGAGGAATGGGCGCCAAAAAAGTGCTTTGTGGACTTAGAACCCAAGGTGGGGGTTTCGCACCCAAAGGAGTTGGGCCAAAGCCATGTTTACTTTTGTTGGTTTGACACTTGGAGATGGAAGAGGACCCTTATAGGAGCAAGGGGAAACTTAAAGCACCAAGATCGGAGGTCTACAAAGCGAGATATGAATTTTTATATGTTTAAGTGGGTAAAATTATCAACAAGTTCAGGTTGAATTGTCATTAGAGGTGCCCTTTGGAGGGTTGTCCAATCACCCCGAGAGAACATATAAATATGGCTTATGTGATACCTCATGAGCACATCTAACAAATTCATATAAACGTATCTTTGATTTAAGCTGCAGATATGAGGAACCCAACGAAGGTGGGAAGAATATTTTTTGTCTTTCATGATTGCTAGGAGGGTTGAGTACATAAGGAAGCAGGCCGAAGTTGTTTGGAGGAGTTCTAAGTTTTTGTGTAAAGATTTGAGGGTGGTTTGTTCCTTGTATTGCAGGTCGCATGCTCTATGGGAGTAGAAAACTGATCGAAGTCCTATTATGGGCTAGCCGGAGGGGCCGAAAGGCCTATTTCCTATAACAGATCAAAGTTACAAGCAACGAGTGTAGGGAAAAAGGGTAGGGAGGCAAGCCGCAGTTGCTAGAAGAGTTTTTGGGGGAGAAAACTAGGGTTGACATGGACTAATAGTGGCCCTAACCAGGTCACAGAAGCTACAATAGAGATACACCAGTCATAAGGTATGTTTATGATGTGTTTAAGTTGGATTTGTTGCTAGAGGATAGAGTCCTAGTGTAGGATAGATTTGTTGGGCATCTTAAGGTTGTTGGAGGGTAACAAATAGGTGCCCAAGGAGCCCTAAGTGCAGTCTCTTAAAGGAAAAAAAGGAGTGCTAGGAGAGGCAGATTGGTGGAAGTCTTAGTGTCTGAACTTTGAAGGATGAAAGAAGGAATTCAAAGGGAGATATTTGACTAGCCCAAGTTCATTGAAGAAAAGGACATCTATCGTGATAGGTGGCAGCCCTCTGGCCCGAATTTTCTCTTCAATGGAGCAGGGTAGGAAGGCATTAGAAGCAAGAAGTCTCAGAGGAGCTGAGGAACAGCAATGGGCAGTTGAGATTTTTTCATAAACACAATTGCCAACAAATTAATAGGAGTCTCTATGTGTTGATGTGTTGAAGGACTAACAATCAACTAGAGAGAAGTTGGAGAAGTTGAGTTCAGTGGCCTAAAGAAGTAGGACAATCGATAGAGTTAGGAGCTACAGATTGGGAGCAGAAGGACCAACAATTGTGTTTAGGGTATGACAAGAGGAGTTGTGATTGTGAACTACATTAGCTAGACCGTCAGTGTATCTTGTTCTTATATTCTTGTATCAGTGGATGTATGAGGGCCATTATCCCTTGTATGGGAGCCCTAGACTATTGTATTAAAGTTTTTAGTATAACAAAGTTGGGTTGTTGAAAATTGTAAAAATTTGTCTATATTTTGTGCACTAGTAGATTTATTGTTGTATTTTGTTTCGTTGTGCAAAGTAGTTTGTTGTGGTACTTGGATTGGTAGCATCATAGATTCTAATATTCTAAAATAGACTCCAGTGTCGTGGGAAAGCAACATGGTATTAGAGCTACTTTAAAGGGTCAGTGAATCAGAGTGTGCACAATGAAGTACAGCTTAAGAGTGAGTTGGTCACATTATTGTTGAAGGGATCACAACAATGTTGAAGTCACAAGTTGGTATATGGTATGAGGACAGGTTGGAAGGGTTGTCCAACTATAGCCCATGGAAGGAAAGGATTAAGTTGGTTATAATGGTGAACAATATCTGGGACTTTGTCAAGAAAGTGATCAAGAAGCCAATTGACGCTAAAGAGCTAGAAGTGTATGAAGAGTTAGATATGAAGGCGAAGTTGATCATCCTATATGGTGTTAAGGGTTCCTTAATACCTCATATGTCCGGGAAGAACATAGCCAAGGAAATGTGGGAAGCTCTTCAGAATTTGTTCCAAAAAAAGAACAAGAACTGGGTATTGGTATTACAGGATAAGTTGAAGGCCACCAAGATGATATGAGGTGAAGGAGTGACTTCATATCTAATGAGGTTGTCTCAAGTTCAAGATGAGCTTGTCGCCATTGGTGAGACTATCACATATTCTAAGATGGTATGGATTTCTTTGAAATAATTCATCAAGGAATGAAAGCCCTTAATCAAGGGGATTGTTGCTAGAGAGAAATTTCCAAACTAGAACAAGTTGTGGGATGACTTCATTCAGGAAGGGTTGTGAGACAAGGATCTTCATTCGAAGAAGAAGGCTTCAGATGATGGCATGAAACTTGCAACAAGAATGAAGGTCAAACAGAAGCAGGACTTGAGTAAGATCAAGTGTTTCAACTGTGGCGAGTTTGGTCATTACTTGACGAAGTATCCTAAGAAGAAGCAGGGAGATGACGAGAAGAAGAAGGGGGAGGCAATTGCAGGTGTCGCTACTTCTACTGAGGAAGATGACCTCTCCATGAGATTGAAGAGTGAGGAATTTTCATTGATCTCTCATTTCTCACAAGGTACCATCAATGAGGCTACATGGTACATGGGAAGTGGAGCGTCGAAGCATATGACAGGGTCACGAGATGTGTTCGAGACTCTAGTTGAGTGGGACTCGAAGTTGCGCATGGTGTTGGGGGATAAGAGTTAGAAATAGATTAAGGGATCATGTGTCATGATATTCAAGATGGAGTAAGGTTAGGTGATGCGAATTCAAGATGTATTGTTTGTATGAGAGCTCAGATATAATGTGTTTTTTGTCTCAACGAATGAGCAAAAGGGGTTTGAGGTGTTGTTCTAGGGTGGAAAGGCAAGACTAGAGGCCAGAGGCTCTATCTCCATAGGTGTTGTGTTTGGATTTAGAGAGAATGGTCTATATAGGCTATCGTGCAAGCCTATAGATCATGAGAAGAAGAAGGAAGGTCCAGGTTCCAAAGTTTTAAAGGGAGTTTGCAGGTTCAGAGGGAGAATGTGCAGCCCAAGAAGAGCCCGTGGTTAATGAGTAAAGGTACTTCTACAGCTGGAAAGAAGGAATCATGGAATGGCCTTCAAGAATTTCAAGAGAAGAATAAAAAACAAGATGCTTCCATTGACAACAACACTTTCGAGAAGGGCACAATCCGCGCTTCAAGGTTTGCTAGAGTTATCTTCATCAGGAATTGAGCTAGTGTCACCAGCACTGACAGTGATTATGAGTTACTTACTAGTCTCGGAAGTACCTCCCTCGCTAAGAGGGAGTGTTTATATTGGTAGCTTGGGAGGTACTCCAAGCCCTAGGGTTCAAGGTTTTGGAGGAATGGGCACTACAAAAGTGCTTTGTGGGCTTAGAACCCAAGGTGGGGGCTTTGCACCCAAAGGAGTTGAGCCAAAACCATGTTGAATTTTGTTGGTTTGATTCTTGGAGACAGAAGAGGACCCTTGGAGGAGAAAGGGGCAACTTCAAGCACCAATATTGGAGGTCTGCAAACCGAGATATGAATTTTATATGTTTGAGGTAAAATTATCAATAAGTTTAGGTCGACTTGTCATTAGAGGTGCCCTTTGGAGGGTTGTTCGATGACCTTAAGAGAACATATAAATATGGTGTATGTGAGACCTCATTAGCACATCAAAGAGCAACAAATTCATTAAAATATATCTTTGATTTAGGCTACATATTTGAGGGCCCAACAAAGGAGGGAAGAACAAAGTTTTTGTGTCTTTCATGGTTGTTAGGAGGGACGAGTATATAAGGAAGTAGGTTGAAGTTGTTTAGAGGAGTTCTAGGTTGTTGTGCAAAGATTTGAGATTGGTCTCTTCCCTATATTGCAAGTTTCATGCTCTGTGGGAGTAGCAGAAGCATAAAATTCCTATTCTAGGCTAGTTAGAGGAGTTGAAAGGCCTATTTCCTATAGCATATTAAAGCTACAGGCAATGAGTGTAGGAAGCAAGGATAGGGAGGAAAGCTGCAGTTTTTGGGAGAGTTTTTGGGGTAGAAAACCAGGGCTGACATGGACTAATAGTAGCCCTAACTTGGTCACATAAGCTACAAAACAGATACATCAGCCTTAAGGTATGTTGATGATGTGTTTAAGTTGGATTTGTTGCTAGAGGATAGAGTCCTAGTGTAGGATAGAGTTGTTGGGCATCGTAAGGTTGTTGGAGGGAAACAAGTAGGTGCTCAAGGAGCCCTAAGTGCATTCTCTTGAAGGAAAAAAAGGGCTTATATGAAATACACATTGGTGGAAGGCTTAGTGACTAATCTTTGAAGGACGAAAGAAAGAAGTCAAGGAGAGATATTTGACTAGCCCAATTCCATTGAAAGAAAGGACATTTGTATTGATTGGCAACAACCCTCCACCCTGATGTTTGTCTTCATTGGAGCAGCGTAGGAAGGCATTAGAGGGAAGAAGTCCCAAAGGAGCTAAGCGGCAGTGAGCAGTTGAGATTTGTTCAGAAATGGAGTTGTGAACAACACAATAAGAGTCTCTAGCATTGAAGGACTAACGATCAACTATAGAGTAGTTGGAGAAGCCAAGTTCATTGACCTAAAGGAGTAGGACCATTGATAAAGGAAAGAGTTGTAGATTAGGAGCAAAAGGACTAGTGATTGTGTTCAGGGTACAACAAGAGAGTTGTGATTGTGCACTACATCGGCTAGACCGTCAATGTATCATGTTCTTGTATTCTTGTATTCTTGTATCAGTGAGTGTATGAGAGCCATTATCCCTGGTATGGGAACCCTAAACTGTTGTATTAAAGTTGTTAACATAATGAAGTTGGGTAGTTGAAAATTGTAAAAAATTGTCTATATTTTGTGCACTAATAGATTTACTGTTGTATTTTGTTCCATTGTGCAAAGTAGTTTGTTGTGGTACTTGGGATTGGTAGCATCAAAGATTCTTAAATTCTAACCTAAACCCCAGTGTTGTGGAAAAGCAACATTTCTTGGGCTTTTTGGGGGCCTATGTCCAAGTTTCTTTTGATGGGGTTTCAAGTTTTCTTTCTTGCTCCTTCTATTTTTTGGCCCGCCTACGTGCTCGGCCTTTTAGTTTTCCTCAGACTTTATCCTAGGGTTTGTTTTCTCTGTGATTTTTTGGGGATTTTTTGGAGGCTATCTGGGCAACCTGTGCCTTGTTTTTTAAATATGTTTCATGGATCTCCAATTGGAATAATATTAGCAATGGAGTTTTTAGCTCTTCATTTTGGTAGGTCTTTTGGCTAATGTGAATGTAACGCCCTCGGGCATCTGTAAAATGTAACTTTGTCCCTATTTTCAGGTTGAATAAAATTATGATTTTTTCTTTAGATAAAGAAAAAAGAGGGAGTGTTGAATTTTTGTAGCTATGGTCGGTCTGTCTTCATAATTCGTTTTAGCCCTCCAAGTAAAAGAAAATGATAAATATGAAAAGAACTTTCAAATCGACTTCAAGAGAGGGAAAATGAATTTTGAAATTCAAATTATTCTTGCCTCCAAAATCAAGTCGGCCAACCCCAAAGGTTCAACTAAGCTTGACCCTTTGACACACTTATTCAGGCTCATCAATTTACTATATAAAGGCACTTAACTTCCTCCTCAAAGGATACAATTTGGATGACCATATTCTATTATCTTTATTCACACATGTGAGAAGAAGATGATGAATTTGAGGTAGACTAGAAGGACGAATCTAACGCAGACCAGAATTTCAAGAGGTTGAATTTGTCTCTATTTGACCAAGTTTGACCTGGGTTTGGTTACTAGAGTTTGCTTGTTTTTGACCGGGAAATTAGATTGTACCTCTTAATGAATAGGACAATTTCTCTAAGAAAAGGTTGTTGAATTTTTCCCTTGTTAAGGTTTTCCCAAGTTAAATTTTGTCTCTTGTTTAGTTGTCTCTTTATGGTCCTACTGGCTTTGTTGTTTTATTGTTGAAGATTTTCTTTATAAATTGCTTAATGATGAATGTGACACAAGTTAAACTAATGAACAAATCATTAGAAGTAATTATCGTTGTACACAAGTTTATGAGAATCCATGGTTTTGTCCATGGTATTTTGGCTATTTAAAGGTGAAAAGGCTCCAAGTAAATTGGTCATGGTGACCAATGGGATCCCAACAACGGTGTCTTTAGGGACCACCACTTCTCTCAATTTCGTGATCCTAACAAGGAGAAGATGATGTATCATCTTCGAAGACAAAGCAACCACTTTTTTTTGGTAAACTAGGTTTCTTTTCCAATTAAACCATCAAAAAGGAAAAAAAAAAAATATCAAATGTCTTTGATTGATAAGTTATTTGGAAAATCTGACCAACCAAAACAAAAACATAATTTCAATCCATATAATATGACCTAAGTTTTTAATAAACATGATAACAATGATTTCATATAAGCATGGATTACACCTATGTTGCATATTCCTATGAAAATCGACAAACTCTACTAAAGTAAGACTAAAAAGAACATATCTAATCATGAAAAAATAATGTAAAACTTGAAAATTGGCATCATGATTTGCCTGAGGATTTGCATTGGTTGTAGTTGAGTGACTTGGGTCTTAACAAGATGGAGTAGGAAGTCTTCTTTTGATTTCTTTCAATCAAAGTATTACCTCATCCATTGAAGAACTTATCAAAGGCTCACCCGTATCTTCAATTAGTTTCTTAATGTGAAAGGGCAATTCAACTATTTTCCAATATTTCATGTCTCTTAACATGGAGTTTCCCACATCTAGCACCTAATTTCTAATCTCCCCATCTACATCCCAATCATGAATGTGGTCGGTTTCTCCTTCAATGGTGAAGAAATGTTCGTGGATATTTGGTGGAGTTTGTTCCCAATACACCTTGGTTACCTCTTGTGCAGTGTCCCACACCCTGGACACATGGCCCCTTCCTCCTCGTCACCCTCTTATAGTGTTGATCGGCCTACATTTTAACATGGAGGAAATTTTATGGAGTTTCCACCCTGCCCAATACAACTTGAATTCATGATCCATTAAAACACAGTGATGCAAAATTATTACCAATAATAGAATAATAAGCCGCTACAAAAGTAAAATCTACCACCAAATTAAAAATATAGATAAGATTTATTCTTTTCCCACACTTAATAATCTTCTATTACCACCCAACTCAATTCATGAAATCTCGGCATCATGGACAAGGTTTTCTATGCCACTTAATCTAGACCCAAAAGGGTTAAAAAACTGCAAAATCGCAATCTAGACCCAAAAGGGTTAAAAAACTGCAAAACCGCAATTGGAACTACTAAAAGTAAATTAAAGTTTAACAAATTTTAGAAAACTAATGGCATCAACAAAGAAAGATATGAGGAAATTAATAGTCATTCAGATACTAGTATCTTATAGCCAATAAAAAAGGAGGAAAGAACTTTCGAAAAACGTGAATCAACTGAAGAGGCTCAAGTATCAAACACACTTGTTCTTATACTGGAAGATTATGTGGTGGAATTTATACCACGAGCTTCCACAATAACTGAAAGTTAATTTTTGCAGGTCTTTTTTGGTTTTTAATTAATTTTTATTACTTTTTAAAAAAAAAATGAAATTTTAAATTTTCACAGTATAATTTGTATATATTGAATTTTTAAAAGGGTCCACTTCATTTATATATTTTAAACCATTAAAATCAACGATCTTAGCAAATATTAAATAATTTCGGAAAAAAAAACAAAAACAAAAACTTTTAACTAAATATTAAACTATTATTTTGTTTTTTTTTCCTAACAAGATTAAGAAACTTTCTTCACACTCATTAAAGGCACTTTTTATTGAGAATCAAAGTGATGCATAAGAATGAAACCGAAATGCACAAGAATAAAACCAACTCTCATTGATCAAACTGTTTGGACAACCAGTACATTATATAGGCACACATAAACAACCTCTAGGACAATCTAGATCCAAATAATTCATATCACCAACTCACAACACAAACTATGAAGACACAACTCATGACAAATAGACTCAAACACTAACTATGAGAACACAGCTCAACAACTCTGTCTGGACTCACCATTTCGACATTATTCCAACATCTCCCCTTAACGGAGAAATGGGTTTTCAGCAATGCCTAGCTATTGTCTACATATTTCAAAGTTTATCTTTCCAAGAGGCTTGGTAAAGATGTCAGCTACATTCTCACTTGTCTTACAATAGACTAAATGACTCTCATTTGATTGTATATTTTCCCTTACAAAATGATGCTAAACTTCAATATGTCTAGTTCTGGCACAATAAATTGGATTATTTGCCAACTTCATGGAACTCTGGTTGTCACATTTGATGCTTGTTGGTCTTCTTTGTTTTTCTCCAACATCTTCAAGAATACTCCTTAACCAAATAGCTTCACAAGTTGCATTGTTCAAGGCTTTGTATTCAGCTTCCTTGGATGACAAAGAAACAGTTGGTTGCTTCTTGTTGCTCCATGATACCATCCCTGATCCTAAATTGAATGCATATCCATAGGTTGATCTTCTATCATCATGATTTCCAGCCCAATCTGAATCAGAAAAACCTGCTAACTCAACATCAAATTCATCAGTGTACAAAATACCAAAATAAAGTGTTCCCTTCAAATATCGAAGGACTTTCTTTGTTGCTTTCCAATGGCTTTCACAAGGCTTAGCCATAAAGTAACTAAGGATACTGGCAGAATACGCTATATTTGGCCTGGTAGTGGTGAGGTAGTTCAAACTTCTCACCAATTGTCGATATAAAGTTCCATTCACTTCTTTAGATCCATCATGATTGTACAACTTGGCATTCTATTCCAAAGGAGTAGACACTAGTTCGCATTCAAACATATGGAATCTTTCAAGGATTGTCTTTGAATATTTGCTTTGTGTGATGATTGTCTTACCATATTCCCTCCAAATTTCAAGACCCAAATAATAATGCAATTCACCAAGATCCTTCATTTCAAATACCTATGACAACTACATTTTAATTTCTTCAATCAACCTGAATACACTACCTGTTATGATAAGATCATCAACATATAAAGATATCAAGGAAATATTCTCATCTTCATCTCTCTTGATGTACAAGTTAGGATCACTTTTGCTTCTCAAAACCTTTTTCATAAAAGAATGAATCAATTTTCACATACCAAGATCTTGGTGCTTGTTTCAAACCATACAAAGCTTTCTTTAACCTGCAAACAAGATGCTCTTGCCCCTGCTTTACAAACCCTTCAGGTTGAACCAAATAAACTTCTTTTAATTCACCATTCAAGAAAGCAGATTTGACATGCATTTTCCAATTTTGTTTTGTAGCTAATGCAATCATGATTCTAATTGTATTCAGTTTAGCTACATGTGCAGAAGTATCTTCATAATCAATATCTTCTTTTTGTGAATAGACTTTTGCAACCAATCTAGCTTTATACTTATCAATACTACCATCAGCATTAAAATTTGGTTTGAACAACCATTTGCATCCTATGGAGACTTTATCTTTAGGCAATTCTGTTAATTCCCATGTGTCATTCTTCATTATAGAGTTGTATTCCTCATTTATTGCATCTATCCATTCTTTAGCTTTTTCATGACTTGAAGGTTCTACAACATTAATTACATGAGACATCAATGCATAATCTTTATACCTTATAGGTGGTTGAATTTGACGTGATGAACTCCTTAGAGTTTTACTACTTTCATCCTTCTTTCTGCAATGTGGAGTCCCTTGTTCTCTTCTTGGAGTGTCATGACTGTTGGATGCTTCCTGCTCTTGAACATGTACCTGTTGTTGTCCCTGTTCTTGTTCCTGTTCAAAACTTGCTTCTATTTTGACATAATTATCACTATCATGCCATACCCCTGTGTTATTCATTTTATCAACTTCATCTACGTTTTCATGAAACACGACATCCCTACTTGCAAGCAATCTATGTGAATTAGGATCAAACAACTTGTATGCCTTTTGATCATCACAATAACCAATGAATGTGCACTTAATTGATTTTGCATCAAGTTTTCTTCCTTCATATTTTGGAATATGAGCAAATGCCATGCATCCAAAAAATCTTAAATTGTTTACTTTTGGCTTATATCCATAAAATGCTTCAAAAGGTGTTTTTAGATCTAAAATTTTGGTTGGACTCCTATTTGTCAAATAAACAACAGTATTAATGGCTTCAACCCAAAAACCATTAGAGATATTTTTACCTTTAAGCATGCTTCGTGCACATTCCATAAGTGTTCTATTTTTCCTCTCAGCAACTCCATTTTGCTGAGTTGTATGAGACACTGTAAATTGTTGTAGAACCCCATGACCTTTACAATATTGATTGAATGCTCTTGATTTGTATTCTCCCCCGTGATCAGATATGAGAATTTTGATGTATTTCCCAGTTTGTTTTTCCACAATGTTCTTGAATTCCTTAAAGTACTCAAAACATCATTTTTCTTTCTTATGAAATAGACCCAAGTGTATCTAATCTATCATCAACAAAAATAAGAAAGTACAATCCTCCTCCAAGAGATATAGTTTGCATAGTTCCACATACATCAATATGAATTAATTCAAGTATTTTTCTTTGCTTTTTTTCTTCATGTACAGGAAATTCCTCTCTATGTTACTTGCCAAGTGCACATGCTTCACATTCAACACGATTATTCTTCATAACAAGAAGACCTTCAACCATTGTTTTTCTTTGAAGTAACATTAAATCATTGCGATTTAAATGCCCATGCCTTTGATGCCATAACTTTTCTGTTGACATTGTTGTAGAAGCCAATGCTTGATGCCCTATCCTGGTCACATTCATCTTATACAAGCCTCCAACTTTGGTACCTGTGGCAATAACCTTGTAGCGATCTTGGATATCTTTAACAAGACATTGTGATTTGACAAATTCCACCTTTAGATCTTGATCAACAATAGTAAAAACAGAAATTAAATTCTTTTTTATACCAAGAACATACATCACATCATGGAATTGTCTCTCTTTTCCATTAGGCAACATCATACCTATTATTCCATAACCTTGGACTTAAAGGGATCTGTTATCTCCTAGATAAAGACATGTTCCATCAATGTTCTCATGATATCTATCAAACCAATCCTTATTACAAGACATATGGAGTGATGCACCATATTCAATGAACCAAACATTCACATCGTCAATCTCAGCAGACAATGCGGCAGTAGAAACAAACAATCTGAGATTTTTAAATCCATCATTGATTGACGTGTCTTTGTCCACAAAATTCTCATTATGCCTTTTGTTTCTCTCTTTAGACTCATTATATTTTCTTTTATAACAATCTTTAGCATGATGTCCAGGTTTTCCACAATAATAACAATTATCATTTCTTTTATCATGAACTGAAAATTTTGATTGTGCCATACCTTATTGCTTTGCTTGAAACTTTCCTCCTTTGCTTTTGTCCCATGGCTTGCCTTTGTATGGTTGTGTACCCTTGGCTACCAATGTCAAATTTGAACTATTTAAGCCCAAATTGAATGTATTCATCCTCTCTTCCTCTTGTAGAAGAATACCTATCAATTCATCAAAAGTAGAAGGCTTCTTTCTAGCTGAAAGATTTGAAACAAAAATTTGATAATTTTGCACTAAGCCATTTAATGTGATGGTGACCAAGTCAGTATTGGACACCTTTTCACCAACGTCTCCTAACTTATCACTTAGCTCTTTAACATGGGAAATGAAATTTCTTATACTTTCATTGGCCTCCATTTTAATTGACAAAATCTTGGTCTTCAAGAACAAAATCTGGTTGGTATTAGATGTTTCATACAAGCTTTTGAAAATGTCCCATGTTTCTTTGGATGTTTTGCAGTCCCTAATATGAGGAATGATGTTGTCCTTAACTAACATTCGTAGCAATACCTTTGCTTTTGTTTTCATTTTTTCCCAATCTAGAATGGCTGCAGTAGCAGTGGGTTTGGGCTCGGCGCCACTCACTATGGGCCACAAATTATTTTCATCTAAAACTATTAATACCTTGAATTTCCAATTTACATAATTTCCTCCATCTAGTCTTGTGGACTCATTGAGATAAGTTTTAGCAAAAAAAAAATTGACATGATAACAAAAAAAAATGAAACTAAGTCCACTAGATTTGCACCCAAATCCACCAGATCTACACCCAAATTCACCAGATCCAAAACCAAATGCACAGGATCTAAAAAAACAAGACTTAATCTTGCTTCAACTAAACAAACAAAGCCAAAAAATACTCCTTATTTCTTCTTTTCACCCAACACAATTTACGCTCCCAAAAAACTTTCAAATAAATTCTTTCACCCAAACAAAAAAACATCCAACACCTTTTTAACTCTCTTCATCGAATAACTATAAAAATCATTTTCATTAATAAATAAAAACAAATTTATCACCCTAATTTTTTCACCAAATTTTTAACTCCTTATGCCTCCATCCCTCGTTGACAATTTTCTCTTAGAACAAAAGATAAAATAAATTGAAATACGTAAATACTTGATAAAAATTCATGTCTTTAACAGGGCTCCTTATTACTCCAATTTACTCGTCCATGAGAAATTAACCTCAAACTTATGGCTTGGCTTGATTTAAAAAATCAAATCATACCTTTCAACTTAGGCAGCACCTGGCACGAATGATTGTGAATAAAATGTTCACTTTCCAGTTATAGTAATGCACGCCCTCCAGCGCGATGATTTACACAGTGCGACTCCGGCCAATAGACTCCGCACGGTTGTGATGGTTGCGGCGGCTATATACATCCTCGGGCTTATCACTTACGGAGACTGTAGTTACATACATACACAAAAACTACATACAACACCGTTCAGCGATATTCCTCAACCAAGTAACATAAAGAATTTGGGAGAAGCACCGTAACAACAGGATTTCACAACCCTCACAGATTTGGGCTTCCTTGCTTTCAAATATGAATCCTCACTAAATCTCTTTTTCCGACTCTGATACCATATTAGAGAATCAACTCTGATACCATATTAGAGAATCAGAGAGATTCACAAGAATGAAACCAACTTTCATTGATTAAACTGCTTGAACAACCAGTACATTATATATGAATACATAGACAACTTCTAGGACAATCTAGATCCAAATAATTCAGATCACCAACCCACAACACAAATTACGAAAACACAACTCATGACAAATAGACTCAAACAGTAACTACGAGAACACAACTCAACAGCTCTATCTGGACTCACCATTTCAACATTATTCCAACACTTTTAGAAATTAAAGACATTCTTCACACTTATGAAATGCCAGTAGAAAAAGTGAGGCACTTCATCTAGAGTTTTTGGAATTTTTGGTTGAAATCTAAACAAATAATTTTTTATTAAATATCATTTTTGTTGTTTGGAATATATTTTTAATTGAATATATATACTCGGCACCTTGAAAAATTCTTGGAGCATTGAGATTGTGAAAAATTTACAACACAAATTTGTGATTTCATCTCCACCAAATTCTAAGCGAATTCCACCAGAATATTTTCCAAAACATTATGGTCATTGAGACGGAGCATTTGAGAAACTGTGACCAACACACCCTGAGTCAATGCCTACCATAGGAAAACAAACATCGACCCAACCTCAACAAATCCAGCCAGCTCTTTCTGGACATTGTTGATGCAGGTTTTGTGAACTACTTAACAATTTCTACCCCTGCCCTTGATCAGTGCACAAAATGCATACAGATTTGAAAGAAGATTTTCGAAAGTGAATGTTAAACTCTTGAGACATTCATGGGGAGTTTTGATCTTGGAAAGAACTTTAAGAACAAAGATGCGGTAGCTAAATTTCAAACCGAAAACACACACAATATATTGTACAGAATGGTAGAATATATATTATAACATGCATGTAAGATGATCGCTCTCACCTACTAATCGACAACACTTCATTCATTAAACATGGGGAAGTGGTATTTTTATCGCTCTGCCATCGTTTAACAGAAGAGATGAGCCTTATAATGATTCATTCAAACAATTTCATAATGATTCATTCAAAAAGAGTAGCTCTTGTTTTACTGTTAAAGAATAAATCAGTCTAGATCTATCTTAATTTTGGATTTACTGAGTTATGAGATGGATCATATCAAGAGATTTGATCTCTTGACAGTTGATAGATCCAAAATTAAGATGGATCTAGGCTAGTTTAATTAAACCCTTGATAAATCTGAAATTAAGATAAGTCTAAGTTGGTTTAAGTATTTATTATAATTTTATATTTTATATTATTTTTATGTAATTCAAAATATTTTACTTATAATTATTAATTATTTTATTTTAACTTATTTTTATATTATAATAATAATTATTAATTATTTTATTTTTATTTAAACCCAGTCAAAACAATACAGCTTGCCTATCATACTCAATTGGATAGCACCTCTTGTTGCAAAGATGTATTATTTGGTTTTAAAGATGTCTCAAATTTATGTGCCCATGCTGTTGAAGGAAATGTAATTAAGTTCAATCTTCATAAATGTACTTTTGATATTTGTATTTATTCAAAAAAGAAATATTATTTTTATAATATATGTCAATGAGTTTCTTGCTCATTGAAGTAGGTCTAGCACATGTTAAAGTTCTATAGATGAGTCAAAGAGTCAAAAGAATTATGTTGAAGACCTTAAGGGTATGTTACATTATGTGTATTTATGTATAAGAGTCAAAGAAAACACCTCCAAGCAAAGTCAAGTCTCCTCCTAGCAAAGACACCATCAAAAGAAGCAATGGCACCATTAAAAGCACCCATCGAAGCAAAGGAAGTCAAGTCGGCCTAGAGGAGGGACAGTCCTCTCTATATAGAGGTTGTCCACTCTCTCAAACAAGCAGCAACTCACTCTGAAATCATCGAAGATAGAGGACTGAAAAAGAAACTAAGAAAGGGACAGAGAAGGAGCCTCTAATGCAGCAAAGAAGCAAGAAGGAAGAGCGAAGGTTTTGGGATTGTTTTAGGGCCAATAGCAACCACACGTGCGAAGAAAAAGAGGGGTTATCTACGGTTAGGACAGCGGCAAGTCACCTCCCAACATGCATCATCGTTTGGGCTACAAACTAGGCCTATTATGCCTCCTATCCAAGCGAACTTGGAAAGAGGAGCCATATAACATCAACAAGACCTCTCACATGTGCGAGAATTAGCGTTGTTGTGATGTCACACAAAGCCTACAACTATACATCAAGAAGGAACTTTGTTGGTTAAGAGAAGGAAAGTGTATCATTAGGTGAAGGATCTCACTAAGTACAAAAGATAAGTGTCTCTTCTAGAAGGACTACTAATAGTGGAAGGAAGAATGGAGTGTCATAAGGAGGACGAAGTGTCGGGGAACAAAGTGCCAGAAGAAGGTGGACAAAGTGCCGGGGAGACATAGTGCAGAGAAAAGGAAGGACTTGACTTGTGCTTGGAGGATATTCTAATCAAGGGTCTAGGGTTTGGCATTGATCAAGAAAGAAGCTTTAATAAGAGAAAACTTACCGAAGGGTTTTCCTCTCAAGAGAAGAGAGGATTTGGCCCTAGTAGAGAGCCAATATCTTGTGTTCTTGTTTTATGTTTTTTATCACAGTTTGATGAAGTACGCACACATGCATTAAGAAGAAAGAAGACTAAGCTAACAACACCAGATTGTAAAAACACTTCACAAATTGTTATCTAGTCTCGAAGAATCACTTTACATCTCATTGCCCTAGATTCTTCAACATGGTATCAGAGCTAAAGTGACACATCAAGGAAAGGGCATCTCAAGAACACTCATCAACGAAGGACATCTACAAAAGTTGAAGCATCAAGCCAAGAAGTCACTATCACATCAAGGACAAGAAGGTCTATCATCTATCATTCATCAGGGGAGACTATAAAGCTAGAAGAAGAGCCTCATATAAAGGCACCTATAAAGAAGAGCAGATCAAAGAGGGACCTACATCAAGCCACAAATTATCAAGCAAGCCCACATTTTCCGAGAAAACATCTTAAGGAACATCAAGATTCAAGGAAAGAAAGCCATCAAGACTTCAAAGAGAAAAAATTCAACTACATTTCAAAATCTATCAAGTATATGTCCCCTTTTGAATATACATCAATGTATTTTTGCAAGGAAAGCAACAAATTGGTAGGTACCAATAACTTTCTTGCATGAAGAAGAGGACTAAGCTATTTCTCAAGGAGAATGAACTTCTAAAACATATCAAAGGGAATATCACTATCCCTGCTAAGGAATAAACTCAAGCCTTAGCCAAGTATAATAAGGATGAGACCAGAGCTCAAAGGATTCTAATAGAATCTATCAAGGACTCTGTCATTCCTTATGTCTCCAAATTTGAGACATCAAAAGAAATTTATGATAAGCTAGTAGAGCTATTCTCAGTATCCACAGCCGAAGAAGTGATATCTCTAAGGAATGAATTGTACAAGATGAAGATAACAAAGGAAGGAATAGCTCCCTACTTCATGAAAATCTCTGAGATGAGGGATCAACTTCAAGAGCTAGGGGAAGTCATGTCCGACAAAGAAATGACAACCGTAGTACTCAATGTTCTACCTGAGGACTGGGGTAACTTCACATCAAGAATATATGCCAAGAAGGAAGCTACCACACTAAGTGAAATGTGGTCTCTCTGAAAGACAGAGGAATCCAGACTCAAGGCTAAGGAAGATGTGGGATCAAAGGAGAAAGCATTTGCTACCATGGCTAAGAGAAAGGGAAAATTTGGTCCACAAAGAAGAAACAACAAAGACATGTCCAAAATCCAATGTTTTGGATGCCAAGAATATGGGCACTACAAAAGGAATTGTCCTAAACTTAAAAAGGTCAAAAACAACAAGAGAAAAAGGGAAGAAGCTCATATGACTCAAGAAATAAAAAAAGAAGACAAGAAGCAAAAGAAGGAAGATCCTCCGGATCTCTACTATGACTAAGTCTACTTCTTTACTTAAATTCTTCTTTCAAAGTTTTGAGTAGTATAGGAGCATGTAGGAATAGAATAAAATTGCATGGCTAGAAACATCTTCTAGAATCTAGAAGCATGATGTACATAGAGTTCGAAATACTCATGTAAAAGGAGCATTTATAAATAGAACTAAATGCTAGGTTAGAAATATCTTCTAGAATATAGGAGCATGGTAGATATAGCTCAAGATATTCATGTAGAAGGAGCATACCTAGAATAGGACCTCATCCACAATGAAAGAAAATTGATCATGATTAAGAATCTTAGGAGACCTCCATCATCAAAAGGAAAGAAACATTTGCAGGGTAAGGGTCTTCAAGATCCTATGATGGAATCTTCAAAAGAAGATTCATAAACAAAAGCAGATGTCTCATTGGGAATCCCATTCATGGGATTCAATAAAATGATGGTATGAAGGAAAGCTAAGATGAAGCAAGAAGGGCCACACCAAGGAAAACCAAATGAAGCTAAGATGATCAAAGAAGAAACAAGATGAGGTATGTATGCATCAAAGTTTAGTCATGTTATTATATGTATATTATCTAGTCATGGGAATAGTTCTCTAACATGATCAAGTAGGGAAGAATCTCTTTCACCAATGGCATGCTCAAAGGCATGTACTACAATACAATGAAGGTCAACAAAAGGAAATACTCACATAAGGAGTATAAAATTGTTGACTAAGAAGCATGTGAAGAAGAAATGTTGACTAGTCCTAGAAGCAAGCAATGAAGAAGTGCTCCCACAAAGAGTAGAAGGTGGTTAACCAATCTCTCCATGAAGAAGCAAATGAAGAAAGAGATCAAACATGTGAAGAACACCATGATCACAAAGAATCACTATCTGACAAGATACATTGAATACATCTCCCGAAAGAAGGCATGACAACTCTGACAAAGGAAGAAAAAGATCAAAGGGTCCTTGACGCCTATGAAGGCCTTGGAGATATGAAAGATGCAGATAATTGATTCTACTCTACAAAGATGTCATGATGAAAAAACCATCCAATAAAAGCATCATTTAATGTTGAAGCAATATCAGGATGAAATCATGAAGGGATACTAGATCAAAGCATGGGAACAAGCAAGTACAAAGAAACATCCATGTGAAGAGTAGTCCAAAGCATAGACAAGATGACAAAGAATGACCAGATGACAAGAGAACCTGATATATGACAAGAAGGCCACTTTCCATGAAGGAAGCAATGACATGACTAACCAGGAAGGAAAGTGATCAATGGATGGTGCCCTACCAAAAAGGAAGTTCGAACAAAGACTTCATGACATCAAAGGAAAGAAGAAAATCGAGCAGCTGAAGGACCCACGAAGAAGAAGTTGCTGATGTATGGACAAGTCCCTAGCTAAGAGGGAGTTCTGACAAGTTCTCAAAGGAACTTGGGCAAGTTACCTGTCAAAGGAAACTTGGGCATGTCTTCCTCATTCTGGAGGAAGGAATAGACACAACATTCTTGTCTTCACTTGTGAAGAAAGAATGGGAGGATTGGGTAATCATTTGGCATCTGATACTCTTTGAGGATGTGTAGGGAATCCAAGACAAGAGTAGGTAAGAGGACCGATATTCTTTGAGGACTCGGAAACCAAGATAAGAATAGTACTAGAAGGTCATACTCAGTGAACACCCGGGTGGGTATGTACCTTGAGAGACAATGACTATGGTGTCTATATGTCATTGGTCTCGCCTGTTGAAAATAGCAACAAGAAATGATAAAAATAGAATCAAAAAATTCCAGTTTAATTTGTCCTTGAATTAAAGTAAGAATTAAAATCAAATTTTATTCTCATAGCAACTTGTAATAGTTAACTAGAGTGAGTTGACTTAGTGAACTTAGGAATTTCGAGTTGGAAGTCTTTATGAAGTCATGTATATGTTCTCCCTATATTATAGGGGTCCAGGATGAGTTAAGTATGACTGGTAATTAATTAACTCGGTTTATTGAGTTAAGTCCAGTGAAATTAGTTCCAAACTGTTTGAGGAACTAATAGTGAGTTAGCACCGAGTTGATGCATTAGTGCACTCAACTAGTGCTACTCCAATTAACTGAATATTCCCTCATCGGAAACTCATGCATATTGATTCTGAGAAAGACCCAGTTGAGACTAGAGTGCAGGGACAGTGTACTATTTGTTTTATATTTTTCTGAGTTTCACTGATAGTGCATGAATTCAGGCACTGGTCCTTAAGGGATTGCGTAGTTTTTAGAGTCTTTATTTCCCTTTAAATACAAGTGATCCTCCATAGGAATTATGTAAGGAAATAGGGACTTGGAGAGTTGGAGAAAGTGTTGGTCAAGAGTTTGCTTGTGAGTTGGAGATTGAATTTGTTGAGTGTTGGGATTGTTCTAGAGAGAACAAGCATTGTAATTTCATCTTGATTTTCTGGATTAATGCAATACAGATAGTGGGGTTTTGAGTTGTGGCTTTCCCCGGATACTTATTGTGTTATGTGCCATTGATGTTCTTCCTTTTGTCGATTATTGTTTTGTTTGATCTTTATGTGCTTCCATTGTAAAGAGTGGAATTATATTCTTGTCTCTTGTTTTAGTAGATTACATGAGATTGTGAATCTACAGGTTTTCTACATGGTATCAGAGTTTGATTGTTTTTTGGGCCACAAGTTTGCAGAGAAAATCTGAAAAATTTTGTGCAAAATTTTTAGAAACAAATAGTAGATCTTGATTCCTTGCGAAAAAATACCCAAATTCAAAAAAAAACGGTCAAATCGGAATTCGGATGAGGGAGATATCGCTGATTTAAAATCAACGTTTTTTTTTTTAATTGTGACAACAGGCAGAAGAAGATATGGTGAGCCTTCCTCTTCTTAGACTCCCAAAGAGTTGGCATAGTTATCAGGACTATGTCAATGGTAGGGAGAAGCTGCTAGATTGGGAATGACTGTGGTTGGATTTGATGCGCGAGGAGATCGGGAGGAACACCAGAGATGGGACCTCTTCCAAGGAAGTGGAAGAGGATTTTTCCTTAGCGAGTAAGGCAAAATGGGCCAAGGGAAAGAAGTCCCAAGGCGAGGAGGGCAGAAAGAAGATGGACTTGACGAAAGTCAAGTGTTTTCACTGTCACGAGCACAGGCACTATGCCAAGAACTGCCCACAGAAGAAAGCAAGCAAGAAGGAGTTGACAGTAGCGGCAGCAGGGGAGGATCTTGCTTCACAATTCGAACTTGATTTCACTCTCATTGCATGCATGGACGACACTGCCATGGGAGGCATGTGGTATCTTGACAATGGTGCCTCATTCCATATGATGGGGAATAGAGATCTCTTTAATGATTTTGAGGAGAAATACCTCAAGCAAAGCATAGAGTTTGGAGATGACAATAGGTATAGAGCTACTGATCGGTACAGTGACCTTTCAAAGGGAGTATGGCTCCCCTCTCAAGATCACAGATGTGATGTATGTTCCAGGACTAAAGAAGAATTTTGTTTTAGTCGCAGTATTGGAAGACCGTGGCTATGATGTGTTTTTTAGTAAGGGAAAGGTTTTACTTAGATACATCACTACGAGACAGGGGAAACAGATCGGTGCACAGGTTAAGAGCCTGTATGCTCTTGAAGTTCAAGATGCATGCAAAGCCTTGAGGACCAAGGCAAAGGTTAGAGACTTGGAGGTTGAGAGGGAGAGTAAATTACCTCTCAACATGCAGCCCCAGAAGAAGTCTTTAAAGCAGTTTCAGAAAGTTGTGGAGCATCCACAACTAGAGAAGCTGAGAGGAGACCGAGTGGAGAGATCCACTCAAGCAGAGAAGAAGCAGTCTCATAAGAATCTTCAGGAGATTATGGAGCAACCATAATTGGAGAAGCAGAAAGGAGATCGAGTGGAGGCATCCAGTCATGCAGAAACCTCCAGTAGGGGGGGATTTCGAGCCAAGTGGGCAGAAGAATCACATACAGCCATACCTCCAGGTGTGAGGTGGGGCGATTTGAAGTGATATTCCCAAGAGGGCTGAAATTGGGCAGTGTCCATTGAGTGGTTTTATCTCATGAATCGTACCTTGATACGGGAGCCCAAAGTACACAGTAGCAGGAAGAATCAGTGGGATTGATGCAATGAAATATCAAAGCCACAGAGGCTAGAGCAGTTAAATACTAAAGGAGTGTAGAGACGGTTGACAACAACTGCAGAAAGGCAGAGCCAACAGAAGCGCAGAGTTTTTAGTCGGCAGAGGCAATAGCAGTCAGAGACTTTGATGATAGAGGCATCATTTTGATTCAGGTTGGATATTTTTTTGTTTCTAGAATTGTAGGAGCAACAAAACTAGAGAGAGGTGTTGCATGCAGAACATTCTAAAGGTTCAGGATCGGGATCAAATTGAATTCCTTTCTTTTTGAAAGGAAGTGTTGAAAATAGAAACAAGAGATGATAAAAATAGAATCCATAATTTCCAGTTTAATTTGCCTTTGAATTAAACTGAGAATTAAAATCGAATTTTATTCTCATAGCAACTTATAATAGTTAACTAGAGTGAGTTAACTTAGTTAACTTAAGAATTTCGAGTTGGAAGTCTTTCTGAAGTCATGTATATGTTCTCTCTATATTATAGGGGTCTATGATGAGTTAAGTATGAGTGGTAATTAGTTAACTCAGTTTATTGAGTTAAATCCAGTTAAATTAGTTCCAAACTGTTTGAGGAACTAATAGTGAATTAACCGTCGATTGATCCATTAGTGCACTCAACTAGTGCTACTCTAGTTCACTGAAAATTCCCTCATCAGAAACTCATGTATGTCAATTCTAAGAAAGACCCAGTTGAGACTAGAGTGCAGGGACAATGTCCTATTTGTTTTAGATTCTTTTGAGTTGCATTGATAATGCATGCATTCAGGAACTCATCCTTAAGGGATTGCGTAGTTTTTAGAGTCTTTATTTCCCTTTAAATACAAGTTATCCTCCATAGGAATTGTGCAAGGAAATAAGGACTTGGAGAGCAGGAGAATTGGCTAAGTGTTGGCCAAGAGTTTGCTTGTGAGTTGGAGATTGAATTCACCGAGTGTTGGGATTGTTCTAGAGAGAACAAGCATTGTAATTTCATCTTGATTTTCTAAATTAATGCAATACAGATAGTGGGGTTTTGAGTTGTGGCTTTCCCCGGATACTTATTGTGTTATGTGCCATTGATGTTCTTCCTCTTGTTGATTATTGTTTTGTTCGATTTTTATGTGCTACCATTGTAAAGAGTAGAAGTAGATTTTTGTCTCTTGTTTTAGTAGATTACATGAGCTTGTGAATCTACAGGATTTTCTACATTGCCAACATTGTGCTCTAATCTATTGAGAGATAGAGTTGTGAGTCAAGACCTTGTTGTGGATACAAAGTTGGTTACTACGATGCTATAACAGATGGATTGCCAATTTGGTTTCTCTTATGTGAATTCTTCAAGATTGATAATAGTTAAACACCTTGTAATGTTGTATGAATACCTCCCTAGTTAAGAGGGTGTGTTGAAGGAAATGTAATTAGGTTCGATTTTCATAAATGTACTTTTGATATTTTTATTTATTTAAGAAAAAAAATATCTTTTTATAAAATATGTCAATGAGTTTCTTGCTCATTGAACTAGGTCTAGCACATGTTAAAATGTTATAGGTGCGTCAAAGAATCAAAACAATTATGTTGCAGACCTTAAGGGTATGTTACATTATGTATATTTATGTATAAGAGCCAAAAAAGACACCTCCAAGCAAAGTCAAGTCTCCTCTTAGCAAAGACACCATCAAAAGAAGCAATGGCGCCATTAAAAGCACACATCAAAGCAAAGGAAGTCAAGTCGGCCTACAAGTTGGCCTAAAGGAGGGATAGTCCTCTATATATAGAGGTTGTCCACTCCCTCAAATGACAAGCAACTCATTATGAAATCAGCAAAGATAGATGACCAAAAAAGAAGCTGAGAAAGGGATGAAGAAGGAGCCTCTAGTGCAACAAAGAAGCAAGAAGGAAGAGCGAAGGTTTTGGGATTGTTTTAGGGCCAATACCAACCACACATGCGAAGAAAAGGAAGGGCTATCTGTGGTTAGAATAGCAGCAAGTCACCTCCCAACATACCTCATCATTTGGGCTACAAACTAGGCCTACTAGGCCTCCTATCCAAGCGAAGAAGGAAGGACCTCAAGCGAAGGAAAGAGGAGCCATATAACATCAACAAGACCTCTCACACATGCAAGAATTAGGGCTGCAGTGTTGTCACACAAAGCCTACAACTATACATCAAGAAGGAACTATGTTGGTCAAGAGAAGGAAGGAGTATCCTTAGGTGAAGGATCTCACTAAGTACAAAAGATAAGTGTCTCTTCTAGAAGGACTACTAACAGTGGAAGGAAGAACGAAGTGCCGGAAGGAGGACGAAGTGTCGGGGAACGAAGTGCCGGAAGGAGGACGAAGTGCCGGGGAGACATAGTGCAAAGAAAAGGAAGGACTTGACTTGTGCTTGGAGGATCTTTTAGTCAATAGTCTAGGGTTTGGCATTGATCAAAAAATAAGCTTCAATAAGAGAAAACTTACCTAAGGGTTTTCCTCTCAAGAGGAGAGGTTTTGCCCCTGACAGAGAGCCAATACCTTGTGTTCCTGTTTTAGATTTTTGATAACAGTTTGATGAAGTACACACAGATGCATTAATAAGAGAATAAAGAATATTAAGCTAACAAAGACAAATTGTAAAAAGACTTCACAAACTATTATCTAGTCTTAAAGAATCACTCTACATCTCATTGCCCTAGATTCTTCAACACATAGGACAAATAATTTCACAGTCTTGAAACAGAAAGCTCAATGGCTGTGAGAAATAACGAAAATCACAGAGCATTTTTTGATAAATCTTTGTAAAGGGTGATCAATGCAGGGCCTTCCTTCACGAACAAGATCTAGCACAGAAACATATAGGTCACTGAAAACATGCAAGAGAAGTAGCAGAGGAGGAAACAAGCAGAACACGATCGAGATGATAATTCAGAAACTAGCAATTGCCCCTAAAGGTGCAAAGGTACATCGAAGGAATAAAATATTTGGGAAAATTGGGAAAGTTGAGAAGACAGAATAGATCAGTTTTCGGACGGTCATTTTTACCAATCAGGTAAATATAACTTAGAGGCCGACTTCAAAGCACTAACTTCAAAGCGCTAGACAAAAAATTGAATCTACAGCGCGTTGTCGCCTTCTTGCCCGACACCAAGATTGTGGCCAGGGCGAATATGCCATATTGACGGGCTTCAACCTCTGCACCCGATCGTGTGGAGCGAAATTGTGATTTTTAATTGTTTAAAATAAGTTTTTTAACTCTCTGAACACCCAAATTTTTCCAATTGTATAACTCAAACTTTTAATTTTAACACATATCTACGAATTTCAATAAAAACTTTTGAAAAGTATGCCCTACAAACTCCAAAACTTCGAATAATTAAACTACAGTTTTCTTTAACAATCACGAGTCGTCGTGCCCTTCGCCAAGATTTATCTACAAAACGATGCTTTTTTAAAAGACAACACATGTCCATGATGAGTACTGAGCAAGTAGGATGTTGTTGTTTACGTTTTACATTTAACTATATGCCAAGGCACCAATCAACATTCCTTCTAAAAATGACAGCACATGCCCATGCTACGAGTATTGGGCAAGTGAGGTACGACCCATGTTTGAAGCACTGGTTAGGTGAGGTATGACCATTTTACGCAGTAATGTTTAACTTGAGAAAAAAATAGGCGAAGTTGGTTTTGAAAAGAAAATGAATCCATAAGAATTAATTATAATAGTAATTGTTGGGCAAGAACATGATCTAATAAGATGTCAATAGTTTTTTACCCTAAAAATAAAGTGAATATTCTTTTAGTATGAAAAGAAAAGTCAAAAAAAAAATTGATACCAACTCATTATAACATACAACCTTGGAATGAATTAATAAGAAGTCAACGGTTTTTTAATTTATTCTTAATTTTGAAAAGAAAAATACATTTTATACTTTAGATGGTACTAATAGATATGACCAATAAATGTTTATTTGTAAAGTATTAAATGTTTTATATGTTAAATTTTTCATTTTCTAATTTAAGGTTATTTAAATTTCATAATATAATCTCAAGTATTTTTTTTCCACTAAAATTTAAGAATAATGTTTTTAATTATTTGAAATACATAAAAGAATTTAAATCCTTGAAAAACCTTTAAAACAATTAATAAATATCATTTAAACAAATTTGAAACTCGTTAAAAAAACTAAAAACTAAAAACATTTTGCTTGAAGTGACTACTAATGTGGACACCGAGATTTTCCAAAAGGAACATTCTTCAAATTATGAACAAGGATGGTCCCTAAAGATGCCCCTTGAATTTGCCATAAAAATTCCACAAGTTGGCCCTTAATTTCAAATCAACATTTAGACCTTACGAGGTTTGGCCCAGTCATAACAAGCATGTTTGCTCACCAAATTGTGTTCCAACATCCAACACTGTCTGGCTATATATCACCCTTTTAATCAATAACATGATTTACAATAGGAGCGATCCTTCAAGGTCTAATTTAGGAAACTTTAAAACTTTGAATATCTCAACCGTTACCACATCAGTTCATTTCGACAAAAATGTCCACATCTTCCAAAGTGGAACCAATTTCTTGCAATGTCCAATCCAAGGCACATAAAACTCCCAACGTGCATTTTTATCAGATTCAATGACTATTTCTTGTAGAGTAATCGCAACAACTTGTACAGGATCAACATTCTTCGCAGAGGAGCTCATATTTCCTATATTGTTGTAATGTGATATGAAAATATTCCTTTAATTTGGATGTTATCTGTTCAATTTCTATTGCCTCCTCAAGATACTTCCTATATTCTGTTGTCTGGGGAGGATGGGGCCATTCAAGCTTAGCGACCTAGGCAACCAGAAACAACATCAATTTCCTGTACAAATTCAAACACTATGTGTACTCAATCTCTACACCAGGTGCTTTGTTCAGCATATTAGAAATCTTGCTATAAGGACAACACCATTAATACCTTTCACCATCTACACCTGCAAAACTCTTCACCATTTACACACGCAAAACTCAGTTGCATTTTTCGCTAAGAATAATCTATTGGTACAGAGACATACGGTTATCTGTGTTCATTTCCTTAATACTATGTAAAACCATATCAACCATAACATCTCAAAAATAAGTTTTGGTGTAAATAGGGCTTCAAGCGCTTGAAAACATTTGGTGCCAAATTTTATCACTCTCCCATGTTCTGTGATATGTGGAAAAGAATTGCTATCAACAACGGCCAGCACATAAGCGACACCATCTATAGATTTCAGAAGAAGATCAGTTAATAACCTTCAGGCATACAATTTCTAGACAACTTGAACTTGGATGAAACCCCTACATTGTTGCACTTTTCAAACAGAGTCTCAATTATTTTTATGGTTGCTTGAAGGATTCAGAAGTTGATCTGCCAATAAAAGTTTACACTTTGACAAATCTATCTTCAGTACATTGTGAAACGCATGATACCAAATGTAATCCATATCTTTGTCTGGTGTTGATGTAGATCACTCTTATGTGATTATCAACATTTCAAAAAGGTTATACAATTACCATATGATCTCCCCAATAAGGATGCCAATGTTCTCCTTGGCCCTTGGAAAGTTTGATGCTTGGATCTAATTTTGTTTATGCCTATCAAAAATAGTTCTCCCTTTAGAATCTGTCATTCATGCAGTATAACTGTTTCTTCAACTTCCTAGAAAAAAGTTGGCATGCATCCATGCTTAGATCTACTACTGTTGACAAGGCTACAAACACTGCGGCATCCTCCATGCATGTGACATGTCTCATTGCCAATTGGACCATAGGCTTAATGCACCTTTTTTCACCTTGAACAATAAAGCTCATCACAGAGCCACAGTAGGATGTAAGATTGGTAAGGCCACAAGATGAAACTGAAGTCTCCACTGTTACGAGGGGTTGAAACAGGGGAGTTGGAAACTACATCATACTCATCTTCCGCAAAATCTTTGGAAATATCAATCCCAAATGACTGTGTTCAACTCTCTCTCCAAAGGGATGTCAGCCCACAAGTATACACACTGAACCAACAACTTTACCTGACCTTTATGCACAGATAAACTCATTGTTTGAAGCAAATAAAGACCTCTACATATTTATAAATTGATATAAATATTGTACACACACTAAAGAAACATAGAACCTGAGTGTGTTCCAGCAGTGGGATGAAATTGGCCTCCTCTGATAACAGTAGCAACAATCTTTAATATTCAGTTACTGCACTTTCTTTCTCCTTGAACAATAGAGCTCATCACAAAGCCGCAGTAAGATTGGTACGGCCACAAGCTGAAACTAAAGTCTCCACTGTTACGAGGGGTTGAAGCAGGGGAGTTAGAAACTTGCCACCCTTCTGAACATTAATAATTGATTCTGCTAACAAAAGTCCACTACCCATTTGAGCCAAACCACCACCATCTACCATAAGCTCAAATTTGCACCCCAATCCACTACCGCTCCCTCATTCTCTCCAAGCTTCCAGGCAAACCCCATGGTCTCCAACTGTGTGAACTGCGTTGTAGGAAGTATTACACCCTCTCACATCCAAGGAAAGCTCGTTTATGTTAAATTATACCTCAAAATTTTCTCACTAAGATCTCTAAATTTTATTGAGTTTTTCTACAAGACATTTTGTCAAACAATTTGAGTGCCAAGGGTTGTAGGTGCATTGTTATGGTTTTTAATTCCAAAAGTAATACACAATGTCCAAGGACTGATAAGAGCACTCTAAATCAGCATTATGACATTCATTTAACACTCAGAAATAGGACATATCAATGGTTAAACATTTATAATAGCCATACGATTGAGAGCAATAGTCATTACTTCAACTGGAAGTAAGAGTTTAAAATGGGCAATAAAACAATGGAACCTGGTATATGTTTCAGGAAGATAATAATAGAGATTTATGAGCAGTTACATCATACTAATCTTCAGAAAAATCTTTGGAAATATAAATCATAAATGGTTGTGTGTTCAACCCTCTTTCCAAAGGGATCTCAACCCACAAATATACCCACTGAACCAACAACTCGACCCGGCCTTTATGCAGAGATAAACTCACTGTTTGAAGCAAATAAAAACCTCTACTTCAGATTTATAAACTGATATAAATATTGTAGAGACACTAAAGAAACATAGAACCTGAGTGTGTTCCAGCAGTGGGATGATATTGGCCTCCTCTGATAACAGTAGCAACAATCTTTAATTTTCAGCCCAAAAATGTGTACCCAACATTCATTCTAACAACAGGGAACTTGGCCTCTTAATATTGATGATTGTAATGACTCACGCAACCCACAAAGGAAGAAATCAACCCCTCTGTGGCAACAGTTCGACCCTTCTTTCCCCACAGGTATATTCAGCCAGCGAATGAGGAGATTTGCAGCCTCTGTTAGCAGCGACAGTTCAGTCGTGAATGACCAAACTTGGCCCTCTTTGGGAAGTGAATACTTGGCCATCGTTACAAGGAAACACGGGCAACACACTGAAGACAACTCGACCCACAAAGGATGAAACTCAACCCACAAAAATAGTGACATAACTTGTCCCCATCTTGGCAAGCTAACTCAGTTGCTCTGAATAGAACTCGGCCCCCTTAAATCAATAGCATAACTCAACCAGCAAGGAAGAAACTCGAACCCTTGGTGGAATGTGTATTATCAAGGTTAGGGAAAACACCCTAAGGAAAAAATGCCTC
This sequence comes from Pinus tabuliformis, assembly GCA_031772625.1. Taxonomy (NCBI): domain Eukaryota; kingdom Viridiplantae; phylum Streptophyta; class Pinopsida; order Pinales; family Pinaceae; genus Pinus; species Pinus tabuliformis. The sequence goes on from CM062818.1 coordinate 161,004,487, forward strand.
TAATATTTCCATGTGATACAACTGCAACTCCTTGATATGTAGCATGCCTTTGTCAATGGAAGAATCCACTTCATTCAACGCTCTTTTCCCTTTCGATTCTGATAGTAACAACACTTTTCTTTCTCTTTCAACATTTTTAAATGGCAGTTAGAGTGGGGGTTTCGAGCCAGACTATGGAGACTGGGACAAAAGAGCAAGAACATCCATTGTCGGATCCTTTGTTTGGCCAAGTACTCAGCATTCCCGAGACTAAAACATCGAGCAATGAGTGTTATAGCCAGAAAATTGGCAGTGTGATGACTGAAACTGTTGAACCTCTGGTTGAAGAGGCTGAAAAGGTATGTCCTGCGAAGATTTTGCCTGAGGAGGAGGCACCTGGTTATGAAGAAGAAGAATTCCCCATTCCAGATGAACCACCCAATCTATCTTAAACAAGAAGAGGAGCATCCTAGTCATGAAGAAGAAGAATTTGATCTTAAACAAGACAAGGAACTGTCTGGTCAGGAAGAAGAAATTCCCAAAGCGGATAAATTGTCTAAGTATCAAGACGAGAGAGAGAAAAGTCAAACCTGGCTTTGTTGAACTCCCAGGATTAAGAAAACCCACTGTTCTTTGCATGGACATCGTTAAAAATAGTAGATCCGAAACCAAAATGAGAGTTCTTCATAGAAATCGCCCAAAGGTTGAAGCTTTTGTTGAAGAAAATGTAACTAGGTTCGGTCTTCATAAATGTACTTTTGATATTTGTATTTATTCAAGAAAAGAAATATTATTTTTATAATATATGTCAACGAGTTTCTTGCTCATTGAAGTAGGTCTAGCACATGTCAAAGTGCTATAGGTGAGTCAAAGAGAAAAGAATTATGTTGAAGACCTTAAGGGTATGTTACATTATGTATATTCATGTATAAAAGTCAAAGAAGACACCTCCAAGCAAAGTCAAGTATCCTCCCAGCATAGACACCATCAAAAGAAGCAATGGCACCATTAAAAGCACTTATTGCAGCAAGAAAATCAAGTCAACCTCAAAGCTACAAGCCGGCCTAAAAGGAGGAACAGACCTCTATATATAGAAGTTGTTCACTCCCTCAAAATGAGAACGCATTCCTCTGACATCTGCGAAGGTACAAGGCAAGGAAAAGGGCACCAAAAAGACAAGAAGAAGGTCTCCATGGCATCGAAGAAAGGAAGGATAAAACCGAAGTGTTAAAGGGCTAGTTACAGCAACACGTGCGAGGAAAGGAGAGCAGTCCCTGCGGTTATGACAACAGAAAATTAGAGTTCACCATATCTCATTGTTTAGGGTGCAAACTAGGCCTACAAGGCCTCTCTCTCAAGTGTGGAAGAAGGGTATGCAAGCGAACTGGATAGAAGATAAGTCTAACATAGTTTTGTGAAGAGAATCCCCCGCACGTGCGAAGAATTAGAGCTGCATTACTGCTGCCCTAAGTCTGCAAAAGTTGTCAAGAGAAAAGAAGGCTCGGTTGGAAGGCTATAAGGACATCATCCTAAAGTAGAAAGACTCCATCTCAAGTGAAGGAAGAAAAGGTCAAGGTTCATCCTCGAACACACAATCTAAGGTCTCTACAGTTTCCGGAAGAAGTGCCGAAGGGAGGAAGACAAAATGTTGGAAGGAAGAGGACGAAGTGTTGCAAGAGGAAGTGATCTTGAAAGGGCTTGACTTGTGCTTGGAGGATCTTCTAGTCAAGGGTCTAGGGTTTGGCATTGATCAATAGAAGCTTCAATAAGAGAAATTCACTAAAGGGTTTTCCTCTCAAGAGAAGAGAGGTTTTGGCCCTAGCAAAGAGCCAACATCTTGTGTTCTTGTTCTTATGTTTTGGTAGTAGTTTGATGAATCACACACACATGCATTAATAAGAAGAAGAAAAAGATTAAGCTAACAATAAAAGGTAAAAAAGCTCCACAAATTGTTATCAAGTAACGAAAAATCACACGAACCCTAATTTTCCCTAGATTCTTCAACATGGTTTTAGAGCTAAGGTGACACATCAAGGAAAGGGCAACTCAAGAACACTTATCAAGAAGGACATCTACAAGGTTGAAGCATCAAGCCTAGAAGTCTCAATCACTTCAAGGACAAGAAGGTCTCCAATTCATCATTCATCAAGGAAGTCTACATAGAAAGAAGTAGAGGCTTACATAAAGGCACCTACAAAGAAGAACAAATTGAAGCAGGACCTACATCAAGCTACAAGTCATCAAGCAAATCTCATCATCAAGCAAGTCCACTTGTAGAAGGCAACTTGAAGAACATCAAGATCTAAGGAAGGCAAGTCATCAAGTCTTCAAGGAGGAAGCAAATCCATTACATCTCAAAATCTATCAAGTAAGTACATGTCCCCTTCTGAATACACATCAATGTCTTTTTGCGAGGAAAGAAATAAATTGGTAGGTACCAATAACTTTCTTGCATAGAAGAAGAGGACTGATCTACTTCTCAAGGAGAATGAACTCCTAGAACATGTCAAAGGGAATATCACTATCCCTGCTAAGGAACAAACTCAAGCCTTAGCCAAGTACAATAAGGATGAGACAAGAGCTCAAAAAATTTTGATAGAATCAATCAAAGAATCTCCATTCCCTATGTTTCCAAATTTGAGACATCGAAAGAAATTTATGATAAGCTAGTAGAGCTATTCTTGGTATCCACAACTTGAGAAGTAATATCTCTAAGGAATGAATTGTACAAGATGAAAATAACAAAGGAAGGAATAGCTCCCTACTTCATGAAAATATCTGAAATGACAGATCAACTTCAAGAGCTTGGGGAAGTCATGTCTAACAGAGAGATGACAATGGTAGTACTCAATGCTCTACCCGAGGATTGGGGCAACTTCACATCAAGCATATATGCCAAGAAGGAAGCAACCACTCTTAGTGAAATGTGGTCTCTATGCAGGATAGAGGAAACCAAACTTAAAGCAAAGGAAGATGTGGGATCAAAGGAGCAAGCATTTGCTACCATGGCCAAGAGAAAGGGAAAATTTGGCAAATTTGGTCCACAAAGAACAAACAACAAAGACATGTCCAAAATCCAATGTTTTGGATGCCAAGAATATGGACACTACAAAAGGAATTGTCCTAATATTAAGAAGGACAACAACAACAAAAGAAAGAGGGAAGAAGCTCACATGACTCAAGAGGTGAAAGAAGAAGAGAAGAAGGAAGATCCTCCGGATCTCTACTATGACTAAGTCAAACTCTTTAATTCAAATCTTCTTTCAAGGTTTTGAGTAGGATAGGAAGAATAAAATAAAATTGCATAGCTAGAAACATCCTCTAAAATCTAGAAGCATGATGTACAATGAGTTCTAGATACTCATGAAGGTGTGGCATTTATAATGAGAATAAAATGCATGGGTAGAAATGTTTTCTAGAAAATAGGAGCATGACAAGATACAGCTCAATATATTCATGTAGAAGAAGCATACCTAGTATAGGACCTCATCCACGATGAAAGGAAGATTGACCATGATTAAGAATCTTAGAAGACCTCCATCATCAAAAGAAAAGAAACATTTGCAAGGCAAGGGTCTCTAGGACCCTATGATAAAATCTTCAAAAGAAAGTTCATGAACCAAAGCAAATGTCTCATTGGGAAACCCATTCATGGGATTCAAGAAAAGGATGATATACAGACAAGCTAAGATGAAGCAAGAAGGGCCACACCAAGGACAACCAAATGAAGCCAAGATGATCAAAGGAGAATCCAGATGAGGTATGTATGCATCAAAGTTTAGTGAAGTTATCATTTGTATATTATTGAGTCATGGGGATAGTTCTATAACATGATCAAGCATGAAAGAATCTCTTTCACCAAGAACATGCTCGAAGGCATGTACTACAATGCAATGAAGGTCAACAAAAGAATATGCTCACATAAGGAGTATAAGATTGTTGACTACGAAGCAAGAAGAAATGTTGACTAGTCCAGGAAGCAAGCAATGAAGAAATACTCACACAAGAAGCTAAGTAACCGTATTTTTCCTATAGGTCCCACGAATCCCGAATCCATTGTGTCCGACACTATTCTCTCGAAATTCGTGTCCAAAAACCATGACACGTCGTGTCCTTTTTTGCCATGTCGAATCCGACTGCGTGTCATGATTTTGGCAACGTGTCACGATTTTGGGAATCGTGTCCTATTTCCAGGACTCGCTAAGCTCAAAAAGTGACCTACGTGGGTATGAAAAGGGCGTATTTGCTCATTACAGCCACGCATATTTTCATTTGGTAAGTGTCTTGTGCGTTGTTGGCAAGTGGAGAAGGGGTTGCAGCAAGGAGTTAAGGGAGTAGAGCATTCAGCAAGAAGAATCAACCACCAGGTAAATGCATTTCACCTCCATTTTTTTGCATTTCTTACAGCAGTTTGTATATGATTTTTTGTTTACAAATTTGTGCATGCTTTGTTCATTTCTTTTACAGTATTCATGGCTCAATCAAAGGCAGCAGTTAGGGGGCAAAAGATGGGCAAGAATGTCATGGGTGGAGATGCCCCTCCTCCCCCAATATCATCAGAGTCTGCTGCAAGTAATGTTGAGGGAAGAGGACCTAAAGACAATGATAAATATCCATTGTGGAAATATGTCACAAGAGAGGATGGGCCAAACACCAAGGGAAAGGGAGGAGGCAATGTGCAATGGAAATGCAACTTTTGTCACATTTCTTTCAAAAGCACATATTACTGTGTGAAATCACATTTGTTGGCTTTACCTGGTTGTGGGATTGGAGCTTGTAAAGCTGTTTCTTTACAAAAGAGAAAAGAATTGGAAAAGAAGGCCAATGTTGGTATGGAACATGTGGCTTCAAAATCAAAAAAACCCAAGAATGAAGACCCCCTTCCATTTTTGAGGAAAGCCACCACCAAATTTCCATTTGAGAGTTCTACTTCTACTGGGGGACAAACATCAAAAAGAAGAGCACTTGGTCCAATGGACAAGATTTTCCAAAAAGAGAGATGAGAAGAGCTTGATCTCACCATTGCCTTCTTCTTCTATCAAAACTTCATATCATTTAATGTTCCACATTCACCTCTATTTATTGAGATGTGCCGAGCTCTAACTCAAGGGGCTCCAGCAGGGTATGTGCCTCCTGGGTCAGAGAAGCTGAGAACCACATTGTTGACAAAGGCAAAAAAAGAGGTGCAAAAAATGCTTGAGCCTATTGTAGCATCATGGCCAACATCTGGGTTAGCATTGTTTATGATGGATGGACAGATCCAGCACGACACCCAATCATCAACTTCATGGTGTCTTCCTTGAGTGGTCCAGTTTTCATGAGGTTGAGGGAGGTCAAGACCGCTCTTGGGTCCATGGTTATTTCTGAGTTTTGGTCTTTTTGGAGAAAGACAGATCAGGTAGCCTCTAAAAGAGTGAAGAACACAGTGCTAGATGATGCTTGGTGGGAGAGGGTAGATCTAATTATTCGGATCATGGACCCTATCATTTCTTTGCTTCGATTTGCAGATACAGACCAACCCATCCTAGGAGAGGTTTATGAGGGATGGGATTCCATGATTGAGTCTCTGAGGAGCATTATTCTATAGAGTGAGTGCCCCGAGTATGAGACATTACTAGAGGCCTTCTATGATACCATACATGATATTCTTGTCAGCAGATGGGACAAGAATTGTACACCTTTACATTGTTTGGCTCACTCATTGAACCCCAAATACTACAGCCATGAGTGGCTGAATGGTGAACCTTCCCGGAGATTCCCTCCTCACATGGATGGTGAAATCTCACAAGGGAGGAAAGAGGCATTCAGGTGGATTTATCAGAATAGTGCATTGCTTGCTGAGGTGGAGGATGCCTTTGCAGAGTTTTCCACTAGCAGTGGTCGATTTGGAGGTTATGATGTGATTAGAGACAGGGGGGCTAAGAAGCCCTATTCTTGGTGGGCAAATCATGTGGCAACAAGCCCTCCTCTTCAGCGGTTAGCCATGAGGCTCCTCTCTCAGGTGACTTCATCCTCTTGTTGCAAGAGGAATTGCAGCACATATGGGAATTTGTATAGTGTGAAGAAGAGCAGGCTTGAGCAGTCCAAGGCAGAGACAATGGTGTATGTGCACACCAACCTTCGTCTTATTTACAGGCAGAGGGAAGAGTGGTTGAGGGGAAAGACAAAGATGTGGGATGTCTTTCCTGATGATATGGGTCTGGACACCAGTGTTGAGTTGGCATTGGCCAACATGGATCTCAATGATCCAGTGCTAGAGCCTGTTAGATTTGATGACTTAGAGGGGTCAACCTCCACACCAGCAGATGCAAAGGTGACTATGGATACAGGGGAGGAGGAGGATGCAGAGGAGAGCAGTGGGGACCATGATGATGAGGACAGTGATGCTGATTCTGATGCTGATTGATGCCTTGAGGCTTGTATACCTGTAGTTGTTTTATATTTTCTATTTCTATTTGCCATTGGCATTGCACCAACACTACCTATGTAACACATTTTGATTTGATGACTTAATGAGAAAACTACAGTGGTCAGTGTGTTTATCTTACTATCTTGTAGTTGTAAGTTGTCTTTCAGTTATGAATTATGAATCATGATTTAATAGATTTATCATTTATGTGACCAATACCACTGACATTTATTTGAATTTTGTATGTACTATGCATGCTAATAGCTATAGATGAAGATTTATGTTTGAAATCAATAAATTTGTATCATTAATTAAAATTTGTGTAAGAAATATCTAATTTTTAATATATATATATATTAATAAAATAATATATAACGAATTCTACGTGTCATGTTCCGAGGGGTCAACGTGTCCGAATCCGACACCACGAATCCCAAATCCTACGAATCTCGAATCCCCGTGTCAAGTGACTTAGACAAGAAGCATAAGTTGATTGACCTATCAATCTAAGAAGAAGCAAATGAAAAAAGAGATCAAGCATCTGAAGAACACCATGATCACTGAGAATCACTATCTGACAAGATACTTTGAAGATATCTCCTGAAATAAGGCACGACAACTCTGACAAAGGAAGGAAGGACCCTTGACACCTATGAAGGCCTTGGAGATATAAAAGATGCAGCTCATTGATTCTACTCTACAAAGATGTCATGATGAAGAAGCCATCCAACAAAATAAAAGCAATGTTGAAGCAATATTAGGATGAAGTCATGATGTGCTACTAGGTCGAAGCATGTAAACAAGCAAGTACAACAAAGCATCCATGAGAAAAGTATTCCGAAGCATGGACAAGATGAGAAAGGAGTAGCCAAGATGACGAGAAAACCTGATGAATGGCAAGAAAGGCACTTTCCACGAAGGAAACAATGACATGACAAACCAGGAAGGAAAGTGATCAATGGATGGTGCCCTACCTAGAAGAAGTTCGAACAAAGACTTCATGACATCAAAGAAAGGAAGGAGATCAAGTCGTTGAAGGGCCCACGAAGAAGAAGTTGTTGTGAATGAAAGAGTCCCTAGTTAAGAGAGAGCTCTGACAAGTCCTTGATCAAGATGGAGTTTTGGATCACCCTGATTACAAAGGAGTGACATTTGTGTTTTTCCATCTCATGGGTCATGCACTAGACCAGGACTAACAGCCGTAAGTCTAGATGAAGGCCATGAACGGAAATGTAGACACAAGATAGACACAACATTCTTGTCTTCACTTGGGAAGAAAGAATGGGAGGATTAGGTAATCATCTGGCATCTGGTACTCTTTGAGGATGTGTAGGGCATCCAAGACAAGAGTAGGCAAGAGGATCGATATTCTTTGAGGGTTGGGAACCCAAGATAAGAATAGTCCTAGAAGGTCATACTCAGTGAACACCTGGGTGGGTATGTAGCTTGGGAGACAATGATGAAGGTGTCTATAAATCATTGGTCTCGCCAGCATTGTAGCTCATGGTATCGTAGAGAGATGAAGTTGTTAGTCAAGGCCTTGCACTATGACAATATTGATGAATACGATGCTATAACATATGGATTACAAATTTGGTTTTTCTTATGTGAATTCTTCAAGATTGAAACATAGTCAAACACCTTGTAATGTTGTATGAATACCTCCCTAGTTAAGAGGGAGTGTTGAAGGAAAAGTAACTAGGTTCGGTCTTCATAAATGTACTTTTGATATTTGTATATATTCAACAAAAGAAATATTATTTTTATAATATATGTCAATCAATTTCTTGCTCATTGAAGTAGGTCTAGCACATGTCAAAGTGCTATAGGTGAGTCAAAGAGTCAAAAGAACTATGTTGAAGACCTTAAGGGTATGTTACATTATGTATATTCATGTATAAAAGTCAAAGAAGACACCTCCAAGCAAAGTCAAGTATCCTCCAAGCATAGACACCATCAAAGCTACAAGTCGGCCTAAAAGGAGGGGCAGACCTATATATATATATAGGTTGTCCACTCCCTCAAAATGACAACGCATTCCTCTGAAACCTGTGAAGGTACAAGGTAAGGAAAAGGGCACCAAAAAGACAAAAAGGTGGTCTCCAAGGCAGCGAAGAAAGGAAGGATAAAACCAAAGTGTTAAAGGGCTAGTTACAGCGACACGTGCGAGGAAAGGAGAGCAATCCCTACGGTTATGACAACAGAAAATTACAATTCACCATATCTCATTGTTTAGGGTGCAAACTAGGCCCCTACAATGTCTCTCTCTCAAGCGTGGAAGAAGGGTATTCAAGCGAAGGGTGGAAGATAAGTATAACATAGTTTTGTGAAGAGAATCCCCCACACGTGCGAAGAATTAGGGCTTCATTGTTGCTGCCCTAAGTCTGCAATAGTTGTCAAGAGAAAAGAAGGCTCGGTTGGAAGGCTATAAGGACATCATCCTAAAGTAGAAAGACTACATCTCAAGCGAAGGAAGAAAAGTTCGAGGTTCATCCTAGAACACACAATTTAAGGTCTCTACAGTTGTCGAAAGAAGTGCCGAAGGGAGGAAGACAAAGTGTTGGAAGGAAGAGGATGAAGTGTTGGAAAAGGAAGTGATCTTGAAAGGACTTGACTTGTGCTTGGAGGATCTTCTAGTTAAGGGTTTAGGGTTTGGCATTGATCAATAGAAGCTTCAATAAGAGGAATTCACTAAAAGGTTTTCCTCTCAAGGGAAGAGAGGTTTTGGCCCTGGCAGAGAGCCAACATCTTGTGTTCTTGTTCTTATGTTTTGGTAGCAGTTTGATGAAGCACACACACATGCATTAATAAGAAGCAGAAGAAAATTAAGCTAAGTTGCAGGAAACGTGGGCAGGGGAGGAGTTTCCATACGGCAACGAAAACGAAATTCAAAAACGCGTATGGTATAGCCCAGAAACGCGTTTCCGGCCACACTGGCACATTTCTCGAGGCGGAAACGTGGCCAGTACGGCCGGTAACATGTTTCTAGGCCGTACGACGCCGTTTCCACATGCAATTTGACTTTTTTTTTAGTTTTTTGTTTATATTTTGTCTTCTAATTTTTAATTAAGTTATTAAAATGAACTTCATGGTAATGTTAAATTCTTATTCATCCTTTTACTTAAATTTTTAACATTACCATGAAATGACTCAAGATGTTTGAGAGTGGTTTCGCCCTCATTGGATTTCATATGGAGAAAGTAGAATTTTAGATCTCACTCAAAATCCAACAAACTTATTTGTTTTTCAGGATTTCAGGATTGGGGGGATTGCAATGTTTCCATTGGATTTTATCATGTACTAGGGTATGGAACTTGTATTTAATCAAGAGAACCAAGCCCTCTATGCAGGGGAGACTCCCAATAATCAAGAGCATGTAAGGTACTAGGGTATGAAACTTGTATTTAATCAAAAGCACTAAGGTCGTTCGACTATGTAGGAGGAGACTCCCAATCAAGCACGAGACAAGAAATTAGAAATTTCTCGTGGCTGATTTTGGATATTTCTATTTTCATTATGTGATTATTCATGAGTAAATGTGATGTAAATTAAGAGACTTCTAGTTTATGCATTGACAATTGACAATTTTATCATAATGGAATAAATTAGAATGTATCATATATGCTTTATGATTGCACATATTTTTTAAATGTCCTAATATATATATATATTTGCGTTTCCTCGTTTCCAAAATTTGGGGGGGTCACGTTTCGTACCCATGCCTGTTTCGGAAACTCATACCCATTTCCCCGTTTCGTGCAACTTAGAGATTAAGCTAACAATAATTGTTCTCAAGTAACAAAGAATCACAGTACACCTAATTTGCCCTAGATTCTTCAACAGCGTTCACATCGCAAATACTTGCTCTGCGAGACTGGAAGACGACGACCAGAATCGCCCCTCCTATTGCTGCTTCAGCTCTACGGAACAACACCGAGTTGAGGGCGTCCAAATGCGGAGGGCAGATTTTCTGCACACAGGAATTGGGAGGCTTAGGCGCCGCGGGGGTGGGTGGAGGCAATTCAAGTAACAGAGAATGGAGGACTTGAAGCGCAGCGCTGTGAATCACCCTCCTCTGTCCCTAGTACCATAACAAAAGATTGAATGGATCGCTGCCACATGTTAAACAATGATTAGTTGGAGGATGACGAAAATGGAGGGCTGGGATTGGCTGGGATGAACAGTGTTTTCCCAGCCAACTCCATAGAGGAAACACCTTCAGTGTAATTATGTTGCCCACTCACAGACTTGTGTGTAGTTGATGATAGTATGCAAATGCACTTGTTCCTGCAGCTGAGGCAATATTCCATTAACAAAGGAGATGCTTCTTGTGTAGTGCATAGGTGATTTGACAAGATTTGCAGTTTGCCATTTCATCCTTTATGAACTTCTTTACATAGTTGTTGAATTGCCTATTACCTATTATTGCTCCGAGGTGATTCTCTTTCAGCACCACCAGATTTCAGTGGATCCATTCCAGCCTCGCTCCTCGCGTATTTCATTGCATAGTTGATCATGGAAGTGCATTAATGAGGGCCCACTAAAAAGTTGTCTGCAAAGCGCAGTAGTTTATAGGTAGTAGCAGTTTAGAAGGGTGTAAATCCCAATGCTTGGAGATGCTTCGCATCAAGAGTTTTCTATTTCTAGGAGGCCACAGATCTCAAGTTAAATAAAGAGCATGAGTACAGGCAATTCATTTTACTAATGTGCCGTGCTAATCTGGAAATCTCTTATCTGCAGAGCTTGGTGCATTCTCCTAAACAGATTCTGGTTTAGGTTTGATTCTGTCAAGAGCGGTCCTTCACTGGAGTTTCTAGATTCATTGAAAATTTTCTCCTCTGTTCTTATAAAAGAAAGACAGGGCGCTTCACATTTCGGTTAGATAGATGACGTTTTAAAGTAGCGTGCTGCTCTTGTAATCCTTCTATCAATTAATAGTGATATATGAAATTGATTGCTGGAAGTTGGAGCCTGCTATTCTGAATTTCAATTTCTATGTATCCAGGTCTAGAATTCAAATTTCCATTTTCTTTAATAAGAGTTGATTCCTAGGTTTAAAAGTTTATTGCTGTAGTGTAGATCTGTTTACCATGTGCCAAAAGTTTGACATGGTATCGACACTCTACAGCTGAAATCTTGTAATCTGTGTACAGACTCCAGAGAAGGTTTGCTACCGATGAGAGGAAGCTGTTGCCCGAGGATTTCAACGGTTGTGATGCCCATAAAATGGGAACAGTTGTGATGCCCATAAAATGGAAATTTCAAGAATCCATTCTGAATGCAAATTCAGAATTTCACCTCATTTACTTGAGCTTTCCTAAATCTATTCCTTGCATTTCAAACTTACTACTAAATCTGAAATATAAATTACAACATCATATATTTCACTTCTGTCCAACCAAATACATAAAGAAGCCCAAAAAATAAACATAGAATGAATGTTCTTCAAGGAAACTTTGTTTCCAGTACTAAGAGCACAATCCCCAACATAAAATGGATCTGAAAATAACATATAAACAGCACATTTGTCACAGCCATAAATCTGCCCTTTTATATTCTACTTACTCATCCAATTACTCAACCAAATCTGCTCACTGTTATGTTAAATCTGCATATATAACCAGCACTAAGTTGCACGAAACGCCAAAACATTTCGGAGTTTCCGAAACAGGTACGTTTAGAAACGTCACCTCCCAAAAATGGAAACATTGGCTGAAGCGTCAGCCAAAACGCCATATATGTGTATATATATATATATATATAAGTGAATAACACATTATCTTGCAAGAAAAAAGGAATAAGACCCAAAGATGACAATTTAAAAGGAAAAACAAGTCTATATTAACTCTAATAGATGATTACATGATGGTCGAGTTTCAGCCAAGTTTCAGAGTTTCGGGTACGGGTACGGCCAGAAACATCGGGTTCTTTGAAGTTTCGTGCAACATAGAACCAGCACTAGAAACTGTTCAGTCACTTTGATAACATAAGCTGAAAATCAGCTTGCAAGTACACAATTTGAACAGCAATGTGCACTTCATTTATACATAAGAAAGAAGCTACAAGTACATGCCAATAGTTTACCACATGCTGATACAAGATAGTCCTTCAAGCTTATCTCGAGTTAAGACTCTCCAACACTTCCAAACCCTAAATCCAGAACAACCACTATCAATAGCAAACCCTAACCAACAAACATGGCCTAGCAAGGCATCACACCAAGCTACTCCTAACCAATGTTGTTAAAAGCAATGTTTTAAGACTCCGACTCCGACTCCGACTCCGCCGAGGATCGACTCCGACTCCGACTCCGAAACGGTAATGACTCGGCCAGCTCGATTTCAATGACTCGGTCATTGTAAAAAATACATTAAATATTTATTTTTTTTATAAAAAAACATAATTTTAAAGATTTTAAACATAATTTTAGAGATTTTCATTCATGTTTCCAAACACACCTACAACTGGAGTCCTTGCTGGCTGTGAGATTGAGGATGGTGGATTGGGATCTGCATTCAACTGAACAGCATGTTCAAGTTCAATTGATGTCTCGATATCTAAATCTAAATCAAGATCCTCATCAAGATCAAACTCTGCTGGACGACTCTCCACTACCCAATCTCATGTTGGATCAATGTCTTCCAACACAATGGGATCTGAATCAGGTCTTTTGTTCAGCAAATGGTTTCGTCTGAGCCGGAGGTTGTATTGGACATAAACTAGATCATTTAACCGTTTTTGATCCAAACGGTTTCTCTTCTTTGTGTTACTTGGGAGCAGGAGCGAAAATGGGAGCGGAAGCGACATTTTCAGAAGCTCCTGGTTTGGGAGCGCATCCCAGAGGAGTTCGACAACCAATGTCACTAACATCAAGGTACATAGAGGGATTGGTGTTCTTGATTAAATAAGAGTTCCATACCCTAATACATGACAAAATTCAATGGAAACATTGCAATCCTCCAATCCTGAAATCCTGAAAAACTGATAAGTCTGCTGGATTTTGAATGAAATCTAAAATTCTACTTTCTCCATATGAAATCCAATGAGGCCGAAACCACTCTCAAACATCCTGAGTCATTTCATGGTAATGTTAAAAATTTAAGTAAAAGGATGAAAATGAAGATTAAGGAGAATGTCACTTTTACTTTAAGAATTTAACATTACCATGAAATTTGAATAGCATATCAATAGTAGAGAGCGTTTGAGTGTGTTAAATAGGGTTTGGGAGGGGGAATGGACCCCAAATGACATTTAGCAAATTCACATAACACCTTCGAGTCCAAACCAATCAGAAATCACCTTAAAAATCCATTAAAAAAATATTAAATTGCTGTTTAACGTGTTCTGGGCCGGCTTTTTGTGACTCGGCCGAGTCATAACAGAAACGGCCGAGTTGGCCGAGTCAGCCATGACTCGGCCGAGTCATTCAATGACTCGGCCAAACGTACCGTTTCAAAGGCCGAGTCATGGCTGAGGGTATCGGCTCGGATCAACTCGGTCGTTTCGGTATCGAAACGGCCGTTTTTTAAAACAATGGTTAAAAGCGCGATCGGGATTAAATCGGCGCCGGGAAAAAGCGGAAAAAATCGGTAAAAGCGGGAAAAAAGCGTTTGGCACAAAAATATTCATTTTTTTTCATTTTTTTTCAATTTTTTTAATATCCAAACCATCTACAACATAAAATAAATACATTGACACATAAATATGATAAAAAAACTAACATATAAGATGTTTAATATCATTTCTAGTGCTAAAATCACACATAACATTGAATCATGTCCTGAATAGTAAGTCCTGACTCCCGAGTCCCAACTCAGCCTCAAAATATCAACAAAAAATATGATAATGTATCTCATCATGTCATAATGTCATATACAATAAAATGAAAGTCTAATCCTATTGATTTCCTCTGCCCCTCTTGCGAGAAAATGCCACAGCTTTCCCTTTCCCTCTAGATGTAGATGCTGGTGCCCGTGCAGGTGGAAATGGCAGTGGAGTCTGATGTGCTCTAGACGTTGAAGAACTAGAAGTAGGAGCTATAGGAGGTAGACCACGTCCTCTACTGGTGGCAGGGGTAGCCCGGGCAGGTGGTGTCACCTGGAAACATTACAATCTCCCAATCCTGAAATCCTGAAAAACTGATAAGTCTGCTGGATTTTAAATGAAATCTAAAATTCTACTTTCTCCATATGAAATCCAATGAGGCTGGAACCACTCTCAAACATCCTGAATCATTTCATGGTAATGTTAAAAATTTAAGTAAAAGGATGAAAATGAAGATTAAGGAGAATGTCACTTTTACTTTAAGAATTTAACATTACCATGAATAGCATATCCATACTAGGGCCTAGACTTGATCATTAAGCTACCCCACTCAAAAATTATTTGTTTCTTTCAAAAAACATTGCATGAAAAAACCCAAAAAAAGTTATAAAACTATGCTGTCCTGAGCCCCATGATTTTTTCGTTAAAAATCGCGCTTTTTTCAAAAAAATCGCGATTTTTTGAAAAAAGCGCAATTTTTTCAGTAAAAATCGGCAAAAAAAAGTAGGCGATTTTTTCGTATAAAAATCGCGATTTGATCGGCAAGATGAAAAAATCGCGATTTTAACAACACTGCTCCTAACCACTCCAACAGCTCAACAAAAAGCTAACATCAACACCAACAAGTTCACCCTTAGTCTTTCAACAAGCTTGCCTTAGACGAGCTCCAAAGCAATGCACCCCAACCTTGCTCTAGGGTTTGTTTGCCACAAACCCTAGGTCATTCTCACACAAGGACTTCAACCTTGGCGAACCCTAGCACCTTCCTCCCTTGTATGAAGACAAGTTCATCTTCAAGATACAATGATCTAATGAACTCTTTCAACTTGCTACAACTAAAGGCTCTCTCCTCCCTTCACATAAAACAAGAGAACGAGGCCAACAATAGTAAAGTGGGCTAAGTCCATAAGCAACCTAATGTAATCCTCAATATAAGGTCCCCACGTGAAGCATTGTCTTTTCAAGCTGTACACATGTCAAGAGATGACTCCTCAAGTGGTGCACTCTCCAGGTGAG
Organism: Pinus tabuliformis; assembly: GCA_031772625.1. NCBI lineage: Eukaryota > Viridiplantae > Streptophyta > Pinopsida > Pinales > Pinaceae > Pinus > Pinus tabuliformis. Next base: position 161,019,935 of record CM062818.1, read on the forward strand.
AAGTGCTTCTCACCACAAGTCACTGTGCTTTCCAAGACAAGCATCCAATGTTCTGACATTGCTCCTCAACATGTGTTTGAGTTCACAAAAAACTCCAAGTAGTGCACCCTCAACCCAAGCATCCTCAAGTTGAGCGCTTATCCTCCTAAGGCATGCCAAGTGGTCCCAACACTCTTAGGGCCAAGGACCCTCCCATCTGGTGCTCAATGCTCCTCCTCCAAGGTAGATCCACCTTCCATGCAAGCAACCCCACATAAGATAACCACCTCCTCAAGTAGTGCCCTACTCTAGCACTATTGCAAGGACAAATAACCACTCATAGAAAGCTCTGGAAAATTCATCAACCAAAAGATACGACTAAGGGACTAGGATTTTACCATGCACCCCAAATCACATGAAGGCACCCCTAGCATGGTGTATATACTTTTGGATAAAACAAAAAATTAACACATAAGTCTCTAGAGGTTGGAGTGATTAGTGCCTAAGATAGGCATGAAGACCTTTCAGCAGTCTACGAGTAATATGACCAAGAAACTGTAGTGATTGGTGCATTGGTGTATTGGATATCTATGTGAGAGGAGATTTTTCCTTGTAATAGGTTGTTGATCTATTTTGTTGGTTGTGTTATTTGTTTGAGGTGTGCTCAAGGAGTTAAAGGGATGGTGAACATACTCAATCTCAGACAAAATGGCTTACTAGAAGGAGCCTTTGACTTTACTCCTTAGAAGTGCAAAGTTTAAATATTGGAAGAGGTTGATTTGTGGAGCATTGTTGAGGAGAAGGCTACAATTCCCACCATTCCCCAATCCCTCATACAATAGGTAAATCAATACAAGACATACAAAGCATTGGTCTCTACGTATCAGTGTCAATGTCTTGAATGAGATGTCCCTGAAGAACAAGCTCACTAGTACCCACATGAGTAACACAATTGCTTAAAGATCATTGAGCTTAGAGATCAATGCTTTGTTAGAAGAGACAATATTGAAAATGAGAAGTTAGTGCCCATAGCAGTAAACAAGTACTCAACGCCTTCAGAAGCCTTTATGGAGGGTCTTTGTGCTTGTCAAAAGATGCCCACATTTCAAAAGCTTTGGGATTATTTCTTCCAAGAGGAGATGATGCAGGAGCATCTAGGCCTAGCCAGCAATGTGATGGTGTGGTCACATGTTGTGGCTAATGAGAGTTTGGAGGAAGAATTGGTTATTTAACTTTTATTAATTTCAAAGTATGTAAGTAGTTATATTGTTGCAAATACTAAGGAAAATAGAGAATAAGTGGCAAGTGATCCTACCTGCGTGGAGATCAAGCCAATTAGTTATATTGATTAGTTAGAGTAGGATTTGATTTCTTAAAATATAGTGAATTCCTTCATTTGTGGAAGGAAACTGTTAGATAGAACATATATGTAATTTCCTTTCTTTTTTGGAAGAGGGATTCGAGACAGAGAGAGAGGATTCACGAGGGAATTGTAAGCCTACGGGTAGATTAGGAACAGAGGCCACTAATTGAAGAATCAGGCCAAAGAGGAAGGATTCAGGAGAGCAAAATAGTGTGTGGATTGTAATTGAAACAGAGGTCTTTTAATTTGTGTAATCGGCCAAGGCGAGACTCTGTAATCGTTTTATGTTGAATGAATGATATTGTTGTGTTTATGATTGATTATCGGGCCTGCGAAACCCTTGTATGCTTTCAGATTCTTTGTATTCAAGTCGGGTGATTATCCCTTTATTTTGTTATGTTTAACACCTAAATCGTATGTTTGATAGAAGTCGGGGCTTTCTTTTAAATATCATTGTTTGATGCGGGTCAGCGAAGTCTTTTTACATAGTTTTGGTCCCGCAAGCTAAAAACCCCAAGTACACTAAGAATTGGCGCAAAACACAATCAGATCTGAAATCCAGACTTGAAATTTTATAAATGGTGGCTTATATCTATATCAGGTCCGTAAGTTTGATCGGATCGGCGCTTTAGAGTGGACAGAGCCTGACAAGTGAACTTGCAATTTGCGATCACGCTATAAATCATAGTCGTTGTAACAGTGTATGGTATTTCAGGTGGCGGAACGACTGTAAGCGATATTGAGTGGTGGTCACCTGATCCCATTCATCATTCAACACATAGCACGAGGGGAAAGGGAAACCGCTTTATCAGGCGATTAACCCCCGTATAAATTGTCCGCCCGAAATATGATATGGACCGTCAAATCTGCTTTGCGAAAATCGACAGTGGAGAATTGGCGAGAGTTTAAATATTCGAGTCAATGCTGACCGCTGGATCGGAGATGTATTGAACAGTGGAGATCAGAGATATGGAATGATAGCGGGAAAGGGATGGATCAAAAGGACAGATCCGCCGATATTTATAGAAGCGGATGTATAATATTTGAGATCCGGTTATTTGTGTGGAGCGGGGTTTTCTTTGATTTTCCCATGTTTTTGTGTATTCATATATTTCCGATAAAAAGTGTTGATCAGGGTTTTAAGGCAAAAAGTGGAATAAAACACTTACGATAGTGTTGTGGAGTCCTGATAAGTTTAATTGGTCTTGGCTTAAAGCAAAAGCATATGAGAACGCTTCCGATGTGTATGAGTGCATGAAACTTTAAAGGTTTTTAAGGGTGAAATAGTCCCGATAAAGTGTGAGGGTGTAGCAGTCGTATGGTTGCATCAGGAGACAAGGCGAGAGATTGTTATTGCTAAAGTGGAAGATAACCAAAACCCAACCCTCATTGTGAAAGAGAGGAGAGGATGTAAGAGGGGAGGCCCTAAAAGGGGTCAAAAAGTTAAGGAATCTTCAAGGTCTTCAATCAAGAGAAGAAAGACTTGAGTTATGTGAAATGCTTAGAGTGTCACAAGATGGCCATTATGCATCTCAATGTCTTGATAATAAGAAAGCCAAGTAGTTTGCAACGAAAGTAGAAGCTTTAGCCAAAGTGGATGAGTTAAGATCCAAGCTTGAGATAACCTTCTCCATGGCTTTGTGCCTTTCCACTAACACAATTTTTGGTGTAGGGTGGTATGTGGATAGTGCAGCGTCCAAAGTTCAAACACATGATTTTCAACACTAAGGCTTTATGCAAACCTCAAGAATGAGGATGTTATACAAGTGGAATTAGACAATGATATGACTTACTCAATTACCAAAATGGGGTTTGCCCCCCTTTGCATGCCTTCATGTGATGTTCTAGAGTTACATGATGTTATGCTCTTAGTTTCACTAAGAATCCTATTTGAATTTCATCAATGAGAAATATGAGGGGGCTAAGCTTGATGACCAATCAATGTTTCATTAGAGATCGCAACCATGAGCATAATTGAGTTTTGGTCAAAGGAGTGTGAGAAGGTGGCCTTTATAGGATGCTCACAAATCCAATGAAGCATGATACTTTAGTGCATAACAATGATAAGTTGTGCAACAATAGCACAAGAGGTTTGGTCACCTATACCATGGGGCACTTCTGCTCTTGAAGGATATGGCACAAGGATCACAAGACTTCAAGAACACTAAAGTGTACAATGGTCGTGCATTAGGCAAGCATGCAACATTGTTTTTCCAACCAATGAGCAACACAGTTTTGGATCCAACCATCTTGGCCTCATGCCCAGATCTGATTTGTCAAGAAATTGAGGAATCAATGATTAAGATTGGATTCAAGCAAATTTGACAATTTTTTTCGGATTTGTTTCTAGTTTTAGAATATAGATCCCATTATTTAGGAATCAGATCCTAAAAGAGGATCCATTTTAAAAATTAAGGGAAATGGTTCCTCTTACTACTCAAGTTGTACGTTAAATGGTGAAAGCTCCAACCCACATTATACAATCCAAGTGGAACCTCAATAGGTCACCCACTGCCACCTCAGTCACCTATCTTTACTGCTTTAGGATAGCCATTGGCTCTCCTTCGACTCAAGGGGGAGCTCCCTACTAGGATCACTAAGCCATAGTAAGATAAGCACAAAGTGATGTCAACAGTGCCCTTAATGAAACAATTTTGAATATTTTTTAAGGTTTTGTAAAAAGAAAAAAAGTGACGGAGGGAATCTGTGCCAATTTTCTGTTAGGGTTATATAGTCAAAAGAAATCAAATGGCAAGATGAGATCAAGAAGGAAACCCTCTTAAGTCAATTATTTGGTACTTGTGGATTGGGCAAAACCTGATAGCTAAATTAACCCCTCCGCTAATCAGGAAAATCATGAATTCATGGCCCCACTAGAAAGGATTCCTCCAATGGGAAAGCCTCCAACTACAAACCAACTATGCCATTAAATAGAGTAAAAAAACCTTACTAAGGAACTTTAGAGTACAACCTAGAAAGGAGGATTAAACTTAACCCAAACCAACAAAGAGAAAGTGAGGACTAGCACCCTAACATTCATCTTCCATGTGACTGTGTCGCCCCTCAATGGATCAATTTTAGTATCGTTATGGTAGTCTTGAACAAGCACAATAATTCCTTTAAAGATGTAGAACACATAACCAAGAAAGAATAACTTCTAATTCAAAAACATTCATCACATAGATAAAGCCCTTAACACCAAAATTGCTCCTATAAAGATATTTCCATTAAGCTCCAAGGGGAGAAGTGCTCTCACAATCCAACCATGAGTATAAATGAGGAAGCCCTCCTCTATTACCTATTTATAGAGATCTAACTTTGTTTACTATTTGATTTAATTCCTTATATTTAGCATGAGAAAATTAAATCTAAAAAATCCTAAAATCAAGTAATCTAACACAACATGCCCACGTGGCACGGGGTGTAAATCAATTGGCAATAGAGTGTATTGTTAAGAAACTCCTTGCTACATCATTGGTTCAAACACTTGATTAGCTGTGTGTGCCGCACGAGAGGCCATGTTGGTATCCTTAGAGGTTATAGTGGTAGTGATTGGAATTGATCGCATGTCACATGAGTACAAGCCCAGCCCAATCGCTAATCATGCTAGTTCACAAAAGAAAAAATTAATCTAACACAACATAAAAATAAAGTGGTCAAGCCATGTACAATGATTTGATGAGTAATTCCCAAATAAAGGAGGTCAATCCTCTCAAGCAAAATAAAAATGGTCCAAATTGTCATGCTTAGCCTTTGAATGGTCTAAAAATGATGTAGATGGCTAATGTCCCCACAAAAAATGGTAGTCCAAGTGTGAAGAAGTCTCCTATGAGTCAAAAGGATCCAACATCCTCACACTTCTAGTGCAAAAGCCTCATGAAAATGTGGCAATATGTCTCTAAAGGAGAGCAGTCCCTCCATAATAGCACCATAACAATGCAATGCAATGGTCCAAGACCTCCAACAACTATCCCAAAAGATGGTCCATGCCTATACGTTGGACCAAGGGGTCTCCATGAAGTATGGGAGTGACGTTTAAAGTAAAAAAACAACATCAAAACCACTTAACAGCTACAATGACGTCCAAAAAAAAAGGTGGCTTCCTTCAAAAAAGCTCAACAAAGTCCTCAACTAACACTTCAATAACCCCTCATAATGCCTCAAATTAAACCCCATCATCATACCTTGGGTCAAGGCACTCCATGAAGCATGGAAGATGTCTCTACAAGCCAAAACTTGGGTCATTAGACCCCCATACAGCCAAGTGACAAAAAATTATAATGAATTTGATCTTCATTCCAAGTCACCATTCTCCAAGATAGTTTGTCCAAGCCACACTCAAATCATCCGAGGTGTCTCAAGTGCATGCCATGTCATCACAAATCATCCAAATCACCACGTCATGTCATCAAATTACCTTGCCGACTACCACAAGTGTTGTGGGTGCAAATGGGGCCTCATAATGGGCTAAGCAATGCTTCAAGACAAACCCACATTGTCCAAACAATCTCAAGAGAGTGTCAACTCATCATAGTCACCCATCCAAGTCATCAAATGCTAGAATATTGCCCCCCTATGGCTTGCATGTGTGTAGATAGGACCTCCACATCAGCTCACAAGGTGACAAATAAAGACAGCACTCAATGATGTTACATGTAGGAGGTGTCCAAGTGCCCATAAGCAGCTTTGGGAGGTGTGACCAATGCCTTGATATATGATGCCTCTAACAACATGAACTGCCTTGGGAAACATGAAACAGCCAAAAGTCAGAGTGCAAACAGCTTGTCAAGGGGGACTACTTCATGCCACCAACTGCTCTATTCATCCAAAATTTACCATGGGTACCCCTTGCTAAAAGAAGGGGTGACAAGTTTCATTCTAGGGACTGATTTCTAAAGGTTGGGAATCAATTCCTCCGATGCGAACTGTTTCCTCTCGAGTCTCTTCATATTGAAACTTAGGCAAAAACAAAAAACAAAAAAAATGATAAAAAGGATGGGAAAGGATGCAAGAAAGGCTTCTAGAGAGGCTCACTTGTAAGAGAGGCATACATACTTCAAAGGTTAAGTTCTAAGTTTCTAATCATTTTGTCACATGAGCTCACCTGCAGTGATCAGGTCTTTGAAGTTCCATAGTGCAAGCAGCAAGGGTTTTCAAGGGCAACAATTCACCATCCAGGCAGCGACCACCAACATCGATTCGACAGGTCTATTACCTCTCAATTTGTCACACTTAGATAAGCAATGCCAACACCAATGACAAAACTCAAAAAAATTAAAAAATAAATTAAAAGAAAGGGAACCACTGTCACTTAGGCTTTTATCAAATGATGATGGGTCACCTAAAAGGGGGCTTTTCCCTAAAAGGAACCTCCATACTACAGCACATAACAACAAAAGGTGTCAAGCCAAGTTTACACTATGCTAAAAGGACCAGGAAAACCTTAGCAGTATTCTCACTGAGGTTTTTATTGAATGCTAAAATTTTTAAACACGTGCTACCAAGAAATCCCGTATTAGAAACCTGAAACTGAGCTCCAAGACTCTTCCCAAATTATAATTTCAGGTGGAATCTTATACGGAATAATCATAGTCATTAGTTTCATAAACATTGATTGATAGTGGAAGAGGGCTGCTGTTTATAGGTATTGATTCATGATAAATATACATAACATTCGTTTCAGTGTAACCATGACAGCTCTGTGAGAGAGCTCAAGGCTACTACTAAGATAAAATGCAAACAAAGGCATAGGACTGTTCTCAGCAAATTTAGAAGAAAAGATATGCCCCTCACCAACATTCTGTCCTAGATAATAACTAGGAAAATAGTCACTTTCCACAAATAAAAAAATGCACACTTCAGGCCTAGACTTGAACAAATTAACTATCTGTGCATCAAAAAAACAAATTAACTACCTGCGCATCAAAAAAATACATTCAGGCAGCTGAAAGTGCAATTTAGCTCATCAATCAACTTCATTTGCATCTGGTAACATGAATGGTATTTCTGTTACTTTTTGGAAGTGTAGAAATTCTCTAATGAGTTCACAAATGCAATGACATTATCAATCAATTAAATTATGTCCAAAGCACACAGAAGAAAGGAAGGTCAAGAATCCCTTTTCTTTCCATCTGTAAAACGGAGATTTCAATCAATAGTGCATATGGAACCAGTTTGGAGATATGCTAGCTAGGAGGAGGCTGAAGTCAGTTTCTTATTCGGTTTAGATATCTGATAGACAGTATGAGGGCAACAAGATCAGCTATGAGGATGAAACTGGCAGAAGGCTGAAGTCAGAGTTTCTTATTCAGTTTGATAAGATAATAAGAAATCTAAAAGACCATAAGCGTTTCATTGATGAGCTTTCCAATTTTGTCTTCTTCTATGATCTGAAAAATGAATATGTTTTCATTTGACGAAAAGTGTCGGGGGCCATTGTGATTGTTCGATTATAAAAGTAATTTCGTTTTACCTTGCAATTCTCATGTAGGTGCAACCAACAAGGACCATCTAGGTGCAATTAGTTAATGAAAGCATCTACTACTAAAAAAATGGACCATCATGGAACAAAGATCTATAGTTTCTCAATACCAAACAGTGCTTAGTTGGACTTGATAATCCGACACGCGCTATTAAACAACATATTTTACATATGAACATACAAATACATTAAACTCAGCGAGGCTATACTTGTCTGGATCAAACTTGCTTGATGAGTGTACAACTTGGCATCTGTAAGGACGTTAAAGGTGACCCACCAATATGTCGAGTTTTGAATATTACAAACTGGAGAGCATTTATAATGGAGAATTAATCAATGGTTGCAAATATGCCCTTTTGATTATGTTAATACAAAGTCATTCTAATGCTGCGACCATTGGATGTTTTTTATATCAATTCCTTCTTTCACCATTTCCCACAACGGACTCATCTCTCTCAGCTTCTGAACCTGATCAACAGTAAGCTTAATGGTTCTATCGATCTCTTGTGGCGTGGTGAACCTTCCAATCCCAAATCTAATAGAAGTATGAGCCATGTCTTCTTCAACCCCCAAAGCCCTCAAAACATAAGATGGCTCAAGACTGGCACTCGTGCACGCGCTGCCGCTCGAGACAGCAACCTCCTTGAGACCCATGAGAAGGCTCTCCCCCTCTACATAAGCAAAAGACAGATTAAGATTCCCCGCATAACGACGCTCCGCGCTCCCATTGATCTCAACACCATCAAGCTGCGCCGTAATCCCACTCAACAATCGCTCCTGCAGCGCCGATACATGACTCTGGTCATAAGCCATCTCTTTCATCGCCAACTCACAGGCAGCGCCCATGCCGACAGCCAACGGCGTCGCTACTGTGCCACTTCTGATTCCCCTCTCCTGCCCTCCGCCGTTCATTTGCGGCTCGACTCGAACCCTGGGCCTGCGGCGCATATACAGAGCCCCAATTCCCTTAGGCCCATAAATCTTGTGCCCACTCAATGACATCAAATCCACTTTCATCTCATCGACATTGACAGGAATTTTACCAGCGGCCTGGGCCGCATCAGTGTGGAGGAAAATTTTGTTTTGCCTACATATTTCACCTATTTCTGCAATGGGCTGAATCACACCAATTTCGTTATGAACAGTCATGACAGAGACCAAACCTGTGTCGGGCCTGATGGCGGCCCTCAGCTCGTCGATGTCTATGAGGCCGTCTTTTTTCACGGGTAAGTAGGTGACCTCGAAACCCTCCTGCTGCAAGTGTCGGCATGAGTCCAGGACGCACTTGTGCTCCGTCTGCGTAGTGATGACGTGTCTTTTCTTGTCTTTGAAGAAATGCATCACACCCTTGACGGATATGTTGTTCGATTCAGTGGCACCCGAGGTAAAGATTATTTCTTTAGGGCTCGCGCCGATAAGGGCGGCCACCTGCTCTCTGGCCTTTTCCACGGCCCTGTCGGATTCCCAGCCGAAGAGATGGGTTCGAGAATGAGGGTTTCCGTATTGGTACATGTAATACGGCAGCATGGTGTCCAGAACCCTAGGATCGACTGGGGATGTTGCCTGCATGTCGAGATACAGGGGCCGGCCTGCTATCTTGACGCCCTTCATTGTGATTCCTTCCACAGTTTCCTCCACCGTTTCTTCTTCTGCTCTCGCTGCCGCCGTTGAGAAAGAGGCAGCCGTGTGGCCATTGACAAGAGATCTGGCGGCCGGGCTGCCACTGGTGAGAGTTCTGGCGGCCCTTCTTGACACCACGGATAGGAGCTTCGACGCCATTGCCGAGCTGCCGAAGTCTGGAGTCCGAAAAAATGAAGTGTCGGGATTCGAAGATTAGAGTTGGGTTTGAACAGTGCTGCAACAAAATGTATTTGTCAGGGTTCCTTGTGAGGTTTATAAGTCGGTTGTCCACTATAAACTAGGTTCCATGGTATATGCCGTTTTGCATGGTGGAGAATAATATCCTAGTTTCGTGTGGTCTTCGTATTGCGCTTTGTGGTGGCAAGGCGGTGTCTAATCAGCCGCGCTGCTGTGGCGTGCATAGGTCGTTGGATCTCGAATACCGCAGATCCGATCGTCTCTCTACAGTTTAGGGCGTTTATGAGTTTGCTGTAGGATGCTTTGATATTGCCATAGTGGCAAAGTTGAAGCGCGTTGTGAACGAGCAAAATGATTTTGTTTGCAGTTTTGTTAAATTGATTCTTTTTAAATCTTACCATTACATGAGAGGCGGTGGGTTCAAGGTTATTTAGTGGATTATGAAATGGGTTGATAGGGTTGTTATATAGGTGGTTTGGGTGATTTATTGGATCAATTTTTATAAGTAATAGGTTGATGTCTTTTGGAATAAGACCAAAGGGATAGATATTATAGATATTATTTAGGATGAAGATCCATTTTATCATGTTTTTGGATGTTTTTATGTTTGTTAAGTTATAAGTTATTGATATATATAATTTTATAAAAATAATTTGACCTTGGTTCTATGGTCAAAATTAGTCGTTGGTCGATTTAGCCGTTGGAGTCTCTGTTTAGACTATTTAACATGCTAAGCTGGATCTATTTCTTCAACTTGTCCTGACGATGAAGCACACTTGTTGGTTCAAAACGCGTCGACAAATGTTTGTCTACATGTGATTTACGCCGAAGTTATTCTTTCAACTATTATGGATCACAGAAGCCTCAATTCAACTATATTTATATTGTTATCAATAACATAGTATAATGTATAGTATTATAGTAATGGATTTTAAGTTGAGTAAGAAATAAATGTTATGGGATTTAGTATCGTTGTGATGGATTTTAAATTAAGTATGACTTAGAAATGTAACGAGCCTTCAAGCATTTATTAGCAATTTAAGTATTTAGACTAAATTTGAAGGAAGTTGGACTAAAAAACAAAAAAATTTGGAAGTTGAACTATTAAAACAAAAAATATTATGATAAAAATGTAGAATGTCATCGTAAAAATTTAGTTATAATGAGTGAGATCGTAGTTATATCAATTTATTGAGAAACTAAATTGATCGCAAATGTGTTAAGTTGGAGATTTAAAAAAAAAACTGGGGAGAAAGGAAAATAAAATTTTCGTCAACATAGTGGTTGCATTATGAATGAATCTATATAAATTGATAACATCTTGGTTCACTGATCTTTATTGCATATGTGAAAAATGATAATAATAAAAAATTTAAGTAGTATACCATTTTGATGGATTTTTCCCCAAAAGTTAGTTCTAAAAAAATTATGGTGTTTTGATGGATTTTGCTCCAATGTAAAGGTTAGACGAATACAAAAGTTGGTTTCATAAAGCATATTATGTATTTTTTTATGGATTTTGCTTCAATGTAACCAACCTAGATCCATCTTAACTCTAGATCTATCAAGTGGAGAGGGATCAAATCTCTCAAGGTGCAAACCTCTTTTCTGAGTGCAAAACTTGAAGAAAGGTTTGCACCTCGAGAAATTTGATCCCTCTCGAAGCTTGATAGATCTAGAGTTAAGATGGATCTAGGTTGGCTTAATTATTCATTTTTATTTTTATTTTTATATAATTTCACTGAGTCAAAATGTTTTAATTAATAATTTTGTTTTTTATTTTTATGTAATTTGATCGGGTCAAAATGTTTAGATAACATAATATAATTGTACATTACAACAACTCTTCCATACTGGGATGGAGAGTGTCGCTTGGCCCAAAAATGTAATAAAATTAAATTTAAAATATATATATATCTATATATATATATATATATATATATATATATATATATATTGATTGTGAAATAAGAATGGATTTTGGGCATGTAGTATTGATGAGCCATGGTATTAGCCCATGGTATGGTATAGTTAATAATATCCATAGTAAAGTAGGGTGAGTATCCATGGTTAAAAGTCTTGTTAATTAATGCAAAACCTGAAGAGACTCCTACGATAGATATCCAGAGCTCTACAAGTGTGGCGTCTTGACCTATCAATGGAGTGATGGGTTGGCGTTGCAGTCGGTTGCTTGGGCCCCTGCGACGAGACCTTGGCCCCTCTGGTCAGGCTTTGGCCTCCTTTTTTGCCTGTTTAGGCTTGGTGTGCGCAGTGTTTAGCTCTTTAGAGGACGCGTGTCGATCTACTGGGTCTCTCCCAAAGCTCGCTTCTGAGTACTTGGGGTTGGGTGTGCTCCTTCCAATGACAGAACCTTCCCATGAGGCGTCGCTACTTACGAAGATCGTTGCCTTCAACATATTGGTGGCTTCAGCTCCGAAGTTCTGCAAGCAAGGTGAGTCTAAGTTTGTGAAGAAGGCGACAAAGATCCCCAAGATTGAGATATGTGCCCCATAGGCCCGCTCTCGTGCCTTGCAGTTGGCTAATAGGGGTCTCATTGGCCAGTTTATGGGCCTTTGGCCGTCCCCTCAGATGGTAAAGGCCTGGATTGAGAAGAACTAGAATCCTCTTATTAAAGGTGTTGCCATCTCCTCCTTTTGTGGTAAAGGCTTCTATAATTTTTACTTTGAGAATAGGATGGATCGAGATTTAGTGTTCAAGAGTGGTCCATATTTTATGGGGGCTCAGGGGCTTTATCTAGACCGTTGGAGTCCTAGCTTCAACCTGGAATGCGATGTTCCTTCATCGGTTCTGGTCTGGGTGAAGTTGCCTTACCTTCCCCTTCATTGTTGGAATGATGTGACTTTCAGACTCATTGGGAACTCCCTAGGGAGGTACATCAATTGCTCTGAGCCAAAAGATGGCCTCTTCTCGTGTGCCAGGATTTGTGTGGAGGTGGATTTAGAGAAAGGTCTCCCAGCGGCTGTCAATTTGTGTATGGATAGTTGGACGCATGTGCAAGAAGTCGACTATGACCAATTGCCCTTTAAATGCAAGTTGTGCCATGAGTATGGGCACTTTGAAAAAGGTTGTCCTAAAGGTTTGGAATCTTTGGATAAGTAGTCTAGGACCCTAAAGAACAATGGCAGCAAGTTAAGTGGTGTAAGCCCTTGAAGTTTTTGTCCCCTGTTGGCCCCCCTGGCCCTGTTCTGGTCTTTAAGGAGGTCGAGCTTGCCCCTCCCTTGGGCATGCCTACTGGGCGTGGCCTTGGTCTAGTGTCAAAGAATTGTTTTGGGATCTTGAGCTTTGTTGCTACATTAGAATGCCCCCGCCCCCGCCTTCCTCCTCTTAGGAGGCCCCATCCTCTCGGTTTGCACCCTTGGGCCAGCCCCCAAAAAGTCTTAAGGAGTTGAACATTTACCCGAATTCTGACAATAGTTCTGAAGAATCATCGGAGGAAGAGGATAACATGGACGGATTCCTCATCTATGGAAGGTATGGGGCCATCTGCACAGCTGATTTTTGCATATGATAGACCAGATAGTGCAAGGATGAAGCAGCCAGTCAGAAAAGGGAAGAAAGCAAGAAGAAAAACAAATAAGGAAGTCAGAAGGGAGAAAACTGAAAAAAGACAAAGAGTTGGGAGTCCAGCACACTATCCCTCGTTAGCTAGTAGGTGCAGGGAACAGGGGGGAGGAAATAATACGAGCCCTGGCAAGGGGGCGGGGAACCTAAAAAAGTGATTAATGAATATCATCTCTTGGAATTGTAGGGGACTGGGATCAATAAAAAGAATAACAGAAGTGAAATCCCTAATCAAAAAGGAAAGACCAGAAGTCACCCTCCTACAGGAGACCAAGTTGGATGAGCAGTCTCTTAACTCAATTAAAAACAAGATTTTGAGTAATAGCAATCTTGAAACAGCCAGTTCAAGAGGAGCATCGCGAGGCCTCTATGCGTTGTGGAATCCGGTGAAATTGGAACTCGTAAGTTCTCTAAAAACTACTCACTGGATAGCAACTATTTTTAATATTATAGAAAAACACGAACTCTTCACAATGATCAATGTTTACATGCCCACTCACTTCTAGGAAAAACAAGAATGCTAGAAATCCTTGATGGAGTTAAAGGGTACAAAGTTCGAGCATAACTATATTATTGGAGGAGATTTCAACACAACAATGGGCAATCATGAAAAAAGAGGGGGCTCCATTGTTCGTGATGCCTTGCAGGAGCATATGGAGGACCTCATCTTAACCCTGAATCTCTTTGATGTAAAACCCCAAAAATTTATGTATACTTGGACCAACAAAAGAGTAGGAGTGAACCATATTGCGGCACGGCTGGATCGTTTCCTAGTCACAGACAATCTCCTAATCCTAAATTACAGCCTCAAATCTTCTATTCTCCCATGGTCTAGATTTGACCACTAGCTAATAAGTTTGATTATCTCCCAGCCCTTGGATCTGGGCCCAATCCCCTTTCGCTACTCTCCCCTATGGCTGGAAGTCCCCAATTTCTTGGAGGTGGTTTCCCTATCTTGGTCGGGGTGGATAGAGGGAAGCCCAATAACCATCTGGGAGTCCAAGATCTGCAGACAAGGAGACATTAAAAAGTGGTTAAAGGAAAACAAATCAGACAGGAAAGATAACATCAAAGAGATGGAAGTAAAACTAGCATTAATCCAGGGACAAATGGAATCAACGCTGGTAAAAGAATCAAACTTCCATAAAGAAGCAGAAATTTTTAAGACCCTTCATACAAACCTTAGAAGGGAAGAGGAGTATTGGAGACTAAAATCTAGAAATAATTGGTTGAAGGCTGGGGATAGGAACACAAAATTTTTCCACAAGCAAGCCAAGTTCAGGGAATCAAAAAACAATATAACTCAGATAAATCATGGGGGGGAAACTATCAAGAAATTTGAAGAAATTAAGAGAGCAGTGGTAGAGCATTATGAAAATCTATATACAAGGGACCATACATGTGATATTTCCAGCGAAGAATTATTCCTTGATTGTATCCATGTGATGGTGTCGGAGGAAAGGAATCACACTCTGATTTCCCACCTACGGTCGAGGAAATTCGGAAGGTGATTTTCTCCTTCCCCCCAATAAGGCATCAGGCCTGAATGGATTCTCGACTAGCTTCTATCATTCCTTCTAGGAAGTTATAAAGAAGGACCTTTGCAGATTGGTGGGATACTCTTTCAAATGCTTTGCTATGGGGGGTGGCATAAATTCTTCTTTCTTGGCTCTGATCCCAAAAGAATCGAATCCCTCCTCCTTCTCTAGATTTCATCCAATATCCCTCTGCAATGTCTCCTACAAAATCTTCTCGAAGTTGTTGGCCTCTCAGCTTAAACCTCTATTGCCCTCTTTGATCTCTGAAAACCAGAGGGGGGTTTGTCCCAGGTAGGCAAATCTTTGACAATATTATCCTTATCCAAGAAGCTCTTGATTCTAGCTGGCGCAGGGGTGATCAAGGGATGATCATTAAGTTGGACATGGAAAACGCTTTTGATTGGGTAAGACATGGGTTCGTGATAAAAGTCCTTAAAAAATGGGGTTGGATGATACTTTCATTAGATGGATCAATCTTTGTATTGCTTCCCCTTGGATTGCTCCGTTGGTTAATGGTAGGGTGGCAGGCTTCTTCAAAGCTTCGAGGGGCCTTCGTCAAGGGTGCCCCCTCTCCCCTTTCTTATATATCATCATGGTTGATGCCCTAAGCAGGAAATTGGAACAAGAAAGAGAAATCCTCAACCTTCTGGGTATAAGGTACAAAGAAGGCATCAAAAGTATAAATCATGGGCAATTCACAGATGATACAATTTTGATGGGCAGAGCCTCGATCACAATTGCTCGGCGCTTCAAGAGAATCTTAGATAGATTCCTCAGTGCGTGGGGGGAGCCACTAATGACAGCAAAAGCCACATCTACAGCTGGAATATCTCTAGACAAAAGGGAAAAAAATGAAGAAATCTTGGGGTTTAAAGCAGTCAGAGAGTGGAAAGAATTCAATTATTTAGGGATCCCTATATTTCTAAGAAGAGTTGCCCCTTATGCTTGGCAAAAAGTGCAAGATAAAATGAAAACAAAAATTGTAAATTGGGGAGGGATATGGCTCAATTATGCAAGTAGGGAAATCCTTGTAAAGTCAGTCATGTCGGCGATCCCTTTGTATCAGTTTACTGCCCTGCAAGCCCCTAAGAGCGTGTTGCATCAAATGGGGATGTATATAAGAAAATTCTTGTGGGAAGGAGGTAGAACAGAAACCAAGAAGTACCACTTGGTGAATTGGAAAACGGTCAGAGCCCCAAAACAACATGGGGGATTGGGAATAAGGGACTTGGGGTTAGCAAATATGGCAATGGGAGAAAAATTGTACTGGAATATGATCACAAATCTGAATCAATGGTGGACTCAGGTGATAAGGGCCAAGTATTTAAATCAAAAAATTTGTCGCAGGAGTCGTGAGGTCCCAGGATTGGGCTCCCCCAACTAGTGTATGATTAACTCCTCCAGGGATATCATCAACAATAATCTAAGCAAAATACCAGGGAATGGAGCCTCCACCAAGATTTTTTCGGATTCGATTCTGGGCCTCCAACCCTTGGAATCGGATCTTTCCCTAGTGGATCTTAGAACTTTCATGAGTCAAAGTGGGGTGGAAAATATGGACCAGATTTCTGATTGGAATCAGCAAGGAGGCTAGAAGGGTTGGAAGATAGAAAATATCCCGAAGGCTCTTCTCCTCCAAAGAGATAAACTAATCAAGAATTTAAGAGGTTGTGCCCCCATAGCTCTTACAGTGGCAGATAAGTGGGGATGGAAAAATGCCAGTTACACTGTCAAAGAAGGGTATTCGCACCTGCTCTTAAATACCCAATTACTGCCTAAAACCTCCATTTGGGGAAAAATATGGAAAATGAATGTTATTCCAAAAGTCATTTATTTTTTTATTTTTATTTTTTTTATATGGTTGCTCTCGCATAAAAAAATTCTCACAGCTGAAAACCTTCAGAAGTGGGGCTAGATCGGCCCCTCAAGATGCTCTCTATGTGAATCCGCGGAGGAATCAATTCCTCACCTCTTTCTCCAATGTCAAGTGGCTAAGGTAGTTTGGTCGGTGGTCCTCGGCCCTCTATTCTGCAGAACTTCTTGGCCTTCTGATCTCCTGATGTTCTTCAACTCTTGGCCCAAATGTTATTTGGGCTCCCTTCAGGCCAAAAGAAAATTCAAAGAAATTTGATCTGCTCTTCCTAAGTATGTTTGTTGACAAATTTGGCTATCAAGGAACAAGGTTATATTCAAAAACTCTCGGACGTCTACTAGGGTAATAGCCATGATAGCCCTTTCAGCATGTATGGAACTGCATAGACCGGAAATGGACCCCTCCTTGGATGAGCTTGAATTTGCTTGGTTGGCTCCTTGGGTTGGACCCTCGGCTCCTTAGCACCCAGGTAGAGGTGCTCCCTCTCGGGCCCAGTGGATTCTAAGACGTCAGAAGGTCTGGTGGAATGGATCAGATCCTTGAATTAATGGACCCTTCAATTTGATGGAGCATCAAAAGGAAATCCTGTGGTGGAAGGAGGGGAGGGATTCTCATTAATCCCGAAGGAATCATCAAAGATAGATATGCTTGGGGGCTTGGAAGGAAGACAAACAACCAAGCAAAAGCTTATGGTTTGTTTCTCGGTCTAACATTGGCTCAAAAGAAGGGCATTAGAAAAATCCAGGTCTTAGGGGACTCCATGTTGATCATTAGGCATATGAACTATATTTCATCAACAAAAAACATTAACCTAAATCAAATTATCAAGAGATCCCAAGGGTTGATCCCCTCCTTCGATTTCATGTCCTTTTTTCATATCCTAAGAGGGAATAATCAAGAAGTCGATAAGCAGGCAAACCAGGCCTACCAGTTGAGCGAAGAAAGAATTATTGTGAACAAGGTTGAGGGAACGATTTGCATCCCCTAATTGCATTCATGAGCTTCAAATATTGGGTTGAGGAAGTCATTATTGGTCTCGCTAAGAAGTTAGCAAGTATTATCAATTTGGAATATGCAAGGCTAGTCGCCTATAAGTTCTCCTCCCCCCCCCCGCTTTCCCTCTCTTTTTGACCCCCCCATCCCCTCCCCTTTTCTCTATTTAACCCTCCCTTCCCTATCCTCTGCCATTCTCCCCCCTCTCTTCTTGTTTTACCTTTTACCTGTTTCGTCCCTCCTCCTCTCCTCTCCGTTATGTCCCCCTCCCCTGATTCTTTCAATCCCCTGCACCTTGGCCCCTGTCGCATCGTTCCATGTTGGGCCTGGCCTGTCCTTGGGCCTCGTGGCAAGGGCTTCCTCTGTTTACGACCGCGAAGTGTATGCGTTCATTATTCTAGCACTACACTTGTGCCTAGTATATCACAAAGCGTGAGTATCTAGCCCCCACAACCTGAATCTTGTTGCAAAGGTTCGCGCACCATCTCAGGCGATAGTAAGTTAATGGGAAATTCAGAGAAGCATTTAATTCCCTTGCTCAGAAACGCTCTATTCGCTCGTGGGAGGAAGGTTTGGGTGAGAATGACGGACCAGGAAAAGAGCTGGGAAATAATGGCAGATTGTTGGGAAATTAAGGAGGTTCATCGGGATTACAGCTCCATTAGTACCACTCCACAGTACTGCATCATCACCCAGTCCTGCATATTCTATTTAAGGAATAACGATATGATATGTTTCTATGGTTTAAGGTTCTTTTCTGCTCAGGTGGCCTCTGCGAAGGCCTAGCGACTGAAGTTGGGGTCTCTGAGTATCAGTTGCTGGGTCTGGGTCAAAGCGCAGGAACTCGACGCAGTTTCTAGAGGAGATAGCCGCAACATAGAAAATTTGAGTGTTGATTTTCAGTGGGCTTCCTGTTTAAGTGTGACTTCTAGTGTGAGGGTTGTTAGTCTGAGTGTTGCTAGTCTGCTTGACTGGGAGGGGGTTCTGGAACAAAACCTCGAGGACACTTTGGAATTGGAGGTTGGTGGGTTCTTGGAGTGGTGGGTCACAAGTATTCTAGAGTCAGGGGTGCACGATAAGGGGGTTTGTGGCATCCTGGAGAGGCTCGCCAGTGGTAGTCTGAAGACAAATATGAGTGTGCACAACAATTGTGCTGAGGATAGCTCCTTGTCGGGCTCCTGGGGCCGTCGCAGGCCTAGGAAAAGGGGGTCCTGGGCGAGTAATTCTCTGGTTAGTGGTAGCAATAGGCAGGCCTACAACAAATGTGTGCAAGATCACTTGGAGATTCAGGAAGGTTTGGTTGTGCTGCAGCGTTGCATCCACCAACAACAACTAGAGAATCTGGCCATGCAGGAGTGACAATTGGAGAAGGAGCGAATTTGCCAATTGGAAGATGAGGTGGATGTGTTGTGTCAACAAATTGAATAGTTGAAGCTCAAGATGGAGGAGAGCAGCAAGAGCAATGAAGAAGACTCCACCGGGCTAGATCTAAACAGGAGCAATGAAGAAGAATCCATTGGCCTGGATCTGAACAGTCCAATGCCAATGGATGTTTAGTCTATTCTCTCTCTGGTTTTGCAAATGATTTTGTAAGGCACACTTCAAATGTATATATATATATATATATTGGTCGAATATATAGCTATAAGATATCTAGAATGAGAATTTTTTGTAAGAATCAAAGTGAAAACTCTCATAGAAGGAAAGTGGAACAATTGATGTATCAACAACCCTAAGTAGGCTTGAAAATACTTTGTAAAATCCTGATTTTGCATGCGAACGGGCGCGTTTTATATATATATAAATCTACTCATTCTGGATTTAAAAAAAAAGTCTTGTTAATTGTAAGTATTATTTTGATTGTGAAATGAGGGATGGTTTTTGGGCATGTGGTATTGATGAACCATCATATTCACCTATGGTATGGTATGATTAATAATATCCACGGTATAGTGGTGGTGAATATCCATGGTTAAAATCTTGTTATATTGTAAGTATTAAGTTTTTTTCTGCTTATTAAAATATGGTTACAAAATTATTATTTTAATTTATATGGTGAAATGGATCTTAATTTATAGCTACTATTGATATCTTATATATTTTCACGTGATAGAGGTGTAAATATATCTCAAAAGTAATTATATTTTTTTTTCTTTTAAAATAAAAAAATGTTATAAAAGTAAATTCAAATAAAATATTTACAAAATATTTTGAGTGTGAAATGAGAGATGGTTTTTGGGCATGTTGTATTAATGAGCCATGGTATTGTAACAAACCCTATTTACAAGTTAATAATATCTATGGCAAAGTGGACTTGAATATCCATCCGATGTTAAACATATTGTTATATTGTAAGTTTATGTGCTTATTAATTAATTTAAATATGGTTACATGATCATTATTCTATTTTACAAGGTAAAATGGTTCTTAACTTATTGTTCCTACTTATATATTTTAATGTAATATGTATATTATGGATTTTTTTAATCTAAAAAGTTATTCGTAATTTTATTAATAAAAACAAAATTACAATGTAACAAATTTGAATTTTATTATTTTGATTACTTTTAACTTTTTATGACACTACAACATCTCCCTTGGACTCTATATTAATTTTAACCAGTATGTAAATGTTTACCAATTTACGTATTATAAATTGGACATATTAATATAAATTCAACATATTAAACCAACATGTAAAAATGTTTACAAACTTTCTTACATTACATCTACACATTACCCCTATACTGGGTTGTACAACGCCTCTCGGCAAAGATTAGCTCTAAAAAGCAAATTGTATGACATTCTAATGAATTTTGTTTCAATGTAAACATTAGACAAAATAAGAATTTGATATGGTATGGTATTTTAATGAATTTTGTTTCAATGCAAATGTTAAGCAAAATAAGGGTTTTGGCTTAGTATGGAGGGTAACAAAGAAATGGTAAATAGATAGATAAGTGCACAATTGGTTATTTACAATATTGTTTTTGAAAACATGGTTGAGTTGTTGCTCCTACATTTAGTATATAAGCTTCTAGGTAGCACATGTAATTGTTGAAAATAAAATGTATATGAACATAACAAAGTTCCTCTAATTTTATTAGTTTGGAGTATTAGCTAGTGGGTGTAATTGTAACATGGATTTTTATGGTTATAAAAACAATCTATCTTCATTATTCTATGTTTCTAAAAAGGTTTTAAAATAATTTTCGAAGCAATGCTTCCATGTCATGTGTAGTTGTCATTATGTGTCCGTAGGTGTCTATCTAGAAGTAGTTATTTCCTATTTGTGTGAGTTGTTTATGAGTCATAGATCCACCTTCTTCGGATCTTATCATCCATAAATTGGTGATCTAATTCTTATATATGTAATCAATTAATGCCATCAATAAATAGTTTGTGTGATTTGTGTGTGCACAATCTCTCTTCGTTCTATTTAGATTTCTAACATGGTATTAGAGCCTATATGGGCTTGACTCCCTCAAGGGAGGGTCTAGGAAGATGGGAGAAATATAAAGAGTTAATCCTATGTATATATGTGTAGAATTAGAATAGTATCATATTTGTTTTATGTTGTGTGTATGACTATGTGTGGAAAGAATTGTTGTGTTGAGTGTCAAAAATTCTTGTCTCTTCTTTGCCCTTTTTCACCACCCAAGGCCATGCTGGTATTGACTAATGCTTCATCGAATGCTCATTCAAGCATCACGACTGGAGAATAGAAGGAAATTTGTTGGCATTGGCACTAGTTTGCGCGTGAGGCCTGTCAATAGAGAATATCTACAACGAAGGAGTGTAGATATGTGTCTGGAGAAGTGTGGCTTCCCAGAACATTGGGGCTTCAGAATGGAGTGCAGGGTCCATGTTTCCTATTCTTCCATGGCACCTCTGGAGGTAATGGAAACTAGCCATGACAGGGATTTTGTCAAATATGTCACAAATATGTAATCTACATGTTTAAACAACAAATCCAAACATAGGGGTCTCATAATCATCTAAGAATTGCTAAGAAGCATTGATGCCTCAACACATTAGCTGTAGTTTCATCCATTGGGTCATAGATACATTGTTCACTCATTTACAAGAAAAAACATGATGAGCGCCATACATAGCCATTGTCATAATACATATTCATAACCAACATAATAGCAACATAAATATCAAGGAAACAACAACCATATAATCCACATATGAACTAGTATAATACTCATGAAATAACAAGAAGAGATAACCTCATATTAATGACGCAAAGGCTAACCAGTTGTGGGACTTCCACGAACCACTCGATCGTAGATATGGCTAAGTCAATCTCACTTCAGCTAGCCACCCTCGTGCCATATTCCAAGCATGAATGTGGGATCTCATAAAACACATCAAACAAAACCATCCAGGGCTTCTAGAGGCCAAACTGCCTCAACCCATCAAATAGTGATTCCACCTCACGGTTGAACATCACAAAACCATCATCACATTGGTCTCTACCCAAGCCTTCCAAGGCTCTAGAGCGTTTGTTCCAACCAAGGCTCCTGGACTAGTGACTCAACCCACCAAGGGTTCCAGAGCATTTGTCCAACCAAGGCTCCAGGACTAGTAACTCAACCTAAGTTGTTACAAGGCTCCAGAGTGTTTGTTCAACCAAGGATCTAAGGACTAGTAACTTAACCCAAGCTAAAGGAAACATGAGAACCAACCAGAAAGCAAAGAAATAAACCCACAACACCATGGCTATCTAGGAAGTGGCGAGGCTAGGCAAATCCACTGTCAATCCAGGCAATCCTCTATGCTAGTGACAAATCATAACCAATAAACCACATGCATATGCCATGCATGCCAAACCTAGTGAGGACAATATACATGCAACTCGGTACCTACAAGCAAAACCCATTGTAGTTGTTGATCCTGATGTCCTCTTGCACTTTCTTGCTCTTCCTTTGCCTTTTTGCTCCAAAACTCCAAGTATGCCACACTCCTTCAAGGGTGCTCCAAGAAACTATAAGTGTCTAAGAGTATGAGAGAGAGAATAGAGAGAGCTCCAAAATTGAACTAATAAAAGTCTGTGAATGGGTCCTCATAAGCCTTTTTATTAATGAGGCCTAAATTTTCTTCATTTTCCATTATTTTCCTTCATTTTCCTCCTCACATGCAACCTGTGACCTTTCACCTCCCTTTTCTCCTAATTTCCATTATTTTCATAAATAAATGTGCCAAAATTCCATTTTGTATTTCCAAAGCCTTTGCCATTGCCTTTGCCAATTTCCTTAGCCATTAATCAATCACGAGTGATCTCCATCACTATGCTTTTGCCCAACATTCAACTTGGAATAAGTGTCCCATCAACTATGGTTATTATTTTGCCTTTATTAACTTCTATTACATGGAATTTTCATTAGGGTTGTTACAGAACCCTCCCCCTTGGGGGAACACCGTCCTTGGTCTTCAACGACACCTATAACCAACAAGGTTGTTGTAAGAAAACATACTGCCCATGGAGCTTTATAACTTAGCTTGATGGAGTATTTACAATGATCATCCCGCTTAGGAGCAAACCAACATGACAACATAACAAGTATAACATCATAATGACATGACACCCATACCGCTTATTGGAGCTTTATAACATAGCTTATGGTGGTGTTTACATCCATATACATATGTACATATATCAAACATCACCAAAACATGTACCAAAAACATATACCAGAGACATATACCAAAACTTCTTCTCAAGCAACGAATAAGGAAGGATACATAGCCCGCATCTGATCTGCCATCTCCTATGTAGCTTCATCAGGCCCAAAGTCCTTACTTTGTACTTTAACTTGCTCGATTGCTCGGTTCCAAAGCATGAGCATCTTTCTCTGCAAAATGCACTGTGGTTTCGGCTGTAATTCTCCTTCTGGCTCCACCTGCAATACAGACCAGTCAATCACATTATCAACATATTTAACATACTTCTTAAGCAATGACACATGGAAAACATCATGGACTTTCACTGTGAGAGGCAGTGCAAGTCGATAAGCTACTAGCCCAGTGCTCTCAATAATCCTGAAAGGTCCACAAAACTAGGGTGCCATCTTGGCACATGACCCACTATGCAAGGAGCTCTTCTTTGATTTGATGCGCAAGTAAACATGTTCCCCAACCTAGAACTCCTTAAACAACCTATTCCTATCTGCATAGCTCTTCTGCCTTTCCTATGTTTCTTTCAAATTCTTCTTAATTACCTGCATTTACTGCTCCATGTATGCCAACATGTCTGGTCCAATCAACACCCTGTTAACTGGATCGCTCCAATTGTTGGGAGTATTACAACTCCGTACATACAATGCCTCACTCATCCTCGGTGACTCCTGGTACCCATTGTCATAAGTGAAATCTATCAGTGGAAGGTACTCTTCCCACTTCTGATGTTGATGCATCACATACATCCTCAACATGTCCTCCAATATCCTATTGACACTCTCTCTCTTTCCATTTGTTTGTGGATGATATGTTGTAATGAAGCTCAACTCTATGCCCAAACCTACAAATAACTCCTTCCAAAGCTTGGAAGTGAACTTCGCATCCCTGTTTGACACAATCTTCTTCAGAACTCCATGCAATCTAACCACGTCCCTGATGAAGACATGTACTACATCACTCGCTGAGAATGTAGACTTCATTGGAATGAATTGCACTACCTTTGTCAACCTGTCCACCACTACCATGATGGAATCATGTTGTCTCACTGTCCACAGCAAACCTGTGATAAAGTCCATGGAAATGACCTCCCATTTCCACTCTGAAATCACAATCAGTTGTAGCAGTTCACTTGGATGCTTATACTTTTCCTTCACCTATTGACAATCCAAACACCTAACCACAAACTCTACTACGTCTCTCTTCAAATTCGGCCAATAATAGAATTTCTTCATTGTTGTCAGCATCTTCTAATAACCTAGGTGACCTAAATATGGATTCACATGAAACTCCCTCAAGATCACTTTCTTGAGCTCACTGCTATTTGGCACATATATCATGTTCCTAAATCTAACCAATCCAACTGTCATGAGACAATAGTCCACATCTTGTGCACCCGCATTTGTACCTGTACCACTACCTGAACTCCGTTGCAACCTACACACAATCTCCATATACCTATCATCCTCTTGACCTACCTGCAAGATCCTATCCTATAAATCTGTCCCATAGGAGGTCATAGTTGTTATGTGATTTACCTGTATCCGCCTACTAAGAGAATATGCCACCCTGTTCTCTTTACCTTTGATATTCCTGATCTCAAAATTGAACTCACTGATCATGGCTAACCATCGAGCCTGCCAACCATTCAAATTTGGTTGGTCAAATAGATACTGCAAACCACTATGGTCATTCATAAATACAAATCTCCTGCCAAGAAGATAGTGCCTCCACATCTTCAATGCATGTATGATCGCTACCAACTCAAGATCTTGTGTGGGGTAGTTCTGCTTGTGCTCATTCAGTTTTCGTGATTCATAGCCTACCACTTGTCCATCTTGCATAAGGACTCCACCAAGTCCTCTCTTGCAACCATCTGTACATACTACAAACTCTTTGTCTGGATCTACAATCTTTAACATTGGTGCATGTGTCAACAATTGCTCAAGATGCTCAAAGTCCAAACACCCATCAGAGCGAAAACGAAGATTGACTTCAAGCCTTATGTAGTTGAGATTTTCACCCTTAAATTCAATCAATGGTTACAACATCTCAATGTTTATTTAAGTGTGCATGAAATTAGTGAAGAGAAAATAATCTCTTTCACTTGGTTGAATTTAGAATGCCATGCATTAACCTAGTGGGAAAGTTATGTTACCACTCGAATAATTGAGTAGGAACCACTAGTAAATCAATGGGAAACATTAAAGAATCTCATTATGTGGCAGTTCTATCCCATTGGATATGAGTAAGAAACAAAATATAATGGAATCTCTTTCAATAGAGACAAGGACAAACCATGCAAGAATCCACCATTGACTTTCGAAAATGGGCCATTCAATTGATTATATCTCCCAATAACAATACTTTTTAAGTCAATATTTGGGAGGACTACATAGAAATATCCAAAGACAACTGATGTTTTGAAAACCAAAGTCCATTGATTATGTCGATGTACAAGCAACTAGAGTTTCGATATTAGCGTCCCCTAGTCCACTAGTAACCAAACTAAGTTAATGGGATTGGAATATCTTTGGTAGACTTCAAAGGGAAATGAAAAGCAAGCCCAAATGATGCCCAAAAAGAAAGTTGTAGAGAACCCTTCAAGTGTTAATGAAAACTACAAAGGGAGTCATAGAGATTGCCAAATGGTTAAGGGGACGAAGAACAAAGAGGTCCAAAACCGAGCTCCCGAGGGCAAATAATCTGGTAAATCTCTGATGTGTATTGTGACCTTGAGTTTGTTATTATCTAGGGGTTGAGCACAGAGGGAAACTGTACTTATTTTTATCAAGACTCTATTTGTAGGTTGGTCTATTCAATGTCGAGCTTGTATATTCAACACAACTACAACTTGTCAACATGGGTTATAAGAAATAGTAAAGATCTTGGATTCAAATAGATGAGAGCAATGTTCAAACCCCATGGAAGACATGAGTGGCTGTCAGGATGAGAAACACAAACTTTGTAAAGAATAAAAATGCTCTACTTCTATTTTTACAACTTGAAGAGAAGGGGTTTAGAAGTAATCATGCACATACCGTGGATGAGAGAAAAAAGGCTTCCATTGGGATAGCTATAATAGACAAGAAGCTTCTCCTTGGCCTAGAAATAAGCTCTTAGATAAACTATATTCTGGTGTCAAAGCTTACCCACCATCTCCATATGCCTCTCATATTCATCCCTAGTCATCTTGTTAGAATTCTTCAATTTCTTCACAGTTACAATCGTTTTGTTCTCTATCAAAACCTTATAAGTAGTCCCTAGCATGCCTCTCTCCATAATTTCAGCAAATGCATGGAGCAGATCCTCCGAAGTGTACATCTGAGCTTCCCCATGGCAGAACTTAAGAACCTGACTCCTTTGCTACTCATAATGAAGGCTCTTACAATCTGTATTAACATAATACATATCATAGCCAATCTCCTCAATCAAAATCTTATCACCTGTAGCATTTTCAGCCTCATCCCCAGGATTCTATTATCTGTACCTCTTGCCATAAAAGCTAATAAGGAACACCATGGAAATCACCCCCAACAACGGATCCCGCAATAATTCTTGCTATCTTTCCTAGATTTAGCTTTTCATGCCTCTTAAAAAATGGCCTAAAAGATTGCTCCATTGGCAAGCTTGTAATAATAGGGCATGGAAAGGGGGTCACTACTATGTTAAGCACACAGGGCCTAGGTAATGGGCTCCCACAGAGCCCAGGATTTCCTGCAAATGAAGAAGCATTGAACATGACCATAATTGTAGTAGTTGGCATTCTTCCATATAGTTAGTCATTAAAAACATTGAACATTTTCATGTCAGACTAATTAAAACTAGGAACAAGGCCCTCAAAACAATTGTTCTCCAATAGAAGAGCATACAGGATGACTCATTGGTCCATCAGAATTTGAAGGGAATGGAGTCTGTGAGTGTTCATTATCCCTTCTTCACTATCTGAGACTAAAAAGATTGAGTGACTTGAGGTTCTATCATGCCATAACTGGACCCATTCCACTCTTCGACATCCCCAGTTTTCCATATTGCTCCGCTTCACAACCCTACTTCGCCAAAATGAAAAAACGTGCTGATGGTTTACAAACTTAGTTCAAAAAACCAATTATATAGTAAACAATCTACAACCATTACAACAACAACACATTGAATCTATCATAGACTGTAAAAACCAATCCTGGATATAATAAAATTTGGGTCTTTAAAAATTCATCATATCCTAACATTGGCATTCCAAACATCTTCGAAATTCACTCAACATTACATAAAATCATCCTGAACCTCACGTAGAATTTATCATAACGACAAGATAACTAAATGCATATTTCCACCACATACAAAATAAAGACCCTAAATTGAAATCTAATAAATGCAGCCAACCTTTGGGTCGATAAGCTTCACCTTAGGGCCAGGAAGGGCAAAGTCTCGATCGCTATTGGTTCTCCGATGCAAAGATAATAATTCAAACAAACTTTGCATCTCCCATAGCTAATTGTTCTCAGATGCAATTGTAACTGTCTTGGATAGCAAATTTTTCTGCAATAGCTAATTTTTCTTAGATGCGATTGTAACAGCCTAAACAAACTTTGAAACTCAGATTTTGAAGCTCCCATAAAATTACTAAATTCTTAGAGGGAAATTTAAAAACTCAAAATTGTGACGCAAGGAGGAAACAAAGAGGGCGTCTTAATTTGATGACAAATGGGTAATAAAAAAATGAAGTAGGTTATAATAAGGAAAATATAACACATTATATGATTTTTAGGTAAATAAAAAAAAAAAAAATTAGTCATACAAATATTTTAATTATTATTTTTTTTGCTTTGAAGAGTGTTACGCAGTAATTTGTCACCGTTGGTCACCATCCCTATCGCCCCGTTTCCATACATTGGAGGACGCATTCCGGGACCTGTGAGCAGTGACATAACCCAAAAACACTTGCATTATGTTCCCCTGAGTATGTACTTCATGTTCCCTGAAGACACCTTCTGCAAATTATCCCTGGAAAGTACTCTTTTTCCATTGGCGCAGGTCCATAGTATCTTACCCGCGCCAATCATTGAGATCCTCAAAATATGCCGCGACCATTGGCGCTCTGTCACAGAACAACACCCGCGCCAGCCCAGTTTGGTAATGATTTTTGCCAAAAGCACGCCCTTCTGCTTTTTCCCTTCAGATCACGAAGCCTTTTGAGGGAAAAATCCAGTTGATAGAGGTCGAGAGTCATCATTTATCCTTGACATCTATCCACAGTGGCTTTTTCAGAGATAATGCCAATCCACAATGGGTGTCCTGGTTCATCGAATCTTTCTACCTTCTCCATCTATAAATATTTGCCCTCATGCATTAGACAAGCTGGTGCTAGTCATTGAGTTGTTGAGTTCTTGGAGGAATGCTAGTTGTGGTTATGTTGCCGGAGAGGAGGTACATTGCAAGACACATATAGTTGCTCGCCCAGCCAGAGGAGAGGTTCAACGTCAGAACCTTGGTTGTAACTTTTCCTGTCTGTTATTAATTAATGAACGACTGTTATTATAGTTCCAATCTCATCGTCTATTATAGTGATGTTTGATTTATTTCCTTTATGACTGAAATATAGTTGTGCCTTAGTGGATTTTATGCTTGTATCTGTTTCTTCCTTTGCATGTGCAGGTGTTCGTTTGCAAGGATCGCAAAGATTGTGACCTGCTGGAGCGAGGGAGCGGGAATACCAACTCTGCTTCGACTATAGCGTTGGATTCCAGGTTGGTCATCTTAATTCACTTTTAGTGTGCAACTAGGAACTTGCGTGGCAGCGTGAATCGATTGTGGCTAGTTCTGTTTTAGGCTAGTGGGATCGCCTCTGTCCGCAGAGGGGATTTACCTATCCAACAATTTGGCGACTCCACTGGGGAGAAGCTATTTGGAGTTTGTCTTGCATGTTAATTTTCTCTTGCTTGCTTGAGTGAATGAGCTTTCTGGGTCAGTTTTGAGATTATTCTTTACTGTTTGATCCATCTGAGCACTGTCAGCCCGACCTGGGGTCGTGTTATTTATTTTTTAGCTGGCGAGCTTAGTTGGCGCGGTTTTTACTCTGACAGTCGCGCCAGTTGGCGCATGTTGCTCAACAGCAACTCGCGCCAATCCTCTGGTAGCGCAAGTTGCAGGCTGACAGTCGCGCCAGCCCTGTCAATTTTGCCTGTGTGTTGGTTTGAAGCTCTTTCAACTCAGATTTTTATCTTTTTATACCTCTTACAGCCTCTGGAAGCGTGTTGAACCCTTTATCCTTCAGTTGTTTGCTTATTTCTATTGATTTTCGTCTCAGCCCTAGAACATCTAGTGGCTTTGCATGTCTAGCCTTCTGTGGGAAGTTTTGGTCTTTTGATTTTCCAGTCAACTTGTTGGTTGTGCTCCGCACCTATCCAGTGGTTTGTTAAAGCTTGGTCTTCTATGCTCTGGGTGATTCACTTCTAGCCTCTTTGGATTTTACTCGACTTCATTTGAACTTAGATTACATGGTTCATTGAAAGTCTTTGTGTTTTTCCTTGCTTGCATAGTTCATTTTGGTGTTTCAGAATTGGTTCTATTTCATTGAGTGAACTTGGATTGTGTATACTTCTGCATATCTCTTAAGATTTGTTTAAGTGCATCATGCCATCTTAAAGGAAAGAAAAACAAAATATCTTTTGCATCATATTAGTTAGCGTTTATTGTTATTTGTTGCTATTAAAAAGAAAATGACAAAATTTCATTTCTTGTTATTAGCTGCATTAGGATCTTTGTTGTTTGCTGAGTGATCATTTTGGTTGTGTAAAGATCTCCACCCTCCTGTAGATACAATTCATCGAATGAAATGGTATAGTTTTGGCATATAGTTTGCATTTAAGAAGTTTTTGAGATATCACATACGGTAGGACCAAAAAACTGAAACATAATTGAAGATAAACTTTAAAATAAACTCAATGAACATAACAACGCATTGGAACATAACGCAAATACTCTAGAGGTCTAGGTTAGAGACATGTTCCGGCGTATTTAAACCTGGTAGCTTACCGTTGAGTGGTTGGGTGATTCCTCCATTGTGAAACGATAGGTGCCAATACGGACTGAGCTCCCACGTACCGTCGCATATATACGGGAGACCCCACTAGGCTATTATCCTTTATCCATAGGAAGCCGAGTCTGCCGCCTTATAAGCCGTAATGCACTGAACACAACATTCGGGAAGATTGACTGCAGTACGGGAAGTCCTTGGTTTTCATCTGATTGCCGAGGTGTATAAGCAGTTTTACGGATTGTTTGGTAAACCTTTTACCTAGAGTCTCCAGAGTAGTCACTTTTGATCCTTTTCGGACTCCCTAAAAGAAAAGGTGCCTGTGAGCGTCTTGTCACTTCGTGCTCATTAAATATTCGAAGGAGACTAGAGTCATCTTTTATCCTTTTCTCGACTCTTAAAATATGAAAAGGTCAAGTTCAGTGTCTTAAAATTTATTGGCCACGATAACATCTACCCAATTAGATTTTGTTTGCGTTAGCTTGAGTAAGATTATTTCTCGTTCAATGGCAGCCTTCCCGGCACCCACTGGCCAAGGTGTTCCTCCTGATGGAAACCCTCGTCCATTTCCTTCTGTTGGAAATGTCGGTGTTCAGTATATCGCAACATTGTCTTTGCCTGGGTTGATCATTGGTTTACCCGTATGGTTGTTTTCAAACTCGGTGGTCTCGAGTGTGATAACTCCTGTTCCGCCACCACCTCCTCCACCCGAACAACACCATGTTGATTCTAAGGTGGACCCCTCCCCTTCTTCGCCTATTGCTGCGTCCTCATCTTCTACTTCGCCTGGTGAAACTCTGGATTTCAGTAACCAGGTGGCTAAGAAGAAGAAGAAGAAGACCAAAAAGAAGAAGTCTCCTAAGGGAAAGGTCGCATCTACCACGAAAATATCTGAAGTAGAACCACCTTCTGCTCCTCCGCGGAAGGCTAAGTCTCCTTGTCGATTATGCAAGGAGGACCATTTTCTTTCTGATTGTCCTGGTATTCCCAGGATCCTAGATATATGGTCCCGTGACCCAACTCGCCCCTTGTCGTCGCAGATTGACGATACCTTATTAGTTGGTAAGAGAAAAGGGAAGGTTCGTTTCCCTTGTCGACTTTGTGAAGGTAATCATCTCCTTCGCCTTTGTCCACTTATGGATGAAGCCTCCCGTCTTTTGGAAAGTCTGTCAGCTCCCTTACCCCAACTACCCGCTGGATATCAGCGTCTTTTTGCAACCGCAGATCATCTCTCCGCTAACCAAGTGATCAAGCATGATTCCTCTTTGATCCAGCCTTCTCTTCCCGAACCTAGCTGTGCTCAGCCTATTCCAGACCAGTCCTTGGTCGGAACAAGTGTTGATTTACATTCATCATCTATGCACCACTTTATCATCAAGGATGAACCATCTGAATCCAAACCAAACGAAAGTCCAAAGGTCCAGATTACAGTTGACCCGGTCTTTCAAAAGGTCCAGATGACAGTTGACCCGGTTTTCCTTTCGGAAGTTCCATCCTCAGATGATATTACATCTGAATCCAAACCAGACGAAAGTCCAAAGGTCCAGATGACAGTTGACCCGGTCTTTCAAAAGGTCCAGATTACAAGTGACCCGGTTTTGCCTTCAGAAGTTCCATCCTCAGATGCTATTATCACTGCAAAGAATGAAGACCCCACCGTCCAAATTCTATTTATCAACATAGACTCTAATGATCAAGTGAGCATCCCTCTCATTCCTTCGCAACAGGAAGAAAGTCCATCAGAATCATATCCGGCCGTTTATCCGGTCCCACCTCCAAGCAACCTAGTTGTTTCCTTCAATTGGGATCAACTAGGCAATCCTCGGTTACCAGCCTCCATACCATTTCGAATTATAGTCCAAGTCTACCGAATGGTTATGGCCGGTACAATTATTGATGAGGGATCTCCTGTGAGTATCCTTTCTTCAACAGCTTGGGAAGCACTTGGTTCGCCACTGCTTCTGCCTGAGATGAGAAACCTTACAGGTTTCCATCGAGAAACCACTCGACCTTTAGGAGTTCTTCCCAATGTACCTATCACATTAGAAGGGAAGACTGTTCAAATGGGCGTCATGGTAGTCCAAGGTCCGTTAGATTACAATTTACTCCTTGGACGAGACTATATTTATCGCATACATGCAATTGTGTCCTCACTCTTCAGAGTGATGTGTTTTCCGCACGAAGGAAGGACGATCAGGATCGTAGACCAACTTTCGTTCCCCGGTTCACACTTCACATATAGTCATCTACCATTCCTAAATGGTCTTATTTCCACAGGAAATGCCTCAACATCCACTCCGTCATTCTGATGACGGCACCTGACCCGGGCGCGTGACTGAAGCCCGGGGGGCATGCATCCTCCTTCAAAATCGAGTCTTTCCAAGTGAACCTTCATTCCATCCACTCCGTGAATGCCATGAAGCTTGGGGGGCATGTACCTCGATTTGCATTATCATGCTGGGGGCATGCAAATTTATAGCAAGCATAGTTTTTCGTTTCAAGCTTGTGTAAACATGAAACCGAATCCAAGCAAAGTTCTCCATGGTTCAAGCTTGTGTAAAAATGAACCCATACCTGATTTACATCCCGTGATTGCCTTTTATCTGCTAAATTCTGCTAGATGAGCCTTGGTTGTTTTATTCCATCGCCACCATCTCTTCGGCCGACCATATGCTTTCACCTGGTTGTTTATCCTTTCCTGAGGAACTGCAGCGATGAGTGGTCTTATTAGCCAGCCTCTTGACCATTACATGTTTCGAGC
The DNA here is from genome assembly GCA_031772625.1 of Pinus tabuliformis. Taxonomy (NCBI): domain Eukaryota; kingdom Viridiplantae; phylum Streptophyta; class Pinopsida; order Pinales; family Pinaceae; genus Pinus; species Pinus tabuliformis. Next base: position 161,053,041 of record CM062818.1, read on the forward strand.
AAGTTCCACCATTACCGGAACCAGTTGCTACCCTTTATACCACTCGTTCCTTCAGGACGAGTCACCTTTACGCTCTTTTCTGACTCGTAAAATATGAAAAGATTGCCGAGTATTTTTCCTTTTTCACTCGTTAAAGAGAATAAAATGGAGGTCTGCTTTCAGCTCTTTTTCTGACCATTTAAAGAGGAAAAGATTGCCGAGTCGCTCCTCTTGACTCGTTAAACGTTAATAAGGGGCGGTCGTTTTAAGTTCTTTTTGTCGATCGTTAAAACATAAAAAGATTACCGGGTTTTTGTCGTTTCAAACTCGTTAATGGTTACGAAACGACATGGTTTTGACCGCTTTTTTACTTTTTCAGGTCGAAATCACTATTTATGAAAAGTACTCCTCGATCATAATGGTCGGGCGGTTCTTTTGGGCATTATTTTATACTTTTTCGGGCCCGAGAGACACAACTTTACGAAAAAGGACACCCCTGGAGTTTCCTTTTCTGCTGTCTTTTCAAACTCTCTAAACATGAAAAGACGCCGAGTTCTTCCTTTGTCAGACTCGTTAAAACCTGATGACATCGGATTTTGTCGAAATGACACACCACAAGCATATGCTATCCCCATCAAGCTTGTTAAAAATAACTGGGGTACTCGCCAGAAATGGTGGGGGAAAAAAAATAATTTTGGAACCATAATTATTATCGCGTCGGCAGTATGTCGCTCTTGAACATGGCACTTTTCTGCTTTCGTGTCCAGGGTGGGGATATCTCATCTCGTATTTTTTCACTTGCTTCCATGGACTTGGGTACCCTATTTGACCTCTCATCCGCTCATAGCCTCGTCATCATGACCTTTGATACATTGACGTCAAATACTGCCAATTCCATTAATGTGCCGCCGATATGTTCAAGAGAAGTTGACCTCTGCAAAGAAACAACCTCCCTCTGATAGTTCGTACAATCTTGATTCACAACATTATCTCTCTGTCTCGTGTCGATGATGTGGGAAACATTATGGCCCACCTTCGATCAAGGTCACTTCCTGTCGACTTCAGCTCATTATCCAGGAAGCTGATCTAGAGACTCCTTTCCGGTGCCCTGGAGCCTGCATGCCTCAATGGCAGGTTCTTCGTGTTCGACGTGAGGTTTTCATCATTGGCCTCCGATCGAATGATTCTACGGGTGTTCGACTTCAGATCATTAATTCGCACGCCGTAGATTGTACCTATGGTACCTTGAGGGCCATTGTCATTATTGGTGGTACCTCTCGCGTCTGTTAACAATTTTCACTATTGACTGGTAATCAGATGATGTTCATGCATGTTCGACTTCAGCTCATATATTCACATGCTTGAACTTGTACTCTTGTTCGGGTCAAGATGGAGCGCAAGACCCTGGATTGTGTCTGTTGTAATCCAGGCGTGATTCTTGATACATGACTCATTCACTGGATGGCTGCGACCATACCTGAGTCAATTCATTGATCCTAACCAGATGGCTGCGTCCATACTATGGATCTAGATTATTTATGTACTCTCTTATGGATGGCTGCGACCATACCACGTACATCATGTAATTGAACTATCAGTCGTGTCTCTTAATGCAGATCCTCGGCGGCAGCTATATATGTGTTCTTGTGTGTTCTTGTAAAGCATTTCACCCCTCTCTCTACCTCTCGGACTTCATGCTTTAGGGGGCATCTGTTACGCAGTAATTTGTCACCGTTGGTCACCATCCCTATCGCCCCGTTTCCATACATTGGAGGACGCATTCCGGGACCTGTGAGCAGTGACATAACCCAAAAACACTTGCATTATGTTCCCCTGAGTATGTACTTCATGTTCCCTGAAGACACCTTCTACAAATTATCCCTGGAAAGTACTCTTTTTCCATTGGCGCAGGTCCATAGTATCTTACCCGCGCCAATCACTGAGATCCTCAAAATATGGCGTGACCATTGGCGCTCTGTCACAGAACAACACCCGCGCCAGCCCAGTTTGGTAATGATTTTTGCCAAAAGCACGCCCTTCTGCTTTTTCCCTTCAGATCACGAAGCCTTTTGAGGGAAAAATCCAGTTGATAGAGGTCGAGAGTCATCATTTATCCTTGACATCTATCCACAGTGGCTTTTTCAGAGATAATGCCAATCCACAATGGGTGTCCTGGTTCATCGAATCTTTCTACCTTCTCCATCTATAAATATTTGCCCTCATGCATTAGACAAGCTGGTGCTAGTCATTGAGTTGTTGAGTTCTTGGAGGAATGCTAGTTGTGGTTATGCTGCCGGAGAGGAGGTACATTGCGAGACACATATAGTTGCTTGCCCAACCAGAGGAGAGGTTCAACGTCAGAACCTTGGTTGTAACTTTTCCTGTATGTTATTAATTAATGAACGACTGTTATTATAGTTCCAATCTCATCGTCTATTATAGTGATGTTTGATTTATTTCCTTTCTGACTGAAATATAGTTGTGCCTTAGTGGATTTTATGCTTGTATCTGTTTCTTCCTTTGCATGTGCAGGTGTCCGTTTGCAAGGATCGCAAATATTGTGACCTGCTAGAGCGAGGGAGCGGGAATACCAACTCTGCTTCGACTATAGCGTTGGATTCCAGGTTGGTCATCTTAATTCACTTTTAGTGTGCAACTAGGAACTTGCGTGGTAGCGTGAATCGATTGTGGCTAGTTCTGTTTTAGGCTAGTGGGATCGCCTCTGTCCGCAGAGGGGATTTACCTATCCAACAAAGAGAGCAACACAAATTTTAAGAACGAATTTTTTTTTTTTTTGAACAAGGAGTATAAATTTTAAGAAGGAAGAGATCACACATTAGATTACTTTTAAATAGTCTTTCTTTTATTTATTCATTTTTGTAGTTTTTTTTTTTTTTTTTTTTTTTAGTTCTCTTTACTTTCTATGTTGCTAGGAAAATTTAGGCAAATATTCGAAAATCTCCCTAAGCTAAAAGCTATCAAAAAACTAATAGATGTTGATGTAGAGGCATGGAAATAGGTGTAGGTAGTGGGGCGTGGCAAAAATGAGGGTTTGGTGGCGGACAACAAACTCGAACCATGGTCTAGGTTATCATCGGTTTCCGGCGATGGCGGCCTACTCATCGACCTGGACTAACTTCGCTTACCCGTGCCCTGCACTGTTTAGACTATCACTTGCTCGCTAACCAGGTGACCACCTCTGTTTCAGTCCATCCAATCCGTTCTTTTTTTTTTGTGGCGACCTGCACTGCATTCCCTCTTGACCTGACATTTGTCAGTTGTGGTCTTGGGACGATTATACATCTACTGTCGATTATCATGGAGGATGACGTCGTTGATTACTCCAAGGACCCCTCTCCACTAGACCCCCACTGGACTATCTTCCCCTCGCATCTATCGGTTATCTCCTCGAATCTTTCGCTTAACATTCCCTCTACCCTAGTCAGGTCTTCTAGGGTTTACTTTGTCTTGGAATATCCTGCTTTCACTTCTTTGGCTCTACAGACTCACCATTTTGGATCATCCTCCTCTACCTTGCTATTTTCTGGTTGCCCGGATGTGGTGGATTTCCCACCTAGAACCGACCTCCCTCCATTATCCTCGGCCTCTCTTCAGTTCATTTATGCCTACCTCGACCCGCCTCATCCCCCGTATCCATCGCATCTACCATCATCCTCCTCACTTGTTGATATGAAAATGAAGATCTTAGATTAATTTTAAGGTATTACAGACTCATGTGCATGGATTTGCCTATATTACTTAATGCAATGGATCCATAAGATTGTGAATAACATAGACAATGAAGTAGTTAAAGAAACATAATAGACAAACGCACATAACACAGCAAGTTTAATATGGAGTTCACCCAAAACTCGTGGGCTACGTCTCCTGGTCCAGCCTTTAGTTGTGACCTCTCTATTATGTCTTCAAGAGCAGATTTTTACAAAGTGTGAGCTCAAATTGAGTCTCAACACAACAGATACAAACATCAGGAGTTTTTCTTGAATCCCTCAAGCCTCTCTGAGTACACAGACTCTTTCTTTCACTCTCTATCTCTGTTTTCTCTCTATCTCAGTACTACCTCCTTCTGTCTATGTCAGTCTGTGGCTTTAAAGCCAATCAGCGCTGTCTGTTCGTTTCCCCTTCTCGGGCTCTCTGGCTCTCGACCTCTGTCCGTTTGAATCCCCTTCCGAGCATTAGAAATCATGGCATAACGTCTTCAGGGAAGGTGGCCACCGGTTCTGTAATGGAAGGGACCATCGGGCCTTTGAAATCCCCAAAAATAGAGTTCTCTGTTTACATAGAGATACACTATAAAACACGAGAAAAATCCGCCAAATCACTGTTTATCGGACTTCAAATATTATGAATTTCGCTCTATATTCCATCGGGTCTGCCTTTAAATCGCTATCGCATGTCGCCAATGCCCATTACGTGGTTTCCCTTTGTATTTATAAAAATACATTAAAAACACTGAAAATCTGACGGAGGGCCTTATGGAAGACTTTAAATAATTATGCAGCGACATTTACAAACCCTTTCGGGTCCTGTTTCATAGCATTGCATATATATATATATATATATATATAGCCCCTCTATAATGCTCCAACTCGATATTGCGATGCGACTTATCGCGGTCGCATATCGCATAAGTCTCGAGCCGTTGGTAAGCGCTCTTGTGTGTTTCTCCGACGCAATATCTCGGGTTAACCCGGGCCGTCGATCTGCGAGCTTGATCGACGGTCCCCATTGATCGCGTTGATCGTTGTCGCAATATTTATGTGGCAGCCTCCGATAGCCTCCGCCGATTGTGATATGCCGATCGGATCTAGACGGTTGATCGACCAGATCCGATGACTCCTGTGCATCACTGTCCAAGCTGCCGATAGCTCTATTTTTGGTCATTTATTTGTTTTTTTCACTCCCGATAGTGTTATCCGCCATTTCAAAGAGTTCTTCTTTTGCAATAGTTTTGATCTTTAGAAGACTTTAAAGACTTAGAGGGTTTTCTAAGATCCATTTTAGATCACGCCTTCCCACTGAAAAATCTTTTGGATCACCAAAAGTTGGTTTTCAAGAATCGATCAAGTGAGGATACAGCTTCCTCACTTGTCAAATTTCCATCCATCGTGCACTGCTTGGTTTTGAACCTTTGAGTCCAATTCTGAGGTACTCAATATCCCCTCTACATGTAGTTCTCACCTTCCTGTCCAGAACTGTATCTTCCTGAAACTCATTGAGATATTCAGGCAACAGATCATTAATAGAAGGCAACTAAATTTTCTCTTCCAGATCTTCAATTAATGAAGGTTCAAACAGTCTCAAATTTTCTACATTAACCACTGAATAGATGTGCATGTAAGCTGGCAAATCAAGGCGAAAAGCGTTCTCACCAATTTTCTCAAGTATCTTGAAAGGCCCATACCTTATTGGCTTCAGCTTCTTTCCTTCACCTTGCATTTTGTCTTTGCTGATGTACAGCCAGACTTGATCACCAACTTGGAAGCTATGTTCAATTCAATGCTTATCATGCCTTGCCTTGTACTTGGCCTCGCTCTTTTCCAACTGTTCCTGCACTGCCTGGTGAATTTCTTGGATCTGTTCAATGAACTTGGTTGCTTTTTCCACGTCATTGTGTCCATCAACCACTATGTATTTTCCAAAGACAAAATCCAAGGGAGACTTTGGTGTAAAACCAAAACAAGTCTCAAAAGGAGATCTTTGTGTAGAAGAGTGCTTAGCACAATTGTAAGCATGTTGCACATAACACAAATGTTCATCCCAAAGCTTGGGATGTTTGTTGCAATAGCCCCTGAGCAACTGGATCACTGTCCTGTTGACCACCTCTATTTGGCCATCTGTTTGTGGATGAAAGGCTGTGCTCTTCTTTAGTCTGGTATCCATCAGTTCCTATAGACTTGACCAAAACTTCCCAACAAATCGGGAATCTCGATGAGATATAATGGAAGTGGGTAACCCAAAATGAACCCAGACATGCTGAAAGAACAACTTTGTTGTTTGTTCCACTGTAATATGTTTGTTTCAAGGTATTAAAATACACATTTTGCTGAACTTGTCCACAATAACATATAAATAATCATGACCTTTTCTAGATTTTGGCAATCCCCCATCAAAGTCCATGGAAACACTTTCCCAAGGACGAGAAGGAACTGGAAGTGGAGTGTACAAGCCTAATTTTTTATTGTTGGGCTTGCTTTTAGCACACATGGTACACCCTTTAATATATCTAGAAATTGTTTCATGCATTCTTGGCCAATAACAGAACCTTTGCAGCTGTGCAACTATTTTACTTACACCAAACTGACATGATATAAGAGAAGTATGTGCTTCTCGTGTTATGTTAACTCTTTCAGTTTGAGGAATGCATAACTTTCCCAAATGATATAAGAGTTGGTCCTTAACATAATAATCCAATTCTTCTACTTGTTTTCCATGACTTAAAGTTGCATATACATCTTTAAAATCTACATCTTGAGCGTATTGTTCAATGTACTTTCATGCATTAATGAGTTATGCTTAAGTATAGTAGATGCATTTATGTTTGATCTGGACAACATATCTGCAACTTTATTGTGTATGCCCTTCTTATATCTGATGACTAGATGAAACTGCTGTAGAAAACCCATCCACCTATAGTGTCTTGATTGTTGCAATTTAGTTTGTGAGTGCAAATATTGAAGTGGTTGATGGTCTGTATGGATGATTGTTTCTTTGCCCATTAAGTAATGTTTCCACTTTTTCACACTCTGTACTAATGCATACAATTCTTTATCATATGTGGGATAATTAACTACTATAGAATTAAATGTCTCAGAATGATAGCATATGGGTTTACCATGTTGCATCAACACTGCTCCCATGGCATAGTCACTGGCATCTGTTTCAATCTCAAATGGTCATTGAAGATCTGGTAGTGCTAGTACTGGTGCTGTACTAATTTTTTCTTTTAAGGTGTCGAAGGCTTTCTGCTGTTTGCCTCCCCATTGAAACACCTTATTCAATCCTGTTAAAGCATGTAAGGGAGCTACAATCAAGGAAAAGTTAGGAATAAACTTTCTCCAATATTGTGCTGCTCCTAGGAAGCTCCTAACTTCTATAGCAAATTTCGATTTAGGCCAGTTCACAATGACTTCAACCTTAGAGGGATCTATCTTCAATTCACCACCCCCTACAATATGACCCAAATAATTTAAATATGTTTTGCCAAATTCACATTTTGATAACTTAACATAGAGATTTTCTCTTCTCAAAACATCTAGAGTTTGCTTTACATGCTTCAAATGTTCTTCCCATGTTTTACTAAAAACAAGAATGTCATCTAAATATACAATTACAAAATCATCAATAAAAGGTCGGAGTACATCATTCATAACTCTCGTGAAAGTGGCAGGAGCATTAGTTAAGCCAAAAGGCATAACCAACCATTCATACTGCCCTTGCTTTGTTTTGAAAGCAGTCTTCCATGCATCTTGTTCTGCTACTCTGACCTGATGGTAGCCACTACGCAAGTCCAACTTGGAAAAGTAAACTGCTTCTTTCAGCTGATCTAATAGATCATCAATGCGACGAAGAGGACAATGATTCTTGATCATTATTTTATTCAGTGCTCTGTAATCAATGCACATCCTCCACGAACCATCTTTCTTCCTCACCAACACGATTGGAGATCCGCATGGTGATGTGCTTGGTCTTATGAACCCTTTGTCGAGCAACTCCTGTACCTACTTCTTGATCTCTGCATTCTCTAAAGCGGATAACCTGTACATTCCGATGTTAGGCAATGGAGCATCTTGCTGCAAATGAATATCATGTACTATTTCCCTTTTGGGTGGCAGACCTTTAGGTTCTTGAAAGATCAGATTTCTGTTTAGCATCACAACCCTCAAATATATTGGTTTTATCAGGGTTCTTTTCCTTTACAACCATTAGTAAAAATTGCTTGCATGAATTTACAATTCTTTTCATCTGCCCTGAGTTTATGAGAGTGTAATTATTTTTGAGTTTATGAGCTCTTACAATATATTCTATTCCATCTTTGGTGAGTTGATACTTATTTTCATCTCTATAGAAAATGGCTTTTCTATCATACAAGTAAAGACTTCCCAAAACAATACCACATATATCCAAGGGAACTATATCTAACTCAACCTCATCTACAAATGTTGACCCAAATGCAAACCTAAGTTTACAATGTCTAGTCACTTGTAGTTTTGCTTTATCACATACCCAACCTAATGGATATGGCTTCTTGTGAGGTGTGGTTAGTAATCCCAACTTCTTTACATTTGCTTCAGAAATCAATATTACTTGTGATCCACTATCAAATAAATTATCAATCTTTTGATGCTTGGAAATAACTCTAATATGAAAAAGCTCATGTCTTTTCCTCTTATTTTCTTCATTATCAATAGATTGTGCAGAATTACTAGTAGATGCTTCAGAATTTTTACCTTTTATACCTGTAGTTGTGACTGTTGTTTCTTCACCTAAGTCTGACCCCAAATCTTTCTGAATAGCAGCAGCAGTCTTCTTCTTCTTGCCATCGAACTTCTTGGGTTTCAGCTTCGGATGCAAAGACCAGAAACGTGCATCATCATGTCCATCCTTCTTGCATTGAGTGCATGAAGGTTTGTCTTTCTATACATCGTTTGCCTTCCTCTCTTTCCATCTCAGCTTCTTCTTTTCCTTGATTTTGCTTGCAGAGGGCTTTGATGATCCCCCAATCTCTGGGTTCACATTCTTGTCTCTAGCCTCTAGATGTGTAGCCTGAACTGATACATCATCTAGGCTAGTGGGGTTAAACATGAGAATGGTGTGCTTCAAATAGCTATGTAGACCACCTATATACTTCAATAAAATTTCAGGTGAGTCTAGAGAAATGCCAAGAGTTAAAGCTCTTTTTCTAAATTCCTGGGTATAGCTTTGTACACTTTGGCCCTTTAATTGGCGAAGAGTTTGCCAACTCATCATTGCTTGTTGCATATAAGCTAGAGGATAAAACTGTTTTTTAATGGCAGAAACAAATTCATTCCAAGTAGAAAGAATTTTACCATGTTTCTTCAAATCAGCTTGCATCCTACCTTCCCACCACACTAGGGTAGTTCCTCCAAGGCAAAGGCTAGCCAGCTAAATTTTACTCCTTTTTGAATCAATGTTCTGCACCCTGCAATACACATCAAACTGTCTAATCTAGTTATCTAGCTTTTCTGCATTTAATTCTCCATCATAGATTGGCAAATCAAATTTTACATCTAATTTAATCAAAGATTTTTTCTTCTTTTTTTTTTTTCAGGGCTAGAAGGAGGAGTTGACGGAGGAGGCTCTTCCCTTTCCCTTTGCCTCCTGAATGGGCAACTAGAAGAGGTTCCTCTACTCCTTTGCCTTGTTCGGGTGTTGAGGTGCTTTCACCTCGATCCTTCTTAAATTCTTGATACATTTCTTCCACCATGGCTCTCATGGTCATGAAACTATCCATGAACTGAGATTCTGATTCCAATGGGACTTCTCCGGCCATTCTCCTCTGAGCGTAGACTCTTCCAATCTCTGGATTAGTCTCAACAAGCTCTCCTTCTCCTAGTTTGAGCTTTGACCTAGTTAGCATTCAACAATCTAGAACAAGCTTGTCTAACATTAACAAAACAAAAACCAAAAGCTCTGATACCACTTGATTTGAAAATGAAGATCTTAGATTACTTTTAAGGTATTACAGACTCATGTGCATGGATTTTCCTATATTACTTAATGCAATGGATCGATAAGGTTGCGAATAACATAAACAATGAAGTAGTTAAAGAAAAATAATATACAAACACACATAACACAACAATTTTAATATGGAGTTCACCCAAAACTCCTGAGCTACGTCTCTTGGTCCAGCCTTCAGTAGTGACCTCTCTATTATGTCTTCCAGAGCATAGTTTTACAAAGTGTGAGCTCAAATTGAGTCTCAACACAACATATACAAATAGCAGGAGTTTTGCTTGAATCCCTCAAGCCTCTCTGAGTACACAGACTCTTTCTTTCACTCTTTGTCTCTGTTTTCTCTCTGTCTCAGTACTGCCTCCTTCTGTCTTTGTCAGTCTGTGGCTTTAAAGCCATCGGCATTTTCTGTTCGTTTCCCCTTCTCGGGCTCTCTGGATCCTGGCCTCTGTCCGTTCGAATCCACTTTCGAGCGTTAGCAATCATGGCATAATGTCTTCAAGGAAGGTGGCCACTGGTTCTGCAACAGAATGGACCATTAAGCCTTTGAAATCCCCAAAATAGAGTTCTCTGTTTACAAAGAGATACATTGATAAACACAGGAAAAATCCGCCAAATCACTGTTTCTCGAACTTCAAATATGATGAATTCTGCCCTATATTCCATCGGGTCCGCTTTTAAATCACTATCGCATGTCGCCAATGCCCGTTCCGTGGTTTCCCTTTGTATTTATAAAAATACATTAAAATCACTGAAAATCCAATGGAGGGCCTTATGGTGGACTTCAAATAATTATGCAGCAGCATTTACAAACCCTTTTGGGTTCGATTTCATCGCATCGCATATATATATATATATATATATATATATATATATATATATATATATATATATATATATATATATATATATATATATATATATATATATATATATATATATATATATATATATATATATCTATATATATAGCCACGCTCCTCTATAATGCACTGACATGATATTGTGATGCGACTTGTCACAATCGCATATCGCATAAGTCCCGGGCCGTTGGTAAGCACTCCCATGTGTTTCTCTGACACGATATCGCAGGTTAACCTGGGTCGTCAATCTGCGCGCTTGATCGACGATCCTCATTGACCGCGCTGACGATCCAGGTGGATGTTGGTGGCCACCCACCTATCCCATCTGGACCCCCACAACTGTCCCTTTCAGTTTTTTAGTTTCCTTAATTATAGCGCAGTTTACTATTTTTAGCAGTTTTTCGGGTCCTAAACTTCCGGAGCTGTTTTGAGGCCCTAAACGACATTTTTTGGGAAATCTACCACCAACGATTTTTCTGTCAAAAAATCATCTTTTTCGTCGTATTCCTTAGAGAGATCTTTCCAATGGGCTATCATGCACGTCAAACAGAGATAATATGACCAATTCGCGACCCCGGGAAGTTGGCTATCCAACTCACCCCAACGGGGCCCACAAACTCTTGGTGTTACATCTCCTCGGGTTAGGGTTTTGGTTGTTTAGGGTTTTCTCTTATTGTTCAATAATAAAAAGGCCCTGGAGCCTCATTGTAAGACAGTTCAGAGGCATGTAGCCGCCACATCTCTTCTCAGAGATAAGCTACCATCGCCCTAGCTGGTTTATTTCCATTTCTGTTTGTAAGCATATTTTAGTATTTTACAGTAATGAAATGAAGTATTATTTCCGCTGCATATCTGTCTTTATGGTTATCTCTGTATTTTATTGTGTTCCTGTTTAAACCCAGATCAGTTGATCGCTGTTGCAATATTTATGTGACAGCCTCCGATAGCCTCCGCCAATTGCAATACGCCGATTGGATCTGGACCGTTGATCGGTCAAATCCGACGGCTCCTGTGCATCACTGTCCAAGCCACTGATAGCTCTGTTTTTGGTCATTTCTTCATGTTTTTCACTTTCGATAGTGTTATCCGCCATTTCTAAGAGTTCTTATTTTTTGATAGTTTTGATCTTTAGAAGACTTTGCAGACTTAGAGGGTTTTGTAGGATCCATTTTGGATCACTTTCCCTCTCCCACATCCCACCACCTCCGGCATCTCAAGCCTTGTAAGCCTAGCCACTTGAACTTGTGGTCCCATTCCCCCCTCCTCCCTCCCACAACCCTCCCACATCCGGATGGTTTGCTGATTCATCTTCCCCTCAAATAGGTTTGTCTAGGAATCCTAGCTCGGAGGCTGTAGCGAACCCACCACTATCCCAGTGAGTGAGAACACCCCCCATTCGACCAGGGCGCCCTACAAAGCACTTCAAAGGCATTAAAGCGGGCAATAAACAGATATCCCTCACTTTTGGGGTTGATATACAGATGGGAGAAGTTATGGATACATCCGACTGAGTTCTGGTGTTCATGTTCGGGGACGAGCATACTTGGCAATGCATTTGAAGCAGTGGGTGTTGGAGATTTGGGGTCAGATCCTCACAGAATTGTCGTCAGTGGTAACTCTCTCTCTCGAGGATGGTTCACATTGCACTTTCAGAGGCCTAAGTTTATCCCATGGGTGTTATCAAAACACTAGCACATTGAATTGGCCTCGGTCCTCCTTAAGCATTGGAGCCCCCTCTTCAATCCTGAGCGTGAACACCTTGGGGTTGGACCCATCTGGGTCAGATTACCTGGACTCCCTCTACGTTTTTGGTCAGAAGACATTTTCAAACAGATAGGGAATGCTCTTGGTAGGTATATGGACTTCGATAAATCCTACATGCTGACAGGCAACATGTCCATGGCGCACATTCTGGTCTTCCTTGATACCAGAGAAGGTCTAGAGGAAAGCATGTAGCTGCATTGGCGGGACACTTGCAGGATTCAGATATTGGACTATGAGGGAGTCCCTTACTGATGCAGGAGATGTCAAAAAATTGGACACCTCTATAAGGATTATCCCCTTCTTGCATCCAGCTTGGCTTCGGTCTGAACATGCTCCTACAAATCCGAACATTGATTGATGAGGGAAGGCACCTACAGGTCAGATGGTTGATCAACCTTTGGACACTTAGGCTGCTTGTGGCACAGACACTCGCAAGGAGCAGTTTCGTCCCCCATCCCCACGTATCACCAAATCGCATGCGGTTGTGGCGGCAATTGCCTCTGATGCAGGTACTATCTCTAACCCTCCTCCTTTCCATATGATGTCGTCTATTTCTTCTCCTAGTTTATCTGTTTGTAATGTTGGCTTTGTGCAGTGTCCCCCTATTGTTTGCACTTTGATTACCACTGCAACTATTTACTCCCCCTACCATCTTTGGGATTGTGGACTCCCCCTCCCCTCCTGCGCCATCTAATGAATCTATTTCGGGACATGGTTATTTCCTTCGGTCTATATCTCGTATACCTTCGGGGGATGGTAGTGGCCTTGGCATTACACCTCATTTGCCTTCTTCCAAGTCGGCCCAGGGTCGACAATCTAACATCTCCAAATCCATTCTTTAGGTTGGTCTAGAAGTGGCATCTGGGAGACAACTCCCCATTGATCAGGTCCTTAGAGCACTGACCTCCCCCCGGTTCCCCATGAAGTGGATCTCTTAAAACTGTAAGGGGTTGGCTAGCCCTGCAAAGAAATTAGCCTTCTATCGTTTAATGGAATTGGAACCGATGGATATTATATTCTTACAGGAGACCCTTGCGACTGGTATGAAAATTGTTCCCACCCTTGAGGCTATGCTACTTGGATGGCACTTCACTGCACTGGATGCTTGTGGGCAATCTAGGGGTTTATTGTTGGGGATTGACCTCAGATCTATTAGACTATTAAACTCCTGGGGGGTGGGTTTCATCGAAGCAGATATTTACTTAGCAGAGCTTGGTAAAGAGCTGCGGATTTTCAATGTCTGCGAACCCTACAACAATAGGCTCAATTTCTGGTACAAGATTCTAGACATGGAACAATTCCATGCTGAGAACATTATTATTGGCGGGGATCTTAATTTTTCTTTGGGACATGCTGAGTCTTGGGGCATGAATGCTCAACTGGACTCTCTATTAGATGGGATATTACATCTTATGGAGAATCACCTGTTGATTGATATCCCCTCGCCCAGCTTAAAGCCCACCTAGAGAAAACGAAGGACCGAGGATGCAGCATTAGCAAGAAGATTGGATCGGTTTCTAGTAAAGGAATGACTTTTGGAACAATTACCCCTTTATCGACAATGGGTGGGATCCGGGGGGTTATTGAATCATCATCCCATATATATGGAGATTGTTGGCGAAGTTAGAAAACCTAATTCACCCTTCAACTTCAACTCAACCTGGCTAAATGATGAGGGCTATATACCGTTGATTACTCAGACCTGATGCTCAGTAGGGTTTAAGTGTCTCTGAGATTTTTTCAAACAAAATGGCAATCATAAAACATAAATCTATTAAATGGGCAAAGGATAAAAGGATCAAAGATGTGATGATACTGAGAGACACTGAATTGGAGATTGAACAATTGAATGGACCTGAGAGTCATGGATTCACATGTGTTGATGCTAAAGAGCATTTGATCCGGCTTGAGATCAAGCGAAATCAGATCCTGAAAGATAGGGCAGAAACCTAGTGACTCAGAAGTAGGGCCATCTGGTTAAAGGAGGGAGATGAGAATACAAAGTTCTATCATCGTGTTGCAAATGGGCGTAGGGTCATCAACACCATCTGGCATCTCAAGGATGAGCATGGCACACAAGCAAAGACCTTTCATGAATTGGCCAACCTTGGTATGTCTCACTTTGGACGTTTATTCAGAGCTCCCCCTGATGCAAACCTTGCTGATATTATCAGGGTAGCTGGACTATTCCCCAGATATGTCGATCAGGATGTCAGTGAAGATCTACTTAATCCTGTAACCATGGGGGAGGTAGAGGCTACTATTAAGTGGTTTAAGAAGGATAAAAGTCTTGGACCGGATGGTTGGTCAATTGAATTTTATATTGCATTCTTTGATATAATTGGACATGAGTTATTACAGGTCATCGAAGAATGTCAGACTACTGGGCGAATGTATGATGCCTTCAATTCAACATTTATCGCTCTCATTCCGAAGTCGGATGAGCCACAGATTTTTCATGATTATAGACCCATATCGATGTGGAATTGTATTTACAAGATTATTGCTAAGATCATTGCAAATCGGCTCAAACCCATCCTATCTAAGCATATATCCTCAGAGAATTTTGCATTCCTTGACCACTGACAAATTCATGAAGTAGTGGGCACCGCACAGGAAGCACTTCACTCTATCAAATCAAAGAACCTCAAAGGGATGATACTTAAAATTGATTTGGAAAAAGCATTTGATCACACTTTTTGGATATACGTTCGAATGCTTCTTACGCATCTTGGCTTTCCTCTACTATTCATTCAATGGATTATGTGCTGCATTAACAATGTATCTTATAGAGTTTTGATCAATGGATCTACATCCTCTTTCTTTCATGCAAAATGAGGATTGAGACAAGGATGTCCACTCTTCCCCCTACTCTTCCTATTGATCATGGAAGGCATGAGCTGACTCATCACAGGGGACCGATTGCAGGGTAGGCAGAAGATCATCAAGATTGCAAATAGTTGTATTCTCACTCATCTCTTATTTGTTGATGACATTCTTATTTTCTGAATGGATCCCTTGGGGATTCTATAGCTTTTGCTGTTGCATTCTGTTTATTCTTTCATGCTACTAGGATGCACTGCAACAACCAAAAATCTACTCTATCCACTTATGGGTAAGAGAAATAATATTAGAGTGATAATATTTAAAAAATTTAGTCATAGGAGAAATAATATTAGAGTGATAATATTTAAAAAATTTAGTCATAAGAGAAATAATATTAGAGTGGTGTAATATTTAAAAAATTTAGTCATAATGATCCATATGCTTTGATATAAAATAAATTTTAAAAATGTCAAATTTTAAAATCTCTTGTGTAGTTATCTATTGTCAAGTAGAATATCACAATAATTTATGTCGGTAATGGTGTGATCATTTCTTTTATTTTTTTAAAGGAACTTTTTCTAGACCTACACCCCATCAAGCATAAATCATTTTAACATATACCTACTTTTGAAGTAATATAAATCATCCTATGGCTATCCTCAAAAGAATTATCACCCATAGCCTTAGTGATAGTGTAAGGCTCGTGTCAAAGTGGTATGAGCTTCTTATAGGAGTTTGTCAATTTCCCTTTATGCAAGTCCAACCATAACTTGTCACCAACCTGAAACTTATGTCAAACCCAATGGATTGTGTATCTACTTGTACTTGGAGTTGGCAACTTTCTACAAAATATCATGAATTTATGTTTGAATTTGTCGGATATGTTCCTCAAAATTGGTTTCTTTACTTATCTCGTTCCAAGTATAGGAGGTATCTTCATGTGCTATAACATGAATATAGCTACATCAATTTGTGCCAATTGTTGGGACCCCAAGCACACCTGAAAAGGCTTGTGGCAATAGAAATATGAAGAGTTATGTCGAATTTATGTTGAAAATATGGAAGGCTTTCAACACGTGTATGTGGATGCTCGGAATTGTATACTCTAAATACATCTATAATAATCTCATTGACTACTACTTTCTATTTATCAATCTAGGGATGGAAGGTAGTGGATTTGGTCAAGCTTGATGGCCATCATGGGCCAAAGGTTAAACCAAAAAATACTAAGCAACCTATTATACTTATCAAGAAATATGGCATTTGGAAACCCAAAGTGAACCAAAATATGCTCGATGAAGAAATTATGAGTGGATTTTGTTGCAACAATATTTTTACAAGGTGCCAAAAATCCCATCCTAAGCAAGCAATAAACAACAACAAAAACAGTTGGTACCATGCTCGGTTGAGGGAAAATATGACATAAAATCTAGGGGCACTAACTCCCAAGGATTATCTAGAGTAGGCAAAGGCCTACAATTGGTGTGGATGGTCATTTCCTTTGGTAGAATATAATTCTTCCACTACTTACAGGCTTTGGCAATAGAATGTAGCTTGTTGTCATAGGTTGGGTATCTTTGAAACCCATCATAGTGTGTTTGGCTATGATAGACCATTGAATGTTTGTGTCGTGTGGGTACTACATCGACAACATGAACGATTGGCTCATAGGGTCCCCGTTGTGTAGCCATTCATCGAATAATGGTGTTGGAGATAATATTGTTTCCATAAAGGAGAGAACTAGAAATAGGCTCATGAACACCATCAATATCTACTAGAGGGGTTGCAATTAAAGCAATAATGAATACAAAATTTGTGGTCAATAGGATAGGGATCATCAAGATGTTGAGCCATCCAATGTAAAGATGGTTTTCAGTGCTAGTGATCTAGTCACATAAAATACCCCATAAATTTGTGCTTTGGGATACCCCCAAGATTCAATAAGTAATCCAAAGTGAGAGGATTCGTTGATAAGGTGACAATGCCAACAACCCTGAGTTGACCCAAAGTGACACCTTGTGAGTCTTGCACAATTAGGGTGCCAATTTGAGCATCAAAAGGAGGCACAATTGCATAAGTGGCAACATCTCACATTTAGGGCACTTGGCCACAAATATTTATGCGTTTTTCCATTGAAGGTACCTTTAACATTTCCTAAGGAACAAATTACATATTTGGAGGAATTTTGGATGACTTGTCGCATTCCACTAGCTTCATGCATGAAGAGGTGTTCCCATCCTTTAAGAATATTTTGGAGAATTTCATGGCATAGTCAAGTGTCACATGTATAAAAGAATAATGCCATAGTCAAGAATATGAAAATTGGCATTTGTATCACATGGCGTAAAGGAGGACATAGATGAAGAGTACTCCATTTAGAAACATCTAAAAGCTTGTTTATGTCCTCTTTCCAAAGAAGAGAAGATACCTTGTGAAAAAAAGGCCCAAATTGCCAACAGAGGAAGATTAGGGTAAGGGTTACTTTTTCTTTCACATGTTGAGAGACATTATGTATTTTAAGGCATGTTTTGTTGTTGAGTTCACATATTTGGAAGCACAATTGCACAAGTAGAAACATCTCACATTTAGGGCACTTGGCTACAAATTTGTATGCATGTTTTATATTAAGGGTATCTTTTACATTCCCTAAGGAACAAATCAAATATTTCACTGGCTTCACACATGGAGAAGAGTTCCCATCATTTAAGACTGTTTTGGAGGGCTTTCATGGCATAGTCAAGGGTCACATTTACAAAAGAATAAATCCCAAGTCAAGAAGATGTAAAATATGTTCCCAAGTGATTGTTAGAAGTGGCAGGTGTTATGGCATGGCAAGATGTAAACTATGTTGCTTAGTTGTTTTATGGCCATGGTTAGATGTGAGCCTTGACTTGGTAACTTGTAACTTGTTAAGTGAGATAAGTTGAAATTGGACATGAGTAGCCTAAGATGAGTTATATTCAGTTCTTAGGTGAACAAGGCACAATCTAGTTGTAGTAATCGTAACTTGGTCAGGTTGTTGTAGTCAAGGCAAGACTTGGTTGGGTTCCCAAGTCCCAAAAAAAGTAAGGGTAGTTGTGAGGGCATGATAATTAAGGAGTGTCGAGGCGTGCCAAGGAATGAAAAGGCATGCTAACACATGCCAGATAGTTTCAATGCATGTTGAGGAGTGTTAGGGAGTGCCAAAACATCATAAGGGAGAACTAGGTCAAAATGCATGGAAATGGACGAATAAGAGCGTGTGCCAAGGAGTGCCAATTGATTCCAAGTGCCTCAAGGATAAAGTGTGTTAGGAGAAGGTCAGAATAATACTTGTAGGAGGAAATCCTATGGTTATAATAAGGGGTTGGACAAAGTAGTTTCAGATAAAGGGAGACTTTGGGTTGGGCACAACATTTGTTTTCCCAATTACTTGGTTGGGTTCCCAAGTCGCAAAAAAAGTAAGGCTATCGACAAGGGAATGAAAGTTACGGAGTACGAAGGTTTGTCCCCGAATGTCAGGAAGTACTAGCACATGTTAGACGGTTCCAAGGTATTATAGGCATGCCAAGATGTGTCATGTGTTAGGGTGTGGTGTGAACGCGTGCTAGGGAGTGTGAGGATGAAGTGCCAGGGAAACACAAGGGAGCACCAATTTCAAATGCATGGAAATGAAGTGTCAGTGAGTTCTAGGTGTGCTAAGGAGGGAGTGACAAGGTATGATAGGTAGTTCCAAGGCATGCTAGAATGCTAGGTAAGCATACCAAGATGTGTCAAGTCCCAAGGTGTGCCAATGTGTGCTAAAGAGTGTTAGGGAGTACCAGGGAAACACAAGGGAGCACTAGGTAAAAATGCATGGAAATGAATGAATAAGAGTGTGTGATAGGGAGTGTTAGCGAGTTACAGGTGTGTTAAGGAGGGAGTGACATGGTATGATAGGCAACGCTAAGTCATGCTAGAGTGTCAGGGCGGCATGTGTCCAAGATGTGCCAGGTGCTAGGGTGTGCAAAATGGGTATTGGCACCAACACTAGGTGCCAATAGGTGCCAAGTGCCAAGTGTCAATGCAATATTCTAAGTGCCAAATATTCCTTCGTTTCTTCTCATCTAGTTTCCAATAATTGATCTCAAATAAATTTAATATTAAACCATGCCAAAGCATACCAAGTCATCTCAACGCATGCCAAACATGCTAAGACTTGCCAAGTGCCAATGTGCATCAGGGAGTGTGATGCATGATATGAAGTGGCAGAGCATATTGAAGAGTGCTAAGGTGTGCTAGAGAGTGCCAATGCATGCTGAGGAGTGTTAGGGAGTACTAGGACAACACAAGGGAGCACTAGGTCAAAATGCATGGAAGTGAATGAATATGAGGGTGTGTCGGGGAGTGTCAATGAGTGCTAGTTGTCATGCCAAGGAGGGAGTGACAAGGTATGCTAAGCATGGGTAAGGCATGCCAGGGAATATCAGGGAATGTCAAGAAGTGCTAGAGTGTGCTAGGTAGTTCCGGGGTGTGCTAACATATGTGAAATAGTGCCAAGGCATGCTAGGTGCTAAGACATGCTAGGATGTGCATGGCGAGAGTATGCCAATATGCGTCAAGGAGTTTCAAGGCAACAAAAGGAATAACCAAGCTAAAATGCAAGGAAATGAACACATAAGAGGGTTAATAAGTCGAGACTTTATCTTTTTCAAAAGGGGCATGCTAGGCACACTAATAATATGTTCCAATACATGCCAAGTGCCAATGTGTGCCAAGTGATAATGTTTGTCAATGCAATATTATGCCAAGGTGTTCGAGGGCATGCTAGGGACTACAGGGCATGCCAACACATGATAGGGGAGTGCTATGCTATGCTAGCTAAGTATCTTATTTGTGGATTTAGGCCTAGCCCAAAGGCACCTAGCTATAATAGCATCAATTCTTTTGGTCTAAAGTTATTGAGGGGGGAAAGATACTGAGGCTTGAGCCCTCTAATTGCAATGAAATCACCTCCTCCCCATTTGTCATGAAATTCTTTGAAGATGTCAATTGTTTAGGGTTTTGTTAAAGAGTGCAGGAAGTAGGTTACCATGAGCATCTCACAGGTATATTTTCCCTCACCTTGAAGGAAGACAAGATCACCATTGCAGGGACTGATTTCATGTTTTCAGTGGATGCCATCTCTCAAGCTACAGGCATACCAAACCATGGTGAAAACGGGTTCAAATGCATGAACCTAGACCTAGAAGAGTACAAAACCTACTTGAAATCACAAAAAGGAGCTCACTCACATATTTTCCCATTCAGATACCTGGTGGAGAGTTATGCACCATTGATGAAGGCTTTCATGAAGTTCTTCACATGTGAGGGCATATTTTTTAGGCTATATGAATACCACATAAGACTGCTCATGCACTTTACAGCTACCAAGTCTCTAAATTTGTCCAGTTACTTGTATAGGAGCCTAACCGAAATGTTTGAAAGGGTGCAATTGAAAGGCAAAGTGCATTATCCCAACCTCTTTCACCATAGCCTGATAAAGGTTATAGTACTCCATCAATTGAAAGAGAATAACATGACATGGGACACCTTCATTGAGGTAGCCTTGAAAACACATATAACCACTTCACCAAGCTAGCACCAAACCATGTCAGTGCAAACATGATGAGCCTAAATTTTCCAAAACCCACCTGAGCCTAGCTATCTAGACTAAAATCCTTTACATTCCAGTCATCTCTTGGCTGTGATTTCATAGAGAGAGCCCTCTCTGGTTTGGTAGGGCTAGCTACCAAACTAAAATCTTTGTCTATGGTTACCTCCATCGATCTCCTCATTATCCTGGGACATTGTGGAAGATAAAAGAGGGCATGAAAACCAGGGAGTGCCAAGGTGTTCTGGTGAATGTAAGGTTTCCAAGTCATGGAAAAATGTAATGCTAGTTGTGAGGTCATGACTGCCAAGGTGTGTTAGGGAATGCTAGGGCATGCTAACATGTGCCAGATAGTATGAGGACATGTCAATCAATCTAAGATGTGTCAGGCGCTAAGGCATGCCAATATGTATAAGGGTGTGACAATGCATGCCAAGAACTGTCAAAGCAACAAAAGGGAGGAACAAGTTAAACTACAAGGAAATGAGCACATAATAGGGTTAATAAGTCATCAATTTACCTTTTCCATGAGGGGCATGCTAGGCACACCAACACTAGGTGCCAATAGGTGCCAAGTGTCAAGTGTCAATACATTCTAAGTGACAAATCTTCCTTTGTTTCTTCTCATCTAGTTTCCAATAATTGATCTCAAATAAATTTAATATTAAATGATGCCAAAGCATACCAAGTCATCTCAACGCATGCCAAACATGCTAAGACTTACCAAGTGCCAATGTGCGTCAGGGAGTGTGATGCGTGCTATGAAATGGCAGAGCATATCAAAGAGTGCTAAGGTGTGCTAGAGAGTGCCAATGCATGCTGAGGAGTTTTAGGGAGTACTAGGACAACACAAGGGAGCACTAGGTCAAAATGCATGGAAGTGAATGAATATGAGGGTGTGTCAGGGAGTGTCAATGAGTGTTAGTTGTCATGCCAAGGAGGGAGTGACAAGGTATGCTAAGCACGGGTAAGGCATGCTAGGGAATATCATGGAATGTTAAGAAGTGTTAGAGTGTGCTAGGTAGTTCTGGGGTGTGCTAACATGCACCAAATAGTGCTAAGGCATGGTAGGTGCTAAGACATGCTAGGATGTGCATGGTACCAAAGTATGCCAATATGCATCAAGGAGTTTCAAGGAAACAAAAGGAATAACTAAGCTAAAATGCAAGGAAATGAACACATAAGAGGGTTAATAAGTCGGGACCTTATCTTTTTCAAAAGGGGCATGCTAGGCAAACTAAAAATATGTTCCAATACATGCCAAGTGCCAATGTGTGCCAAGTGCTAATGTTTGTCAATGGAATATTATGCTAAGGTGTTCCAAGGCATGCTAGGGACTACATGTCATGACAACACATGATAGGGGAGTTCTATGCTATGCTAGGGCATGTTAACATGTGCTTGGGCGTCCTACTCATGGCAAGATGTTCTAGGTACAAAGATGTTTCATGTACAAATATGTTCCAAGACATGGGAGGTACCAAGGATTGTTAGTGTATTGTTCCAAAGCATGTTAAGGGGTGCCATGAGTGTTAAGGAGTGCTAGGTCTCACTCATTAATACAATTGATAGATCTTGATTATGTATTAAATAATATAGTCCCTACACACACTAGTGGAACTTTATTTATAGGAAATTTTCTAGATAATAAACCTAATAGAGATGAATCATGTGTTGACTCGTAGGAAAACTATATTCTTATGACTTGAGGGAAATGATACACACTAATTAATTCTTAACAAATTGATTGACTATTATAACCACTATGACCTTGGACACATAATGAAAAAGATTCCACAACAATGGTCTTTAATCATTATCTTTTGACAAAAAATATAGTAATAGGTACATAGCGTCATCAAAAACTCATTGGAATGATCAATGATGATGAACATTTTTTACCGTCACCAAAAGTAACCAAAAAGAGCATTGGTGAGGGTCAATAAAAGATCGTCACTAGAAGTGTCACCAATGAGAGAATTGGTGATGGGCCTTTAACGACCCTCACCAAAAGTGTCACCAAAGAGATAATTAGTGACAGGCCTTTAACGACCCTCACCATAAGTGTCATTGAAAATGGCTTTGGTGACAAACCTTAAAGGACCATCACTATATACACTTACAACAACAAATTTTTAAAGACCGTCACCATATACGACATTGGTGACAGACCTTAAAGGTCTGTCACAGGCATGAAGCATCATCAGAAACTCATTGGAATGATCAATGATGACAAACATTTATTGACCGTCACCAAAAGTAACTAAAAGAACATTGGTGATGGTTAATAAAAGATCGTCACTAGAAGTGTCACCAAAAAGAAAATTAGTGATGGGCCTTTAATGACCCTCACCAAAAGTGTCACCAAAGAAAGAATTAGTGATGGGCCTTTAACGACCCTCACCAAAAGTGTCATTGAAAATGTCTTTGGTGACAAACCGTAAAGGGCCATCACTATATACACTTATAACAATGATTTTTTAAAGACCGTCACCATATGCGACATTGGTAACGGACCTTAAAGGTCCATCACAGGCATGACCCTCACCAATGAACTTTTTTCTTGTAGTGAATGGCAAAGACGAACACCGAGAAGCAGCCCCGAAAGCAAATTGACGATTATAGTCTTATAAGTAAAGGGGATCCCCCCACACTTGAGGAGATGCAACAAAAGTTCAGACTGCTGATAAGGAAGACCGATCCACCAGCTGCCTCGAAGAAACAAACAAAAAATAAGCCTGGAAAGATTGCGGCGGGTCAGAGTACGTCCATGAGCAGCAAATTACAGAACACTCCACCGAAATACACAAACACTCGTTCCACCCTAGACACCTCGGTGAGTCTACCACCTCTGGATTATAATATTGTTGGCTAAGATCTAGAGTCAGCGAGATATCTTGTTGTGGGCTTTGGGATAGACAACGACGAACAACGCAGCCTCTAGTAGCAAGGGAGTAAGCACACCTCCCCAACCACTTCCAACTGTGCTCAATACACTTCGGATGGAAGAAGCAAACTTAGGTTGCCATTCATTCCTGCTATATTTTGAAGTCTTCAACTACAATGTTCACAACTATTTGGTTGATTTTGGCGCGGTAGCCAATGTCATTCCGCTCTCCATTGCTAAGAGGATTAATGCACAATGGTGCAAAACATTCGTGAGAATCATCCAACTTGATAGAACATCTGTACAGCCATTGGTGAGCTATGTGACGTGATCATCCAACTATCCCATGATTGTCGAGTCCACCAATGCATCAATATAGTCATCGTGGACATTCTAGAAGCATATGGTCTGTTACTCAGTAGGGACTAGTCCAGCAAGTTGGATGGATATTGTTCTACAGACTAGTCCCACATGTGGCTTCCATACAAGGGCAAGTGTAACCAAATCTAGGTAGAATCCGAGAGGTACATGAAGAATAATGTCACTCCCATCAATGGCGATAATGAACCGTTGGCTCTCACAGAACTCATGTTCAACAACTGCCTCCTTGAAACAATGTTGGGGTGTTATCTTGCACGACCGGCTCCAACCCCACCAGACACACAATTGGGACTCCTTCCTTGCCCAACTGATGGTAATGAAACTTGTACAACACATTGTACCAATAGTAGTAGTGACAACAATAGCAACAGTACTAGCACATCCATCAGTTCGTGTATAAATGAGTTGTGGAATTTGTACTTCAACAGATCAAAGACACAGGACGACTCAGGAGCTGGGTGTGTTTTGATCGACCCTTACAACAGGAAGCATCTGGTGTCAAGCCACTTGGAGTTTGAGTGCATGAACAATGTAGTAGAATATGAAGCACTCGTATTGGGCTTGCAAAAAGCCATCAGCCTCAATGTGGCCATGCTTAAAGTGGTAGGTGATTCAAAGATAGTGGTACAGCATGTATGTGACACCATTCACTGTTTATCACCACATCTAAAAAACTACCAAGAAGAGGTATGGCGACTAATCTCAAAATTCCAAGCCTCAAGAATGTCACCAATTAGGGACAGATTTACTATTGAAATTTTGTAAAAGCCATCTATCCCAGATAATATAGCTAACTTATGCGTGTTTAATGATGATAAACAGATACTACATTTTATGGCCAATGCTGACATTTTCAAATATGAATCAATAGATGACAACGAGCAAAAGCGCTCTCTGCAAGCAGGAGGTGATGACGTCAAAGGCCACATTATCACAAAAGGTGTGGTATCACTAGAAAATCTATACGACTTGCAAGAGCAGTTCCAAGGGCCAAGGAACAATAAGACCCACAGTTCCACCATGAGGCATGAACTGATAAACCTGGGAACAGAAAAGGATATGAAATTTGTCAACCTTGGTACATTTTATACACAGCGAGAACAACAAGCGTTCATCCACTTGTTTAAATAGTACCGAGATGTGTTCGCATGGACATATGATGATTTGAAAACTTATGACACACGGATCATCCAACATATCATCCCAATAAAGTAAGGGTCAAGTCATATCAACAAAAGCTGAGAAAAGTACATCTGTCGTTTGAACCCATCATACAGAAAGAGCTTACTAAATTTTTGGATGCACAGATCATATACAAACTTGTCATTCCACTTGGGTCTCTAACCTTGTGCCTGTACGAAAGAAGTCTAGGGAAATCCACTTGTGTGTCGATTTTCAAAACATTAACCGCACCTCGGACAAAGATAACTACCCCGTGCCGTCTATGCAACATATCTTGCAAACAGTATCTGGGGCATAGATGTTCTCTCTCCTTGATGGTTTCTCAGGATATAATTAGGTTCTGGTTGTAGAACCTGACAGACTCAAAACTACTTTCCGTACCAAGTGGGGTACGTTTTCTTATAGATGAATTTGGGCTTGTAAATGCAAGCATAACATTTCAGTGCACTATGGACGTCGCCTTTCACACACTCATTGGGAAAACCGTGGTGGTATACCTCGATGATGTGACTATACTCTCCTGAAGATGAGAATACCACATACAACATCTTAAGAATTTTTTTTGAGAAATGCCGAAGATACAGGATTTCCTTAAACCCCAAAAAGAGCATATTTGCCATGTCGGAGGGGAACCTCCTCGGACACATTGTTTCCAAGAGCGGTATCAAGGTGGATCCATACCGGGTCCAAGCTATCACACGCATTCCTCACTTAGTCAACAAGAAAACCATGAATTCCTTCTTGGGAAAGATAAACTTCCTCCAGAAATTCATCTCGGATTATGCACAAATAGTCAAGCCCGTGTATGACATGATCAAGAAAGATTAAGTGTACACCTAGGGTAAGAAAGAAAAGCATGCATTCACCCATATTAAGAAAGCCATTTCTAAAGTGCCCACACTGTATAACCCAGATTTCAAAAATGATTTCCTGCTATACACCTTCACTTTTGATAACTTGCTAGCTACAATACTCACTTAGAAAGACGAAGCTAATGATGAACGTCCCATCTCTTTCATGAGTGCAAGCATGCAGGGACCAGAACTTAACTACCCCGCCCATTGACAAACAAGATTATGTAGTTTACAAGGCGGTGAAACACTTCAAGTCCTCCTTGCTGAAAAACGACTGCATTGTCTTAGTTCCCCACCCAACAATGCATACATTGATGGTACAACAAGAGTTGGGAGAACAACATGCGAACTCAATGATAGGTTTGCAAGAATATGATCATGAAATCATGCCAGTACACATGATCATAGGACATGGGCTCTACAGACTTATAGTTGAAGAAATACACACCTAGGAGAGCGAAGAAGAGCTCGCCAGTTGGGAGCAAGAGATTGAAATGTATGAAATAAGGTGAGCAGCCCCCATGGAAAACAGAACCTCTTGGTACGCAGATATACGCCGCTACCTTGAGCATGGCACCATACCCTCTCACTTTTCTATCAGAGAAAATAGGGCATTACGCTTGAAAGCCTTAACATACCAGTGGGTGCACGGAGTGCTTTACAGAAAGCACAATAATGGATATTTTCTCAGGTGCCTAGAGGCATATGAATCAGAGAAGGTACTTCAATATCTACATGATGGACCCGTCGGGGGTCACTTCGCGGGGAATACCACAGCACACAAGGTTATGTGAGATGTTTTTTACTGGCCCACATTATTCAAGGATGTGCATTCCTATGCCCACAAATGCCCGATCTGTCAGCGTTGCACTGACAGAACACATAGCTCAGGAGCCCCACCACACCCTGTTGCAGTGACTGAACCATTCCAACAGTGGGGCTTGGACATTATTGGGGAAATTTTCCCTCATTCATCAAAGAAACACCACTATATCCTAACAGAAACTGACTACTTTACACGGTGGATGGAGGCAGTTCCACTCAAACAAGTGAATGACCAAGAGGTCATCAGCTTCCTCCAACAAAATATCATCTCACACTTCGGCGTTCTGGTATCACTTGTTTTTGATAATGCAACTTATTTTTCGTCTTTGAAACTCTATGACTTTGCATTACAAAATGGTATTGTGTTAAAGAATTCATCGAATTACTATCCACAAGGAAACGGTCTAGCAGAGTCTACAAATAAGAATCTCATACGTATAATCAAGAAGACCATTTTCTCTGAACAGCGTAACTGGCATACCGCCCTGACGAATGCACTATGGGATGACCGTGTAACACCTAAGCCCTCTCTGAACACCTCGTCATACTTCCTCGTCTACGGTAAAGAAGCCATCCTCCTTGTAATATCTACTTTCCTTCTCTTCAGCATTCCCAGGAATCCAAAGACAAGCCTTGCCAACTAGTTCAGCGTAGGATGGATGCTCTCCATAAGCTCCATGAACAAAGGATGAAAGAAAAATAAAATTTCATACTCCACCAAAACCGTATCAAGAGATGGTTCAATAAGAAGTCTGCAAGGAAAGCTATCTTCGATGTGGATGACTTAGTTCTATAATGGGATAAACCCCATGAAGACAAAGGCAAACATATGAAGTTCCAGTCCCTGTAGATTCGCCTGTGCACAGTTCACGAGAAACTTGACCTATACATGTATCATTTGCGATCACTCGACGAGAGGATTAACAACCTTCCCGTCAATGGCCAAGACCTCAAGCATTATTTCCAATAGGTCGGGCCGTGCCCGTGCCATGTACATAGTTTTCTTGCTGCTTGTTGTTTCATTTTATTTGTTTTTCTTATTAACTTTTCTTTTACTTTGTTTTATTCTGATTACTATTTTTGTTCACGTGAATTTTGTTTTTTTTTATATATTACTATTTTTGTTTCTGAAAATAAGTGCTTCCAACTACTACATTCTGGCTTTTGAATAGAGTATGTGGCTGAAATTTGAAGAGACTTGTGACATTGCAACACTTGGCTAGTCTTGTGTTCACTTTCTCTGTGCTTGGTTACAAACTTCGGCCGATGAAGTCCTGACAGAAAATACGAACCATCTGTAAGGGAAGTTTTGGTCCAACCGTGAACCTGTGTCCACACTGGGAAGCCCCATGCCTATACTCAGCCTTCTGCTATGTGTGTTGAAGCTAATCTAGTTAGTAGAAACAGAGAAGGGGAAAAATCTAAACGAGCAAACGTATGTCAGAGGTCTTACATGCTTCTCTGAAGAAACAACCTCTTCTACTATCAATAAGTCAGGATCCCTCTTCCGCCCCAAAAATAAATAAGTGTCTATGTACAGTTCTCTTAAAAAATACAAAGGCGAAAGAAGAGAAAGGCTTCTTGTGCAGAGAGGTGAAGCATGCAACTCCACCGAGGTACTGACCAAGCTCGCTGGCAGTGGAGCAATGTGTGTGTTCCTACGTGACTCCGTCGGGGTACTGTCCAGGCCTGCTGGTAGCGAAGCAACACCAGAGATGAAAACTTATACTCTGAAAATCTTCAACTCACGAACTAAACTACCCTTCCTGGATTCAAAACACTGAGATCTAAGCTAAACTTTTGATTGTGTTTGACTGAGTTGGCAAAGGATGAACCATGTATGTCCATGGGGTAAGTGGGGAAACTGAAGTAACATGCACAACGATTCAATACCTCCTGAAATACCAAGGCCCTGTGCTAGCAATGAACCGAAACATAGAATTTGGAGTTCTACCAGTGTGTCGCCAAGTGTTGTAGCGGCTACAACCACCCTCCAAAATTTTGGCCTGCACCAATTTCGAAGCCTCCCTTGGAGAGTTTCACTTGATGAATGCACACACTCGGGTTCACTCTGTGAGCTCATGTGAGTCTTTACATTCGCCTTTCTTGTTTATTGCACTCAAGTCTCTGCATGTTGATGTCTAAGTCATGCTTGCGACCGTTTTCTAGATATTCTCAAAGTCTTTTCTTCGTATGTATTTGTTGTGTCGCCATGAAGGCATCTATTACACTCACACAGGGAGTCATATTCACTGTCGTGCAACTGTTGTCTCGATCATGAATGATCAATCACGAGTGTCGCACTTGCCACTTGCACCATCGGTTAGTCATGTTGAACATGTGTGTCTGGATGGTTTGGTCGTTTCTTTGTCAAGTCATGCGAGTGTGTGTTCGTATGATCATCTATGCATCTTTCGACTATTCACACACTTAGTTGTAGTTCTGATGACCAAAATCCTCACTGATAGCCAGACCATCACACTACTTTCAACTCTATCAACTGTTAACCAGAAAAATGCAGAAGCACCAAGCTAACTCTTTCAAGTTGTGCTACCCGCAAGCAATTCAATCAGCACTCATGCTGGCTACCCAGACAGTCGACAGAGTGTTCATCTAGGAAATTGCGCAGTGCTCATGAGAAAGCCTCACGCTGCCCATCAGTCATCTCAACTCTGAAATTGCGCAAAGATGATCAGCAAGCTGACCTATCGTCCTTAATGCGTTTTTCCCAGCCAGCAGCAAACTGCCCGTTCCCTCCAGGAATTGCATAGTTTCTGCTACCAATGACTGAGCAACCAACTGGAATTTCCCTCTCGAAATTGCGCAAGTCTGGTTGCTAGTGACCCCAGCAGCCAACTGGAAGTTCCCTCTAGGAATTGCACAGATATGGTTGCTAGTGACCCAACAGCCAACTGGCAGTTCCCACTGGGAATTGCTCAGATTTGGCTGCCAGTGACCCAATAGCCAACTCGCAATTCCCTCTGGGAATTGTGCAGTTCTGGCTGCCAGTCTCCCGGTCAATTCCCCAGAAAAACTGCACAATCCTTGCATGCTGGCCCAGCCCATTCCTTTGGAAAATTGCACAAATTTGACTGTCCATCCCCTGCTGACTATATGCCTGCCCTGCCCTCCTGTAGCCCAGACTGTCCCTCCAAAAATTTGTGCAATTTTTCCTCCTAGCTGAGCCATACCTCGCAAACAGTCACTGTCGACTCATATTGTCCGTCTCCATCCAGCAATGACTCTTGTGTAGTTTTCATCAGTAGTTTCCCGGAGCCATCATCCTGCATCACAGCCCTGCTCCCTCTCCCCGTCACCCACATCCGAATGATCATGTGTCATGGTAGACTAGGAGGTTTTGGATTTGATGTCACCTCATCATGAGTGACTGTAGGTATAGGTACACCAGCAAACATGTCAAGACGATGAACGGGATGAATGAAGGGAGCACACACAGATGGATCGCTTTACCAACAGACGACTGAATGAAGCATGTGAAGCGGACAAACACGGTGAACATGCACCTTCACGAACAAGTGCACCTGTCAAGCCTTCCAACATGAAAGCAAGGAACAACATGCTCGAGCTTCATCAAGCAAACCAAGGACCATCAAAGACTCCACACACTTCACCATGCAGATGTGAAGCTATGATACACCATGAAGACATACATCACTCAGCAAGACTGTAGCTCAACATGCACTCCAGCAGCAATGCGAATGTACCAATATTGTCTTTTCAAATCATGTCGAGTCAAGTCATGAGTCATGTTGCCCACATCTCCACTGAGGACTTGTTGTCAATCAATGTGATGTAACGTGGAAGTCCAAGTGAACCACTTGTAACAAGAGTCATGTAAGTCGAAAAGTCATGGAAGTCGAATGATCATGAGGATAGTCGAATAGCCACAAGGGTCAGTTTCACCCTTGGCTATAAATACCCCCCTCATTTGTACGAAATGGATTTTCACCTCAACTCCTCCCACATAGCCAAGAGAGTCTGTAATTGTTTCTTTGAGGAGTAAGTAGTGGCTCCAACGTCCCACTAACGGTGTTAGTGATGTATGGTGTAATGACGTGTCTTGGAACTTTTGCTTAATTCAAAAGCCTGTCAACAGGCCAACACATTTGCACACATATTGTATTTTTTGTAAGACTGATCTTTAACACTTGTAATGCATGTTGCTTTAACCATGTGTTCTACATCTGAACTAATTCATTTGTTGTAGTGCATAATCTATTAATGTTAATGTCTTGTATATGTTGTCTCGTCTGTGTCGACTGCTCTACTAGACATCAAACAAACCTTTCACATGAACCTTGCTGTAACAACTGTTGCACTCATCTAGGACTGATTCATGACTATTGTACATGTTATCTTACCTTGTATGTGTGACTTTTGCATCCTAGTGGACTGCTCCGCTAGAAGCTGTGTATGTCCTTTGTGTTGTGTGTTCCTAGCCGAGTTGGGACTGATCCCTTTCAACCTGGAACTCACCTTCACCTTTTCCCCCTCAAAGTGAAAGAACCATTGACAAAAGTACACTTACACTCACCAAGCACGTGAACCTTACTTCTCGAAGACAAAGCGAACCACTCTCATGTGCTGACAAGTAAGAGTTGAGGAAAATCCTTAAGATAATGGCAACCGGGCCATCATACCAGATGGGACTCCCACACCAAATGGTGGGAGGTCTAGTTGGTACTTCATACTAGGGTGATCCCCTGAATGTTGGCAGGTCCAGCACTGTCAACAGAACCCTAAGAAGGAGTGCTTCGGTCTTGTCATTTTTTACAATTCCATCATTGTTTGATGCTTTTATAAGTCCAACGAAGGTATAACTTGACTCCTTTTTTATATTTAGAGAGTTTGAAAAAGAGGAAAAAAGGGTAAATCCAAAGGTTGTTTTTGTAAAATTGTCTCTTGAGTTTGAAAAGGCAGAAAATGATACTTAGGAGAACCTCATAGCCATGTTTGACTAAGGAATTCATTTTTCATAAATAGTCTATCCAAATCCAAAAAGGGTTAAACTTATATTGAGTAGATGTGTTTTCATTTACTTTAACGAGTTCAAAAAGACAAGTGCTCAGTAACATTTTCATTTTTTGGAGTCTAAAAAGAGCTTAAAGAGGAACCCTCTTAGAGGACCAAGTGGTATAAAAGGTAGAAACTGGTTTTAGTCATGATGGAACTGCTCAAAACATGTAAAGGTCAAGAAGTTGGCTAATAAGACAACCCATAACAGTGATTCCCCAGGCAAGGGTAAAGAAACCAAGTGAAATATTATAATCATCCAATTAGATGGAAATATTATAATCATCCAATTAGATGGAAATATTATAATCATCCAATTAGATGGTGACGATGGGATGAAAGATCCAAGGCTCATCATGTAGAAACAAGCTAATAAAAAATGGAAATCACAAGAGGTAGCATGAATATGGTTTCATTTTTACACAAGCTTGAAATATGGGAAACTATGCTTGATATTGGTTTCATTTTTACACAAGCTTGAAACAGAGAAAAACAATATTTGAAATAATTTTGCATGCCCCCAGCATAATGACTCAATTCTAGGCACATGCCCCCCAAGCTTCATTTCGTTCACCTAAGTAGACTACTAGTTACAAACAAGTGGATGGAATGAAGGTTTATTTACAAGATCAAGTGAAAGAATTGGCTGGGAATTTATGATACCTAGTCAAAGACTCGAATTGGAAGGGGATTTGTTTCATTTTTTAACGATCTTGACAAAAGAAAATAACTATGCTCATAGACCCTATTTCATTTTTAACTAGCTTGACAAAAGAAAAGGAACTATGCTTAGGCACCTTATTTCATTTTTTAACGAACTTGATACAAGAAAAGGAACTATGTTTCAGGATCTCGATCATGCCCCCAAGAGGCCATGGCTTCTAAGAGGTTCTCATTAGATGGGAGAACAACGATATAGAAGGGATACCTATCAAGAGATCCAAGGGAAATATCAGGCGCTAGTGCTCCCAATACATGATGCACTACAACACCTACTAGATCATCAATAGATGTGGGAAGGGAACATGTTTCCACATAATTATTATGTGGAGGGGGAGGTACAACTTGCATATAAGGACCACTTAGGGAATTTGGTTTCTTGGAAGTAAAATTATGACGAATGAACGAAAGTTGGTCAATGGTCGTGATTCTTCCTTCATGCGGGAAACACATCACATGAAAGAGTGAAGAGGCAAGAGATCAATGTCATGAAAAAGTCATTCCCAAGGAGTAAATTAAAATACAAAGGTCCTTGGACTACCATCAAATAGATATAGATAGTCTTTCCTCCCAAAGTAATAGGCAACTGAGGAAGGATCCCTAACAGTTGATTGGTTCCTCTGTTAAAGACCAACAAATTTCGGGTAATGGGTACAAGCTATGGAGAACCGAAAGCTTTCCAATTAGTTAAGGAAAAAAAACTGACATACACACCTTCTTCTATAACTATTCCAGGTACGTGAATATTATAAGCTTTTACTATGATATTGAAGGGTAGGTAAGGAGGAAGACCATATCCTGCCAGTCGACTCCAAATAAAGGAAGTGACCATACTACTTGGAGGGTGTGTCACGGGAACGGGAGAAATGCCCCATTTTGATGTGAGAATGGGAGAAATAGTCCCATGTGTTGTGGGAATGGGCGGATTTCCCCCCTATGTTATGGGAACAGGAGGATTGTTCCCCTGTGTCATTGGAATGGGAGAATTCCCCCCCAGTTCATTGGAACCTAGAGAAATGAGAAGAACCTGGGTGGTATGAGACTCACTCTCTACGAGAAAGGTACAATAAACATACGGTTGAATCGAGTCAACCATGTTCTCTACCAATGGTTAGTTGGTAACAAAATCATGGGATTCACATTCAGAGAGAGTGGGATTTATTGGAGACTGATTCTGATGAATCAATTCATCAAATAATGGAGGATTAGGGGAAAGCTTCCGGTAGCCGATCATAAGTTGTGGTTGAGAAACAATAATATTTCCCAACAATTTGGATGATTCATCCATAAGGGAAAAGGTGAATTGGATGATTCCCTTCACATAACTTATAGGGAAACTTAACTTTACCCTTCTTTTCATGAACCTTATGATCACTAGTCAATGGTTTGTCACCAACATTATCTCTAGAAGCTAACGACAAAGGTTGATGTGAGCATTGTGAAATTTTTATCTATTGCAGCTACTGGAAATTATTCTTCTCACTCAAAAATTAGTTATTCAATTTATTTGCTACAACATATTTCAAATAAAATCACAGTTACAATTTTCACTATAAAAATACTGCAGAAAATAAAATACTGAGAACTGAGAAATTATAGCACACACATAATAATTTCGACACAATTATTTTTGGACAATTATCCCCGGGAAAACCCTACTTGGGAGAACCAGTGTAGGAGAAGAGGGTTTTATTATTAATATTCAATAACAATTCTGAGTACAATAATTTAGATGCCCAACTAGCAATCTAATATGAGGAAAACACTGAAAAGAAAAAAAATAAAATATATATATATAATCTCTCTCTCTATATATATATATATATATATATATATATATATATATATATGTATATATCTATATATATATACATATATATATATATATATATATATATATATATATATATATATATATATACAGATCTATATATATATACATATATATATATATATACATATATATATATATATATATATATATATATATATATATATATATATATATATATATACAGATATATACATATATATACATATATATACATATATATACATATATATATATATATATATATATATATATATATATATTCTGAGAATTTTCTCTCACCCCACGGCTATTTTCTGCTTCTGAAATAACTTCCCTAGCCTCTATGCTGAGCTCCCTATGTCACCCTCTACGTAGAGCCTACGTTGGCCCTATGGAGATTTCAGCCTTCCCTCCTTTGACTCTTCCAGGAACTAGAAATCTTCCTCTCGGAATGATACTACTCTCCTCTTACACCTACTACTCACCCTGTGGCTCTATCTCTTTACTGAGCTGCTGTTACTAAGAATATTGAACTGCCTGGGAAACTGAGTATCTGCATTGGATGATCTCTCCATCACCACATTGACTTCCTCTTATAATCTACCGTCGGAGCACCAACGACCAAGATTAAAACTTAATCAATGGTTAGGATCATCTCTGGATCAATCTGTGTGATTTTCTAGATGATTCTCACCTTATCTCAATTAACACTGATTAATTGACCATATTCCCTAAGTTTAGACTTAGGAAATATACTAAAAATGGTTAATAATCTAATTGAGACACTTCTAGGTGGAATTTCCTGAAACAATTTATGGGTTTTGGAGATCTCATATATTCTAGCCTCTCCACAAAATCTCGTGGCTAGAACACATCTAATGCTGCAAAAACTAACATTCCCTCTTAGTGAGGAATGTGTTATAGTGCTCTACTACACATCTTGTGTCAGCACCTTGTCTCTATATCATCTTCTATCACGTTGCTGATGCCTGGCTGCTGGTGCCCACCAACCACTGCACAACTATAATATATGTTGCATCTGTGCTGCTGCTAACACTGCTATACTACTGCCATCATTGCATCTGCACTACAACTCCCTCTTCATTTATTATTGTTGCAACTGCAACACCTGCAACTAAAGAGAAACCAAAAATATCCTATACCTGCTACTGAAATGGGTTCTCCACCATACCCATTTGTTCTCTAATAGATGAACTTAGCTCTCCCGAGAACTTTCGTGAGTATATCTGCAACTTTCTCTTCTGTGGGAACATACTGTTGTTGGACTGCTCCATGTTTTACACAATCTCTGATGAAGTAACACCGAATATTGATGTGCTTTGACCTATCATGAAACACTGAATTCTCAAAGATATTTATTCAACTCTGATTATCACAATAGACACTAGTCGCCTCCATCCTCTGCCTAAACAAGCTTACTAGAAGCTTTCGAAGCCATATAGCTTTGTACGTAGTTGTGCTAGCTGCCATATACTCTGCTTCTGCAGAGCTCAGTGCTACTAACTTCTACTTCCTACTACACCAAGAAACCATCCCTGATCCAACACTGAAGAAGTACCCGGAGTTACTTTTTCTGTCCACTGAACTACTTGCCCAAACTGCATCTGTGTACCCATAAAGTCTGACGCCATCTCCTGGAATATATTTCAACCCATACTTGACTGTGTTGCGAATATATCTCAAAATATGCCTCACTGCTTCCCAATGTACCATTTTCGTTTCTATCACGAACTCACTAAGGGTATTGACAACGAAGCAGATATCTGGCCTAGTGTTGACTAGATACATGAGAGACCCAATGAGCTATCTATACAAGGTGGGGTCGACATCCTTGTCATCTGATACATCTATCTTCTTCCAATTGGTAATCATGGGTGTAGACATGGATCTGCAATTCTGCATTCTGAACCTTTTCACAATAGCTATAGCATATCTTCCTTTCCCAAGGAAGATCTCCCCATCCTTTTGCCACACTTCCAAACCTATGAAACAATGCATTAACCCCAAATCCTTCATTTCAAATTCTACTGCTAGGTTCCTCTTGCAATCCTCTATGAGCCTTGATGATCCAGTCAAAAAGAGATCATCCACATACAAAACTACAATGAGAGGCTCATCCTCTACCACCAAATAGTAAAGGTTGGGATCTACGTCACTCTTGACGAACTCCATCTATTGCAAGTAGGTGTCAATTCTACCATACCATGCTCTGAGAGCCTGCTTAAGTTAGTATAGAGCTTTCTTCAATTTTCACACATGTGTGCGCCTCTCTTGAGTCTCAAAGCCCTCTGGTTGTTCTATGTACACTTCTTCCTCTATCACCTGATTCAATAAGATTGTGTGGATGTCCATCTAGTGAATCTACCATCCCATTTGAGCTCCTAAAGATATAACTGACTGGATGGAAGTGTATCTGGAACTAAGGTGAAGGTCTCCTCATAATCTATCCCTTCTTTTTGTGCATACCCCTTTGCCACGAACCTAGCCTTGTACTTTTCCACACTATCATATGCCACATATTTGACCTTATAGATCCATCTTGAACCTACAATTGATATTTCTTCTGGCCTTGGCACTACCTCCCATACATCATTCTTCATGACAGAGTTATACTCTTCTACCATGGTATCTACCCACACCTAGTGTTGTGCGGCCTCGTGAAAGTTGGAAGGTTCTACATCCTGAGCTACCAATGCTTGGTACCTGTCAGGTTGTCTGCGTTTTCTATTACTCGTCCTAAGAGTTCCAATAAACTCCTCTACATCTCTTAATGTCTGACGAACCTCTCTGCTGGCTCAACCACTAGTCGTGGGAGGTTCTTTCAACTCCTCCTCATCATGTCTCTACTACTCCATCTGCTAAGGACTCCTTGGATTTCCCGCACTTGAGGAAATGATGGTGCTGGTCATAATACTTGATCCTTGTGACTATCCTCCTTCCTGTCCCACTAGATGCCCCTGCTGTTGGACTAAAGGAGCTTCTGTTGACTGATTCTGATCACCTGAAGGCATCTCACGATACCTCGTGAAAGCTTAGTCCTCCATGAAATTCACGTCTCACCTTACTACTATCTTCCTATTGCTAGGAATGTAGATTCTAAATGCCTTTGATTTTTCACTGTACCCAATGAAGAACCCCTTCTCTGCAGTCTGATCCAGTTTGGTCCTTTTATCATCTGGCACATGACAATAAGCAATGTTGCCAAAATTTTGAAGCGGCTAACCTCTAGTTTCTTTCCTGTGAAGACTCCTTCTAGCATTTTCTTCCCCAATGCTCTATGAGGAGTCTTGTTCTGAATATACATTGTCATGTTACATTCTTCTACCCATAGAAACCTCGGTAGATCCTAGTCATATAACATATCCTTTGCAGCTCCCACAATGGTTCTATTTTTCTGCTTCGCTACACCATTCTGCTGTGGATTATATGGAGTTGTCCATTATCTCTTTATGCCTTCGCACATAAATTTGTGAAGTCTTTATCAATATATTCTCCACATTATCTGAGAGAAACACCTCCATCTTCTTCCCTGTCACATTCTCCATGAGATCTTTAAACTCTCTGAAGTGATTAGAGACCTCATCCTTGGTCTTTAAGAAGTAGATCCAGGTTTTCCTGGAATGATTATCAATAAAAGTGATGAAATATTCGGCATTGCTGAGAGCTCTAGTGGACGTCGGGCTGCAAATATATGAGTGTATAAGTCCTAACATGCCATCAAATTTGTTGTCACTTTTTGGAAATTATGCCTTAGTATACTTCCCAAGTACACATCCTCTACATAGATCATCATGTTTAGTGTCGAGTTTAGGATCCCTTGTTACCATTTATTTGAGCATCATGAGTTCTCCATGGTGTAGATGTCCCATTCTCATGTGCCATAACTCACTCAGCTCCTTCCCACTGCTACTGTCGCTGCCTATCAGTGCCATTAGAGAATCGATTCATAATCGGTACAATCTGTTACTTCGAACTCCAATCTGCCTTACCTTTTTCTAGCTCAGTTGTTTGAAATACACTTTATTCCCTACAAAGTGAATATCATACCCCTTATCATGTAGCTTGGATACTGAAATCAGGTTCATACCCTATCCTGGCACATGCAATACTTCTGTCGCGCTAGTGCTTGCTCCTGACTCCCCTTGAAAATATATGGTACCTCTTCCTGTTGGAGTACATTTCATTTTGTTTCCCATAGTAATCTAGAAGTCAATATGCTCCTCTTTGTAGCTAGAGAAATATTCTATAACCCCTGTCATGTGAGTTGATGCTCCACTGTCTATATACCATAATCCTTGTGAGGTTAATCATGCTAAGTGAGAAAATTTTCCTTCCATTCTAGAAGACAAATTTGAAGTCTCATGAATGTTACTTCTGCCCATGGCTATACTTGAAAAAATTTAGTGTGTTATTCCTCTTTTCCACCCGATGTGAATTATGCTTCTGCAGCCTGTAAGAAAAACTCTCTACATCCAATGACGAATCTTCTTAGTGAAAATATGAGTTTTAACTTCTCCATCTGATTTCCTGGAATCACTAATATGGGAAATTCAATTTTCCTACCTCCCTTCAACTAAAAATCGAACTGTTGCCCTAAAAACTCGACCTGTCTGTCAATTGACTGTGCTGGCTCTGAAAAATTTCAGTCTGTTGCTCCCTCTGAGCAGTGAAATTTTCCTCTTTGCTACTGAGCTTCTCAGATGATCACTTAGCTCCGATACCATGTGATTTTTTTATCTATTGCAGCTACTGGAAATTAGTCTTCTAACTAAAAAATTAATTATGCAGTTTATTTGCTATGATAAATAACGAGTAAAATCACAATTGCAATTTTCACTATAAAAATACTGCGGAAAATAAAATACTGGAAACTGAGAAATTATAGCACACACAAAATAATTTTGACACAAATATTTTTGGACAATTTTCCACGGAAAAACCCAACTTGGGAAAACTGGTGCAATAGATGAGGGTTTTATTATTAATATTCACTTACAATTATGAGTACAATAATTTAGATGGCCAACTAGAAATCTAATCTTAGCAAAATACTGGAAAAAATATTGTGTGAATTTTCTCTCACCCCGCAACTATTTTCTACTTCTGAAAATAACTTCCCCAACCTTTACGCTAAGCTCCCCGCTTCACCCTTTGCTTAGAGCCTACACTGGCCCTCTGTAGATTTCGGCCTTCCCTCCTTAGACTCTTCCTAGAACTAGAAATATTCCTCCTGGAATGCTACTGCTCTCCTCTCCCACCTACTACTCACCCTCTAGCTCTATATTCTCTGCTGAGTTGCTGCTGCTGAGAAAATCAAACTACCTAGACAACTGAGTATCTACACTGGATGATCTCTCGATCACCACATCGAATTCCTCTTATAATCCAATATTGGAGCACCAACGGTCAAGATTAAAACTTAATCAATGGATAGGATCATCTATGGATTGATTCGTGCGAGTTTCTAGATGATTCTCACCTTATCTCAATTAATACTAATTAATTAACCATATTCACAAGTTTAGACTTCGGAAATATTTAAAAAATGGTTAATAATCTAGTTGAGACACTTCAAGGCAAAATTTCTAGAAACTATTTTTGGGTTTCGGATATCTCATGTATTCTAACCTCTCCAAAAAATTTCATGGCTAGAACACATTTGATGCTACAAAAAATAACAAGTATGTGGGCCACACTTCTAGTACCTCAGGAATACCAGGACAATCTCTAAGAAAGTGGTCACCCTTATATAACTTGTAAGGGAATTTAACTTTGTGGGGATGATTTGAAGGTTCCTACATACTAGTTTCACTTGTAGCAATGGTTGCTTGGTTTCCCACCTGCTTATTTTTCTTCTTCTTATTTGTCCTTTTCTTCTTCTTCTTAACTTCTTGGTTACTAGAATCAAAACTTTCAACAAGTGAGAAGGAAGAAAGGAATGAAGAAACAACAGGTGAAGAAGGAAAAGGGTCAGCTTTAGGATCAAGTTTAGGTTGATGTTTCTTAGGTGGAGGTTAACTTGGTTGAGGAGCAGTTTGGACATTTAAAACCATAGGGGTCGAAAACAACCAAACTGGTAAACCAATGGTAAATCTAGGAAGGGAAAACGTCACCATATAAGGAACACCAATATTTCCAAAAGAAGGAAAAGGACTAGGATTCCCATCAAAGGTTTCCTTGATTTGTAAACTCTGGAATTGTTTCCATTAGTCTCAACCTAAGATCCACTAAGGAGTTGTTCCACGAGGAGGATGTTGTTCCGCGGTCAATTAATTGATTTTAAAAATTAAAGACAAAATAAAAAAGGGGTAACTAGGGAGATAAGGATTACCAAGTCATTGTGAAGTGCAATATACCACCTTGATGAACCAAGGATTTATGTACGGGAAGGTAATCTCCCCAAGCGTTCTATTTTGTGTATCACAGTAACAAGGCGGCCAACAACGTTACCTATGGCAGGATAACAACCTTGTGGGGACTTCCAAAATATACTCAAAGGTACATGGAAGCGCGATCCGTAGTAGTGTTTTCTAATGCATAATTGTTCGATGAGAGTGTTCCCATACACTTATCATGCGTGGAGAGCCATCAGATATACCTAAAGGTACGTGGATAATGATCTGATACACTTACGTATGTGGAACGAGATATCACCCCCGGATTGTAACGCTAACAAGAAACGATAACTCATATGTTTGAAGACACCATAACACATATCTAGCCTAGATCTCTACATGTTTGTGTTAAGTTTCAAATCTCATTAGGTTAATTGAGGTGAATTTTAGAGTTTATCTTGAATTATGTTTCTATTTCAAGGCTCAAAACTGGATGTCTTCTGAACACACTTATGATGCAACTAATATGACAAAAATAACTCTTTTCATTTTCCTTTTAACAATTAAAGGCCTAAATAAGTAGGGGAAGAAGAAATTAATAATGTTATAAACAAGTGATGTAATAATTCATCTCCTCAACTTCACTATTCCAATCAAAATCAAAGCTTATATGATGACAAACCATGGAATGTAATTTATTCACAATTCCCCTGAAAACTATGCAAATGTAATCTATGCAAAATTTCCTTTCCTTTTATGAAAATGAGAATTCTAATTATGCAAATGTAATCTATGCAAGATAATTCTTCAAAAAAAACACAAGATGATTCGAGATCAACGAAAGAAAAATATAAAAAGACTACTTATGCATAGTAGTACCTTCTTTCACTAATGTAATGAAAGAACCAATTAAGTGCAAAGGAAATTCATAATGAAATCAAATGTAAACTACAATTCCATAAATAGGGGACCGAAACTAAAATTTGGTGAAAATTCCAAAGATCAAAAGAGATGACACTCAAAGGCGATTAATACTCATACACAGTTTTATTCCCCCCTTTCCCCACGATGATTGAGGGGGAATGTTTTTGCAAAATGAAAACACAAACATGCAATTTCACCCAAGGGATTGGTTTTATAGAGACAATGACAAACTCAGAGACTCAAGAAAACATTTTGGACCAAGGAAGATCAAAGAGCAAGGTAAGGAATGCAATCTTTTTGCACCCTACTATATCAGTGCAAGTGCAGAACAAGATACAATGTGTTGCAGTGTAAACGCATAACAGGAGAAAGTGAATTGCAATGCATATATACTACATCAACGGAGGTTTAGAACAGGAGAAGGCATGTTGCAGTGAAAATAGACTAGATCAGTGCAGGAACAGAATAGGAGAAGTTGCATTGCAGCGCAGGTAAAGAGAATGCTTAGGTGCACTGGGGCACTCTTTCTCAGAACAAAGAGATGTGTTGGGGAAGTTTCGGTCAAAACACGACATAAAAAACCCAACCAAGATCAAACATATGTTTTCTTAAGATCAATTAATGTTTGAGTGAGCCAATTAAAGTTGGTTTAATAGGTGTAAAATATGTTAAGGTCAAGGAAACCACTAAGGGAAGAATCGTTCCCTAGTATGGTCTCCAATTTGTTATGTGGAATTTATGATTGAAAACAAAGGTGAATTCCCTAGACTTAGTGGCCTATTCTAGAACAATAAAAGGAAAAGAACATAAAATTTTCCTTAGAGATATTAGAGTATGGGAATGAATCCTACCTCAAATTTGTAGCAAGATTCCTTTTCCTCCCTGCTTGTAAGCTCGAATTGTAGTTCCAAGTTCTATAATTAGAACCTGTACACAGGACTAAAACAAGAAAGAGATCCACAACATCTATGTAGCATAATATAACATCTTTATTCAATGAATCAACATGGCATTGAAATATATGAATGTAAACATAACACAACACATATAGGAAAACACGATACTCTTTGTATTAATAGAAATAGGAGAGAGTTCACAACCATAAATAGTAGTTGATTTTGTAGATGACTCCCCAATTTGACTTGTCCTTCCTTGTCACAAACCACACCTCAAGATCAACCCTAATGCATGAATATGATGACTCCTCTATGTTCAAAGCAGCAACATGAGGGAAATATCAGTCTCCAAAAGCCAACCTTGATGCTATCGATGTCAGTAAATTTATATGAGAAGGATGGGAGTTTAGGATTTACCATTATGGGCTTGAGATCCACATATCATCGGAGGATGAGCTCAAGGGATAAGAGGTGAAGTATCCAAGGTAGGATAAGATAGTATTCGAGTTCTAATCCATGGTAAATAGTTAAAACAACCTTTGTAATCTTTTGGAAGATGAATCTTCGAAATATTTTTTAATTTTCCCAAATTTCTAGAATTAGCGCACTTGCAAAAGGGACTAACTAGTGTTGGTCATCGCTTGTGCTTAAAGGAGAAACATGCACTGAATAGAGATGACCAAGGGGGAAGGGAGCATTGGGACTAAAAACACTAATTTTGAGCAATTTATTCCATAAACTCAAACTTTTTGGA
Organism: Pinus tabuliformis; assembly: GCA_031772625.1. NCBI lineage: Eukaryota > Viridiplantae > Streptophyta > Pinopsida > Pinales > Pinaceae > Pinus > Pinus tabuliformis. The sequence continues at coordinate 161,096,430 of CM062818.1, forward strand.
GGAGTCATGCGTAGGGATTTGTGAAGGGATGATGACAAAGTGTTCGTGGATATTGATTGATATGGTTTTTAGGCATATTGACCAGAAGTGACAAAATGACCTACAATAGATTGCCCCCTAAAGTACAATGTTAGAAGAGACAACTAATGATTGGAGTTCTTTACCTTGTGATAAGTCCAGATCAAGAACAATTAGTCGAGATCATTATCTATTACAATACATTTGCATCATTATATCTATGTTGAGGTAGGCATACCCATGCTCAACATATAACCTAACATTACATGTACAATGATAAAAAAGTCATGCCCACTGATGAAAAAGAGTGGAGCTTATGCTTGGATTACCATTTGTATGATCATGGCCATCATGCTTTGTAATCTTGCATTAATCCTGAAATTGCAACCCATTAGGATGGAACTAAATCTGAGGTCTTCTATCTCATTTGTACGAGTCTAACCATGTGAATAAATGAGCTGAATTTAAACATGGTAGACATCATCTGATTACTGGCCTATGATGTAAGACATTAGCCAATGCGAGAGAAACCATCGATAATGTTAATGGCTCTCAAGGTACTATAGTACAATCCATATGGTGTGAATGAATGAGTTTAAGTTAAGCACTACACAGAATATTTTGATCGAAGTTCAATGATGAAGACCTACTGAAAAGAGAAAGGAAACTTGCCATTGATGTATGCAAGCCCCAAGGTACCAAAGGGAGTTTCTAAGTCAACTTCATCTATAATGAGTTGATGTCGACAAGAAGTGACTCATCTCAAGAGTGCCTTGATATATCCCCCATCAACGACATGAAATGAGAATCAAGATTTGAAACATAATGATGTCGATGTGAAGTAGGTTTAGGAATGATAGACAAGAATGAAGGCTTAGGAGTCTCGTATAAAATATCAACTAAAGGAATTATCTTGAACATATCAATGGAATTGTATGGAGTTGGAAACATTGACCCAAAACCGAATGTGGAGACTTTGATATGGTGTGATGAACAAAAGAGGCAAGCAGATTTCCCAACCCAACAGTCATGGAGATGAAGTGAAAGAGTGTCATGTTCAAGGGAAAATCACTACCATTAATAGGTGAAGTACCCTATTTTCTCAATTTCCCCAACCATTTTTGGTCAGACATCTTTATTTTTGACAAGCTTGAGGAGGATAACATATGCTTGATTTGTAAGTTTATCCTTCGAATGAATCCGTACGAGTATTTTTTACGAACCCTGAGAAGGAGTGGTTCGGACCTATCATGTTTGATGATTCCATCGATGTTTGATGATTATATGAGTCCATCAAAGGTGTAAGTTGACTCCTTTTTCATGTTTAGAGAGTTTGAAAAGGAGGAAAAAAATAAAAATCCAAAGGTTCCTTTTTTGTAAAATTATCTCTTGAGTTTGAAAAGGTAGAAAATGATACTCAGGAGAACCTCTTAGCCATGTTTGACTAAGGTATTCCTTTTTCGTAAATATTTTATCCAAGTCCAAAAAAGGGTTAAACTTATATTGAGTAGACATGCTTTCATTTACCTTAACGAGTTTGAAAAGACAAGTGCTCGGTAATCATTTCATGTTTTTTGAGTTTGAAAAGAGATCAAAGAGGAGTCCTCCTCAAGGAATGAGTGGTATAAAATATAACAACTGGTTCTGGTTATGATGGAACTGCTCAAAACACGTAGAGCTCAAGAGAATGGCTAATAATATCACTCATCGCAGTTTCTCCTGAGGCAAGGGTAAAGAAACCAAGTGAAAGCGAACAATCGTCCAAGAATATGGGGACGATGGAATGAAAACACCAAGGGTAATCTAGAAAAAATAGGCTTATAAAAAATGGCAATCACGAGAGGTAGGATTAATATGGCTTTATTTTTACACAAGCTCGAAATATGGGGAACTATGCTTGAGGTTGGTTTCATTTTTACACAAGCTTGAAACAAAGAAAAACTATGCTTAAAATACGTTTGCATGCCCCCAACATAATGAATCAATTCTAAGAACATGCCCCCCAAGCTTCATTTCATTCACCTAAGTAGACTACTAGTTACTAACAAGTGGATGGAATGAAGGTTTATTTACGAGATCAAGTGAAATAGTTGATGGGGAATTTACTATATCTAGTCAAAGACTCAAATTGGATGGGGATTTGTTTCATTTTTTAATGAACTTGATAAAATAAAAGAACTATGCTCATAGACCTTATTTCATTTTTAGCGAGCTTGACACAAAAAAAGGAACTCTGCTTAGGGACCTTGTTTCATTTTTAACGAGCTTGACACAAAAAAGGAACTCTACTCCAGGACCTTGATCATGGCACCCACGAGGCCATGGATTCCAAGAATTTATCATTAGATGGGATACATATCAAGAGATCCAAGGGAAAGATCAAGCACTAGTGCTCCCAATACGTGATGCACTACATCACCTACTAGATCATTAGTAGATGTAGGCACAGAATAGGTTGCCACATAATTAATCGTTGGCGGGGGAGAAATAACTTGCAGATAAAAACCATTTAGGGAAGTTGGTTGATTGGGAATCAAATTAGGACCAAAAAACGAAAGTTTCTCAATGGTCACGATTCTTCCTTCATGCGGGAAACACATCACATGAAAGAGTGAAGAGAAAAGAGCTCACATGTCATTAACATAGTCATGCCCCAAGGAGTAAATTAAAATCCAAAGGGCCTTGGAATACCATCACATTGATATAGACAATATTTCCTCCCAAAGTAATAGGAAATTGGGGAAGGATCCCTAACGGTTGATTGGTTCCTCTGTTAAAGGCCAACAGATTCTGGGTAATAGGCACAAGTTATGGAGAACCAAAATATTTCTAAGTAGTTGAGGACAAAGTACTACTAGACGTGCCTTCGTTTATAACTATTCTAGGTATGGGCATATTATAAGCATGTACTATGATCTAGAAGGGAACGTAAGGAGGAAGACGACATCCTTTCAGTTGACTCTAATCAAAGGAAGTGACCATACTACTTGGCGGGGGTTCCATGGGAATGGGAGAACTTCCCCCTTGTGTAGTGGGAATGGGAGAACTACTCCCCAGTATTGTGGGAATGGGAGGATTCTCCCCCTGTGTCATGGGAATGGGAGGATTGTCCCCTTGTGTATTTGGAACAGGAGGATTTCCCACAAATTCTTTGGAATCTGAAGAAAAGAGGAGAACCTCAGTGGTATGAGACTCACTCTCTACATGAAAAGTATGATCAACAGATGGTGGAATCAAGTAAACCATGTTCTCTACCAATGGTTGGTCGGGAAAGGAATCATGGGATTCACATTCAAAGAGAGTGGGATTGACTGGAGACAAATTTTGATCAATCACTTCATCAACTAGTGGAGGATTAGGGGAAAGCTTCTAGTAGCCAGTTTGAAGTTGCGATTGAGAAACAATAAGATTTCCCAACAATTTGGATGCTTCATCCATATAAGGGAAAATGAGAATTGGATGATTCCATTCACATAACTTACATGGAAACTTAACTTTATCCTTCTTTCCATGAACCTTATGATCATTAGTCAATGGTTTGTCACCAACATGATCTCCAGAAGTTGATGACAAAGGCTAATGTGAGCTTGTGGACCACACTTCTAGTACCTCAGGAATACCAGGAGAATCTCTAAGAAAGTGGTCACCCTTACATAACTTGCAAGGGAATTTAACTTTGTAGGGATGATTTGAAGGTTCCTCCATACTAGTTGCATTTGTAGCAATGGTTGCTTGGTTTCCCCTCTGCTTATTTTTCTTCTTCTCCTTAACTTCCTGTTTTATAGAATTAAGACTTTCACCAAGCGAGGAGGAAGAAAGGGATGAAGAAATAACAGGTGAAGAAGGAAAAGGGTCAACTTTGGGATCAATTTGAGGTTGATGTTGTTTAGGTGGAAGAGAAATTGGTTGAGGAGCAATTTGGACATTGAGAACCATAGGGGTTGAAAACAACCAAACTGGTAAACCAATCATAAATCTGGGAAGGGACAATGTTTCCATAAAAGGAGCACTAATATTTCCAAAAGAAGGAAAAGAGATAGGATTCCCATAAGAGGATTTTCCTTGATTGTTAAACTCTAGAATTGTTTCCATTAGCCTCAACCTAATATCCACTAAGGATTTGTTCCACAGGGCGTGTTGGGCAGTGGATCCCCCGCGTAACGGTTTTGGGGCTTAAAGCCCACAATTTTAGGTAATTGTATGGTAAAGGTTACGCGAAGTGCACAGAGCGTGAATTGTAATGAGTCAAGTCAAAGGATTGTCCGCTCGAAAATAATGTAAGATAATAGAAAGCGAGTCGACCTACCCATGGCCCGTGAACAATGGGAATGTATAAATAGAGCGAGGCTCTAAGGGTAAAAAGCAGTTTTTGGTTATGATCTAAAGTGTTATGGGTTTAGGAATGCAATAGTTGCTCTGAGTCTGTAAGTTCGAGTGGGGGTTGGTAGTAGTTAGAGTAGGATCTGTAGCTGTGTGCACAGAGGCCTGGTAGAGTCCATAGCTGTGTGTGCAAACCCCTACAGCTAAGTGCGCAGGGCAGAATTGGATTATACTGAACAGAAGATTAATATAAGATAAGTGTTTCTGAATTCTTGTGCATCTGCTTGCAGATCTAACTGTTTGTTCTTATGTTGTGCATATCTTTAATATTTATGGTTGCGCGCGTTGGTGATAACTATTGAATGCTTGATTAAGACCCCAAGAATTAGATCAGATCTATAATAACCACAATAATAATAAGGAATCTAGGAAGTGCCCCGTCGCAGAGCTATGCGAAGGCCAGACAGCTGCGCAGAGCAGCGCGAGTGCGCAGATCGGTTCGTGACCCCTCCAGACCTCATCAAGACATCCCTAGGGTGCGGAAACCTGGTTCCAACACCCTCCCATACTACCTCGGGTGAGACTTCAATCCGCGCTCCACGGATTGTTGCCGAAAGGGCCGATAGTGTAGGATTTGTTTGGCTAAAACACTTCCGAACCTAGGTCAGGCCCCAATAAGCCAACAAATGGTTCCATTGCCGGGACTGGGATCTACCTAAGGGATGTCTGATGTCAGAACATTGGAACCCTATGAAGAAAGAGATTGAAGATTGGTTGGATCAAAAGCTTCACGAGTTCGTGGTTCAGGAAAACAAAACCCCGCAGATATCTGAGAAGAGGTGGCTGGATCGCTACATATATACAAAAATTCACGAGATCTTCTTTGCGTCTTTCTCTTCAGAGCTGTATGATTGGATCGCAAGGCTAGCAGACAGCCAGGGAAGGTGCAAGCTTGATCAACCCATAGTGTGGACTCCAGAGTTGGTGCGCAGGCTAGAGGCATCTGAAGATAAGATCATGCGGGCCGTAGATCATTGGCTGGATCAGATAATAGGAGGGTTTATCACTGAATTTGCGATAGACATGACTGTCAGCTACAGTGAAGTGGAAAGACGTTTTCTCAAGGGACTGCGAGGTAAGTACATCAAATCGTTGAATACCTAGATTAAGATGCTATTGTGTGAAAAATGGGTGATGCGAATCCATTAATGAGTGGAACGATGCGGAGCGGAAGGGCCTACAAAGGTATCGAAGGGTTAGGAAATAGTCCTTTAATTTCACCTCCGCGAGTGGGCGAGGAAGAGCGCACTTGGGCATCTCCAAGGAGTGCGGTCAGTTTGATAAGGCACACATTCCGCAGCTATCATCTCCGCTAACACCACCACTCGCGTCACCTCCTTCACCCCCATCTTCACCCACACCACCTCCACCAAACCAACAGTTTAGCATGGCGAGTATGATCAAGTTGCCTATGTTCAAAGGAGTAGGGAGCGAAGATCCAGAACAGTTTTGGTTCGTAGTAAGAGCAGTATGGGAGGTGTACGGAGTTACGGATGATAACATTAAGAAGGCCACATTGGTAAGTGCGTTGCAGGATCGTGCGCTGACTTGGTATATCAAGCACTCGAATGATCATCCGAATGCCAGAATAACGGAAATCCAGATTGCATTAAACAAGGAATTTAGCCGGCCAAAATCGGAGACACAATCGATCATCGGATTCAAGGAGATCGTGATGCTTCTAGGCAAAACCCCCTGGGATCTGGATTAGATACTGAAGAGTACCATGCGCGAGAATAATATGATGCTAACAGATGCGCAACACCGTGCATGGTTTGTGGCGTCTTTGACATCATATCTGAGGACGATGCTATCCCAGCAGAAGCTTTCAGCCCAAGCAGAAGCATTGGAAATAACGATGAGGTTGCATGAAACTCCAATACAGGATCCTGGGTTGGGAGTCCAACAGATCCACGCACAACTACAAAACCTATGCTTGGAGATGCAGAGTTTGAAATAGGATAGGGCACCTTGAATAGAAGCGCGCGAAGAAGTGTGGTGCATAAAATGTAAAGGCCAGGGCCACGATAAGGATCATTGTCTGGTATTTGCGAACTATTTAGTGGGGGGGGGGACCAATGCCGTTGAGACTAGAGGCATAGGCAGGGCCAAGCGCAGCGCCCGCGCTCTAGTGCGCGATTTGTCAGGTGGGGGGGAACACACAACGAACAATTGTCATCTATTACAGAAGTTTACACAGACCCCTCAGCAGCTATTTTGCAATTTTTGTAGATTGGTGGGCCACGATGAACGCAACTGTGGGAGTTATGAATTTTTGATGGATCAAACACCTGCCTACATGATGCAGACTGAGGCGTGAGGACGAGGACGAGGAGGAATGGGACCCGGACGAGGCCATGGACAGTTAATCTGCTACAATTGTGGAGAACTTGGGCACTACGCACGTGACTGTATGAACCCAACCAGAACATGTTGTCCGTACTGTTATCAATTTGATCATGAAGCAATATATTGCCCCACACTAATCGCACAAATGCGTGAAAAATGGGTGCTTCAGTCTACTCCAACGCAGAACATCCAAATGATGAGGTCTGAACCGCGTGAAGAAGACCCCAACGTGAACATGGTGCTAAGAAGTGGTGCAACCACAGGGGAAGATAAGGGGAAGCAACCCGAGGAGAATACATGGGTTCGCAAGGCCCCTACAAAGCAACCTGAGTTTGACTTGGAACACGCAAAGGAGACATTTATGGAAGCTAAGAAGAGCTTCGTGGAGGCCTCTACTTTAGGTAGTAAGGATCAAATTGAGCCGGAAATGGATCCTTCTATGCTAACTACCTTTTTAGAGACATGCATGAAGCTACTACAGGACAATAAGGCAGTTAAGGGATTATAAGAGCTGATAACTAGGTGCGCAGGGTCGAGTGAACCACGCATGGTCCGGAAACTAGGAAAGCATGCTTTGTGCACTGGTCAGGAGATGCGATTGACAGTGTAGATTAGCGACTATGAGATGGATCAGGTCATCCTGGACTTGGGTTCGAATGGAAATGTGCTACCTAAACAGACATGGGAACACATGGGTAGGCTCGCATTACAGTGGTCTCCTATTCAATTACGGATGGCGAACCAACAAAAGATCTTACCCATGGGAAGGTTGCAAGGGGTAACAGTGGACATTGAAGGCGTAAGCACGCAAACGGACTTTGAGGTAATAGAAATTGTTGATGACAGTAATCCGTACCCCGCATTGCTAGGAATAGACTGGGCCACGGACATGAATGGGGTCATCAACTTAAAAATACAGAAGATGATATTTGAGAAAAAGTCTCTCCGTGTAATAGTTCCACTGGATCTAGCCGAAGGAGCGTGCTACACCGAACCTGTGTGTGATGAAGACAGTGATGATGAACTGGACTGCATTTACCAGATAATGGTGCAAGACCAGGATCGGGTGAATCTGACACCGGACGAGAGAATCTCATGGGAGCGCGATAGCTCTTGCACTTCGGATTTAGATGAAGAAATAGAGCAATGGCAGAACCAATTGCACGAAGTAACAACGCTGCGCTGTAATATGATGGTTAGATCACTGTGATGCGTGACGACCGAAGCAAGGAAACTGCCAACAGATGATATTGCAACAAATGGGGAGGAATTCGTAGACCACTGTGAAAATGCAATACCGAAACAGAAGCAGCACGATGCGCAAAAAGGGGCACTGCGCGCGGCAACTTGCACAAGGGTGGAGTACGCATCAAAAGACTAGGTGGTACTGGCGTGAATGTAGAAAGCGGGTGCGTGTACGATTTGGAGGTCCCCAGCGTCGAACGCGATCGGGGCAGCAAGGACAAAGCAGTTTGAGCATCCACTTGCGGCGAGGGATGCAGACGTATGTTGTGAAACCACCTCCCCAACTAAGGATCAAAAATCAGAACCTGACGTGGTAGCAGGGAAGGTGACGCATTCCGCCAGCTGTTTGTGATGGAGCATTAAAAAAAACATGCAGGATCCTGACCAGAGTTCACCAGATAAAACAAACCAATTGGAATCTGCACATACCAAGGGTTCGATGGGCCTATAGGACCATAAGCAAAAAGAGGTGTGCGAAGATGACCCTATCAGTGATCAGACAAGATGAAACCAGGAAGACGGAGAGAACTCCCCCGACCACAGCCCTAGTAGTTCAGACTGGACGCAAGGACTTGGGTAAAGGAATACGACAGTTACAGGAAGCCATTCGGCGAGGGAGTTTGAAACTTCATGCACTCGATGAAGAATGGGCACGACTGAGGAGGAAAAGCGTAATATTGGGCGAAGGAATCAACAAACTAGAAACTAGAGTCGCACAAGCGGGCCACGTGAAACTAAGCATGATGAGACCAGGCCTGGCCGGCCCTACTACTACATTAGAAATAGTTGCGACCCTGCTATCATGGCTGCGACCACACTTTACCAAACAGGGGGGCACACCATACAAAGAAGAACGAGATGCACTAATGGACACAAGGGTAGGTGAAGGGTGCCCGCAGCCCAGGCTAGCAGGGAAGTTGAAGTCTCGCACCTAGGGTGCGACCACCTGACTATCTGTGGAAAGCACAGTCTCAGCACTCCAAGTAGTTGAAAGAAGGCGCGGGACTATAAACAAGTCTGTAGGAGAGCTGCACAGAAAGGAGGTTTCGCGCAGGGGGAAATAGGTCACCGAGATCACTGTCACACATAAGAGGTTGAGCTGCCACGTGGGTAGGCTAGGAGGTGACTGTTGATGTCACTATTCATGACAAGAAGTCTGACTTACAACAGAAAGGAGCGGGTGGTGGGCCATTAAGACAGGAATTCAGAGTTAGATACGAGAAGATCTGCCGCCAAGAAGATATTAATGACTCAGAAGTGGAGGGAATGGTCGAATTCAAATTCAAACGTTACTATAAAACCCCTTGGGGTAGCCCCAAAACAACACTTGGATATTTGAGATTTGAGCCAGTACAAAGCAGCAAGCACCAAGCTACCTTGCCACCCGTGAGTAAGTACCCAAGCGAATCCAGGATAGAAACCATGTTAGCTGCTAGAACCAGAGTGAGATTCATGGAGGAGCCCCATCTGACCCAGGAGGAGCTTGGAGAGGTGGTCGCTGCCCCAGAGGTTCCAAAGTCTCCACGCACGCTGTGACCCTAGAAAGACAAGTAGACTATGGGGCCAGTCCGGGTATCACCGCGATTTAGTAAATTGTCAATGGCAGAAAAGGGCAAAGCTATCACCACTGAAACTGAGGAGGAAGAGGAAGATTTACAAGCCCTGATCGCTCAGATTGAAGCACAAGACGAGGAAGAGGAAAATGTTTCCCAAGTACCTTCGGCGATAACGCTACCACCATACATCTCCCCATGGAAAGGGACGACCAAGATACCGAAGGACCTGGAGGCCACGAAGAGCACGCTCCAGACCCCGCTTCTTCCGGATGAAATAAGGTTTGATGGTCTGCCACTGGGTCGGGTACCAAATATCAAGTTCGAAGATTGGGACCTCGCGGACAGTGAGAAATTCCCCCAATTGGCCGCAGAGAAATTACTGCAGCAGAAGTGGTTACGGGGTGTGGAGAAGGCGGGATTACTCCATCTGAGGTGGATACCCCACTACCACCGCGCGGCCATCACAATTTTTGTTATTCGACAACTACTATGTCTAGTACATGATGGGTATCTCTAGCTGGAGGAACCGATTCCCATCATGGCTGATTTAATACACAGGATTTCCCAGCTACCTACCAAAGGAAACGATCCTGTAGCCATAGTAGGAACGAGTAGCGACGTGGGCCTCACAGAAGCTATGAAGGCTAAGTATAAGCTGGAGAAGCAGAAGTGAGGGTATGTAATAGCAAGTATCAAAGACCGAGGGGTGTGCATCACCACCCAGTTATTGGCTAGAAAGCTCATGCGGAAATGCTGCGCAGACGAGGTGCCCGCATCTGTCATTGCGCTCATGGAGCAGTGTGCAGAGGGGGTTCAGTTCAACTGGGCATAGTTTCTCTGTGACGAATTTTTTACGAATTGTAGGGAAGCCCAGGAGCAGGGTAAGACTTTCCACTACGCATGGTTGCTCCTATCGATCCTGCTAGTTGCAGGGGAGCTGCCGAAGGGCAGCCAGTTTCCCAACATTGAGAAGAACCTACCTGAAGCCGTGAGGTATAACTCGCTCTGGGCTACAAAAGACACCACGAGGGTTCATGAGATCAAGGTGTTTTGGATATTTATGGAGGTGAGTATCCAGACATGGATTGACCGCAGACCACAGTTATCCCCGACAGTATACAACAGTTTGCAAAGCACGGTCGAGTTCAAGGCGAATATGCATAATCTGTATATCCGGGTGCGAAAGGATCCAACTCGAACATGGGTAAAGCTTCCATTCATTGCAACGGACGATGCAATTTTCAAGGTAATGGCGGCATGGCCTCCGGAGTGGCGCACCCTGGACTTGGCTGAATTAGAAAAGATTGCAGCACAGCAACGAAAGAAGGAAATCAAGCTACGCATCACAAAGTTGGCAGAAAGGACGCGCCAGGAACAGAAAGCGGCCACGCAGCAGGAGGCGACCAAGGCAGTAGCAGAAACCACCACCGGCCCCGCTGACGAGATCGCAGAAGATCAGGAAATGTCCACGGAGCAGGACATCCAGGGGGAAGTGGAGACACAAGAATGCACAAACCTTACCACAAAATCAACCCAACTCAAGAGGCCGGGCGTCTAGGAGTAGCCACCTGCATGCAAAAAGACAAAGATAGCAAAGACCTTGGAGGGAGATCTTCTTGCCAGCAGCGAACCAATACGTGATGTCACTAAGGGTGCTCTGGAGGAGTTGATGACGGAGCAGACAACTATGTTGGGGGCGCTCAGGGCGCAGTTGCAGGCATTATAGGTGCAACCCCTAGGAGGGATGATACCGAACCTTGCGGAAGGTACATCCGCAGCTGAGCAGATGGTGCGCGCCTGCACAATGAACACTTTAGTATTACCAACAGGCGTCGTCCTAGTAGAGGCCGAAGGTGACATGAGGGGTTGGGGGCTGACTTTGGTTGCCCTTCCTAGAGAGACCCTATACCAGCTACAAGATGGGGTAATCGCTGAGCTCCGCACTAGGGAAGGTCACGACCTTCAGGTCTTAATGGAGAAAAAGGGAAATCTAGAGCAGATCAATCTACAAAGTGACGACTTGGTTGCACACAACCAAGGATTGGAACAGGCCATGGTGGAGGTCTGTAGTAGTGTTGATCCGGATTTAGGTAGGAACGCAATAAAACACAGAGATAACCATAAAGACAGATATGCAGCGGAAATAATACTTCATTTCATTACTGTAAAATACTGAAATATGCTTACAAAAAGAAATGGGAATAAACCAGCTAGGGCGATGGTAGCTTATCTATGAGAAGAGATGTGGTGGCTACATGCCTCTGAACTGTGTTACAATGAGGCTCGAAGGCCTATTTATCGTTGAGAAGCAATGGAAAACCCTTAACATTCCAAAACCTAACCCTAGAAAATGAAACGCCAAATTGTGGGCCCCGTTTGGGTAAATTGGTACATCAATATCCCGGGGTCGTAACTTTGGCATATGATCTCCGTTTGACGCGTACAATAGCTCGTTAGAAAGATCTATCCGAGCACTACCACTTTGGGAGGACCCATGTTGCCCCAGATTTGCCAAAAAGCATCGTTTAGGGCCTCAAAACGGCTCCGGAAGTTTAGGACCCGAAAAACTGCTAAAAATAGTAAACTGTGCTACAATTTGGGAAACTGAAAAAGCTGAAAGAGACAGTTGTGGGGGTCCAAATGGGATAGGTGGGTGGCCACCAACATCCACCTGGATCATTCCTCCCCCCTTAGGAAGCAATGGTCTCCATTGCGTTGAGTTCCTCCATCTGCTGAACTTGGTCCCTGGTGAGCTGTTCTGCCATCTCTAATGTGTTCAGAAATGGTGGGAAGCATGGTCGACGACGGTCCACATTGATCACTTGGTGCAAGCGAAGGAATGGAGGAATGCTATGCTTCAAAGCATTGTTACCCGTAGCCTTGGTACTGGTGTAAGGACCATGTCAGAGTGGTCTGAGTTTCTGATGGGTTCTGGTAAGGCGTTCTCTTTGCAGATGCAACCAAACTTTGTCGCCCACCTGAAACTTGTGTGGTACCCCTGTGGGTGAGGAGAAGTTGTTCCTGTGTCTTGTCATGACTGTATCCCTTTGTTGCTGCTGCTGCATGGAGGAATCCTTCGCGGGGGTCATGGATGTGATGACAATCTTCTCCTTACTTTGGGAGTGAACCAGACAGATGAATTTCTTGGTTTGGGAGATGAGCTTGCTGCCTTTCTTAGCGGTGATCAAAGATGTGGCGGTAGGTGGGGCTACCTCTGGTATCCTGTATAATGAATTATTCAAAGAAATAATGACAGCACGAGGCCTAGACTCATACACAGCATGTCGCCTCCACAAGTATGGCTGGCCTAATAATACATCACAAACATCCAGATGTGTAACATCACACAATACCTCGTCTGTGAAGGGTTTGATGCTATAGGGAAGGCGGCACTGCTGGCGAACTTTTAGATCTCGTCCTTCGTGAAGCCACCCGATACTGTACGACTGCGGGTGCGGTGTAGTCGGTAGGCCCAACCACTTCACGACCTCTGCTGAAATGAGGTTCTTTTGGCTGCCACTGTCAACAATGAATTGCAGCGGCGAACCCTTCACCCACATCTGTGAGTGGAAAAGACGCTCCCCTTCCTCTGGATTTTCCGGCTCATTTTTTTGGATCTTAGCAGTGGCAACAGTGGCGCTAGGATTCGCATCAATGATTTTCTTCCCCTTTCCATTCCCCTTGTCGGGTTCTGGCTCAGGGTCAGAACATGCATCTGATTCGGAAGCCTTCAACTCGGCCACCAGCGACTGCTTGGTCCGACACTCACTTGTGTTATGTGTGGGACTCTTGTGGAACTCAGACCACTTTCCTGTGTCCTTCTTCGGCTTCGTGGTGTTGTTATTTTCTTGCGGCTTCGACAGGTTGTCTTGGGTCACCCCGCCTTGGCTTTGTCCTTTGGGCTTCAGATTTGCAGATCCAAAGTCTCGCTTCTTCTGTTTGAACTTTTGCTCGATTTTGACATCGTATCGGTATGCTGTTCCGAGTGAGGAGATTTTCAAGAACCCTCCTGGATGTATTTGTGTAGGCAGCCGCGGTATTTGAGTACCAGATGCAGCTCAGAATCTTTGATACCCAACTGTGTGCGAAGGGTATGAAACATGTTTGTGAACTCCGGCACATCTTGGTCTCATCCCTGCCGCAGTGTGGTCCATTTGATGTATTTGTCCTCATAGCTTCCGACAGGGTAGTATTGCTCCTTGATGGCATCCCGGAAGTCATTCCAAGTGGGTGCGGCTGAAAATAGTGAGCCTGTACTTTCATCCTTCTGCTCGCAGTAGGTTTCCCACCAGTCCTTGACGTGGGGGGCTGCTTTGAGAAGAGCGAAAACAATCTTTTCCCGACTTGAAAATTCATGAACAGAAAAATACCCATCTAGCAGATTTAACCATTTATCTACGACATCTACGTCTATTTGACCCTCGAAGATGGGGATTTCAAAATTAACTTGTACCTTAAAAGGTCCAGAGTAGCTATTGGAAGCCGATGCGTCGCCTCTAGGTAGCTGCTGAAGGATCTGCGCAAAGCTATCCATCATCGCGTTCCTTTGCTGCTCGAGCGCTTCTTCGAGCAAGATTTTGATAGGATCTCCTGCCCCCTCGTCTTTCTTCTCATCCGCCATGGGAGGCCGTCAAGATTTGCGAGGCTGGTCTTGCAAAGGTTCGACCAGTTCGAGCCCTAACTCCTTATATCCCGACCTCGTTGGGGACATGCAAAGAAAAACAGAGAAAAAGCAGATCGCTCTGATACCACTGATCCGGATTTAGGCAGGAACGCAATAAAACACAGAGATAACCATAAAGAAAGATATGCAGTGGAAATAATACTTCATTTCATTACTGTAAAATACTGAAATATGCTTACAAAAAGAAATGGGAATAAACCAGCTAGGGCGATGGTAGCTTATCTCTGAGAAGAGATGTGGCAGCTACATGCCTATGAACTGTTATGAACTATGTTACAATGAGGCTCGAAGGCCTATTTATTGTTGAGAAACAATGGAAAACCCTTAACATTCCAAAACCTAACCCTAGAAAATGAAATGCCAAATTGTGGGCCCTGTTTGGGTAAATTGGTACATCAATTTCCCGGGGTCGTAACTTTGGCATATGATCTCCGTTTGACGCGTACAATAGCTCGTTAGAAAGATCTATTTGAGCATTACCACTTTGGGAGGCAACATCAATCCATGGACCCATGTTGCCCCAGATTTCCCAAAAAACGTCGTTTAGGGCCTCAAAACGGCTTTGGAAGTTCAGGACCCGAAAAACTGCTAAAAATAGGAAACTGTGCTACAATTTAGGAAACTAAAAAATCTGAAAGAGACAGTTGTGGGGGTCCAAATGGGATAGGTGGGTGGCCACCAACATCCACATAGATCAAGTGTACCAGAACTGGCTGTGCTAGCAGAACTCCCAACAGCCGAAAACATTCATCACATGGCAACAGGATTCCGTAGGGCCCAAGAGGAGTTCGCGAAAGCTCAGTTGGAGTTGAACTTGCAGATCGCAGAGCTAAGGCTGAAAGCGTAGCCCCCTACACCACTAGAAGTCAAAGAATAGCGCCGCCGGGAAATTCAAGCAGGGTTGGAAGTGATAAAGTGCGTTGTACAGGATTGCACGGGATTGTTGGATCAGTCCTTTCTTACGCTCACATCGCTGCAAGAAGACCCAATGTTGCAGTAGGTAGAGACAGAAGCATGGGAGTTAAAACAAGCTTATGAAAATGTCCGGGGGACTGTGCAAACAGTTACCCTCACTCAGCACTTGGCCAAGATGAGGGAGGCCCAAGCCCTGAAGGAACAGGTGGATGCCGCACACCAAAAAGAAGTTGGGCTTAAAGCACGCATCTAGCCTTGGCTTGAGGAAGTGTTCACGATCACTAGTACAATCAATAGGAAGCTGACCCAACTACAGGACACATATGCACTAAGGTAAGAAGGTGCCTCCAAAAATGTGTCAGAAAGCTACGCACAATTGATACAGCGGACAGCGGAAGGATGTGTGACAGATGTCAGTGCAGCGTGGAGGTTGTTGGATGGACTTCGAGCAAAGATCAACGCACCAGTCGAGTGACTCGGGACGAGTCATGATGATTGTGTTGGGGGCCTGTTGGGCAGCGGATCCCCCACATAATGGATTTGGGGCTTAAAGCCCACAATTTTGGGTAATTGTATGGTAAAGGTTCCGCAAAGTGTGCGGAGCGTGAATTGTAATGAGTCAAGTCAAAGGGTTGTCTGCCCGAAAATAATGTAAGATAATAGAAAGCGAGTCGGCCTACCCATGGCCCGCGAACCATGGGAATGTATAAATAGAGCGAGGCTCTAAGGGTAAAAAGCAGTTTTTGGTTCTGATCTAAAGTGTTATAGGTTTAGGAATGCAATAGTCGCTCTGAGTCTGTAAGTCTGAGTTGGGGTTGGTAGTAGTTAGAGTAAGCTCTGCAGCTGTGTGCGCAGAGGCTTGGTAGAGTCTGCAGCTATGTGAGTGGACCCCTGCAGCTAAGTGCGTGGGGCGGAATTGGATTGTACTGAACATAAGATTAATATAAGATAAGTGTTTCTGAATTCTTATGCATCTGGTTGCAGATCTGACTGTTTGTTCTTATTTTGTGCATATCTTTAAGATTTATGGTTGCGCGCGCTGGTGATAACTATTGAATGCTTGATTAAGACACCCAGAATTAGATCAGATCTATAATAACCATAATAATAATAAGGAATCTAGGAAGTGCCCCATCGCAAAGCTACACGAAGGCCAGACAACTTTGCAGAGCAGTGCGAGTGCGTGGATCAGTTCGTGACCCCTCCAGACCTCCTCAAGACATCCCTAGGGTGCAGAAACCTAGTTCCAGCACCCTCCCATACTACCTCGGGTGAGACTTCAGTCCGCGCTCCACGGATTGTTACCGAAAGGGCCGGTAGTGCGGGATTTGTTTGGCTAAAACACTTCCGAACCTGGGTTAGGCCCCAATAAGCCAACAGGGAGGATGTTGTTCCGAGGTCAATTAATTGATTTTGTAAATTAAAGACACGAAATAAAACAAAGGGGTAACTAGGCAGATAAGGATTACCAAGTCGCTGTGAATTGCAATATACCACCTTAATGAACCAAGGCTTTACGTACGAGCAAACAATATCCCTGAATGTTATGTTCAATGTATCACGAGTGACAAGGTGGTCGACACAATTACCTATGGTGGGATAGCAACCTAGTAGGGACTTCCAAAATATACTCTAAGGTATGTTGAAGCACAGTCTGTAGTAGTGTTTTTTAATGCATAACCATTCAATGAGAGCATTCCCATATACTTATCATGCATGGAGTGCCATCCGATATACCCGAAGGTACATGGAGAATGATCTGATACACTTACATACGTGGAACGAGATGCCACCCCCCGATTGTAACGCTAACAAGAAACCACAACTACTACGTTTAAAGACATCATAACACGTCTGTAGCATAGAATTATAGATGTTTGCGTTAAGTTTCAAATATTCTTAGATTAATTGAGGTGAATTTTAGAGTTTGTCTTGAAATATGTTTACATTTCAAGGCTCAAAACTTGATGTCATCTGAACACGTCTATGATGCAACTAATATGACAAAAAAAACTCTTTTCATTTTTCTTTTAACAATAAAAATACTAACTGAGTAGGGGAAGAAGAAATCAATCAACAATGAAAAAACAAGTGATGCAACAATTGATCTCCTCAACTTCAGTATTCCAATCAAAATCAAATCCATATATGATGCCAAACCAAGCAATGTAATCTATGAACAATTCCCCTGAAAACTATGCAAATGTAATCTATAACACAATTTCATTTCCTTTTGTGAAAATGATAATTCTAACTATGAAAATGTAATCCATGCAAGAGAATTCTTCAAAACAAACACAAGATGATTCTAGATCGATGAAAGAACAATATAAAAATACTACTTTTGCATAATAGTATCTTCTTTCATTAATGCACTAAAAGAACAACCAAGTACAAAGGAAATTCCTAACGAAATTAAAAGTAATTTGAGATTTCATTAACAGAGGACTCAAACTAAAATTTTGTGAAAATTCCAAAGACCGAAAGAGATGACACTCAAAGGCGATTAACGCTCATACATATTTTTAGCTCCCCCCTCCTCGGTGATTAAGGGGGAGATTTTTTGCAAAAAAGAAAGCAAAAACATGTAATTTCATACAAGTGATCGGTTTTACAGAAACAATGACAAACTTAGAGAGTCAAGAAAACATTCTGGACCAAAGCAGATCAAAGAGAAAGGCAAGGAATGCAATTTTTTTGCATCATACTGGATCAACGTGTTACGAAACCAGCTCAAGAAAAGATAGAAAAGATGGATCAACGCCTTAGAATTCAGCCTCTTCGAGGGGGCAACCTCTTTACATTACATAAATGAACAATTCTTGGATGATACAAATGACAAAACCTCCTTTCTATATATAGGAGTCTAAGGAGTCACAATATAATCCAGCCGAACTAACAATAATAATATAAAGCCACAAAAATAACAATAGAGGGATTCTATGGGGCACATAAATAACAATATGGGGGTAATAGGGGCACAACAATATAAATAAGGGGTATAACTACAATAGTAATGGGGTAATCACTAGTATTATAGGGACCCAACATGCCCCTCTCCTTCAAAAAAGTGTTGTCCTCAACGCTTGAGTAGTTCTGGATACTTCTGCATAAAATTCTCATCCTCCCATGTGGAATCTTCAGCGGATAAGTTCTTCCACTTGATAAGATACTCTGAAATTGATCGATTTCGTAGCTGTCGAGTTCTTGTTTCTGTGACTGCTTCCGGTTCCAATATAATTTTTCCTTCCTCGTCAAGTTCTGGCAATATTGTTTGAACTGGGAGCTTGTCGCCTATAACCTTCTTTAAACATGAAACATGGAAAACTGGGTGCAATCGAGAAGCTGCAGGAAGCTCCAATTTGTATGCCATAGTACCAATCTTTTGCAACACCTTGTACGGACCATAATACTTTGGTGATAATTTATTATCCTTCTTAGCTTGCTTTAGGGACATTTGCTTATATGGTTGTAGCCGTAGGAATACCCAATCACCTACATCAAAACTTCTTTCACTGCGATGTTGATCTGCCTGTTGTTTCATTCTATTTTGTGCCAACACGAGGTTATCCTTTAAGAGTTGGAGGACTTGTTGTTGATGTTCGATGTGATGTTCCACTGCCTGAACCTTAGAATTTTCTCTTAAATATGATGTGATGGATGGTGGTTGATACCCATAAAGTGCCATAAATGGGGTCATTTTTGTTGCTGTATGGAAGGAAGTGTTATACCACCATTCAGCCAGAGGCAACCATTTGACCCATTGTGTCTGTTTATCAGATACAAAGCAACGAAGATATCCTTCCAAACATTTGTTTACTATCTCAGTTTGCCCATCAGATTGAGGATGATAAGATGAGCTATGAGCTAACTGAGTACCAAGACAAGAAAATAATTCTGTCCAAAAATTTCCAGTGAAAATGGGATCTCTGTCACTTACAATAATCTTTGGGTTTCCATGTAGCTTTTGAATTGTTTCCATAAATGCAGTAGAAACTGTACTGGCTTTAAATGGATGTGATAATGCACAAAAGTGTGCATACTTGGTAAGTCTGTCAACTACCACCATGATGACACTCTTTCCCTCAGACTTGGGTAAACCTGTGATAAAATCCATTGAAACCTCCTCCCAACGTTGGCTTGGAATGGATAAAGGTTGTAATAGACCCGGTGTCTTAATTGTTTCAACTTTATTTTGTTGGCAAACCAAACATTCCGCCACAAACTTTTGAATATCTGATTTAAGGCCATCCCAAAAAAATTCCTTCTTAACCCTGTGGTAAGTTTTTAAAAATCCTGAGTGCCCTCCTAAGGGAGAAGTGTGCAATTCCATAAGAATCTTTTGTTTTAGCTGGGAATTCTTACAGAGGTATAAGCGATCTTTGTACCATAACGAATCATTTTTCCAGCTAAATGTATCAGACGTACTGGAATCTTGTTGTAGCTTTCGAATAAGTGCCCACACTTCTTCGTCATTCTTCCATTCCTCCCTTGCTTCGTTTATCCAATCTGGTTGGATAATAGAAATGGCGCACAACAATGCTTCCACATCCTCATCCTTTCTTGAGAGTGCATCTGCCACCACATTTTGCTTCCCTTTTTTGTAGATGATTTCAAAGTCATAACCCAACATCTTTGTGACCCACTTTTGTTGCTCTTCAGAGGATAATCTTTGTTCTAAAAAGTATTTAAGGCTATCATGATCCGTTTTTACCTTGAAGTGTCTTCCCATTAGGTAGGGTCGCCATTTCTTAAGTGCATGGAGTATTGCCAACATTTCCTTCTCATAAATAGCTTTGCTTAAAAACTTTCCCTTGATTGGACGACTTTCAAAAGCAATGGGTCTTTCATCTTGCATTAGAACAGCACCAATTCCATTTCCTGAAGCATCACATTCCACAATAAAGGTTTTTGTGAAGTCCGGTGTAGCTAAGACCGGTGCTTGGCACATTGCCTCTTTAAGATGTTCAAAGGCCTTTGTTGCTTCCGGAGTCCATGAAAATGCATCTTTCTTCAATAATGTTGTTAGAGGTGCTGCTATTCTCCCATAATTCTTAACAAACTTGCGATAATACCCTGTCAACCCAAGAAATCCTCGCAGATGCTTTATGGATGTGGGGATTTTCCATTCCTTAATGGCTTTAATTTTGCTAGGGTCTACCTTAACTCCTTCATGAGATACAATATGACCCAAATATTCCACCTCCTGGACTCCAAAGAAACATTTGGATCTTTTTGCATATAATTGTTTCTCCTCCAATAGTTGTAGCACCCTGTCAACATGTTCAACATGATCCTTCCAAGACTTGCTGTAGATTAGTATATCATCAAAAAATACTAACACAAATTTTCTAAGGAATGGTTTGAAAATTGAATTCATCAAACCTTGAAATGTTGAAGGTGCATTGGTAAGGCCAAAAGGCATGACCAAAAATTCATAATGACCCTCATGAGTTCTAAATGCCGTTTTCGGAATGTCTTCAATCTTCATTCTGATTTGATGATATCCCGAACGAAGATCCAACTTGGTGAAGTAAATTGATCCATGCAATTCATCCAGTAATTCATCAATGACAGGAATGGGGAACTTATCTTTAATAGTGAGCTTGTTGAGCTCCCTATAATCCGGACACATGCGCCATGATCCATCCTTCTTGTGCACCAATACTACTGGAGCAGAGAAAGAACTTTGACTCGGTTGAATTATACCAGCCTCTAGCATTTCTGCAACCATACGTTCAATTTCACTTTTTTGGACATAGGGATATCTGTACGGCCTGATGTTTGGAGGAACACTTCCTGGAATCAGATGAATAGCATGATCATGATCACGCATAGGTGGGAGACCTTTGGGAGTCTCAAATACCTTGGAATGATTGTCCAGGACTTTTTGGAGATCTGGAGAAATAGATGATTCCAATGTGGAAACATCTAGCGAACATAATTGTGCAATTACACCTCTTTGCTCCTTTTTTAGAAGCTTTGTCATACCATTAGAGCTGATTATCTTTCCTGGTTTCCCTGCAATACCCCTTAATTCAACTTCCTTTCCTTCCGTAGAAAATTTGATGAAAAGTTCTTGAAAATTAAAAGCTATTGTACCCAAGGATTGTAGCCATTGGACTCCTAGTACAACATCAGCACCTCCCATTGGAATGGAAAGCATTGGGCTAGTCAATACATATTCTCCCATGGATAGCTTGATATTATGGCACTTTCCAGAGCAATTTATTGTTCCTCCATTTGCAATCATCACTTGACACTCTGGTGCTGGATATAGGAAGCAATTCAATTCTTTTGCTACCCTACAATGAATAAAATTGTGGGTGCTTCCTGAATCAATCAACACTATTACCTTTTTCTTCTTGATTTGTCCTTCTATCTTGATGGTTTGAGGAGTGGTAATTCCCGCCAATGCATTACAAGATATGGTCGGATTTATTTGTTCTTCATCTAGGCTTTGTTCCTGGAGTATATCTTCTTCTTTTGACCTTTCTTGCTCCTTTTCTTCTTCCTCTTCACAATCTATGTAGAATAATTTCTTCTCAGCACACTTATGACCTTTAGTGTATTTGCTATCACAACTGTAACAAAGCCCTTTTGCTCTTTTTTCTTCCAATTGTTGTGGTGTCAACCTTATAGGTTGTGGAAGACTAGGGGCAACAACACTTCCGTCTTTATAGTTGTGAGTGGTATGCTTCCTGGTTGCCATAATTTTGCTTTCCATTTTTCTTGCTAACCTGAATGCCTTCTCTAATGAATCAGGTTCCCAAAGGCGAACATCATGTTGGATATTATCCTTTAAAGACCCTATGAACACATCAATCCTATGCTCCTCTGGAATATCTTTTACCCTTATGTTCAATTTTTGGAACTCCTCAATGTGCTCCATTATTGAACCCTTTTGTTTGAGACTTATCAATTGGCTAAAAAAAGTGTTGCTTTTTGTATCTTCATAATGTGCTATCAATTCTTCCGTAAAAATTGCCCAAGTGATAAATTGTTTACGAGAGCAAAGCCATTGATACCATACAAACTGATTTGGTTCCAAATATAGTTGCCATACGTACCTTTTGTGTGTTTTGCACATTATTGAGATCGAAGAATTGCTCCATCTGTAATATCCATGTGGCGGGATCCTTGCCATCAAACTTCCTCATATCGATTTTTGGAATATGGTGGGTCTTCGATCCAACATTAGAGTCTATGGAATCATGATTAACATTTCTTTTGTTCTCATCATGAGTTTCCTTTACTACCTTTTCACCATTAGTAAGTATTTCTTGTAGAAAATTTTTCAAATCTGTCTTCAAATCTGCCATGTCTGTCTTCAAATTTGCCACATCTCTCTTCAAATCTGTCTTCAAATCTATCTTCAAATCATCCATCTTAGCTTCCACGCCATTTATCTTAGATTCCATGCCATTTATCTTAGCTTCTGTTAGCTTTTGTGAGCGTGACATTTGTTGCACTTGTTCTTGTAATTTTGATATATCATGTAGCATTTCTTCCTCTTCTTCATGAGTCATGCTAGAGCTTTCAGGTTCCTTACTAGGTGTTTGCATTTTCTTTCCTCGGGGCATCAGTTACCGATAATAATGCTTTACTATGCCCTTTGAATTCCGTTAAACCAAGCTTACACAAAAATTTAAAAAAAACTACACACCTTTTTTTCACTTTATAGAAGCCTGATATTGAATCTGATGTATCTCTGTAATTTCAGATCATCCAGTTCTGAAATTGCGACCTGTAGTAGCCTTCTATGTCCTCTTTCCAATGCCACAAGTCTGACCCAAATTGGATTCTCCAAGGAAGAGTTATGTGAAATCTCCCACAGTGACTTGCTTTTAGACTAGTTCAGTAGAGCGAACTTGTACGACGTGCCACGAGTCACTGTTTCAATCTTTGGATCTGAAACACACATACAAGAAACTACAGTCCGTCCTCTTTCTGTACCTTCTTACGAAATTTCAATCTAATTCCCAGAGAGAAAGTTATGACGATTTTTCCCAGGTCACCTGTTTTGAATGTAATTCAGGAGTCTGCAAAAAGACCAACTTCCTCAGATCATATCTCCGCAAATATCATGCGAAAAGCTCTGAAATTCGGACCCAAGGTTCAACGCGATTTCTTCTCAAATGGGTTTTTTTTGAGACTTCTGAAATGTCACAGAAAAAATGTTATAGCGAAAATGCCACGATGACCTGTTTGGAGCAGCGAAACCTTAGAATCCAAAGCTCTGATACCAAATTTTATGAAACCAGCTCAAGAAAAGATAGAAAAGATGGATCAACGCCTCAGAATTCAGCCTCTTCGAGGGGGAAACCTCCTTTAAATTACATAAATGAGCAATTCTTGGATGATACAAATGACAAAACCTCCTTTCTATATATAGGAGTCTAAGGAGTTACAATATAATCCAGCCGACCTAACAATAATAATATAAAGCCACAAAAATAACAATAGAGGGATTCTATGGGGCACATAAATAACAACATGTGGGTAATAGGGGCACAACAATATAAATAAGGGGTATAACTACAATAGTAATGGGGTAATCACTAGTATTATAGGGACCCAACACAACGTAGGTGCAGAATAGGAGACAATGCACTATAGTGTAGGTGCAGAATAGGAGAAAGTGCACCACAGTGCAAATACACTAGATCAACACAAGTTTAGAACAAGAGAAGGTGTGATGCAATCCAGATACACGAGATCAGCGCGGGTGTAGAATAGAAGAAGGTGTGTTGCAGTGCTGGTACATAGAAGGCTCAGGTGCGTTGGGGCGCTCTGTCTCAGAACAAAGAAATGTGTTTGGTAAGTTTCAGTCAAAACACGACACAAGAAACCCAACCAAGCTCAAAATATGTTTTCTTAAGATCAATCAATGTCCGAGTGAGTCAATTATATTTGGTTTAAGAGGTGTAAACGATGCTAAGGTCAATGAACCCACTAAGGGAAGAATTGTTCCCCAATATGGTCACCAATTTGTTATGCGGAATTTACGATTGCAAATAAAGGTGAATACCCTAGATTTAGTGGCCTAGTCTAGAACAACAAAAGGTAAAGAACATAAAGTTTTCCTTAGAGATATTAGAGTATGGGAATGAATCCTACCTCAAATATGTAGCAAGATTCATTTTCCTCCTTGCTTGTAAGCTCCAAGTGCTATAATTAGAATTTGCACACATGATTAAAACAAGAAATAAATATAGAACATCTATGTAATGTAATCTAACATCTCTATGTAATGAATAAACATGGAAATGAAATACATGAATGTAAACATAACACAACACATATAGGAAAACAAGATACTACTTTTATTAATAGAAATAGGAGAGTGATTACAACCATAAATAACAGGTGATTTTGTAGATGACTCCCCAAGTTGACTTGCCCTTCCTTGTCACAAAGAACACCTCAAGATCAACCCTAATGCATGAATACAATGACTCCTCTATGTTCAAAGTAGCAACACGAGGGCAATATCAGTGTCCAAAATCCAACCCTGATGTTATGGATGGCAGTAAATTTATAGGAGAAGGATGGTAGTTTTGGATTTACCATTATGGGATTGATATCCACATATCATGGGTGTTGAAAATGCAGCAAGAAAGTCTCAATTTTGATTTTTCCTTAATCAAATTGAGGAAATTCAAAATTCCACATAAGAAGACAACTTGGATGATGTTAACTTGTGTGACATGGCTTGTGTCACCCAGTTTACTTAGTAAATTCGAGTTGGAGGAGTTAGAGTTCAATTCTACATGTCTGATTGCTAATTTTTAGCAATCAAGGTCAATTATCGCAGGTTGTTTTCAGTTAAACCAGTTCCAACTTTTGGAGGAACTAGTGGAAGACCAGTTAAGTAGTGGGACTTCAGTCAAACTCAATGATCATCTAGTTAATTGATCAATCAACCCAAAATAGCTAGTTCATGTAGAGAATTCAAGTTACCTAGTTGAGGTGGAGATTCCAAGGCAATGTAACATCAGTTGTAGACTCGTATTGAGTGTATAGGTGTTTCATGCAATCAGAGGATTAGCCTAAGGAACTGTATAATTCAATTAGAGGAATTTCCTAAATAATAGGGGTTAATTATTCAAGGAACAACGCAAGGAAATATGAGCTCAAGTTGAGACAAAATTTGATTAAGTCTGGGTCGGAGGCCTTTAGTGAGAAGAGAGATAGGCTATGCACTATTAATGTGTGCTCAGTTGAGAAAAATCAATAATTGTAATACATATCTATTCATTTGATTAATGCAAGTAGGCATTAGGGTTTTTAGCATATTATTTTCCCTAGACAAAAATACTTGTTGCATTTGTGATTTCATCTTGCATGTCTGAAATTTTTGTTCTAGATTATGAATTACTTTCCATAAAGCAATAAAGTAGGTTTGTATCTTGTGATTTTGATTAAAATTTCATGAGTAGTTGGAAATCTATAGCCTAATTATACATATTGGAGTAGAATTCACATTAGAGAATGAAATTTGAAGTTGTTTCTCAGAGGTTCAAATTTGAAAATCAATGTAATAGGATTTCTTAAGAGCTGAGAAGATTGCCTTCAATGGAATAAGGCTAGAGTATGCCTTGGAAGACACCTCTAATTTTGTTGCATGAAAGGATCGCATGGAGGTGGTATTGTATGACAATGGATTGCTATAATACATCAAGATAAATGTTGCAAAACTACAAGCATTTGATGCCCAAAACCTTGCTCAGTAGAAGAAATATGTAGCGGAGGCGAGGAGAATAATATTGGAGAGAGCATGGGATCACATTGTCTCAAATATACATGAAAAATAAGCTTAGTTTGCAATGTGGAAAGCACTGACAGAATTGTTCGAGAATAGTAGTGACCACGAGAAGCTAGCACCCAAGGATAAACTTCGAAGTATTAAGATGCATAAGAATGAAACCATTCCACAATATCTAAGCAAGCACACACAATGTTGTGATGAACTGGGCAGGGTCGGTGTTACTGTCCCTGAAGATGACTTGGTAAGCCTAGCCCTTGTGGGCCTTTCCAAGAGTTGGCATAACTATCAAGATTTGATGAACGGGAGGGAGAAAATACTGAATTGGGAGAAAATCCTTGCTGAGGGAAAGGATTTGTAAGCATTGTCGGTTGAGATGGCGTAGGATTCTGAGGCAATTGTTGGATGCAAGTTTGACCTCTAGAAGCTACTTGAGCTTCCCACATTTGGCGCATTTGGGGTAAGAGAGAACACTCATGTGTATAATGGCCATGTACACCACAACATGCACAATGATTGTTCGTACAAATAGCCTTGTTCTTCTTGGGTTGACTGCCCTATTGCTGGTTATTGGTGTTAGGCTAGTTCCCCTAGGGTTCACTATGTAGATTACCTTGATTACCCTGGTTACTCTGGTTACCCTTGTTACTCTTACCCTTATTCTTTTTCTTCGAATTTTGGGGATTGGTCACACTTTGATGTGTAAACACTTCACCCTGAGAGGGCGGTGGCTGCTGGAGCTGAGGATTCATGGGAGGCTACGATGCTAATGCTTGAGGGGCTGGAGCGCTCGGTTGTGTAAAGGGATAAGATGATGGAGGGGAAACATTTTGGTAGACAGGTTGAGCATTGGCTGGCCCTGAAAACATGTTGCTAGCAGGAGGGGCATAAGTGTTGGAGGAACTGATGCCCCCCTGCGGATAACCATAACTTTGCTGAGTATATGGAAAAGGATGTGAAATGGCTCGAACGATACCATCGATGGTGTGAGATGCCCCCGGTGCATTGGCAGCACCAGGATGGGGGAGGTCTAGAATAACGATATAGACATAACCAGATTACACATAAATCAAGTCATATCTCAGAGTGGTTTGGAGAGCTTCTTCCTTTATTTGAGGAAAGTGAGGAGCGACATCTTTAGAAATGGGCGATAAAAGGATCCTAAGAAACCAATCAAGGTAGACACAGTCTTCGAAGGGCGGGGCATTACATGTGCTCCTCCTTCTACGCCATTCCTGAACATGATCAGAAAGACGAGTGGCATAGGACTGACAGAATGATTTGAAATTGATCAAGGATCTAGAAAAAACCTAAAATTTATAGTTATTGGATTCAGGTGGAAGCAACGTCATTATGTAGAGCTCGCAGAAACGACTCCAACGCAACTTGAATGGGTGCATTTGGACTCCGAATGAATAAGAAACTGCTTCTAAAAATTTGTGACGAAACAATGTTTTATTGCTCGACACATGGCAAAAGTATAAGTTCAGCTCAGTAACAAATCTCCAACTTCATTATAATGGTAATGTCTTCCGTTTAGTTGCAAGATGAAATAATGGGTTGAATGATTTAAGGGTGATTTTTATTATGGCGCATTAAAATTTATATTTAAAATGCATTACATAAAAATTAAAACTAATATATGTAAACCATATATTAAATATCCATATTGTGCATTTGATTTATTATATGCAACATATATATTAAATGGCGCATTTTATAAGCCTATGTTAAAACTATGGAAAACAGAATATTACAAACCATGTTAACATTATTAAAGTGCATATGGTGGTATGAACGTATATTTCAAAATGGTTAAACGTATTAAAGTTTCCATATATGGTGAATGCATATGCTATAAAATGGTGAACGCATATATGGTAATGTAATGCTAAGAAATAATAATAGGAGAGTTGTGAGAAGAATTTTTGGAGTAGCTTTGGAAATTTGGAGGCAGAATTTTGCAAGTTTATTTTGGGAGTTGTAAGAAGTCTTTTTCAGTGTTGTCAGTTGCGTCAGATTCCTGAGGCCGAGCAGATCACAGCTAGACTAAGAAAATCACTATTTCAATTAAAGATCGTTTTGGGATCATTTAGTATCAGAGTAGGTTGTTGATAATTGTGATTTGAAGTGTTGTGCATGATCACCAGGAGAAAATCAAAGCTTGTTGCAGGAGATCCAGAAGTTGGCTCGAGAAGAAGGACAACCCGAGGAGACGAAATCTCTGAAGAAGGATCTGATGCAGGCTTCGTGGATTATTTCATGACCTTGCTATCCATGGTCGAAGAAATGTATCGAGTTTAAGACAACAAAGTATAAAGATGAAGAAGGACATCCATCACAATTTGGAAAAGAAGAGGAAAGCGATCAAAAAGACCCTATCACTTCTCTCTTGAATCCATCTAAAACTTCGAAACCGTTGTTGAAACTCGATGTTAAGTTCGAGTTACCCATGTACAATGGAGAAGTTGATGTCGAGAAGCTTGATAATTGGGTCAGGCAAATGGAGGTATATTGTAGCGTGCAACAAATCGTTGAAGATGAAGTCAAAATCAGACTAGCATCACTTTGTTTAACGAGCATAGCATTGATCTGGTGGCAGAGTAAGTTACAGAAGGGTACAGAGAATATCGGTAAGATTTTTCCATCATGGTTTGATTTTATTACTGCACTTAGAAAGAAATTCTACCCATTGGGATATAAGGAAAAAGATTTAATAGAATGGAAACGACTAAAAGTTAGGAAAGGTCAATCAGTGTAGGAATATACAGATGAGTTTCGTAAGAAGGTGTTGATGTTAGATATTCCTTTGTATGCTCAAGAAACTCTAATGAAATACATAAGAGGATTACCTTAGTATGTTCGCAATACTATATTTATGTTCATTCCTACTGACCTGGATGAAGTGGCAGTACAAGCGACTTACATTGAAGCAAATAAGTTGGGAGTTGAGGTATCATCAGAATTGACAGCCAGAATGGAGAGCAAGGGAAAAGGGAAAGTGAAGAAAGTAAACTTCGGTAAGAAGGAGGTTGAAAATCTCTCTTGTAAACATTGCAAGAAAGAGGGCCATGACGAGGATCATTGTTGGCAATTGCATCCTGAAGTGAAACCAAAGTGTATCAAAAAAGGGAAGCAAAAAGTTGCATCAACAGTGAAATCGTTGGACCTAGGGTCAGATTCAGGCGATGAGACACAGATCACATCATTGATTATGACTGGTAAATCTGATGAAGGTAATGATTCTAACAGTTCTAGAGGAAAGTTATTTCATATAAGGGTTGTTATGAAACATACAAAGATCGACACATTGTTAGATAGTGGATCTCAAGTTAACCTAATTTCAGAAAAAGTGGTTAAACTATTGAGATTGAAAACCATAAAGCATCGTAACCTGTATACTTTAATTTGGATGAGAAGAAATCATTAATTATGAGTAACTGAGCAATGCATGCTACCGTTTGTAATAACTTCTCAATTTAAGGATAAGGTGATGTATGATGTGGTAAAACTAGATACATGTGGGATGGTCTTGGGTAGTCCGTATTTATATGATAGAAAATAAATCTTTTACATGGAACACATTCGATATCACTTGTTCAAAAAAGGAATTGAATATGTTGTACATTCTCATCACACAAAAGCAGATAAAACTATTTTTATAGTTGAACAGTTAAAACAAACCGCTTATGCCAGTAAAGATGTTGTGGTACAATCTAAAGAACCTAAGAAAGAGATCATTAAAGTTAATTACAAATAGATAGATCTTCTTAAGGAATCCAAAATTGTACATCAACAAGAGTTGCAACATGATAAGTTGAGTTTTGTTTCAGCTATGAAAGGAAAGCAGGGTATGGTTTCAATTATGTCAATACTTTCAATGTTTTTAATGGGTTTATTACTATTTAGTCGTGCCTGGATATTAACAACAAATATGAATGTAGATGTGGGTGAAAAAGGACTTGATATATTTTGTAGTTTGCGTGTTTTGCTGATGATTGCATGGATCAGTAAAGTGTACAAGTTCAAAACAGAGTGGATAGATACCGACCAAGTGGGAAAATGGAACCTACATTTATTTTATGGAACTTAAGCGTTTTGGTTGTCCAAAAGGTCTAAGCAGGGAGGAAATGATCCGAAATTGATCAAGGATCTAGAAAAAGCATAAAATTCAAAGTTACTGGATTTAGGTGGAAGAAGCGTCATTGCGTAGAACTCGCAGAAACAACTCCAACGCAACTTGAACAAGTGCATTTGGACTCTGAATGAATAAGAAATAGCTTGTGGAAGTTTGTGGCGAAACATTGTTTTACTGCTCGACACATGGCAAAAGTACAAGTTCAGCACAATGACAGATCTCCAACTTCATTATAGTGGTAATGTCTTCAATTTGGTTGAAAGGTGAAATAATGAATTGAACGAATTAAAAGTGATTTTTGTTATGGTGCATTAAAATTTATATTTAAAATGCATTATATAAAAATTAAAACTAATATATATAAACCATATATTAAAAATCCATATGGCGCATTTTGGAGGAGCATTGGAGATTTGCATGTAGAATTTTGCAGGTTTATTTTGGGAGTTGTAAGAGGTCTTTCTCAGTGCCGTCAGTTGCGTCGGATTTTTGAGGCCGAGCAAATCATAACTAGACTAGTCAGAAATTCCATTTATGTAACTTTGATATGTTGTATGACTTTTGAAGTTTTATTAATATTAAAGGCCTCCCTATTGAAGACTGGGCCCAAAGATGTAGGCTTTGAGATAGCTCAACTTCGTTAACAATTTCTTGCGCCATTTTCTTTCGCACATGTTTGTTGTTCTATTATTTTTCTGCAACATTATTATTCAGTTCTCCATGCTTTTCAATTTATGTGATTAAGTGGTGTTCTAATAATTCATGCATTAACTTGTTTTTGAAACATAAGCAAATCACAATTTCGATTAAAGATATTTTTGGGATCACGGAATGTGGTCAAGAGCTCCGTACCGGTGTCGTATTAGAGAGGTAACTGAAAATATGAGAGAAATTCTCTAGCAAGTATCGTGAAAATGGAATGAGAGGCGGCGGGCTGGTCCACATACCATTTAGCAGCATCTCCAGTGAGCATGTGTTGGAACAACCGAAGATGAATGGAGTCATCGGTGATGGAATTGGATGAACACCACATATGGAAGGAGCGAACGTGATTGGTGGGATTCTCTCCAGAATTACCCTCAAACTTCAGGATGTCAAAGAGGAGCTTTGTCAGCATAGCTGGCCAACTAGCATTGTGATGTATAGGGTCATTTATCAACTGGATAAAATCCAGGAGACTTAACCCAGCCATGAAAGGTAGCAGAGGCGCTGCTGAAACGGTTCCGGAAGTGATTCCGCTAGATGTGACTACCAAGGTAGAATCGAAGCCAACACTAGGTTGGGTTCCTGCACTAGCAGTGGGTTTAGACATGGTGATGGTATCAGGTGAAGGAGGCTTTAAATTAGATGGGGAATCAGATGAACCAGAAGAAGAGTCGGTATAGGGACTCGAGGGACTATGAACTCGAACCCTGGGGGGAGGAGTAATATGCCCAAACGAAAACTGGGGATGAAGGCTTAAGTGTCTCCGTGACAAACGCCTTGGTGGCACAATGGTGGTAAGACACAAGTGACACGGAAATGGAGAAGGGAGCTCAACAAGATGTTTTTGTCTCCGAGTGTTGAGATAAATTAATTAAGTTAAGTCTTGGCTTGGCGGTGTAAACCAAGCGCCCTTCACTTAAGGTGTATTTGTGTGTGAAAGTGTTTTTATTAGTTAAGCCCAGCTCATGTTAGATAATAATAATAATAATAATAATAATAATTGTTGAAATAAAATAAAACTAAAAATATAAAATGAACAGCAAATCAATTAACTAACCCCACCCAAACTGGGTTTGCAAACACTGTGTTGATTGGTGGCTAAATCAATTGAAAACACACTAAAAAGGGCAAGATATCTAAGAATTGGTGTGACCGGGATTAAATGACACTATACTTCTGGAAAGTGGTGCAGCAAAAGATAAAAAACAAGAGAAGAAAATCGTTGCAAAAAGATAGGGAGATGGGTGTGAAACCTAGGGCAAACAATGGTACCCTAAGGTGAATGACCAAACATGGTTTAAAATGAAACTTTGGATGGAAACAACCTATCTTCGAAGATATTAAACAGAAAGGTACAGATCTGGAAAATATGGTTGAAAGTGTTGCAGAAACTCAAACTTCTTACTCAGCTAGACTCCTCTTATAAAGGTGGAAGCGTATTAGAATCCCGAAGTGGCTAAATTCCACTTCGACGAGTAAAATAGAGTAGACCAAGGACTAAGTGGGATAGGACAATGGTTAACCAACCTAGCAGATAGCTCTCGAAAAATCCCAGAAACAGATTAGGAAAAATCCTAGAAACCCTAAAAATCACAAGTACTGACCTGATTCCTTGGAGATCACACTTTTTGGTCCAGAAGGTGCGCTCTGGATCTCCGAATTGCACTTTTGGGGCAAAAAAGTGCGATTTCTACTCCTTGATTCCCGGTCGGAAAGTCTCGGAAAAATTTGTTGTCTTTATTGTGACTAGTTCTTGTGACCCGTGGAAAAGACCAGAGAACTTACAGAAGTTAGAATTTTGACTGATCTAGGGTTATAATACTAGTAAACAAGATTAAGAGACTGAAAAAAGAAGAAACCCTAAGTTGAAAACTAAAGGTCACCTAGGTTTTTGGATCTGAAGTAAAGCCTAGTGGAGTTGCCAATTTTGTTATAGTGTTTTCTTCTCATATGTGTATGAAAAGAAATCACCTAAGATTGTGGATGACATGTAGTCTTAACAATATAAATGGCTACTAAAAATTGTAGATCTGCAGCAAATGATAGAAACAAAACCTACCAAAGCCCTGATCTATTCCACGATCATAGTTAAACAACAAAATGAAATAGTAATAAATGTGGGTAACTCAAATAATCTAATGGAAACCAGATACATAAAGAATATATTTTATTAAAAAACATCTGTGAAGGGAAAAAATAAATGTTACTAGTCCCCCTCTATGGGATGGGTTCTTGGCTATCCTCAAATGTCTTCAGCTTTTCGATAGAGTCTCTCTCCTCTATAATGTGTAAAACCCAGCAAATGAAATATTTGAGCTTAGTGAGAACTCAAATGGAAAAAAAATAGGTGTGCGACAATGATAATAATTAGAGTTACAACAGTGAGTGCAACAATGAAAATGATCAAAAGTGAATAATGAATGGAAAACCCTTCTATTTATAACGAAATGTTATGTTATCATCGAATAATGAGCAATAATAAAATATTATTAACCTCATTCTAAAAATAAGCACTTGGAATATTTTATTATATTTGGTTAGTAGGGAAAAAGTATTTATACTTTTATTTAAAAATAATAAATAAATAAATGATTTATTTATCATCTCAAGAAATATGGTTAAGGAATAATAAACAAATAATGATTTATTTAATTATTCTTAAGGGATTTAGTCAAACTTGACAAGGAATAATTAATTAATCAATTAATTATTCCTAGAGAAAAATAAGATAATTAATAATTTATCTGTTTATTTTTCATAACTGGGTCAAATGTGACAAGGAATATTAATTAAACAATGGTTTAATTATAAATTGCTTAACAAATGTGGTTTATGAAGTAATTTCTCATAGTGGAAGCCATTTTACTATGGTAAAATTGGCCTTACATGGTGTACTTCGATTCATCTAATAACTTAAGGATAGATGATCAACTTTTTGTGATAACACTTATGGTCTACTTTGGTACAAGAGGAGATAAGGCGAAAACAAACTATGGGACCTCATTCAAAGAAGAGGAAGAGGACTTTTCTCTAGTTAGCAAAGGCATGAAGGTTAAGGGAAAGAAGTCCCAAGGTGAGGCCGAATCTAGCCAAGAGGGCAAGAAGAAAGACTTGTCCAAAATTAAATGCTTCAATTGTCATGAATTCGGGCATTATGCCACGAAGTGTCCAAACAAAATGTTTAGCAAGGAGTCTATAGTAGAAGAAGAAGGTGAAGCATTGGCTTCACAGTTTCATCTAGATTTCATCCTTATCGCATGCATGGCCAACACTGTGATGGGGAGTGTTTGGTACTTGGATTCGGGTGCCTTATTCCACATGACTAGGTGTAGAGAGTTTTTCAATGACCTATAGGAGAAATATCTCTAGATGAATATTGAGTTTGGAGACAACGGAACGTACAACACGACTAGGATTAGTACAATCCCCTTTCAGAGGGAGTCAAGATCCTCTCTTAGACTCAAGGATGTCATGTTCATTCCAAGCCTAAAGAAAAATTTCATATATGTTGCAGTTTTCGAAGACAGTGATTATGATGTGATCTTCAAAAAATGAAAAAAATTCTTAAGACACATAGCCATAGGATAGGTGAAGCAGATCAAGGTTTGATTCAAGAACTTGTATGCACTTTAGGTAGAAGATGCATGCACAACCTTGAGGAGCAAGGCAAAGACTAGATATATGGTGGTTGATAGGGAACATGTTTGACCTCTCAACATGCAACCTCATAAGGAGCCTTAGGAAGTTATGGAATAGCCACAAATGGAGAGGCAGAGAGGAGTAAGTGTGGAGACATCCACTAAAGCAAATACCACTAGTAAGGTGATATTTCAAACCAAGTGGGTAGAGGGAGCACATGCAACTATACCTCTAGGAGTGAGATGGAGTGATGTAGATCCTTAGTCCAAGAGTTATAGAAATTTGGGGAGGGTCCGTTGAGGCATTTTCCTCATGGATCATTACCTTGCTATTTGGGCCCATAGTATTCATTAGCAGGAGGATCAATGTCAGTCAGATAATGAGGAGTGCATAGGAGTGTTGATAGCAGAGAAGGAGGCTCAGTAGCAAAGTCAACAACATAACAACTTTCCTAGTAGACAATTACAGACATAATTGGTTCAATGTTTATTTTTTTATGCTTCTTAGTTGTAGATTTTGCAGTAGAATCAACAACGGTTAGAAGTGTTTCATGTAGTAAATTACACAAGAGCAGGATAGGGGTGGATGATAATCCATTTCTTGCTGAGAGGGAGTGTTGAAAATTTAGCAAGAAAGTATCAATTTTGATTTTTCCTTAATCAAATTAAGGAAATTTGAAATTCCACATTAGCAGACAACTTGGATGATGTTAACTTGTGTGACATGGCTTGTGTCACCCATTTACTAAATAAATTTGAGTTGGAGGAGTTAGAATTCAGTTATGCATGTGTGATTGCTAATTTGTACAAATGAAGGTCAGTTATCTCAAGTTGTTTTCAGTTAAACTAGTTCTAAATTTTGGAGGAACTAGTGGAAGGTCACTTAAGCAATGGGACTTCAATCAAATTCAGTGATCATCTAGTTAACTAATCAATCAGTCCAAAATAGAGAGTGCATGCAGATAATTCGAGTTACCCAATTGAGGTGGAGATTCCAAGGAAGTGTAACATTAGTTGTAGATTAGTCTT
The DNA here is from genome assembly GCA_031772625.1 of Pinus tabuliformis. Taxonomy (NCBI): domain Eukaryota; kingdom Viridiplantae; phylum Streptophyta; class Pinopsida; order Pinales; family Pinaceae; genus Pinus; species Pinus tabuliformis. Next base: position 161,131,855 of record CM062818.1, read on the forward strand.
GACTGTAAATGTGTTGCATGTAGTTAGATGATCAACCTAATGAATTGTGTAATTCAATTAGAGGAATTTCCCAAATAATAAGGGATAATTCCTCAAGGAACAATACAAGGAAATATGACCTCAAGCCAAGGAAAAATTTGACTAAGTTTGGGTCAGAGGCCTTTAGTGAGTAGAGAGATAGGTTATGCACTTGAAGGGTGTGCTCAGTCGAGAAAAATAAATTGTAATACATCTATATTCATTTGATTAATGCAAACAAGAAATGGGGTTTTTAGCAGATTGCTTTCCCTGGATAAAACTACTTGTTGCATGTGTGTTATTTCTTCTTGAATGTCTGAAATTTTTGTTCTGGATTGTGAATTACTTTCTGGCAGTAGAGTAGGTTTGTGTCTTGTGATTTTGATTAAAACTTCATGAGCAGTTACAAATCTACAACCTACTTTCTACAATGGGAGGATGAGCTCAAGGGATAAGAGGTGAAGTCTCCAAGGTAGGATTAGAGTTCTTATCCATGGTAAATAGTTAAAACAACCTTTGGAAGCTTTGAAATATTTTTTAATTTTCTTGAATTTCTAGAATCGGTTCACTTGAAAAAGGGAGAAACTAGTGTCAGTCAACATTAGTGCCTAAATGAGAAACATGCATTAAACGTAGGTGACCAAGAGGGTAGGGACAGTTGGGACTAAAAACACTGATTTTGAGCAATTGATTCGAGAAACTCAGACTTTTTGGAGGAGTCATGTGTAGGGATTTGTGAAGGGATGATGATAAAGTGTTCATGGATATTGATTGATCTGGTTTTCAGGCCTATTAAACAGATGTGAAAAAATGGCTTATAACAAATAAACCATTAGGGTGTTTGTTGGGGTTGATAAACCACTTGACGGGCAGAGACACTTGGGTACTAGCTAAGAAGACAAATAAATCACTATGTGCTGGACTTGGCGATAATAAACACTTATATGTTAGCTCAATTAGCTGATAAACTACCCAGATAAGTGGACTCTTTACTTCTAAAGTGTTAGCTTAGAGAGGCCAACTAGTAAACCACCCAAATATTGCGTTCATTCTCATAGAACTGAGTGGTAATTCACTAAGCCTTGGATAAAACCTTGTGATTGTTTTTCTACTAAACAAAGAGTCATTGTGGTGTTATGGTTGGGGATAGTTGATAAACCAATTGAAAAATGGATTCTTCTTCTTACAATTTTTTGACTAGTTATTTGTGAGAATACTCCTGAGGAATTGCCTCCTCGGAATTTGAATTAGGCTCGAGGGTGGTCAGCTGCTTGAAATATTGCATTGTAGCTAGCATATGCTTGGTGGAGATTTGAGGTACCTCCCTTAGTTTCTAGTTGTTAAGCTATAAATATGAGTGTATCTACTTGTACTTATGTTGCATTATGAATGTTGAATGATATTGTTATGGGTTATAACAATGAATGTATCAATATTTCTTATGGAGGAATAGTGTTATTCTTGGTTTCCTTTAATGAGATGCATGTGTGATTGTTCTCATGATTTGATAGGGATTTTCATATCCTTGTGATTGTTGATGCTTTCCTAAGTGGAGGGTTGATTACATAACATGTACGAATAGTTGTTGAGTTCATCTAATTGTCACTATGTGTGATTTCTATTGTTTGTTGTCATGAAAATTATGGATATCTTATATTTATGGACTAGTGAAAGTACATTGCTGATGTTGTGTGTGCCATGTTCTATTAGTGGAATTTTTGTTCGCCGCATGGTGTTCAGATGGATGTCAACCTAGGATGTCTACCTAATGAGTCAACCGAAAAAAAGGAAAAAGAAACAAATCTATATATATATATATATATATATATATATATATATATATATATATAATAAAAATAAAAAAACAGTCTTTCATTTATTGAAGGTGATTGACTAAATTTGAAAAATTCTCTCATTTATTGAAGAAGGTGGTTGATTAACTTTGAAAATATCTCTCTCGTTTATTAAAGAAGGTGATTGATTAAACTTGGAAAAGTTTTTCATTTATTGAAGAAGGTGATTGATTAAACTTGAAAAATTCTCTTATTTATTGAAGAAGGTGATTAGTTAAGTTTGAAAATATCTCTCATTCAATGAAGATGATGGTGGATCAATTCAAGGAGTAAAGTTCTATGAACCAAACCAAATCTATAATGTATGAACATAGATGATTAGCTATCCATTACTCTAAATTCAATTATTATTCTAATCACTCCAAAAAACAATTGTTTATAAGAGAATGCTTTGAGGATTTTTGGTTGGTTGTTTTGTTGGTTGAGTGAGTGAGTGTGAGAGAAGAGAAGAGTATGAAAGTTGTGAGGAACATTACGTAGAAACTCTAAAGTGGTTTGCAGAAGTCTTAGAAGGTAGAAAAAGGATGTTTCATCCACCCTCTTATGTAGAGAGCGAGGAGATGGAGTAAGGACTGATTGAAGATCATTTGTTGTACGGTAGATGCTAGTGCATTCATCATATTATTGTTTTGTATGCATAAATATTTTTTAGAAAGATTTATAATTTTGCAGAGGGATGTTGTGTTTTGTTGGTCTATGAAGTTCTCCTCATAGTCAAATTTGAAAATGAATGAAATCATGGCTCCGAGAGTTTGAGGAGTTGGTGGTCTCCATTTAGTAGTGGTTAAACAAGATAGGGGCGGTGGCCAAGAAAAATAGTATATTAGGAGTTGTATCTCCGTTTAGTGGTGTATGGATAGTCTAATAGTGGTTAGACAAGGCTTATTGGGAGTGGTGGCTTCCAAAAGGAGGAAGCTTGCAAAGCCATGTGAATAGAGAGTTCCTAGTTGGTGGTGGCTAGGAATACCTTTCATAGGGGTAATGGCTCCTAGCTGGTGGTGGTCAGTTGAATGATGTAAATAATTTATTTATATAATAATAAGAGAATGAGAAGTAGGACAACAAAAATGGGTGGTTTTTCTCCCCTTGAGGATTTCCACTAGAAATACTTGTGTCTCCTTGTACATGTTTATCTTGATGTTTATTATGGCTCTTTTATGTTGATTTTATGTTGCATTTATCTATTGTTGTTATGATGTGTCAATGTTTTAAATTTCTATAAATGACATTACTGATTCACCTCCCCCTACCCCCTTAGTAATTATCTAAATTTCTAACAAGTGGTATCAGAGCATGTTCTCTTTAGTGAAGCTTAACTATTCAAGAGTAGATCGTGGACCATGGCCAAGATTAAGAAGAGAATTTCTCAAAAGAAGAAGAGCGTTAAAAAAAAGTTAGAAAATTTTCATATCCAGAAGAACCCCTCTTTTTGTTGGTCAAGAATGTGCAGAATTACCAAGTTCCTCTTGCGCATGTAGCGATAATGATGCTCTTGAGATTGATGGGTTAGAAGATGATAATCAATCAATTGAGATTGATCTTTTAGATAGAAGTGGAGTAACCCTTTTAGAGAAGAAATCAATAGCAATGTTGGAGAAAAGGAGAGACCGGTTGAAGATAAGACTCAACTTACAACATTGGGTGTAGTACAAAGGCTCTCACTCAAAAATAGAGATTTGAGGAAATTGCTTCAAATTCTTGAAGAAAGAGAGAAAAATTTCAAAGAAGAAATTTCTAATTTAAAAACCTAGTTGGAAGAAGGAAAATTGAAGAAGGAATGAGGGAGAAGTATAAGGAAAAGGAAGATCATTGTCAAAGACTAAAAGTTGAAGCAGATTATGTAAGAGAAGAATTAGAAAGGACCAAATCTAACGCTTAAGCAACTACGAGAAAATTAAAAAATGTTGGAGCAGCTAGTAGTAGTGTGAAAAAAGAGTCATTCGGAAGAAAAACAACCAAGAAAGGAGAAAGATAATGAGCCAAGAAAGGTATATTCTCCAAGAAAATATATTGCTTCCATAATGAGAAATATCAAGTGTTTTAGCTATAAAAAATTTGGACATATTATAGCAAATTGCAGAAATAAAGAGATCAAGTCCTCTCAACAAAAGGATCAACCAAAGGAGAAGCATCCTCAAGAAAGCATGCAAGGAAGATTTCCCCCATCACGAAGATCATCAATAGTTAGGTATAATAGTCCTTTTTATGGTTATTGTTTCTCATGCAATGATTTTGGCCATAGGGCTATTGAATGCAGGGCATATGCAAGGAGTAGAAAACATATCAGTAGAAGATATCTGACTATTCCATTGTTCGTTGATCACATAAGGTGTTATGTGTGTGACAATAATGGCCATAAAGCAAAAGATTGCAAGCTACTCATGTGTTACAGGCGATCCAATCAGAGGGATACAATAATGCAAGGAACAATTTTATCTTTGAAACAAGAACTATAAATTCAAAACAGGAACTCTAGAAAAAAAACCCCAAAAAAACATGAAAAAAAGTGCTAAAAACAAAAAGTGTGTATACTAGAACGAAGTTTTTTTAGGGTTAATTGTCAACATATTTAAAAAATGGCAGTAAAACCATTGTTTTGTGCAAAAAACAATTGCTTTTGAGGAAAAAAACACAGTAATGTCTTTGGTAGAATAACATTTTTCTTTCCTAGGTATAATTTCAACATTTCTTAGTAATGACGATAAAGATAAAATAATGGGATCTGAAACACATTAAAATTCCATCAGTTTTCATCCATGTTGTTAAACATATAATAACATGACACTAAAGATCGCTAAAATTCTAATTGTTTTCAACCTGTTGATAGTACTAGACCCACCAACATGTCAAGGGGATCTCCCCGGTAAGAAGTCCCAATTAGACCTTAGACAGTTTGGTGTAGGAGTCCCAACAGTGGGTCACAAGGTAATGCCTTGACCGCAATGTCGTACAAAGGCAAGTAATATAACTTTGTGAGTAGCAAGGGTGTGACTGATGCAGTGAGTCAAGGATGGTGTATGAGAGGTTATAACACTTCGAAGGGAGAAGAAGGTGAAGTTGAGTTCCAAGTTGAAAGGGATTAGTCCCAATTCGGCCAAAACACACAACATAAAAGGACATGCATAGATTCTAGCGGAGTAGTCCACTCAGATGTGACAGTCACATCATACAAGGTAAGATAACACGTACAACACTCACGAATCAGTCCAAGATGAGTGTGACAATTGTTACAACATGGTTCATGTGAAAGGTCTGTCTGATGTCCGGCAGAGTAGTTGACATGGATGTGACAACATTAACAACATATACAACACATTAACAACAAGATTCATATAATTGCATGTGAATCAGTTCATACACAAGTACATAAGTTAAACAACATATATCATTAAGGCAACCGGAGCAGTCCAACTACAATAACATCATATCCATGAAAATGTGTTGGCTCTTATTATATAAAGAATTGTAAGTCTCAATCATACAATACATCCATGTAAACCTACTAGCCCCAATAGTGGAACGTTATAGCCACATCCGCCTGCTCCTCCAAAGAGATGTACTAGCTCCATGAAGTGGAGAAGCCAAGGTGCATTACAATACTGTCCAAGCCTTCTTCAAGATAGTCTTAGTAGAATCTTTGCTAACCAAAATCATATACAATGAGTTATGAGGGACTATTTATAGCAAAGGGTGGGGTGACCCTTGACATTCCCCTTTGTGACAGTTCAACTACCCTCATGACTCTTCACCTACTCCATGACTGTTACATCCAACTGTTGACACTCGGCTTACAATTGACATGACTCGACATTACAATGCACATGTACTCATGTGAGACAACATGGCTTGAGCAAGCCTTGCAAGACATCACTGACACTCAGTCCATTTTAGTGAGACCAACTCTTTGACATGCTTGTGATGGTGAAACTGGTGAGCTGATGCCAAGCTTGGTCGTCTGTGATGGTGTGCATGTACCTCATGGTGACATCTTGCTGAAGTGAACTCTTGCCTCTGTTGCAACTGGTGCATTGGTTCGGCCCCTTCATCCAACTTATTTGCTAACATGTGCATGGTATTCTTGGGTATGGTTGAACTGGAAACACACTGATGCATAGTGTCTGTGCTGATATTCAAGTGTGTGCTGGTGGTCATGCGCATCAAATTGTCGAAGTGCATGTTCAGTCCCAATTGGACTTTCTTCTTGTCTTCGCCTTGGTGAGTGTGTTGAATGGGTTGGATTGCATGCGTGCACTCAATGATATGCATGTTGTTGAATCCCTTGCATGAGATCAACAACATTGCTCACCATGTCTACATTGTGTCACCTGTTGGTATGGATCCTTAACTTGTACAAGTGAAATTTAATCCGTGAGTGCATTTTGTGCCCATTGTTGTTCCTGTTCCTGTTGCAACTCATTCGTCTGTCTGTGCAGCTTCATGTCCTTCCTGAGTTGCTACTTCAACACATGCAACTCCTTTTTTGTTCCATCTTCTGCCTTCGCGTGATCTTCATGTCGCACCGTCACTTCATAGCCGGAGTCTCCAAAGTTGCTTTCATCATCAATGGACCTGCTTGAGCTTACAACCTTGTTCTGCCTCCGTGTTGTCAACAACCCTCCTCTTGCATTCGTTGCATTTGGTATGTTGCCTTCAGCTACTGTTCATGATGTTGCTCACTGTGATGTTGCTGCTGTCATATATTGATGTCCTTGTCTATGAAAAACTTGATGTCTTCATGGGTAGGCAAGTCCATGGACACTTGATCGACTGCATCCCCAAGTGTGCTCTGAATGGTGTCTTCATCTCTGCTCTCCTGGAAACCATTGTACCTATACTGTTGAGAGGTAGATGAACACCTGGGATACCTGGAGACATGGAAACACTCATGGAAAGAAATATGTCAGTCGAAAACCAAAATGAACATGAGAACTGACTTGCAACATACCTGGGTGCATGATCACGAAGGTTGCGTAGTTTTGGCTGGGAGGTTAGGAGATAGACTGTTAAGACTGTGCAAGGCATAGTCTGGGTTGTTGGGAGACTGGCTAACTGTTGGAACTACGCAATGCACAATCCAGTCTGGCTGCTGACTGCTGGGATTCCGTAATGCACAATTCCAGTTGGGAAGGACTGCTGGCCTAGGGACAGATTTGCACAATTTCTTGGGCCAAGCACCCACTGTCCTCTAGAAATCCGCAAAACAGTCCTGGAGGCCAGTGTTGGGTAGGAATGCACAAATCTGTAGAGGACAGTGAGCCTTCCTTCCCCAGATTGCGCAATCCAGTCTTGGTGAAGGCAGAGTCCGGGCCAAGGTTGCTTTGACTCGCCGACGGGCAACTAAAAGCAACTAAGACAGTAAATGCATGGTGACACTAAGTGATAGAAGAAGTGATTGACAGTGCATGAAAAACATGAACGAAAGATTCAACAAACAGATCAACATGCATGTGGGTGAGGCAGTTCGCCGGTTGGGCGAACGTCCGTGCAAAAAAGTTTCATGCATGCGAAAGCAGTGAGATAGCAACTAAAATTGAAACGGAGCTAGGACAAGATAGTATGTATGTAAACAACAAAAAGTGTTCAAATAAATCAAGCAAACAATACTCGCACAAGCAAAAACACAAAAAGCGACAGAAATGCAGTACAAGGCATGGGAAGCGGGCTTACCCCAAAACAGCTGAGGTGAATGTGCAAGTAGCCGCTACAACACTTGGCGACACACTGGTAGAACTCCATCTCTCTAAATGGACCTTGTTCATGAAAAGAAAGTCTAACACCTCCAGAAGTATTGTTCAATTTTCAGCTCATCTTGGTTTCACACTAACTTGATTGTAAGATGTAGCATTTGCCAAACCCTTGGTCGATTGACACACATTCCAAGCCAAGGCAACACAATTGTTTTGATTGGGGTCGAGGGGTATATAAGTGCACAAGCAGTATAGTCGTCAGAGTCTTAGTTTCATCTCTAGTGTTGCTCCACTACCAGAAGGCCTGGACAGTACCCCGGTGGAGTCACATAGGAACACAAGCATGGCTCCGCTGCCAGCGAGCCTAGTCAGTACCTCGGTGGAGTTACTTGCATCACCTCCCTGCATAGGAAGCCTTTCCCTTCTTTTGCCTTATTCAATTTTTTATTTTGAATTTTTGACTTTTCATTTTTTTCATTTTTCACTATGCATAGCACTTATTCATTTCAGAGGCGGAAAATGGATCCCGACTTATTAAGACCAGAAGAGGTTGTTCCAGCAGAGAAGTAGTTTATTGTATCTCTGACTGCCTCTTAAGGTTTTCCCCCTTACCTTACTCTACTTGACTAAGCTGATAAGGGTTAACCCAAAAACAATCAACTAGAAAAGGTGACGTTATTTAGCGCACAAGAATTGTGTATACACCAAGGTTCACTTCGAACAATATGTATTTTCCTTCGACGTATCATGGACTAAAAGTAACAAGCTCATCATATAGAGGAAAGATGACATATAACAAAGTAGTGATCATTGTACCAGCCCTCTTGTACTTTACCTAGCTCGCTTCAAGAGTCATACATGGTTTCATGCGAAACTAACCTATGAACGAAACAAGCGAACTAACTAATAATCAACAAAGCAAAGCAAGAGCATAAGCAAGAATGAAAGCGAAGAAAGTAAACAAACAAGCAAACAAAGCACATAAGCATGCAAGCAAACAACTGAAAGCAAACACTACTCCTACTCCTACACTAACAGTACATGGGCCTGATCACGTGAAGTGATACTTCCAATGCATCCACCGGCGCATTGGTAGACCCATGTTGGTGAAGGCTTGGTCCGCAAGCAACCTAGTTGTGTGAACCAGCAAGCAAGAAAGATATAGCAATGAAGACAACCACACTTCGTGATTCAAAGTGCCCACGGGACATAAGTGAGTGCATGTGCATGACGGGAAGTCCGCGAACTTATCATGGTGTTGTGTGACACTACGTGCAACTTTGAAGCATAAGCACACTCTTGACTGTGACATGCAAGCAAATGAAAGAAACAAAGATAACTTGCATCGCGCACGAGTGCTTGCAATGTAAGACTCCTCCAATGCATGAGCAATGAGATCGTGTAGTTTGAGTGGAGGAAGCAAAATTTGAGTGTTAGATTTATCTTAAGTGCATACAGATGAGTGATGAGGAGCCTTGAGTGTTTGAACAATTTCCTGATCGGAAGCGAAACCAACCTCAGGACAGTGAGGGCCTGACATAACCATCAACTTGGGCTGAAGTGCCTCGACGATCTGTGGGGTTTCGACTTCGTTGACAGATGGATCTTCGTAGACCAGTGGCTTAGACATATTAACAATGAGTGAATCAACATCGTGATCAAATGATGAGGTGAAGAGATCACGACAACCAAGATCAGAAAATTCAGGATGTTGGTCGGCATCCTCATGGTTTGATGAATCACATAGAGGGGTAGATGAGGAGGAAGGATGTTCACCCTCTGCGTTTTCGGAAAAAGAAGATGAAAGATCAAGTGGATTTCCAATGAATGATTGGTCCTCTCCGTTGTTGGATGATGGGCTAACATACGGTGTGTCCTGCAAAAGATCAACAATGGGTGCATCTGTGAATGAAGACACACATGCGAAATCATGGATGGAAATTTCACCAATGATGTTAGGAAAGAATGGAGGGGGCTTGGATGGAAGGGAGTCATCCTTCGCCGAGTGTTGACACTCAATCTCCCACTCGTACTCTTCATGAATGACAACGCATGTTGGTTGTGCAAAACCAACTCCGTCAGTGGGTTGTTCCTCGCTCACAATAAGTGAAGAGTCAGGAATGGACGAACGCAAGACAACATCATCTGGAGGAACACCTGGGTGCGAAGATGGAGGTCGTAGAAAAGAATGCATATGAGGACTCAAAAGACTCACAACCAAATCTATGTGAAAATTGAGCGAAGTGATGTTGGGAGGGTGTGAAGGATGAACGGGTGTGTGAGCACGATCCTCAACATCACTGGGCAGTGGTGGAGCTATTGAACAAGAGGAAGACAGATAGTGAGTTGAGACAGTGCCCGCTTCCACATGAGATTGCGTGGCTCCATCCACGAATAAGGTTGAGTGAGGCTTGATCTCAAACTTTCTCTTGGGACGGGAAGATTTCTTAAGGCAGTACTCAAACTGGTCCCAAAGATAAGAAAATTTCATCTGGCTCCTCGGAGCTTGAAACTGCAAGTCACGGAAGCACTACCAAAAATCAATATTGGATTCATGTGGAACCCTCCATTGCTATAACAACTTCCAATCAAGATGGTTTGGATCAAAATGATAGAACGTTTCTTCAATAAGATCACAAAAGTTCTCAAATGAGTGCATGGTGTCATCCGGTAGGCTCGGCACCCAACGAAATGGAGATTCGCGAAGTGTGTATGCAAGTAACAAACCGACCTATTCATCAAAAAACTCATCTTCCTCATGAATCATGGAAATAAAGTTATGTAAGTGCTCATGCCAGGCCACTTCGCCTTCACCATCATACGTGTGAGTGGACAAGAGATGGAAAATCTTTCCCGAGATGGAGACATCTTCATGATTCAAAAAACACCTCAGGGGAAGAAGAGTGTAAGACTCCATGAAAGGTATGCAAAGGTTCAAAACTGGATGAGAGGACAGAGCTTGTGATCAGGCCCTCCTTCTAGCGCCAGAAATGTTCACAGTGTTGGACATGCCAACATGTCAAGGGGATATCCCCGATAAGAAGTCCTAATTAGACCTTAGACTGTTTGGTGTAGGATTCCCAACAGTGGGTCGTAAAGTAATGCTTTGACCGTGATGTCACACAGAGGCAGGTAAGATAACTCTGTCAGTAGCAAGGGTGTGACTGATGTAGTGAGTCAAGGAAGGTGTATGAGAGGTTCTAACACATCGAAGGGAGAAGAAGGTGAAGGTGAGTTCTAGGTTGAAAGGGGTCAGTCCCAACTCGGCTAGGAACACACAACACAAAAGGACATGCATAGCTTCTGGCAGAGTAATCCACTTAGATGTGGCAGTCACATCATACAAGGTAAGATAACACATACAACAATCATGGATCAGTGCAAGACTAGTGCGACGATTGTTACAACAAGGTTCATGTGAAAGGTTTGTCTGATGTCTAGCAAAGCAGTCGACACAGACGGTGACATTATTAACAACATATACAACACATTAACAACAAGATTCATACAATTGCATGTGAATCAGTTCATACACAAGTACGTAAGTTAAACAAGATATATCATTAAGCCAACCAGAGCAATCCAACTACAATAACAACATGTGCATGAAAATGTGCTACCTCTTATTATATAAAGAAGTGTAAGTCTCAACCATACAATATATCCATGTAAACATGCTAGCCCCAATAGTGGAACGTTACAGCCACATTCGCCTGCTCCTCCAAAGATATGTACTAGCTCCGTGCAGTGGAGAAGCCAAGGCACATTACAATATTGTCCAAGCCTTCTTCAAGATAGTCTTAGTAGAAGCTTGGTTGACCAAAGCCTATAAAATGAGTTATGAGGGACTATTTATAGCAAAGGGTGGAGTGAACCTTGACATTCCCCTTTGTGACAGTTCAACTACCCTCATGACTCTTCACCTACTCCATGACTGTTACATCCAACTGTTTACACCCGACTTACACTTGACATGACTCAACATTACAATGCACATGTACTCATGTGAGACAACATGGCCTGAGAAAGCCTTGCAAGACATCACTAACACTCAGTCTGCTATGGTGAGAACAACTCTTTGACATGCTTGTGATGGTGAAACTGGTGAGCTAATGCCCAGCTTGGTCGTCCGTGATGGTGTGCATGTACCTCATAGTGACATCTTGTTGAAGCAAAATCTTGCCTCCATTGCAACCGATGTATTGGTTCGGCCCCTTCATCCAACTCGTCTGCTAACATGCGCATGGTCTTCATGGGTACGGTTGAACCAGAAACACACTGATGCATAGTATCTGTGTTGATCTTCAAGTGTGTGTTGGTGGTCATGTACATCAACTTGCCGAAGTGCATGTTTAGCCCTAGTTGGACTTGCTTCTTGTCTTCGCCTTAGTGAGTGTGTTGAATGGGTTGGATTGCATGCGTGCACTCAACGATATGCATGATGTTGAATCCCTTGCATGCGATCAACAACACTTCTCACCATGTCTACTCTGTGTCAGCTGCTAGGATGGATCCTTAACGTGCGTGGGCGCAGTTTCATCCATTAGTGTATGTTGCACCCACTGTTGTTCATGTTCCTGTTGCAACTCATTCATATGTCTGTGCAGCTTCATGTTCTTCCTGAGTTGTTGCTTCAACACATGTAACTCCTTCTTTGTTCCATCTTATGCCTTCGCGTGATCTTCATGTCGCGCTGTTACTTCATAGCTAGATTCTGCAAAGTTGCTTTCATCATCAATGGACGTGCTTGAGCTTGCAACCTTATTCCGCCTCCATGTTGTAAACAACCCTCCTCTTGCATTCGTTGCATTTTGTATGCTGTCTTTAGCTGTTGTTCATGATGCTTCTCATTGTGATGCTACTGATGTCATATCTTGATGTCCTTTTGTACAAACAACTTGATGTCTTCGTGGTTAGGCAAGTCCATGGACACTTGATCGACTACATCCCCAAGTGTGCTCTGAACAGTGTCTTTGTCTCTGCTCCCTTGGAAACCATTGTACATGTACTACTGAGAGGCAAATGAACACCTTGGATATCTGGAGACTTGGCAACACTCATGGCAAGAAATATGTTAGTCAAAAACCAAAATTAACATGAGACTTGACTTGCAACATACCTGGCTGCATGATCATGAAGGTTACGCAATTTCGTCCTGGAGGTTAGGAGACTGACTGCATAGTTTGGGTTGTTGGGAGACTGGTTGACTGCTGGAACTGCACAATGCATAGTCCAGTCTGGTTGCTAACTGCTAGAATTGTGCAATGCGCAATTCCAGCTGGGAAGGACTAGTGGCCTAGGGGCAAATTTATGCAATTTCTTGGGCCCAGTAGCCACTGTCCTCCAGAAATGCACAAAACAGTCCTTGAGGCCAGTGCTACGTAGGAATGCGCAAATCTGGAGAGGAAGGTGAGCCTTCCTTCCCCAGATTGCACAATGCAGCCTTGGTGAAGGCAAAGTTCGAGTCAAGGTTGGCCCAACTCACTGGCAGGCAACTAAAAGCAACTAAGACAATAAATGCATGGTGACACTAAGTGATAGTAGAAGTGATTGACAGTGCATGAAAAACATGAATGAAAGATTTAACAAACAGATCAACATGCATGTGGGTGAGGCAGTTCGTCGGTTGGGCGAACGTCCGTGCAAAACTGTTTCATGCATGAGACAGTAGTGAGATAGCAACGAAAACTAAAAGAGATCTAGGAAAATCTAGTATATATGTAAACGATGGAAAGAGTTCAAAGAAATCAAGCAAATAGTACTCCCACAAGTGAAAACACAAAAAGCAACAGAAATGCAACACAAGGCATGGGAAGCAAGCTTACCGTAAAATAGTTGAGCTGAATGTGTCGACTGCTCCTAGATGTGATGTGGGATGTCAGAGATGCAAGGTTGATGTGAGGAATGAGCTCTTTAATGTTCGGCTGATGATTTTTTATAACATCAAGGTTGTGATGCGCATGCCACAAATCTAGAGGAAGCAACACTTGGTGGGAGGTTTCTGAATTTCTCCTTGCGTGTAACCTCCAACTGCTAAACATAGATCCTTGAGACAAGGGATGCCTTTGCATGTTGCATTGGGAGAAGTAGCCTATGCATGCAAGTCTTTTTTGCTCGGTCCCGGAGGGAACGGGTCAAATCAGCTACACATGCAAGCGATTGTTCGACTTCTTGAAGGAAACGTGCATTTTTGGCTGGGAGCTGAGCTGAATGCCCAGGAGATTTGTTCAATTTCTAGGCAGAGCAGCTGATTGCTTCCCAGATTTGTGAAAATTTTGGGCTGAGCAGCCTTGCTGTGGAAATTTGCGCAAATCCTGTTGGGAGTGTTGGCAGGAAGGATTGTGCAATCCTGAAGCCCAGCAAGTTGCCAGAGAGGATTGCACAATTTCTGGAGGGAATGTTGGTTTCCCTCCAGAAATAAGCCATTTTCAAGGGGAAGTTGCTCAGCCTACAGCTATACCAAGTCTAGGTGAACAGCCTGTGTGGGGAATGGATCAAGCTATGATTGACAGGCTGCCTTTGTGCAAGAAAGGCACTGAAGCTTGTGAACTTGACGAAGTAAGGCAAGCTACTGTGAAGGTTGGAAGGGAGGCTCCAAAACCAGGCTAAGGAAAAATTTTGGAGGGTGGTTGTAGCTGCTACAACACAGCCATAACATTAAAGATAAAAAAAAAATTGGAAAATTTTCAACCATAGAATTAAAAAACTCTACGTTTTCAACACATTTAAACCATGACATTATCAATAAATTACATGACTAAATTAATCAAAATGTCAATACTTGTAGATTGAAAGAAACATAAATTATATCTCTAAGTTATTGTTGCATTCTAGATATTATACACAATAAAAATCATCATAATTAAAACATATAATCCAACAAACATAAAAATGATTCATAATTTCATTTAACACCATATGGAAATCAAAATTTATATTTCAAGATACGATGCAAACATCAGTTATATAAACTGTCTTAGACAATTATTCAAAATCACTCATATTTTTTGCACACCATCAAAATTCACATCTTCAGATGAATGACTGGATGTAGATGAAGATGTTCCATATTCTTCTCTTTCATCAACTAGTGCCCCATCTGAGTCCACATGCATACCCACCATTTCAGGTTTCAAAATTCTTCTGGATCTACAACTGGTTTCAACAGACTTCCATCTCAACACAGTTTCTTCTGGTAACAACCTCTTTATAATCTTTATCATCTTGAAGCAAAGAGTTCCTCTCTTTGTTAAATTTAAATCAAAACAAGTATGTCAACATCCTCCAATTTTAAGAGGTTTGTGCGGTGACGATTTATATTTGTACCCTTTCTTTTTCTCTTTCTGCCAAAATTTTTACCAACTACAATCTCTGGCTTGTACACACCATTGAATGGGTGTGTATTTGTGGCATACCAATGTACTTCAACACCTGCAACATCTTCATTTTCTGTAGTGACCTTTATAACCTTAGCAACCCATAATGGATAGTCGTTGGGATCTCCATCTGCTAGCACTGCGATCATGCAACCCTCCTTAATATCATGTATTGAACCCTTGCAAAAGTCTTCCATGGCTTCATGTTGTGCATGAGATCTTCTAGAACCAATATACATTTCTCTTTCCTCTACCTGTGAAGAATTAATATTACCTTGAGATTGTTTTTGTTTAACAATTTGTCTTTCCTCATGTTCATTTGAAACATTTTGTGGCCAAATAAATGGAGTTTTCAAAGGTATATCTTCATTTGTTGTTCTTGAAATGATATCACTTTGATTATTGAAAAAATACTCCCACCAAACTGAATCAACAATATCAAAGTACTCATATGTATATCTAATACATTTTTTAATTTCTTCCAGGCAATCAGAATAATTTATATCTCTATTCTACCTACGTGCATTATGAACTTCAGTAACTGATTGTAATAATAATATATTTGACGCAAATATTGGATGATCTGGAATGAACTTCAAAAATGCCAAACCTGATGACGACACCCATTCTGCAGTAGTTGAATACTTCTTGCCCCATATTAGTGTTTTCCCATCAATTTTTTTGATATGAAATTGATGTTGGAAGCTAATGTCATTAAGTTATTCAATGCATTTTTCCTCACCATGTGATCCCAGAATAAATCTTCGCATGTCAAAAGTTTCTTCCAACACATCAAAAATAGGCTTTGTCATGTATGATTTCTTAATACATTCAATTAATGATGGAAAGCTCCCAACTTGCTTCCTCCTCAATGTGACTGAAAAATGACTGAACATCTGATCAATATGGTCATGAGTGTACCCAAAAATAAGGAAACCAACATTTACCTCCTGAAAAATTCTCAATTCAACAAGCATGTTTAGATATCCAAAAATAATCTAATTTTTTTTTTCACGACAAGTGTTGCCCAATTGTAGATACAAAACTTTAGGAAGATTACCAGACCAATGAGAAAGCACATCATGAATTATGGTTATTGTCATATTTGCATCATTATGAATATTTGGGGCTGTGAAGTATACCCTTGGCAACATTTTCCCATTGAAGACCATACAACTGACCAAGTGATATTGAATAAAATTTTCCTCCTGTAAATTTTGGTTGTGCGAAAAAAATGTGGTAGAAGTGTTTTCTTCTGGTCCATACCATCAATTATCAAATCCAAATATTTATTTGGATTATAATAACACTTCTTTCGATGCTTGCACAATTTTTTCCTTTCACTTCTTTGTTGTTCGTGATCCTCTTTAAGTGCTTTGACAATGGAATCTACACAACATAAAAGAAAGTCATTAATAAACACATTTTCATAGTTGATGACTATACAATTTTAAATTAATGTTATAAATGCATACCTCTTTCTGCCCCTTCACATTTATCCCTTTTTTATTTAAGAGAAGCACATGTATTGCAATCCCCATCCTTGTCTTCTTAGGAATATGGACATTGTTGAATTCTTTCTTTCATATATTCACAAAATAGTGATATATAATAAATCAACCATTTCCTTCAGCACCTTCTGCACATTCTTTGTATAAGTTGTAGATTTCTCGTCTTGAGAAATTATCTAGAATATGTATTGTCTCTCTATTTGGTATACACTCTCCATGCTTTGAAAAGAAGTCTTTCATCCATGACATTGCAGTATTTCATAATGGCCCAAATTGTTGTTGTTGGACACCTAATCCTCAATGGGTTAGTGTGGAAGCTGAATAGACAAAGTAGTCCAAGAGACCTTGGGATGTGGAACCCAACGGTCACATAATGTACTATAAATGTATATCATTTGTCAATAAAAATTGCACTCTCATGTTTTATCCTTCAGATTCCTTTGCTGTCCATGTGTGTTTAACATGGTATCAGAGTAGGCGTATTCCTGCCCTGCATAATTAATTTGAGCCATTTGTTTTATGGCCTTTCTGTGTAGTTTATTTCTGCCATGAACTTCATGAATATTTTCTCATGAATATTTCTTCAGCTAAATTTTAGTTGCAACCTGTTAATATCGCTGCTAGTGTTTGCTCTCCATATAGAAGCGCCTCCATACTCCTGACACTGCATGCGCTCCCTCCTGAGAATTTTCTGCCTGAAATCTGCTGCTGACTGACATCTCTGACCTCTATCTGCCATACCGGCGCTCTCTGTACCTGCGCTCTCATTCTCTGCCATTACCTGCGCTCTCTGTCCATAAACGCTCCATTTAAAAGCGCTGCTCCATCTGCGATTTACCATTATTCTCTGACATTCATACGTTTCATACGTTTGAACGCTGGTCATTGAACGCTATTGTAATTGATTGTCCTTAACACTGTGATTGAACGCTGTGCCTGTCTTTGGTATCAACGCCGCCTGAACTGTCTTTCCAACTGAGGCTGCGTTAATAACGCATATCGTTCCTTTTCTGGGAGCTTAGAATATTTGTTGATTTTTCTGCTATCTCTTAAACACTACACTGCCGGTTTGACATACCTGTTGAGGATTTGCAAAGGAAATTTAGCGTGGATTAAAGAAAAGGATGCCAAGTCGAACGAATGGGCCTATAACGCCAGACTGGACGCCGATTCAGTGAAATGCCCAACGTATTTACTGCTTCCTCAAGCATTTCGTTTCATTGAGCGCCCTGCAAACTTCAATTTTCGCCTGCCTGGAGGCACATCAGAGATAATGTCTGCTCGGCTTGCCCTTTATGTTTGATGTTACTGGCTTGCCCTTTATGGTATGCTGCTGATGCGTGAATCCTTCTATGGGAGTTTCATTCAAAGGGTCGTAATAAAGTCATCGTTGTATATATTATGTTTGGTGTGTAACATTGGATTGTCTCTGCGTAAATTACTGGTTGTTTCATTTTAATAATCTTGTGCGATGCACGAAGAGGCCAGAATGGTGCGAACACAACGTTTGGAACGTATGATTGGAGTGTTGGCATGACTGGTTTATTGAACGTCATATATACGGCCAATATATGTTGGGTTATATGGTATGGAGCTCATGTATGGTAAATGGTTCTTACATGTGCGTGAGTTATTTTTCAAGACCGTTAAAATCGTCGGTTGAGTAGCTGGACGGGTGTCTTGAGGAAGGTGAAACGGAACCCACTCATTTTTGCTGCTGCCTGAGTTATCTCCTACCCGAGTTGATTTTCTGCCACCTGAAGACAAGTTCACACCTGAGTCCTTGAATTCGAAGTGCTGAGTTTGCTGGGAATGCATAAGACCGAGTGCATCAGTTGAACGTGGCCAGATTTATTTCCTATGACTGAATCTCCAGTTCTGAGCTAGCCACGAGTTCTGAAAGTGACAGCAAGGGAGTCGTACACCACTCGACAACTACTTCTGGACCGAGTTTGCTTTCTTGGGGCTGTGTGTTACATCAGAGATAAATTCTGGGCAGATTGCTAGTGTAAAGAAGCCGAGTTTGAAGAGATAGACGGGCTGCAAATTAAGCTAAGCAACCAGGTTCCAATATTTTATCCACCTTGTTTATTTGGCCACTATTAGGAAGAAAACGACCTCTGTACTTCTATTTGTTGACTGTGTATTCAGATTAAAAAGAAAAAGTTTATTTATGGGTGCCACTGCTATATATATCAGCATTCTTATGTACTTTGTTGAACCTCTGCACCGAATTGATTATCTGGCTTCTTCCTCTACATAATTTACCAAATGACAATGCAATGGTAACTGAATCTCCATCTCTAAAGGCTTCTCTGAACCCCCGTTTCCAATTCAAAACTACAGCTCGCCTCGCTGAACTCATCTTCCTGATCTGAGGTGGCCTCAATTCTTTGTATGCTATAAAATTCCTCGACGGCTTCTGTTTCTTCGTAATCTTCATTTTTTCAATTAAGTTGAGTTTTTCCATGGTTGCGCTCAATTTTTTTTACTCCTCAACGAGACTTCTCCTTTCCTCGAGTCGACTAATCTCCTCGGCTGTTGTTTCATCAAACTAATTTCCTTAAAATCGTTGTTATTTTGGGAAGATAGTTGGTTCTCCAGCATCTCCTAGAACCTCAGCGCCATTAGAAATTCTCCCTTCATACTCTTACCAGTGAAATTGTTCATTCACTAGGTGGAAGAGAAAAGGCCCTACCAAATCCGTGCCTTTCATCTCAGAGATTCAAAATTTGAAGGTTGAAACCAGATCAAATGGAGACGAAGAATATGCATGAACAGAACAAATTTAGTGTGTGGTGAAACATTGAGTTATTCATGGTATATGAATTGAATTTTTAATTGGTTCCACAGTTCATCTTCCTGATCTGAGCCGAATTATAAAGTGTTTGTGTGTGGTACTTGGAGGAGCTCAAACACAGTTATCGAGTTACTTAATATATTGCTGCTGGTTGGTCTGTTGGTATTCTGGTCAATTTCTACCATACCATAATGAGTTTGTCACAATTTGGATGCCATTTAGAGGCTGTTTGTGTGGCTGTATATTCTTCTCACTAGCTGATACTGAAGTGTTGATATATGTTGAAGAGTGAACGAGTATTTGAAGGATCCAAGCAAGTTTGCAGTTGCTGCTGCTCCAGTGTAGAATTGTATTTAAAACTCATTATAGTGCATTGATTCCTTGATTCCACTGCTGCATAAAGAGTTTGGTGAGATGATTGTAATATTTTATGTTGCACACTGATCATTTGCTGACATTTATAAAGGATATTGCAGTGACATTGAATTGTGAGTGATTGTTGCTTCTTCTTCACTGGTTGATAGTTGTGATCAGTTTCTTTAACGTATAAGATAATGAAGAAAATGACCAGATTTGATAATGCATTAGAGTTTTTAAATACTCTGATACATTCCACTATTGATGAGATGGTTAAGATCAACAAAACCTCTCTATTCAATATTAAAATATGTCTACAAAATGCACAGGAGACTATTGAGTTTTTGCAGCTTGAGACAAAGCTACAGCAAGAAGAATTAAAATAGAGGAGTCATCATTCTGAACATGTTTCTGTTCAGAACAATGAAACAAACTCCCATAAACAGCAAGACAATATTGTTGAAGTTCATTCAGATCCAGTGCCCAGTAAAGTAGCAAGGTTACATGCAGATGCAGAAACTCAGTCTGCACTTCCCAATCCCATCATCAGACCTTGGGAACAGCTTGTCCACAACAAGCACAGAACTGGTCTTGGATATGACAAGGACTTGTCCTTTCATATTCCAGACTACTCAAAGCCCATTCAGTTTCAGAGTGCTGGATTCATTCATGAAAGTTCACCTGCTCTTCATGACAGTTCACCTCTAGCTGTTCCAGATTTTGCCCCTCTTCCACAACAACAACAACAACAACAACAACAGATTGTGAAATGCCAACACTGTGACCGAGTTGGCCATTTGAAAGATCACTATTTTGATCTTCATCCATGTAAGCACTGTCATAAAACTAGCCATTCTTCACACAGATGCTTCAGCAACAAACACCCTGCAAGAACAAAGATTCATCTTGGATGGATCGCTTCTTGGCAATGGGCATCAACAACCAAGAAGATATTCAAATCACATGTCAGAACTTGTTCCAGAGTATTGAACAGTCTTGCAGTTGAGTTTTCTCCATCATCTCACCTTGTATCTGACAGGGGGGGAAATGATGGTCATCTACAAGCTTCAAAGTCACATCAAGTGAACCTGAGCCACAACCTGCCACACCAGTTTCAGAGTTGTAGCCAGAGACAAATATGCCCGTGAACATGCCTTCAGTTGGCAATCTGGGACACTTCCTCTAGTAGAAGACTTCAGCTTCTTGCCAGCTTCGGAAGAATTCCAGGAACAAAATTGAGAACACTTCCTCTATTAGAAGACTCCAGCTTCTTGCCAGTTTTGGAAGAGTTCCAGGAATTGCATTAAGCATTCCAGAGTTGTTGGTCATCCTTAAACCATCACAGGTTGAGACTTCCCTTTTCAGGTTGAAGTTTTCCCTTTTATGCGGGGTGAGACCTCCCTTTTATGGTTGAAGGTTTCCCTCTTCAAACCAAAAGAGCACTTCCTCTAGCAGAAGACATCAGCTTCTTGCCAGTTTTGGAAGAGTTCCGGGAACTGCACTAAGCGTTCCAGTGTTGGTGGTCATCCTTAAACCACCGCCCTTTATACCAACATTTTAGAGAGCACATTCAGCCTAGTGCTGCCATGCATTTTTGCACATTTTGTATTACAGCTCTCTTCTTGGACTCATACATAACACTTCGGATTAAGGGGGGGAATGTTGGACACCTAATCCTCAATGGGTTAGTGTGGAAGCTGAATAGACAAAGTAGTCCAAGAGACCTTGGGATGTGGAACCCAAAGGTCACATAATGTACTATAAATGTATATCATTTGTCAATAAAAATTGCACTGTCATGTTTTATCCTTAAGATTCCTTTGCTGTCCATGTGTGTTTAACAGTCGTTTATGACTTACTTTTGAATACAATGTGGGATCATTTTCCAAATTTTCTTGGATTATTGACAAATGAAAATTACCTATTGAATGAAAAATTTTGAAAACCTTTCTACAAATAAGTAAAGACCCAATATGATAATTATAACCTGACAATGTAGAATAAATGCACCCCACTAAATATGAATTTTGCATGCTTTTATACATTGACAAATATCTCTTCCTTTTCTCCAATGCAAACTTGAAATCCATATGTTTCAAGAAAACTTTTTGAAATCATTCACTTGACATGAGAGCATTGATAGAATTTCTTCTCGTGAGATATTCTGCTCAACCCCTTGTATAACTAGAACATCTTGGATTGATACGAAAAGCTCTACTCCTACTCATCGATACAATATTTGTTGGCAACATATCCATCATTGGATCATCATCTGTATAAGAATTTTCATCATCATTATGAGGAATATTATCCTCACAATGATCATCCGTGCTTTTGAAATATTGATTTGGAGGATATTCTTCATATTTCCCTTCTTCTATGCTACCCTCATACTCCTTAAAATTAGGACTAAATGGAAAATTTGACTCGATGTTTATTGGATATTCTTCATCATGTGCATTGTCAGTGTTGCTCTCATAGTCCATAGGATTAGGAATACGTGGAAAATGTGACTCTTTACTTACTGGAAATTCTTCATCCTGCCCTTCGTCACTGCTGCTCTCATAATCCTTAGGATTAGGACTAAGTTCTTCGTCCTGCCCTTCGTCACTACTTCTCTCATAGTCCTTAGGATTAGGACTAAGTGCTTCATCCCGCCCTTTGTCACTACTTCTCTCATTAGGGCTAGGTGGAAAATGTGACTCTCGATTTATTGGAAATTCTTCATCCCAACCTTCATCACTGCTACTCTCATAGTCCATAGGATTAGGACTAAGTGGAAACCGTGACTCTCTATCAATTTGAAATTCTTCGTCATGCTCTTCATCACTGCTGCTCTCATAGTCCATAGGATTAGGACTAAGTGGAAACCACGACTCTTTATTTATTTGAAATTCTTCATCACCACTGCTCTCATAGTCCATATGATTAAACTAAGTGGACACTGTGACTCTCTATTCATTTGAAATTCTTCATCATGCTCTTCATCACTGCTGCTCTCATAGTCCATAGGATTAGAACTAAGTGGACGGCGTGACTTTCTATTCATTTGAAATTCTTCATGATGCACTTCATCACTGCAGCTCTCATAGTCCATAGGATTAGGATTAAGTGGAAACAACAACTCTTTATTTATTTGAAAATCTTCATCATGCTCTTCATCACTACTGCTCTCATAGTCCATAGGATTAGGACTAAGTGGAAACCGTGAATATTTATTTATTTAAAATTATTCATCATGCCCTTCATCACTGCTGCTCTCATAGTCCTTAGGATTAGCACTAAGTGGAAGATTTGACTCTCTATTCATAGTGGAAGAAGAATTTCTGTTATATTCATCAATATGAATAAATTTGTTACACAATGAAGATGTTGATGCTTCAAAAAGCGAAACTTCACTATCAGAAGAATCCATGCCTTCAAATAGAAGAGTTTGAATGATACAAATGCACTCTCTCCTAATGATAATATATATCTTAAAGAATGAAAATTTCCCTCCAAAGTTTCCCTCTAAAATTTTTCGCTGAAATTTTTCCCTCCAAAAATTTGGTTTCATGTATTTTCCCCAAAATTTTCTTCTACAATTTATTGAAAAAATTTAACTAAATTTTTCTTATGAAATTAATCTTTTAAAATAAATCTTTAAATTAAAATTGTAAACTAAATCTTTTACCTAAATTAATTTTTTACTTAAACTATATAGCATTTACTAGACAATTGAATGTTTCTTTTAATTTTTATTATATCTTCTATCACACATTTAAAATAAATTTCTATATCGCCATAACATGATTTATATGTTAAGTTTTTATATAAAAAAATTAATACCACATTCACCATGCGGTAAAACAATTCTGTAATGTTCACTTTATCATAATTTAGTATATCACCATAACAAGATTTATATGTTAAAGTTTTTATAAAAACAAATTAATCCCACATTCACCATGTGGTAAAACAATTCTGTAATTTCCGCTATATCATAAATTTCATTATCACTATTCCTCACATCACATCAAGGCTTTTCGAGGTTCATTAAAAGACTTGGAGCGATGTTGTGAAGCAGAGACATTGTTATCGACAACATATATCGCATTTGAAAGGTTAGTTTCTCTTTTATTGTGTGCAAGTCTTAAATTCCAATAGGTTTACTAGTAGTTATGTGGTTGTTGGGTTGTTATCTTCGTGTAAAATACCAAACCAAAAACATATTCCAGTAAAATAATATTTCACTTTTTATTAATGAAATTTATATTTTTTTTAGAAATGAAAAATTTAGATGAGACAGGCTTACTCGATAGCCCATGGAAAGCAGAAGGCCATTATGTCTGCATTGGGTGTGGTGGGCTCGATCATGCCTGCTGGCGGCACCCACCCCCGCGACCCAACTTGCCAAGGGTGAGGGCCGATTCTGAGAATCGGGCCTCCACCCCCACGGGCCTGATAGGCCGCGGGGGTGGGGCGGGAGGGGCTACGCATAACCCCTCCCGCCCGCACCCCCGCGACCCATTAGACCCGTGGGGATGGAGGCCCGATTCTGAGAATCATGCCTCCATCCCCACTCAAAATCAGACCTCCACCCCCATGGGACCGATGGGCTGCGGAGGTGGAGGCACGATTCTCAACAACCCTTCCCACCCCACCCCCATAGCGTAACGGGCTCGTGGGGGTAGAGGGTTGATTCTCAACAGCCCCTTCCCACCCCTCCCCTGTGTTGGGCTGTTAATATGTCATTATTATTATCATTTTTTAACGCCTCTTTCTACCATTCTTTATCACGTCATTTATCATAATTTATCATATAATTACATTTTATAATTATTTATGCTCTTATGGATAAATATTATTTATTCTCCTTTATTTTTAATAAATTGATGATTATTCATGATTTTATCAATAATAGTTTATTAATAAATTTGTTGTAACATTACTCACCATTTTTAGCCTCCAATATATTTTCTAGATTGAAGATTTGATCATTAAATGTGCCAACTCAAAAATTCGCTGGAATAAGAAGTGTGACAATTTTGTATTGAACGGATCGGGCACATCAGAAGAATCTGGAAAATCTGAAACATGGGTTTTGTTCATAACGGACCAAATTAGTTTTTCAATTAGTAGTTTTCCCAAATTCAGCCCGTACTAAGAGAAACGGAAGGTTCTCTGAAGACGTTTTTCTCAAATTCGCTGTGTGGCCGTTTTCCAAATTATCTCAGCTGCAATGCCAAATTCGACCTGTTCCTGTTGAATGATTGATGGAAGGATATCTCAGATATGATCTTGCTTATCAATTTGTTGAGAACAATCCAATTTTGTAATAATATCTGTTGTAACTGCTCTCTGCTCTCTCTCTATTTAAATGAAAACAAAGATCAGAGAAGAGGATTCAAAATGATTGATTATTCATGATGGAATAGATTATGAGAGATTAAGTCAGGGATTATTAGAGATTGGATAGGATGGGATAGGAGGAAAGGGGGATTGTTGCATTACCATTGTAATTCTCAAGGCTTTTGCTGTTGTAATGATTTCACAGTTTGATGATGAATAAATAAAAGGGTTGTTGTTCATTCGCCTTATCTGAAGTAGCCCAACAGCATCTGCTGGCGGCTAAGGGCCCAGCCTCTGGTGGATTAAGCTGCTGCTCTGTATTATATCTTTACAGTTCCAGTCATGTGATGGTTTGATTTAATTCTTATTTCTTTGAATCGTATTGCTTTACAGTTTCATGTTTTTACAGCGTGCTGTTCTAATATTTTATGAAATTGTTTTATTGCATAAGCTGTGATTGAATCGTGTGGTCATTCCTTTCCATCATAATAGAGATTATTATCCTTTTCAACTTATATTGTTATGCTGTTCATTTCAAATATAAAGTTGCGTTGTTCATATTCAGACTTTGATGTTCACTACATATTGCGGTTCATTTCTATTGAAATAGCTTTGTTGTTCATTCCTACTAAATAAGCTTTGTTGTTCATTTCTTTCCTGCAAGTATTTGGTTTTGCTTTTAAGTATTATTGCAGTGAGCGTGTTTATTCCATTTCTGTTAGTAGCATTATTGATTTATCATTTCCAGTTAATTGCTTTAGTGTGGATTGAAAGATCAACAACTGTAAAGAACATTGACTATAGCTGTCTAAGTTCTCAGATTGGAGATCTTGCCTATGATTGATTTTCATTTGCATCAGTTTACAGGGGAGAGAGTTATCATTACTGAGTCCTCGATTGATGGTTGTTTGAGTGAATGATTTAGTTCAGAACATTTCAGTTTCTTGCTGTTCTGATTATATTTTGTTTCTAGCATTCATTTACTTTTGCATTTAAAGCACTATACTGCAAAACATTACTCTTGAGCAAGTGACCGCCTCAGACTGAGAACACTCTTGAAATAGAAAATCGTCCCTGGGTTGAAAATTAATGTGAAAATAATTAGGAGTTAAAAAGACACCTTTTATCCCTCAACACCCCACAGCCCAACGGGCCCGCGGGGGTGGAGGCCCGTTGGAATCGTGGGGGTGGAGGCCTGATTCTAAGAATCAAGCCTCCATCCCCACGGGCTCGATGGGCCATGGGGGTGGGGCAGGAGGGGCGACCCATTTTTTATTTTTATTTATTTTTATTTTTTTAAAGGTTGTGTTTTACAAAATTATTTATGATTTATGATTATTTATTGTTTTTAGATTTTGTTTCATTTTTTTGTTTATTTAAGCTATTGTTTTTTTTTTGTAATTTACTGATTTATATATATGTGTATATTTTTTTTAGGAAAATGGGAAGCAAACCTGAGCTAATAACTACAAATATATCAAGTGCCTCAAACGATAAGAAGACGATTTCATACTAGAAGAAATAAAAAGAAGTGAAGCATACATAAAATTGATGGTATGTGAAAGATAGAGAAGCTGAACAACATCTACAGATATATCTATATGTTGATATCCCTAACGATAGTGGACTTTATGAGGTGTTGGGAAAATTACTAGACATTTGTTTGATACCAGACACTGAAGTTTTGTATGTACTTACAAAACCGCCCAAGTCACATGACAAGATTAAATATCAGTTATCATTTTTAATGTATGACACGATAGAGGAATATACAAAGATGTGTAAAAAAATCATAAATGAGATTGCCCAATATATGGTAAGTATTGTTATTTATATTTATGTGTTTTGCATTATTGTAACTGTATCATTATATTTTTATAACTTAGTTTTTATTGACATATGATATTTTGTTTGGCAGAATTTTATTGAAATCTTTCAATTATGTTGGGAGGCATTCATTTCATAGAGCAAGATATTATGAATGTTGTCAGTAGTTTCTACTTAGGGTCAGAAGAAGATATGGCAAACAAGAAAAAAATAGTAATTCATGATGCTACAAAACTACATACAAGAGATTAGCAAAGAATATCTATAAGGATAAATCTAGCAAAGGTAGACAAGTTACTTTTGAATATGAGGAAGTTGAAACTGATGCTAAAGAATATGTTGCCATTACCGAGGATGAGCTTAGAACTGGTGTTAGAAAGGAGAAGAGCCATAAAAGACAAAAAGTAAAAATTCCTAGGAATGTCTATGTTCTAGTTAATGATGATAATGTTACTTATTTAGAAGAAAAGAGGAGGATAAAATGAAAGTTTATCATTTTCAAATAGTCAAGGCCAACAATGAAGATCCTAGTGAAAATTCAAAAGAAAATAGGGAAATCATTACACCAGGAGCTGATTTAGAGGATGGAATTATTAAAACAAAACAAAATGACATTCGACATAACTTGAAAAATACAAACTTAATTGAGGGTGGTCGTACATTTTAGTCTGATATGATACAAATCTATAAGCCAAGTGAAGGACAATTTAAATATCAAATTAGAAAGCCACAACACCTGCATGTTCACAACTTGAAGACATTGATGAGGTACAAGCCATATGCTTATGTGGTTAATTATGTGATTCTTGTTGATCCAATTCAAATTCCCAACAAAGAAGCATTTGATAAGTCAAAATGTTTTGAATACAATTATTATGTTCTTGGGGGAACCATTCTGTAGAAGCTCAAAGGCAATTGAAGGAGAAATATCCCAATAACACATGTTTTGAAACAATGAAATGTATCATTTATGTTGGTTTATCAGATACAAAAACAAATTTATTGGCATGGGATCATAATACAGATAATGAGTATAGGATGTCTATCACTTTCATCCAAAGGGCTAGATTTATTCATAATGAATTTGAAGAAAAATGTGGTGGGGATAAGATAAATGTTACTCTTGAATTTCGAAAGGAATATTGTATGGAAATAGGCTATCAAATTGACAAAAAAATTAATTCAAAAGGCGGAAAAGTACATTCTGATATATTCATAAGTATTGATAACATTTTCCAGTTGGCATTTAGAACTGGAGAGATATGGGAATTGATTAATGAGATTTTTAGCATGTGGGAGAACATTGGCATTAAAAACCAGAAGGTCAAAAAGTCTAAACCATTGATATGTAGCAGCAGTAAATTAGGTCTTGAAATGAAGCAGCTTCCAGAAGATATGATTATCACACCTTGGAGAGAATTGCAAGGAGTGAAGGATGAAAAACTTGTCAAAACAATATTATCTCGTGTGAATTTAGGGGAATTATCATTGGACGAAATGTGTGAGGAATTTCAAAAGTAAGTTTGTTGAATTATTTTTACTTATTTCTAGATTATAATTTTCTTTTAAATATAACATATTGTTCTTGGTATTATTTGTTATACATATCATTATATTAACTTTTTTTACTTTATCTATTCAGTCACAAAGTTTACATGAAAAGATAAGAAAAAATGGTTAAATTGTTGAACAAAGATAGTTGGGATGATGTTGTACACAACTACTCAGATTCAAGTTCTAAATCAACACTAAAATATTTTTATCTTGCATCTAAAAACATATGTTGATTTATACATTCATTTTTATTCATCTGTATACTATTTTTATTTTATAACTTATACATATATTTGTTTATTTTACTAAATATGAGTAAGGATGCAAATGGAGCATCAGATAGTTTCATAAGATTTATTGAAAAATTCAGATCGAAAGACTGAGAAAGCATCGTCTTAGGAATGTTGAACTTGATCCAACTCTTATTAAATTTCATTTGGAATGGGCTTGACACTATTCAATATCAAGTAATACAAGGTGACTGTGAAGACATTGCTAAACTCATACCTACGAGGGATTATTCCCTAGTTATTGTAGATATTCCCCATGGTTTCAATATCGCAAACATTGATTATGATAGCGACCCTTATAATTATCAAGCTTAGTAATGTGGTTGCGGGATTTGTAGAAGTCACATCATCACCATTATGGAGATTTGTGACATTTCATTCAGGCACATAATTGGAAATGTTATTGACAAGCTTCAAGGGGAAAACAAACTCAAGGATGCAGCTTACATGGTAAGACGTTGAAATTGTATGTTTGATTAATGTATAAAAATTCATTTATGTACAAGTTAATTGAACTTTTACTATTTTAGGTTATAGGAAAAAGTCAAATCTTCTTAACCGTGAATATCAACCAATTATAAATGATTGAGAGCTCATCCATATTGATAGTTGGACAAAAGATGATAGATATAAGTCTATGCTTCTTAATCGGGTAGATGGAAAGAGTCATAGCCAAGTACTGGTTTATGATGTTGTTGTGAAAAAACTAACATATGAATATAAAGAAACAAAAGAAGAGATAGTTAACATTTATCAAAAACCACAATCATTGATTAACTATATTATATATTTATCTTCAAATGAAGGAGATTGGGTTTTGGATTTATTTTTAGGCTCAGATAAGTTTTATTATATATAATTGAATTTCAATATCTTCTTTCTTAATTTATATGTCATTATACTAATTTTCTTCATTATTTCTTTTGTGCTTGATAATTAGGTACAACACTAGAATGTTGCATAAAAAAGGAAGAAATTGCATTGCCATTGAAAAAGACCCAGTACAGTGCAAATTTATTCAACAAAGAATTAGTGCTCTTCAATTTATTCCAGATGCAATGCAAGAAATTGGGTTGAGGAAAGGGGATTTTAATGAATCACGTGTGACATCCCCTCAATATTGTGTTGATATCAATATGTTTTCAACATGTGCTTCAACCATACTTTTCATCCCTTTTCCATTGATGTCAAAGGGGGAGAGTGATAGCCATAAGAAGAGCATGAGATCAACGACTTTGAGAAGTTTATGTAGATTAGTTTGGTGTTATGGCTATAGATTGATACAAATGCCAAAGGGGGGTCATGTTGGCCACATGGTGTTGGCATTGATGATAACCTAGGATGTCTACCTAAGGAGTAAAAAAAACGAAAAAAAAAAAAAAAAAAAAACAACAACAACAACAACAACAACAAAAAATAAAGCAATAAGAGAAAATAAAAACAAAACAAAACAAAAAAATGGTCTCTCATTTATTGAATAAGGTGATTGATTAAAATTTGAAAAAATATATCTTTTGTTGAAGAAGGTGATTGATTAAGTTGAAAATATGTCTCTCCTTTATTGAAGAAGGTGATTTATTAAACTTGGAAAAGTCTCATTTTTTAAGGAAGGCGATTGATTAAACTTGAAAAAATCTCTTATTTATTAAATAAGGTGATTAGTTAAGTTTGAAAATATCTCCCATTCAATGAAGATGATAGTGGATCAAGTCAAGGAGAAAATTTCTATGAACAAGACCAAGTTTATAATGTATGAACAAAGATTATTAGCTCTCCATTACTTTGAATTCAATTATTATTTTAATCACTCCAAATATATATATATATATGAGAATTCTTTGAGGAGTTTTGGATGGTTGTTTTGTTAGTTGAGTGAGTGTGAGAGGAGAGAACAAAATGCAAGTTGTGAGGGAAATTATGTAGAAAATCTAAAGTGGTTTGCAGAAGTTGCAGAAGGTAGTAGAAGCATGTTTCAGCCAACCTCTTATGCAGAGAGCGAGGAGATGGAGTAATGATTGATTGAAGATCATTTGTTGTATCGTTGTTGTTAATGCATTCATAAAATTATTGTTTTGTATGCAAAAATTATTTTTGGACAGATTTATTATTTTGTAGAGGATTGATGTGTCGTTGTTGAGTTGTGAAGTTCTCAAAGGAGTCCAGTTTGAAAATGAATTAGAGCATGGCTCTGAGAGTTTGAGGAGGTCATGGCCTCCGTTCAGTAGAAGCTGAACAAGATAAGGTTGGTGACTTTTTGTTGGTGGTGGGTATCAAAATAGTATATTAGGAGTAATATCTCCATCTATATGTCATTGGATAGTCCATTAGTGGTTGGGTGAGGCTTATTGGGAGTGGTGTCTTCCAGTGGGTGGTGGCCTGCAAAGTCATGTGAGTAGAGATTTATTGGCTAGTGCTGGTCAGGAATATTGTTCATAGGGGTAGTGGCTCCTAGCTAGTGGTGGCTAGTTGAATTATGTAAATAATTTATTTATATAATAATAAGAGAAATGAGAAGAAGAAGAACAACAACGGGTGGTTTTTCTCCCCTTGAGGGTTTACAACAGATATACATGTGTCTCCTTGTACATGTTTGTCTTGATGTTTATCATGGCTCTTTTATGTTGATTTATGTTGCATTTATCTACTGATGTTATGATGTGTATGTTTGTTTAGTGATTTGGAGAATTTTTTAAAATTTCTATAAGTGTCATCAGTGCTATTCCCCCCCGACCCTCTCAGTAGTGATCTACATTTCTAACACTTGATAGTGCCCGTTGAATCCATTATGTGATTAATGTAATTTTGTGTATTTAAATTCATAATTAAGTCTTAATTCTAGTTAACCGAGTTCAATGCCTATTGGTAGAAATGAGGGATTCATCCTTGTTGTAATAATGGTGTTGAGAATAACTCATCACCGAGAATGACTTCATAAGCCATTGGAGTTCTTTATACTTCTAAGCATGGTTGTTGTTGATCGGCAAGTTTGTGCTTGGGATGATTGAGCCCTACTAGACTTGCAACATAGTTAGATATTATGGAGATCGAGACATGTCAGTCGAAACCTTTATTTCTCAGGGAATGGAGATGTGCCTCCGCGGGATAGGAAACTTGATGTTGTTGACAAAAATCCTGAGTTGACAGGTGGTGCAAAATTAACAGGAGCGTGAGATGGGAAAGTTATTGTCACTTGTCGAGGATAATTCACATTGCATTGTGTCACGGTTGTTAATAGAATTTGAAGAGAAGAGAGTGTGGTCAATAAAAGGTGTAGAACATGAAAATTCTTGTCACCTATCTCCAGGATATTCCATCATGCCATGGGGGAAAGACAATAGTTTTACACCCATGTGGGTGCGTGGGAATTTTTTATGGAGGGAGGGAAAAAATTTCCTTTCATCATTAAATGGGAAAATTTTGATTTGCACAGAAGTCAACGACCCAGTGGAACCCACACTATAAGTTGATGTGGCAAGTGCCATGAGGGACACAAATGATGTGTACCTATGATGTGGCAAGGCTATCAACATGGCATGGTGTTAGCATGACACATGGAAGGAAGATATGGCCTTTTGGATGGCCAAGTGGCCAACTTTTTGATGACACATGACACCACCAAATGATACCACATGGTAGCATGACATCAATAAGATGCAATAGAAGTGGGTGACCTGGAGGCATATGTTGACGTGGTGATGGTTTGTGGTGCCACCTAGCATGTGATGTTATGTGTTACTAACGTTGTACCACATGTGGCTAGGATCTATGCCACCATGGAGCTCGATACCACAAAGGTACCTTGTAGTTCATGTTGATGGTGGTCCATGGTAGATGAAATTTACAGAATGGGAATCACCCTATTAAATAACGTAGACATTCATATCTCATTGCATCATGGAGGTTTGAACAGGGTAAACTCCAAAGGAATGGTGTGGGGCATGATGGCACTGTGGTGGTACGATGTGGAAGGAACCACAATGGACCTTAGGTGAAGTGGTTGTAGAAATCTGGTGATATAATTGCAACTGCTCAAAAAATTTAATTTAAATCAAAAGACACAATTCTACTCTACTGCTTTGCAAAAATTAATTCACAATTTAGAACAACATTCGCAAGCATGCATCAATCACATACACATGTATACAAATGTCTAGGGGAAACCAACTGGTAAAAAACCCTTAAGCCTACTTGCATTAATTAGATGAATACAGAATGTATTACAATTTCTTGCTCACTTTGAGCTCAACCTGCAAGTGAATAATTGTTCTCCATACTCAATGAAAAGCTCTGACCTAGACTTAGTCAATTTCTGCCTCCACCTGAGCTCCCATTTCCTTGTGAAAATCTTGAGGAATTAGGCTCTTATATTTTAGGAATTTTCCTCCAATTGATTGTGCAATTCCCAAGGATTGATCACTGATTGCATGAAACACATGTACACTCAAAACTATTCTACAATTGATGTTACACTGCCTTGGAATCTCCACCACAATTGAGCAATTCAAATTCCTTGCATGAATGTACTATTTTGGGTTGATTGATCATTTAATTGGGTGATCATTGAGTTAGATTGTTGTCCCACTCCACAACTAAGCTCTAACTAGTTCTATCAATAGTTAGAAATGTTTAACTGAATACAACTAGAAATAATTGATTTGGATTGCTACAAATTAGCAATCACATATGCATAAATGAACTCCAAGCCCTTAACTCAAATTTACTGAGCTATCTGAGTGACAAGAACCATGTCACCTTAGTTAACTGCCTTCGAGTTATATGCTGATGTGGAAATTTTGAATTTAGTAAATTTAACCAAGGCTAAGTCAAATTGAGCCTTTCTTGCTACACTTCTCAACAGTGGTAGTGCCACGTGGTAGATCCTTGTTGATGTGGGAAGAGCTAAGGGGCCCAAACTTCAAATGGGCATAACATTCAATCCAAATGTCATATTAAGGAAACATTTATATCACTGGAAAGCTATCGACAAGATGAACATGATGATGTTATCCAAAGTGAGCTCCACACACTTTGGGTGAGAAGGAATTTTGTAACCCCATCTTCATAATGATACCATGGAGGTCAGTCTAATTGAAAGTAGTATCTCCCACTAGACTTGGGAAGTATAAGGGGGTGGGAGGGAGCATTACAATTTTCCAAGTGATGTGAATCTTTATTATGGTTAAAGTCTCATGAATAACTATGTTTAAGCTCAATTACACACATATTATAATGATTGATCATAATCAAAGTCGTGGAATTATTCAAAATACTTTACAAATTCAATGATAGGAATTTATATTTGTTTGTGTGATTAAATGGATTAAATGAGGTAGTTTATAATAGTTAACATTAAACCAAAAAAAGAAAAACAAAAGTGAGAGATAAACGATGGCCAAGGGATCTCGTATTCTGAGCTAAAAAAACTTG
The DNA here is from genome assembly GCA_031772625.1 of Pinus tabuliformis. Taxonomy (NCBI): domain Eukaryota; kingdom Viridiplantae; phylum Streptophyta; class Pinopsida; order Pinales; family Pinaceae; genus Pinus; species Pinus tabuliformis. The sequence goes on from CM062818.1 coordinate 161,165,886, forward strand.
GTGCTCTCAGCTAGGTCTCCTCTGGTGTGATGCTCTGCTTTTTCGGCGGCTCTCTTGGCCTCCTGCTGAGGGCCTTCCACTCTTCCCTCTGTTGTAATTCATTTAGTCTTTTCTCCCATTCCTTTTTCTTGGCCTCTCCTTTCTCTATTCTGCTCTGGGCCACGATGATGGAGCTAACCCAGGCATAGCCTCTTTTGGTAGATATTGTCGCATTCAATGTTTTGGTAGTGTCGGCTCTGAAGTTTTAGAAGCAGGGTGCTTCAATATTATGGCAGTCATTATGAGACTTCTCCTTTGATGAGATGGCCATTATGGAGAAATCTCATCAAAGGAGAAATGTACATATTCATGGTAGATCTTGCATTTAAAAGGAAGTTGGTCATAGTCCACTTCTTGCACATGAATCCAACTATCCATACATATATTTACATCTGCTGGGAGGCCTTTCTCGAATTCTACCTCCACACAAATCCTAACATGTGAGAAGAGGTCGCCCTTCGATTCTGAACAGTTTAGATACTTGCCCAGGAAGTTCCCAATAAGACTAAAAGTTGTAGCATTCCAACAGTGAAGGGGAAGGTATGGCAGCTTCACCCAAACAAGAACCGAGGAAGGCACGTCACATTCAGGATTAAAGCTTGGGCTCCAACGATCCAGATACAGGCCCTGGGCCCCCATGAAGTATGTATCACTCCTGAACACTAAATCTCAGTCCATCCTATTTTCAAAATAAAAATTATAGAATCCTTTTCCACAGAAGGAGGAAATAACTTATCCTTTAATGAGATGGCCATTATGGCGGCAGGAAAGAAGAGTATCACAACAGAAGCCACTGCTAAACTCTTCTTTGAACGAGTGTGGGTACACTTTGGGATCCCATAGTCTATCATCTCAGATCGGGACAATAGGTTCCTCAATACATTTTGGTCCAGTCTCTGGTCGATGTTGGACACCAAGCTCACTAAGTCCATAGCTTTCCATCCCCAAACTAATGGCCAGACAAATGTCATCAACAAGATGATCGTACACATTTTGCGCATGTACAACTCAAAGCATCCATCCACATGGGATGAGAGCCTTCCCTATGTCTAACACAGCTACAACTGAGCTCTCCACAGCTCGATTGGCCACAACCCCTTTCAGGTGGGCTTGGGATTCCAACCACTATGTCACATTGATGTGGCCATACCATTTGCAATGACTCAGGCAGATTGGGATCATGTCCAGCCCGAAGTCGACAAGGAAAATAGCTTCATTGAGCACATTCAACACATTCGCCAATAGTTCCACGACATATTGGACAAAGCCAATGCTAAGTTCAAGAAGTGGCATGATCAACATCGGATTCCACACAAGTTCCAGGTGGGCGACAAAGTTTGGCTACATTTGCAGAAGGAGCGCCTCGCTGGGCCCCACCGCAAGATTCGCCCGCTTCGATATGGGCCATACACCATCACCAAGGCTATGGGAGATAATGATTTTGAGCTCAACATTCCCCCATTCCTTGGCCTGCACCCAGTTTTCAATGTGGATCGCCTTTGGCCATACTTTCCACCATTACTGGACACATCTGACATTGTAGAATAACTCACACCAACAGAGTTAAATCCAGATTGCATGGAACAAGCTGCAACTGATCAAATCATGGACACGTAGATCAAGAAAACTCACTAGTAGAAGATCCAACTGTATTGAGTTGTCAAAGCCGGCCAACTCCTGCACCAAGGAAAATGGCTCACTAGGGACCAAGTTCAGTAGAAGTTTCCTCATCTCATGGAGGAACTCAACGCAATGGAGACCATTTCTTCCTGGTGGGGGGGGGGGGGTGATCTAGGTGGATATTGGTGGCCATATGCCTATTCCACGTGGACCCCCACCATTGTTTCTTTCAGTTTTTGAGTTTCCTTAGTTGTAGCACAATTTACTATTTTTGGCAGTTTTTTGGGTCCTGAACTTCCGAAGTCGTTTTGAGGCCCTAAACAATGTTTTTTGGAAATATTCCTCGAAGTTATTTAAATTGAATCACATTTTTATTTGTATTCCTCAGAGAGATCTTTCCAATGAGGTATCATGTGTGTTAAATGGAGATAATATGACCAAGTTACGACCCTGGGAAGGTGGCTGCCCAACTAAATCCTAGCACGTGAGAAGAGGTCGCCCTTCGGTTCTGAACATTCTATATACTTTCCCAGGGAGTTCCTGATGAGCCTAAAATTTGCATCATTCCAACAGTGAAGGGGAAGGTATGGTAGCTTCAACCAAATAGGAACTGAGGAAGGCACGTCGCATTCAGGATTAAAGCTTGGGCTCCAACGCTCCAGATACAGACCTTCGACCCCCATGAAGTATGTACCGCTCCTAAACACTAAATCTCGGTCCATCCTATTTTTGAAATAAAAATTATAGAATCCTTTCCACAGAAGGAGGAAATCACTTCTCCTTTGATGAGATGGCCATTATGGTGGTTGGAAAGAAGAGTATCATAGCAGAAGCCACTGCTAAAGTCTTCTTTAAACGAGTGTGAGTACACTTTGGGATTCCACGGTCTATCATCTTAGATCGGGATAGTAAGTTCCTTAGTAGATTTTGGTCTAGTCTATGATTGATGTTGGACACAAGCTCACTAAGTCCACAACTTTCCATCCCCAAACTGATGGCCAGACAAAGGTCGTCAATAGGATGATCGTACACATTATGTGCATGTACAACTCAAAGAATCCATGCACATGGGATGAGAGCCTCCCCTTTGTCCATCACAGCTACAACTAGGCTCTCCACAGCTCGACTGGCCACAACCCCTTTCAGGTGGGCTTGGGATTCTAGCCACTATGTCCCATTGATGTGGCAATACCATTTGCAGCAACTCAGGCAGATTTGGCTCATGTCCAACCCGAAGCCGACAAGGCAAATAGCTTCATTGAGCACATTCAACACATTCGCCAACAGGTCCATGACATATTGGACAAATCCAATGCTAAGTACAAGTAGTGGCATGATCAGCATCGGGTGCCACACAAGTTCCAGGTGGGCGACAAAGTTTGGCTACATTTGCTGAAGGAGCGCCTCATTGGGCCCCACAGCAAGATTCGTCTGCTTCGATATGGGCCATACACCATCACCAAGGTTGTGGGAGATAATGCTTTTGAGTTAAAAATTCCCCCATTCCTTGGCCTGCACCCAGTGTTCAATGTGGATCGCCTTCGGCCATACTTACCACCATTACTCAACACATCCGACATTGCAGAATAACTCACAGCAACAGAGTTAAATCCAGACTACATGGAACAAGCTGCAATTGATTGGATCATGGACATGCAGATCAAGAAAACTCACTAGTAGAATATCCAACTGTATTGAGTTGTCAAAGCCGGCCAACTCCTGCACTAAGGAAAATGGCTCACTAGGGACCAAGTTCAGCAGAAGTTTCTTCATCTCATTGAGGAACTCAATGCAATGGAGAAAATTGCTTCCTAAGGGGGGAAGAATGATCTAGGTGGATATTGGTGGCCATCTGCCTGTTCCACGTGGGCCCCCACTATTGCTTCTTTCAGTTTTTTAGTTTCCTTAATTGTAGCACAGTTTACTATTTTTGGCATTTTTTCGGGTCTTGAACTTCCAGAGTCATTTTGAGGCCCTAAACAATGTTTTTTTGGCAATATTCCTTAGAGAAATTTCAGTGACATTGTTATCACTCAGGTTGTCCTTAAGCTCCGGAAAAGGATACGGCCGAGGTAACCACAGACCAACTTTGGACTGCAGGTTCTAGCCAACCTGCAATCAGAGAGGGCTCTCTCTTTTAGGTTTAGCTTTGTTTAAAATGATTTTAGGCTAGTTATTGAGTTCAGAGGGTTTTTGTTTTGTTTTTGGTGGGAAGGAAGATGTCTCAAGTAGAGAGGCAAAACATAGTCTGGTAAGTTTCAAACCATTGGGCGTGGAGTCAAGGAGTGGGACTGCTGGTGCGTTTTCTTGGTCACAAGAGAAATAAGGAGCAAGGTAGCTGCTCATGAAACAACACTTAAAGCTTAAAAGGGTGGAATGAGAGATAAGGAATGAGAGGCAATAAAGAATCTCTCACTCAGCTTAAAAGGGGGAAAGGTGAATGAGCTCTGTCTAGGAGCAATTAAGAATTCCTAGACAACTGTCAAAGATGAAGGGATTAGGGGAAACATGAGCCATATGGAATTCATATTCATTACTAACCCAGATGAAAACATAAAGAAATAGCAGAAAATGAGCATAGAGGGTGTTTAAACCAATTCTAGACTATTCTTTCTTTCTACTATTTTAGACGGTATACCAATGGAAAAACAGAGGTAGGAAAACTTATTGAGTCATGTTGCAGCACAAGAATTCCAAATTCACTTCTTCAAAACCATTAGACACAGAGCAGATAGTCGTTCCTCCAAGCCTTTCAGCAGTCTTTGATTACAAAAAACATATCAGGTATACAGTGCGAGTCTCTGCTGAAGACTATCAACCAACCGACCCTTAAAACAATATAGAGGGTGGTATATATAGGGAAGATTTATCCAAAATTTATCTATTGCAGCCGACCTAACATGTCTGACAGAAAACTTATTGCTTTAACCTAATCTTATCCAGAAATAAATGCCAGAAAAATATCTTTGAGCTATGCTGGGGGCAGCTGTAACAAGATGAGTTGACGTCTGTCCTGGTGGCTGTGTGCTGTTCATCTCTTATAACTGTGCATTGGTCTTTGCACCCTTGCTGTTCGGCAGCCTTGAATGCTTCTGACTGTGATTTGAGAGCTAGGACGGGCTTATTCTTCTTGTTTTTGACTTTCTGGGGGGGCTCATCAATGTTCAGGTGCTTCGAGCCCCTAAAAAATCTTCGGCTGATACTCTTTGGCTCTCCTCCTTCATCTGATGCTCTTTGGCAATAAATTGATGCTGTTCTGGCATGCTGTGGGTCTCATTCACAACTTAATGGCCGCTGTTCGGCCTCTGTTTCTTTCAAAACTGTTTTCTGCTCCTTCCGTCAAGCTTTGCGAAGAAAATGGGTCATTCGGCGCCTTTCGGGCTTGCTGGGGGCTGCAGAATGAAAAGATTCCTTGAAGATTCCCCATTCAGGCCCAAAAAATCTAGTGATGAGCGACATCAAAAACTGCCTCAGAATTGGATTCCGGGGCCCCGAAGTGCGATTTTTGCCTCTGCGCCCAAAATTGATGATGTCAGCATGACGTGACGTTGTACGGTGGGTGACGTCAGCGATGGCATCAGCATGATGACGTGGCAGGATGACGTCATCATGTACGGACGGTGACGTGGCATGACACGTGGCAAGGGGCCACGCAGGCAGATGACTTGACATGTGACTGGGCAGAGGGGGGTGACGTAAGCGGTCACTGTGCAGGGGTTGACATATGCGGTGACGTCACCGGGCAGGAGGTGGTAAGCGGTATTGTGGCGCACCAGCTTTGGGGGAGAGCGGTTTCGTGAGGGGGGCCTCCGCCACAGCCCAGGAGCTGATGCGTGGCGGGAGTACGGCGGCAATACCGCCCATCTCCCGGACGCTAATGCTCGGGCGGTTCGGGGATGGGGCGGCCCGCCAGCCATTGATCTGCGGGGCAGATAATCCGACGGCTGGCGGTGAAGGTAATATGGCGGGGGAATATTCAAAGAATATTCCCTTTTTAATAATGCGCGCGGTGGGTTATAACTTAGAGAACGGTGGATTATGAGGGTTAATAGGGGCAGGGTTAATATTTTACACGAAAAGCTTTGGGTTTTTGAGGGTTTTAGGGCTAGGGGGTAGGTTATTAATCTGGCCAGGTGTCAGATTAATCCCTGCTATGACTCGGATGGGCTAAAAACAGCCCCAGATGGACTATTTTTCCCCGGACTTATAAAAATATGGCTATATTGCCAGGGAAGGGATATTTACATAGGGGGGTATATGTACATAGCTTTAGTAGGGGAATGGGAAAACTGATAGGGAGTTATATAATACTGTTAGTGGCTAGTATGAAGGTGACTGGAAAGCGCTAAGGTCAGAGACCTTAGGCAAATTTTGGGGAAAAGAATTTGCAAAGAGATGAAGTCCTTGAGTGAAGCAGATCTTCACCAAGGCAACTGATATGGAGGGTGATGAAACTAAGAGGAATCAAGCAGATCTTGACCTCTTTGGGGAGTTAGTAAGTGACTTGGGAATTAGAAGAAGGGGAAGTTAGTAATGTCCAGTTCTGACCTCTTCTGAATAAAACTGCCCGCACTGATCTGAAAAGATAAAACAATTTGAAACACAAAATTGATCATGCATCAGCTCTATGCAACCACAGCTACCTACCCATCCTACTTTCCTAACATTTTTTCTTCTTTTTTGATTTGGGTGCACTTAGACTTGCAGACCCAGAATTACAATTTTTTCTTTTGAATTTTTCCTATCTAAATCTACACTTATTTCTGCCAGGGCCCAGATTAAACAGTTGGGTCCCTTTGATTCTCTAACTATCTATAAATCTGCCAAGATTACACTGTTTGGACAGATATCATTCTCTATATTCTAAAACAGGAAATTGAAACCTAGGGAGGCCAGGATTTAGCTGTTTGGCCTTCCCTTAACTAAAAACTTAAAAAAAAATGGAATACAGCAGTGGCATTTGGACCAGCACACTTTCATGGCTTCTTGTGGAAATATGGAACACTGCAGCTTGCAAAGTATGACATATTTGGCATGTAAAAATGTCAATCATGAAAAATGAATACCTGCTGCAGCAGGAGGCTAACAGACATCACATGTTCAGTTGTATTCCTCGGAGAGATCTTTCGAACAAGGTATCATGTGTGTCAAACGGAGATAATATGACCAAGTTACAACCTTGAGAAGTTGGCTGCCCAACTAACCCCAACGAGGCCCATAAACTCTTGGTGTTACATATCCTCGAGTTAGGGTTTTGGTTGTTTAGGGTTTTCTCTTATTGTTCAATAATAAAAAGGCCATGGAACCTCATTGTAACTCATTTCAGAGGCATGTAGCTACCACATCTCTTCTCAGAGATAAGCTACCATCGCTCGAGCTAGTCTCATTTCCATCCTGTTTGTAAGCATATTTCATTATTTGATATTAATGAAAGATAGTGTTATTTCTACTACATCTCTTTATTTATGGTTATATCTATAATTTGTTGCGCTGCTATTTAAATTCGGATTAGTGGTATTAGAGCAGTCTTCTCTTTCTCTGTTTTTCTTTGCGTGTCCTCAACGAGTTCAAGATATAAGGATTTAGGGCTCGAACTGGTCGAACCTTTGCAAGACCAGCCTCAGAAATCCCGACGGCCTCCCATGGGGGAAGAAAAGAAATACGAGGGAGTAGGAGATCCTATCAAAATATTGCTCGTGGAGGCCCTCGAGAAACAAAGGAATGTGATGATGGATAACTTTGCCCATATCCTTCAACGGTTACCCATCGACGGTGCATCCACATCCAACAGCCACTCTAGAGGCTCCACACCTTTTAACGTGCAAGTAAACTTTGAAATTCCCATATTTTAGGGCCAAATAGATGAAGACGCAGTAGATAAATGGTTGAATCTACTAGAAGGATATTTTTCGGTTCATGATTTTTCCAGTCGATAAAAGATTACTTTTTCTCTTCTCAAAGCCGCCCCCCATGTCAAGGACTGGTGGGAAACCTATTGTGAGCAGAAGGATGAAAGTATGAACTCAGTGTTTTCAGCCGCTCCCACTTGGAATTCATTTCAGGATGCCATCAAGGAGAAGTACTACCCTATCGGGAGCTACGAGGACAAATACATAAAGTTGACCACGCTGCGGCAGGGAAGGGACCAAGATGTGCCAGAGTTTACCAAAGTTTTTCATACCCTTCGCATGTAGTTAGGTATCAAGGATTCTAAGAAACATTTGGCACTCAAGTGTCACGGCTGCCTACATAGATACATCTAGGATGAGATGGAGTTCCTAGACATCTCCTCACTCGAAACGGCATACTGATATGTCGTCAAGATCGAGCATAATTTTAAATAGAAGAAAAGAGACTTTGGATCTGTGAATCTGAAGCAAGGGAAAGGTGCCCCCAAACCACAGAACAAAGGACAAAGCCAAGGAGGGATGACCCAGGACAACCTGCCAAGGCCACAAGAAAAGGACAACATTGCGAAGTAGGAGAAGGACACGAGAAAGTAATGTGAGTTCCATAAGAGCTCCACCTGCAAAACAAGTGAGTGTCGGGCCAAGCAGTCACTGGTGGTCGAACTAAAGGCTTTAGAATCAAATGCATGTTTCGACTCTGAGTTAGAACCCGACAAGGGGAATGAAAAAGGGAAGCATATTATTGATGCGGAGCCTAATGCCACCATCGCCACCACAAAGATCCATAAGGAGGAACCGAAAGATCCATAAGAAGAGGAGCGTATATTCCACTACCAGATGTGGGTAAAGGGTTCCCCTCTATAGTTCATTGTCGACAGCAGGAGCCAAAATAACCTCATTGCAGCAGAGGTCGTGAAGCAGCTGGGCTTACTGACCACAACACAACCACAATTGTACACCATCAGGTGGATTCACCAAGGACATGATCTGTGCGTGAGCCAACAATGTCGCCTTACATACAGCATCAAGCCCTTCACGCATGAGGTATTATGTGGTGTTGCTCCCCTTAATGTTTGTGATGTATTATTAGGCTAACCATACTTGTGGAAGTGACATGTTGTGTATGGGTTAAGGCCTTCATTGTTATTGTTACATTGGGAAATAAGTTGTACAAGATACTAGAGGTAGCACCTGTTATCGAGAAAACTAGTGTCCACTCAGAGCTGCTAGTCCCACTAAGACGGGTAGCTATCTTGGAAACAAACAAACTAAAGTTACTTATGTTTTCCTTTATGAGAGATAGATGAGAGAGAAGCAGAGAGTACCAACCTCAGTCTTTTGCTAGTCTCCTTGCTTGTTTCCTCTCTCCTTTGATAGATCTTTCGCCACTCCTTTCTTGCTTGTCCCGCTTCAAAGAACACCTGTAGAGTCAAGGTAGAAAAATACCATCAAAGCATAGAGATCTATAACCATAGATAATGTAGGATCCGATATACATTAACCATATAAATGCATACACAAACAAGATTCAGAGATATACAAGCATATGGAGGAAAACTCAAATAGCTTTATTGATAGAATTAGTAGAAGAGAGGATTACAACCAGGCTATCTGATCCAGCATCAGCCTCCCAGCATGAAAGCCCTTTTCACCTCATATAAAGCAAGATCACCCAACAATGTCTTCAAAGAGAAACCAACAACACTTCCTTGCAAATTACAAAATTCCAGCCTTTGGATCTCTAGGATGAGGGATCTGTTAGCTCTGCTACATGTTGCTGATTTTCGAGGAGAAGCAATAAGCTTGGTCCTTGGTTGCTGGCTTGGAGATAGTTTACACTGGTTATCCTCGCCTGTCCCTATTCCCCCACTTACTTCCTTTCACCCTGATTGCCTCCGTTTTGTTCCTCTAAAACTCTGCGTAATCCCGTGTTTCCTCTGAACCCCGAGCGCTAAGCTTTAGCCACCATATGACTCAACCATATGACTCGGCGCTTTCATAACTCACGGCCCTAATCCCCACCATCGATCGCCCATCTCAATCTAACGGTCTCCGTGCTTTTCCCACTCGTTAACCTGTTAGCTCTTTCCACCGTCCGATCGTTCCTGCCGCACGATCCAACGGCAGTCACAGCCCCCGCTCCTTCGAGTTGCCCACTTGATAACGCGTGGGGAAAGTGGTTTCCCACCGGTCACATCCGCCACGTGTCGGGTGCTGATTGTGATCGCGCCCCCACGTACGAATACCGCCCGACCCCGTAAGAAATGCGGGGAATACTGCTTACCGCCCACTTGTACGTTCCCCGCTCACTATTGTCCGCGTACTTTCGACCCCCGATCACCATCGGATCTGCCCGATCACGATCCAACGACCCACGATTGTCTGCCCCTGCTTCCTCCCGATAGCTCCCTTTGATTCAATCTTCGTCGTTTGTCTGTTGGATCCAACGACTGTTGTTTGTTCCCCGACCTGCTCACGCGTCCACCATGCTGTACTTGTGTCTACGACCTGTGTGATACACCCGAAGGTGGCCAGCTACCTGTACCCGGCACAATTAGATCCTCAACAACTGCATTTAAGGAAGAGGATGGATGAGAAGAAAAAGGACAGCCTCGAGCAGATCTCAACATTTATCAGTTATGGAGCTTCTTTTAGTCAACACTCCACCTACTCAGAGAAGGACCACTGAACAGCAGAAAAGGTCATTTTGTTCATTAAAGCCAGCAGATCGTAGCAGCGATTCCATCAGAGAGTTAAGGTGGTTGGTGGTCCATTATGACCCCTCCACGCATAGCACAAAATCATATCTTTGTAAACAAACTCTATAAATATCCAGAACACATATGTGTTGAGGGTTGATGGTTGTAGTTTTGATGTAAGGTTCAACTTCTGGAGACTGTAACTACTGTGATACCTGCGGTGTCTGGTCTTCATTTTCAGCTAATACAAGCTTCTTTTGCTGTTAATTGCTCACTTTCCACTTCTATTTTGTTCTAGGTTGTGCCTGTTATGAATTTGTTCATGTGCTCTTGATGTTTAGCATTAGAGGGGCTGTCATCCCACCTCTATGTTAGAATCTAGTATGTATCATTGAATGTGCTATGCAAGTTTCTATTTACTTAGTGCCAGAGAGTTGTCATCCTGTCTGTGCATTAGGAAATAGATTTGTAGACCTCTTTACTGGTTGCAGCTGGCCATCACATGGTCTTGTGCATCTGCTGGTGTGGTCAGTATTCTCCATATTCACTTAATCCTCAAACTGTGAGTAATTGGTGGTCTAAAGCCTTGTAGTCTGGGGGTGTTCACCCATGTCTAGGGTTAAGAATAGTAGAAGTGGTTATCTGGCTTGAATATACATCATTCCTTCCATTCATCCACCCATTTCCAACATTTTTGTTGAGTTTATAATGTTCCTGAGCATCTCCGAGATACAACCTAGGAGAGTTTCTTGGGGTGATAACAGGATCCATATATAGCTGTTTACAGGAGAGTGAGCCAGCTTCTGGGATTTTGATTAGTGTCATTTCACTGATAGTTCTTGGTTCCACTTGGAGATTTTAGATCCCTTACTCATCCTTGGGAGAATTCAGAGAGGCAAGTGTCATATGAGCAGTTTCTAGAAGATTCTCTGGGTTTCCACCTAGCAAACTGCTGCTGCCATTTGTCTGCTCTCACTCATCACACCCTACAAAAGGGCTTTCCAATATGCATCACACCCCCATGTGTAATAGGCGAGATGCATTCACCCTATGCATGGAGTATTCTGTATGGTCCTGTTTTGACCAGTGCTGAGTAGTTTTTCATGGAGAACTTCTGGGAGATGATGTAATCAGCTGACCTTGTTCCTTTAGGGTATGAAACAACACTTTTAGGGGTTTAGAAGCCCTTGGTTTATGGACATATGTGATTGGGGTTGCAGTGCCAAAATATGTCTATAACAGTTGCCCCCTAAAGCATGAGGTCGTAAATCTTTTGATGTCCGGTGAAATGCTTTGTAATTAGGATCTGAGGTTTTCGAACTGGAAGGTGACCTGTAATAAGATACAACACAATACGTTATCTTCACAATATTTTCATGATCTAGTTGAGGCGGGCATTCCCATGCTCAACTTTATAAATTCATATTCATGTACATAAGACAGATAATCGTCTGTGTGGCAGACTGATGATTCTGGTAGAGTCATCATCCTTTAGTTTGGATGATTATCTATGCAGCTATGTTGTACATTTGATGTCTTTATTTTCCTGAATATATCGTAGCCCGAATGGATGAAACTAGATCCGGGGTCTTCAAACTCATTCAATCTCCGCCCGAAGTACAAGTCAATCCATGTGAAAAGATGTCTTGATGTCAAACATGGAAAGACATCGCATGATTACCAGCCAATGATGTAAGCTGTTAACAGGTGTGAGAGGAATCATCGATAATGATGATGACCCTCAAGGTACTGCAGTACAATTCACATGGTGTGAATACATGAGTTGATGTCAAAAACCACGTAAAATCTTTCGGTCGAAGGTCATTAATGTAAACCTGTCGCCAGAAGTGAGAAACTTGCCATTGAGGCATGCAAGCTTCAAGGTACTGAAAGGGTTCTTCCTAAGTCAACTTCTTGGATAATGAGCTGATGTCGACAAGAAGTGAGCCGTCGTAGGAGGGCCTTAATGAATCCCACATCTACGACACGGAACAGAGCAAATAATTTTGTGGAGGTGAAAACGATCTGATGATACAAGGTTCAGGGTGGCGGTCATGAAAAAATGGAGAGTGAAGGTATTGCAGCAGATGAGACGTTGGCTAAGTTGGTGAATTCTCTGAGCGACTCCTCTTGAACATACCGGTGACACTGAAATGGATTGGTAGCGTTAACCCCAAGGTGGATGGTACGGTGGACCAATGGTGATATGACCGGTGAATGGAATAACCCAACCCGACTCAATCATGGTGACAGAGTGAAAGTGTCATGTTCAAGAGTGACCTGCTACCAATGAAGCTATTCAAGTTTTCTTCCCTTTTTCCCCAGTCATTGCTGACCAGTACCTCTTTATTTTTGTCAAGCTTGAGGAGGATAACATATGCTTGTTCTATAATTTGCCCTTCGGGCAAACCTGTCGCTATGTTTTAACGAGCCTAGCGATAGTGAAACTCGCTCTTGTCTGCATGGACAAGTTTGTCGCTATTGTTTTAATGAGTTTAACGACAAAGATAACTCGGTCCTTTTCAATTTTAGAGAGTCTAAAAAGGACGAAAAGGAAACTCCAGTGGTACTTTTTCGTAATGTAATCCCTTAAGTCCGAAAAAGTGTAAAATAATACGAAAGGGATGACTTTTCGATAGTTTTAACGAGCCAAACAAGAAAAGCGCTTGATATTTTTGTGTAATAATCCCTTAGGTCCAAAAAGATTAAAATCTAGAGGAGGGATGGCACTTCTGGTCTCTTTAACGAGCTGGAGAGGCCAATTGCTCGGCAATTTTTTCATATTTTACGAGTCAAAAGAAAAGAGCAGCTGTTTCGCCGCTGTTGTTTAATGTAGGCATCGCCTTGGCCCATTTCGTAAAATAGTCAATTGCGACTATGATATACCCATGCCCCCGGCCAAGGTGGGGTTACATGTCATGAAATCTATGCCCCATTTGGCGAATGGCCCAACAGCAACTACTGGTTGCAAAGGTGCAGGTGGTATTTTGGTTTTGCGGTCGAAGATTTGACAAGCACGACAACTTCTGATTGCAGTTATGCAATCTTTGAACATTGTTGGTTAGAAGTAATCTGCTCGTAAAATCTTTTGTGCCGTAGCATAACCAGATTGATGCCCCCCACACGCGCCTGAATGACAATCATTCAGGACTTTTTCGGCCTCCTCATGGGTGAGGCACCTTCGCAGAACTGTATCGATACCGCGACGGTAAAGCGTATCACCGACGATCATGTAGTCTTTTGCTTGGTATCGAGTACATTGTTTTTCGGAGCGAGAGGTGTTAGGCCTGTATGTTTGGGTTTGGAGATAGATGATTATATCTCCATACCACAGATCGCTTGATGATATCATAAACAAAGATTCATCCACGATTGTTGCTTTGGATGTTGAATCGTTGGACGACGATGGGAAATCACATAATAACTCCGCGAAAACTAGAGATTTCTTTGATTTGGACTTTACGAATTCCAGATCAAACTCTTGCAAAATAGCTATCCATTTTGAATATTTTCCCCCAAGTAACTGACGCGATAGAATGTAAGTCATTGGGTTGCAATCTGATAAAATGGTAGTTTTGTGAAAGAGGATATAGTGTCGAAATCTTTGTACTGCTTGAACAGCTGCGAGAGCTAGCTTTTCAACATAGGAGTATTTGCTTTCTATATCATTTAAGTTTCGACTTAAATAATAGATAGGATGTTCGATTCCATTTTCTTCTTGAACTAAAACCATTGCGATGGTTGTATCTGCTGCAGCTAGATACAGGTTAAAGTCTTTTTGATAATCAGGAGCGTACATTAATGATGCTTTTATTAGGGATTCCTTTAGAGCATCAAAGGAAGCTTGCACAACCTGATCCCAGTTGAAGGGTACTTTTTTTAATAGACGCGTATAACCTTTTGCAAGTTCGGCGTAATTTGGAATGAATCTCCTCAGAAAGTTCGCTTTCCCTTGGAGTTTCTGAATCTGAAGCAAATTTGAAGGTGGAGGCATATCAATGATTGCCTGAACCTTACATGGGTCGAGTCGAATTCCGTCCTTAGAAACCACGAAGCCAAGTAAACGACCAGAACCGACACAAAACACACACTTGTGTGGATTGAGTCGTATCTTGTAGTGTCGGCAACGTAGAAATATATCTCTCAAATGCCTCAGATGATCAGTCCATTTTCACGAATGAGCTAGAAGATCGTCGAGATATGGTTGAACGATGTTTTTGATGTCATGGAATGCATAATTCATAGCCCTCTGAAAGGTTTCCCTTGCGTTCTTTAAACCGAAAGTTAATTTGCGATACACGAATGTGCCCCACAGACATATAAATGCAGTCTTTAACTGGTCCTGTGGGTAGATATTTATTTGATTATACTTGAAAAATCCATCCATAAATGAAAATATTTCGCATCCAGCGCATTCATAAATTATCTGGTCGATGAAGGGTGTAGGGTAGTTGTCCTTTAGACAAGCTTGATTTACATCCCTGTAATCAACGCACACTCTAATCGTTCCTTTCTTTTTCATCACAGGAACAATATTCGATACCCAACTAGTTAAAGGAACCGGGTAAATGAAACCAGCATGTACAATTTTTTCAACTTCTGCCTTGATGGCAGTGACTTTCTTTGGGTGCACCTGCCGAAGCCGTTGTCGTACCGGTTTGACATCTGGATACATCTTGATTTCATGTTCAACTATGCTCGAGTCAATGCCTGGCATTTCTTCGTATGACCATGCAAAGACATCTCTGAATTCACGAAAGAGAGCGCAATATATTTCTAGTTCTGAAGAAGAACAAGATTTGCCGACATGAATATTCTCTACAACATTAGGTTTGATCGAGATATTTATGGCGATAGTTTCTTCAATATTGGACAGATTTCTCTCTGAATCCACCGTATTTACAATATTTGATAGAAAATCAAAAACTGAAGGATGATTAAGGTTGCTAGAATAATCTTCGTTGTAATCCGGAAGATGGGAACGATGGTGGTAATCTTCCCATGGTGCCTCTCCTATCATCATCGACTGAATAATTCCTTTGTCTATAGAATGTACATGTGACCAAGGATCTGAAGAGGTGCCATATTCCTTTGACCTATCTACCCAAACACTCGATGAGCGTTGATTTGGGTTTGCTGCCCAGGCTGAGAAAATTTATTGCTACAAAATCTCTATTAGGCTTGGAGGCAAAACCTATTGATGATCCATGCTAACAAGATGTTCAGAAATCTTCTGAATGGAAGATATCATATTGCAGGTTCCTACTGTTGCCACTTTCGCCAGATTACTCGGAGGCGGTAGGGAAAAAGTACCCATCAAGGCAGGGTCTTTCAGTAGGCCTACTCCGACATTTTGAAGCGAATGAGAGCTTCCATGGATCATTAGAATGCTTCCTGTAACTTGTGAACTATTGGGGAGAAAGGTTTGTTGATCAACAATCGTAATTCCTCCTTGGAAAGGAAATGCAATCTTTCTAAAGTAAGTTGATACAACAACAACCATGGCATAAATCCAGGGCCTTCCTAGTAAGATATTGTAATCGAGGTTTCCATCGATAACTTCGACATCAATTTCTACTGTCTTGCCCCCCAGTTCAACTTGCAAGTTACTTAAAATCTCGTACAGGGTGTATGTTCATCCATCGAATGCTTTTAATGTCATTGATGATCTTGACAAGGGTGGTGATCCTAAAGTTTTCCAGCAACTCATTGACATAATGCAGGTAGATGCCCCCTCATCAATAATTGTTCAATGAACAGTTTTGTTGAGGGCTTTCACTTGGATGAGGAAAGCGAGTTGAGCTGGTAATTGAGGTTCAAATCCTTTATGATTAAAGGCCACAAGATTGGAATCCGTTGGGTCAATTCCACCTATTGCTGATAATAGAGCCTTCTTTTGGGAGGGGAAATTTTGCAGTACTTCAAGTGTCGACATAGCGGACGGCGATTGGGCCAAATCCTCTACTATATATTAATTCTGTGCTGCTCGGGCACGAGGATTAAATGTCGATTTGTGTACTACTCCCTTTGGCGGCTTTATTGTTAGCTCAAGAACGATGGGTGGCGCAACTTTGGTTGAAGTTGTTGTCGAACTACTAGGCTGATCTACAGCCTTGTTGTTTGACAGCTATGGATTCCCGTAATCGTTATCCTTGTCGATATCAAAGCATCGTTTTGCTGTTTCGAAATGGACAACATAAGCACTTAGGATGGGGAAGCATTGTCGCTAGCAACCAGATTGGTTTATGGGTTTGCAAATGGATCCATTAAGACTGCTGAGGTTTTTGAGGTTTTAAAGAACTTCTTAATCTCAGCTCTATGTGGACAATCAATCATCCAATGGTCTTCGTCACAAATGTGACACGACGAAGGAGGTTTCTTTTTCCCAGAAGGGTTTGCAGAAGATTTTTCAGGAGACGAATCATCCTGTTTCTTCTTTTTGCTTTTCCCTTTTTTCTTGCCCCCTGGTTGCTTCGGTTCTTTGCCTTTGTCGGTCGACATGGCATTAACCTCCGAGGCAAGAAGTTCTTCATTTGCATTTTGACCAGAAACCGTACGGGCCTTCTTAGATGTAGCCTTCGCGGTTTTCGTGTTGGTTGTGCCTATCACGCCATCGCCGGCATGAGAGTCTTTGCTTGATTTAGGAGGAGGAGGAACAGAAAACTCTAGTCTGGGAGCATCAGGAATTTTGTCATAGAGTGTACTAGACTGAGTATAAATCAAGTCTAGATATTGCGCATGAGCAATGACTTGCTCTTCAGTGACAACTCCCCCCTTAGCCACATCTTCTGTAATAGAAGGTAACAATGACTTAATAAACCATTCAGCTAGCAGTTGATCAGGAACATATGTTTTTACCATTTGACGACGACGTCGCCACTCATGAATATGATCAGATATGTGAGTGGCTGTCGTCTGCTTAAAATTGGTAAGAAGCTCCATTCCTGTTTCGTACCTTATGGGTAACTGAAAATGGGTTAAAAAGGTTGTGGCAAGGGCACTGAAGTTATCGAATGAAGCTCTAGGCAATTCGATGTACCATTTTGCCATTGGACCAGTTAACGTTCGCTAAAAAAGGTGAAGCCTAATCGAATCATCGTTGAGAGTGTTGGATGAACACCACAGATGAAAAGTCATCACATGATTCGACGGATCTTCACCCAGATTTCCATTGAATTTAGGAATATCTGATGGAAGTTTATGAGGAATCGCTGGCCACCAAGGGGCGTAGGAAATTGGATCATTTGTTAGTCGATTTAGATCTGGTAATTCCAACGTTGCAACGAAGGGCAACTGTTGATTCAGGTTTGGCGAAGCATACCCAGGATAAGATGGGATCGCCTGAGCAGTGGGTCTTTGCATACCAGCATAATGTATTTGATGCTGATAACTTTGATAAGGTTGATGGGCATAACCATTATGATATGATTGATGGTGACCGTTTTGAATATATGGCTGCCCATTACCCGCAAAAATTTGTTGCTCAGGTCCTTGGTAAGCTTGCTGGAATTGCGGTTGTTGATACTGCACTAGCCATGGTTGTGAAACCATTTGTTGTTGTCCAGAATGTTTGACCAAGATGAGGGGTGATAGTACCCGTTTGAGCCTGAGTCGCTTCAGTTAAGGAGCCACTAATCGGCGATTGTGGTTGAGTCGTTGAGATAAGAAGTTGTTGTATTACGACCTGAGAGACTTGAGGTTGACATACAACAGGCAGCGCTTGTACTTGCGACACCGTTACAATAGATGGTGTAGTGGGAATATTTGACACAGGTAGATTTGGTTGCATTGAATATACAACTCTTGGCTGTTGAGGCAGTATTGGCACCCAACCATTGGATGCAATTCCAACTTGACCCAAATTTTGTTGTGAACTCTCATATGGTTGGAGGGAACAATGAAAAGGCATACTGCCCCCCATATGGCGACAATCCAGTGTTCAAATGAAAAATTGGTCCTTGTAGACTGGATTGCCCAAATTGATACCATTGAGGAGGATCAATTTGCTGAGACTCAACATAAGAAATTCCAAATATTATTTCGGACGAACAAACGAGAACAGACCATACTGTCGAAACAATCCCTGGGTGGACTCCATCTAGCGGTTGAGAGCTAGTTGGGATAGATGGTACACCAGCGAACATTGTCGGAGTAGTGGCAGGAAGTTCTGCTACTGCTATATTAGATGACACAGTCCTAGATGTCGATGGTTGTTCAGACATATTGAGTCTATCCAAAAGACTTCCTAGCAATTCTACATGAACTTGCGATGAAGGTTGACTATCTTCTGAATTGGAAGGATATAGGTGGATCCCTGTTCCAAAATGTAATGGGGTATTGGATGGAAGATCCTCCACAATCTCTTCTATCGCTATTAGTCCAGGTGGAAGAGGCAAACCGTTAGGTCCGTAAAATATTTCTGATGCCGAAGAAGGTACACACTCTGCAGTGACAAATGTCGGAGGGGTGACACCTTCTGAATCAGTCCCAGATGGAGTTGGTTCAGGAATATATGTGTTTACCGTTACACTAAGATCAGTTCTAGTGTCCTCTTGTAACTGTGGAACTTCTTCTGTAGAGGCAAGGATACCAAAAATAGTTGGAGTAACTGGAGTTTCTGAGGATGTTGAAACACAAGTTTCAAACAAACCAGGAGACTTCAATCCAGTTAAACGAGATCGCTTGGCCCGAAATGGTTTCGTTTCCTTAGTCAAAGATGGTTGACTCGTTAGTCTCCACGAACGACGGGGTTTTGATTGAATTTCTTCCACGATTGCGGATTACTTGATCAAATCAAAAATAAAAAGGGGAAAATGTTATTCCAAATTAAATGAATTTTATGATGCTTTGACACAACTTGCTTTTTCAATTTTTAAGAGTTGAGAAAAAGCTAAAGATGACTCTAGTCGCCTTCGATTTTTAATGAACCTGAAGTGACAAGTGCTTAGATGGACCTTTTCTTTTAAGGAGTCTAAAAAGGAACGAAAGTGACTACTCTGGAAATCTAGACAGAGGGGATTACCAAACCAATCGCAAAACTGCAGAATACTTTTTACAGTACGACATTCAATCTTCCCGAATGCTGTGTTCAGTGCATTGCGATCGATAGGGCGGAAAACACGGCTTCCTAAGGATAAAGGATGTAGCCTATTGTGGTCTCCCAATATATACTCGACGGTATGTGGGAGCACAAGTCCGTACTGGCACTTGTCGTCTCAAAGAGGAGGAATCACCCAACCTACGATGAAAGTGATAGTTACCAGGCTTTACGACGCCGGAATACGTCTCTAGCCTAGACTTCTAAATGTTGTGCGTTAGGTTCCAAAGAATTTTTATGTTCATTGAAGTTTATTTTACAGTTTATCTTTCTTAAGAAGTTTGCCTTTAAGGTTCACCACGTGATGTAGATATACAATTCCTAAATATGCAATCTAAGATGATAAACAGTCGTTTATTTTCTTTTTGCAATGAAAATCCTAGCTACTAAGGAAAGAGAAATGAAATTCTTTCAACATAGAGCAGAGAGCACACACTAGATGCACTTTTCCTAAATCAACTTCAGCATGCAATCTTAATGCAAATGCACATGCATGTATTGTTTTTCAGTTTCCTTAATGTGAGAATGACAAAAAGAAAACAAAGTATAGATCTGAACTATCTTCTTTCAAAGCGACAGTACTAACAATTTTCTTTTCAAAAAACAAAAGTAAGGTCAAGTCGACACTTTGCGATTTTGAATTTAAAACTTCTTTCAACACTTTAAATACTAATGATTCAAATTAAATACAATGGGAAAAGTGTAATCGACTATCTAAAAGAGGAATGCTTTGTGACATTCTTTTTCTTGACTGAAAATGACACTTGCAACACTTTCAAATCAAAGGACGATAGTTCGATTAAGCTACTATTTGCAAAGGAGAACTGTAAATGATGAAAAATACATAAAAAAACATTCACAATTCCTTCTAATGGAGGATGAATAATGCAAAGGAAGATGGTTTCAACAGAGATATATTGATCATAGACAACAAAACTACTGAATAAAGCTGAAGACAATGAAGAAAAAACCTAAATCTGGAGGCAGAGACTGTCTTAGTCAATCATCGCACCTGTAACACAGGGAAACATGGATGCATCTCACCTGCAACACATGGGAGGTGCGATGCATCCAGATTTCTTAGAAGAGACAGTGTGATGGTCCATCTCCCTAGTTGAGATGGAGTGTTAAAAATTGTCAACTAGGGCCAAACTCCATGTGGGTCATCTTATTAATGGACGCTGATATTTTTCTTGGATCCCTCTCATCGAGAGGTGTAGGATTGATCTAAAGATCATCCGATTATGATAAATATTCATGGAGATATGAATTTATTTGTGTTATGGGACAATTTTTAAAGGTCTGCCAGCAACCAAATAAACCCCACTTGTGCTCAACGTTTTAGTATAAATAGAGGTAGCCTTCAAGTCATTTTCAACACACTTGGGATATCTTCCTCTCTACTTGTCTTTGGGGTTTAGTAGGAGGAGAGATCTTAAGGGATAACGTTGCCCTAATCTAGAGCGCAGAAGCCGGAACTGCCGGGAACGGTCGGAACTGTCGGAACAACCGGAACTGTCGGATTCTGTAGGGAACTGTCGGGAACAGCTAGAACTGCCGGAACTGCGGGGAAAAACCGGAACATCCAAAACTTCCAGAACTGTCGGGAATTGCCAGAACTGCCAGAACTGTCGGGAAGTGTTGGAACTGTCGAGAACTACCGAAATTGCCAGAACTGTTGGAATTGCTGGGAATAGCCGTAACTGCCGGGAAAAGCCAGAACTGCTGGGAGAAGCTGGAACTGCTGGGAAAAGCCGAAACTACCAGGAACTGTCGTGAATTACCGGAACTGCCAGGAAAAAATGGAACTACCAGAACTGCCAGAATTGCCGAAACTGCCGGAACTGCTAGGAACAGCTGGATTTGCCAGAACTCCCAGAATTGCTGGGAACTGCTAGAACTGCCAGGACAACTGGAACTGCCGGGAACTGTTGGAACATCCAGATCATTTGTTTCTGAAGGAGAGCAGCATGCAAGGGACAACTAACTAACAATGGGACAGTTGTATGGTATTTAGTAGCAAATACACCAAGCATGTAATGTTACAGCTAGCATGCAAGGGACAACTAGCATGCAACAACAAGCATGCTAAGGACAACAAGGATGCTAGGGACAACAAGCAAGAAAGATGCAGCCAACACATAGGTCAATATGGCAACATGGTGTAGTAATGGAACATAATGCAATACAATGATGGGTACAGTCATGATTAATGAAGTGTGATGAGATGCAGCATAGTGATGATGGGTGCAATGGTGCAGCGCGGTGAGGTGCAGCATGATGACGGATACAGCACAACGATGGGTGAAGGAGCCACCTTGGAGAATTAGTTGAAGCATCATGTCTTCAACTGATCTCATGTATCATCTTCTTAGAGATGATCTATGCTCTTATCTAGATAAGTCAAAGTGTTGACTCATGTTGTAAATGTACTCTCTCTCTCTGTTGAACTATTGAATAACATATAAGAAGAATTGATCAAGGGTTTCCCCACATTGCGGTTTGTCCCTGGCTAGCGCCACATCTTGTGTCCTCTTGTCTTCTGCGATTTATGTTTATGTTCTATCTGTAGTTTACTTTAATGCTAATGTGGTTGCTAATCTAGAAAAGATATTGAGCTAATTGTGAAAATTGAAATAAATTCCTTGAAGCATAGAACATACCTAAAATTAACACTCTTCAATATTTTGTAACTCTCCCGGTTTTTGGACACATACAGGCGTGGATTAATATATATCCACTACTCTTTTTGGTTAAAAAAAAACATTAAACACAAAAAATGACAATAATGAATCCTTTGAATGCCAAATCAAATCAAATGCAACACAATTTGACTTGGTCCAACTTGGTCATAATCATGAAATCTAGGATGACCTATTAAGTTTGATCATCCAACTAAGTAAGCACACCAATCCTTGACTCCAAGTTGTAAGATCCGATTAACATGGACTATTGAGGTAACATGTTAGGTTGATTGTTAATCTAGAGATAATGTTGATGCCAAGTGGATCAAGCACCAATACAAGATCAATGATGTGTTAAGTACCATGATATCATGATTATATACATAAGTGAGTGTTTTGAGAAACATTCATGTGCTAACGTTTTTTGAAACATGTGTTTAGCTCTAATTGTGCTTTTCAAACATATTATAGACTAAGAAACATTCAATTTGCAAATAAAACATGATTTTAATGCACAATCAATATTTATGAATTTTTTACCTTGATGGGGTGCTTGATAGTTAACAGGTGGGGGGGCGTACTGCCACTAACCCACTATATATTAATGGGAGGTATGTGGCATTAAACCCCCCTTGAAACATTAATCCTTCACCACCTTTAACAATGAGGGGTTTTGGAGTTCGAAGACGCCCATTTTTATTCACGGTACACTAAAAAATGTTCAGTTCAGGTGGAGATTGGGCATATCCATGATTTGCGTTCTTAGTGAACCATGACTGCTAGAGAGCCTTGTCCTAGGTACATACAAAATGAAGGTCACCTAATCAGAAAATGATAATGATATGATTTTATGATTTTAGATGACACACAAGCTATGATCCTTTATCAATCAATGTTGCTTGTATGACAACATCATGGTTCTTCGTGGAGCAAGATATCTTTGAAAATGATGTCTACTAGTGAGTATCCATTCCAATTTTATATATATTCTAGTTTTTTATATGTTTTCTCATTATTTGACATTTTGAATAAGTGCGAGGTATGTATAATAGTCTAGTATACTCTCCTTATCTCCCTCGTAGTGTAAAGGCTTTCTTGGCTTCTTCCCATTCCACTTTCTTTTGTCTCTGCTACTTTTGTTAGTCCTACAGTGATTTCAACCTTTCCCTGTTGGTCTCGCCTCCTATGTGCCCCCCTCTTCTGTAAATCATCTCCAAGCTTTATCTATCTATCACTCCTCCCTCATCTCCATTGGCCCTCTTGCTTTAGTTTCAAACACCCCCCACCCACACACAATTTGTTTCCTCCTTGCTATCACTCAAGCCTGGTCAAAGAGTGAGTGTGAGAATGGGGGTGGCCTCTCCACATGTGCAAGAGAGTTCACATGCTCAATCAAGAACCTTTACCTCTTCCCAACACCATAGAGAACATACCCCACTTCCCATTCAAGTTGAAATTGAGCAAGCTAAGTGCAAAATTTTTGGATGTCAGTTTCTTTCCAACGCTGAGGTTCTAACAAATGTGGGTGACTGGGTACCTAACATGGGTCATACCCATAGTAGGTATATATATATAAATAACTTATTGTACCTTCCCTAAAAAAAAGACTCAATCATGTGGAAGCTCACCTTGGCATACACCCTAACTCTAGTTTCTCTCTTGGAAGTAGCAAGGAACCTATTGTAATGTAAGATACAGAGTCTGATAAGTCCAAATGATTGTTCTCTTTATGTTTACTATTATGACTTTCTAGTTTTAGTCTCCAATCCTGCAATCTGATTTTGGCCTTCATGGCCTAAACTTAGTTGTTAGTTTTCTAATCAGTTTGATAACTATTAGTAACTAGTTTATATGGTTGGTAGCCAAACTTTAGTTTTGTATCTAGTATGGTTTCCCTAGTGGTAGAACAAATTAAACATTCTCATGTTTTTTTAGTTTTCCTTGATCTGTGAATATAAATTCAACCTTTACCAAAAAAATATTTTTTAATATTTTTGTTGTCGAAATTGTTCTAATGAATACTAACAATTGAAAATTATTCAATGTGAAACATTACAATGTGGTATAAGTGTTGGATAATCTATGAAAACAACTATTTTTCATAAATAGTTGCAAATAATGACATTCCTTTTACTAAGATCACCCAAGACTTGTACCTAACCCTTTGTACAATAATGACCCCTTCACAAAAGCATGCTAACATAGTAGAAATAAAATATCACTTAATCGAGGGGCAATAGCTTGAGCTGTGGGGAGGTAAGTCTTGCACTCTCCCCGTCTCGGTTCAAATCCCTAATAAGACTCGGCTATTTATGATAAGGCTAGAAGGGTAAGTGCCCCTCATGAGTAAGACCCCTAAAAATGGAAATGTATCTATAAACATCTTAACCCTTACCAAACCATAATTTATTAATATATTTATCTTATAAATTATTAGATATATTCTTAAATTTCAATTACAACAATTTAGCTTAATTTCAAACCTATTCCAAATTACTCTAACCAATTACCAATACCCATCATTAAAAAATTAATAATAATCATAAAACTCTCATTAAAATATATATTAATTTATATTCATATATATACAATTCACAAATATAGATACATTTTAGTAGCAAAATGATTTGTTATACCCATTGAATTTGTCGTAAGTGGACCTATCATGACTATTCACAAATATTCATATATTTTATTAGTAAAATAATTCTTTGTAGTCAATGAATTTGTTGTAAGTGGACCTATCCTAATATAATACTTATGTCATGATGGGTCAATCTCCCTTAGTTGCTTCTTTGTAACTTTTTCATATCTTTTTCCTTTTCCTTCTTTTAATACAATCTTTAATAATAAAAAATGCAGGTTGGTCTCCTTTTATACATTATCATGGTTTCACTTTAAAACTATTGAATATCCTGACCCAGAAAACTTGCCCACCTTAAATCCCACATGTTAAGACTTCCAATCTTCTGAGGCCCATCATTCCCGGATGTTACTTTCATGAAAATAAACATAATGTTCTTAAAGCCCTCCCAGTGTCTCATTAGTGGGGAGCTATGGCCCTTGTTTCACCTAACCCCATTGTATTAGAAAATGGTGCATAGTCTTACACATGTAGATCTTTGTCTCTGGCCACACTTCACTAACCCCCCAAAAAAAAAAAAGGGAGGCCACCTAACTAATGACCAAACCAACTTCATCATAATTCAAACCACTAAAACACCACATCCTAGAAATACCTTGCTCTGCTCCTGAAATCACAGAAAACCAGCCATGATCTTTGTGCATGAATATTCATTAAAGTAATAATGTATTAGAGAGAATAAAGTTAATAATAGACAGCCGGGTCACTAAAATGTAACGTATATCGAACTATAGAAATAGTTTTTATGATGATATATTTATGAGTAGAGCAAAACCCCACGAAAAAACTTTACGGGGTCAAATGTTAAGAAAGAGATTTGTGAAAAGTGGCGCTCCCTTAAATATTATTTAAATAACGATAATCATAACGTGTGACGGAGAACGGCATGCTTTTATAAAACATCCATATTCTGTTTAAAATAAGTGGGGCAATTATACACACCACCGTTAGATAACATCAACGTTTACGCAATAATCAAGTTGTTTAGTGTTAATATATTTTGTAATTGATTAATGAAGTTGTTTAGCGTTATTATATGTTGTATGTATGGGATAATATATTCAATTTTGGTTTAGGTATTAGTTTGTTTTGACCAAAAAATTATGATGTTTATATATAATTTAATACTAATAATTGCCTCTAAAGGTGTAAAGATACACCGAAGGTATGGAAGATTTGGGAAGATTTGTCTTTCATCATTGTTTTTGAAGTAGTAAGTTTGTCTTATGGTTATGCATACAACATCCTGAATGAATTATCACCAAAATATGTGAATTGTGTGTGCAGTTGCAGCAACTGTCCCAAATTTAAAATTGGGAGTGCAGTACCCCAAAAATATGCCACTGCACATTTTAACCATGGCTATGTAGGCCCAACAAATAATATTGCTAATGCAATATCAACACCATAGTAGAAGTCTAAAAGCCATTCTAATCATGTAACTATTGGAAATCGGCTAAAACAACCATGTGATTGTGAGGACGTGAATAGGTTTGTTTACAGTGACTTGGCTCAATGTGATGGTTCCCCTGAAATGGTCCCTGTAGAGAGTGTTGTTTCCCTATCATCATTTGAGTCAATTCATAATTGTCTTTAGTTTTCCATGTAATTAGTAGTAGCCAATTTATCCGAGCTATGCCATGAATTCGACAATATTTAAGTTGATACTTACAATTTTCTTTAGATAAAAATAATAGTGAAAGTTTATGAAATTTTATTGCAAATGAGAAAGGATATTTAATGGTTTCCCTTTATAAATGCTATCCACACTTCCTTGTCTTTATTCTATCTAAAATGAGTTTTATCTTAGCATTAGTGCATCATTTATTTTTTCCATAAATAACAACAAGAGTTAAACTCCAAAGAGCCCATTATTTCATTATGTTCATGGAAAGATGCATCTAGGATTATCGTGTTCTTATGGCACATGTTAAATTTCCTATTTAGAAGGTTCAAAGAATTTATTAATGTTATATTGTCATTGTAATGGCCTATCAAAGTTATGCAGACATAAAATAGAGAGTTTTGTATGGACGCTTATGGTGGAAAACAACTATTGCTAAAATTGTCAATGTTTTGTATGGATGCTTATGGTGGAAAACCATTATTCGTAAAATTGTCAGTGATTTTTTTTTCACAACATTTTGCCAAAAAAACTTTGTGGTCTCTCTTGGTATTGCAATGTCAATTTCTAATTGTATAGTGTTCCATATTGTATTTCTCGAGTGCGATGGCATGCGTTGACTTTTCGTACAATAGCATTACTCTGTATTGTTTTATTTGAGAATTTTTCCAAGAAATTAAATATTTAAAATATGGCAATCATTTCAAGATTAGAGAAATATAATCTTTATATAATATATATATATTTTTAAATAATATAGAATATTTACTTTAAGTTTTCTATTATTTATTTATTTAGGTGTTGAGCCACAACTCACTTTTCATAATATTTCTTTTTTTTTTGGTTCTCTATAAAATATTAGTAGGCACTTCAAATATGAAATTTTAAATATTTATATTATTATAAGCACACCTATCATTCAAATCCAGAACATCCAAAATTAACTTTGAAACACCTTTCTTGGAAAAATGCTCCTCCCATTATTCTCTAAATGCGTATTTTCGCAACCCACACAATGAAAAGGAAATGCAACATGGTTAAGCAAAGACGTAACATATAAGATTTAGTAAATTTTTTATCAAATGGTAAGACAGGGCAGACCAGAATAAGAATCTATATGCACTTGCTAGGTGAGGCCTGAAATTGGGTTGCACTCGACCATTCATACATTTATTGCTAACCGAAAAAACTATGGCAATTTATTGCTCACCCGAGAAACTATGACCAGACAGAGCATATGACCAAACGGAGCATGGACAACGCACATTGTGCGACAACGTGCATTGACAGATCCAACGGTGGAAAACTTTGACAAATCTAACGGTCGAAAATGAAAAAGTAGACGATGGTCGGTAGCGTAACTGATTCAAAAGACACACCTTCGGTGTAATTAGGAATTTAATTTTTATTATTATTGAAATTTATTTATTTGCAAGGTGATTGGTTGGGGTCTTATTATGGATTGTTTAGCAACTTCTATTTCTATTAATTACTAATTTTTTGTTTTTAGTTTTATTTCTTTTTCATTTAACTTTTTTATTTTTTTCTTCTTTTTTTTATTATTTCTATTTTCATGAATTATATTTTTTTCACAATATTTTCAATTTAAGTGACTTATTATTATATTATTTTTTTGTTAAGCTTGGTAGATCCTCCTTTTTCATTAATTATAGAGAAAATTTACACCACATAGAACTGGCTAGGTGGCCTCAACTTGCCCAGTGGGAAACCAAGTCTATTGGCCACCTATCCGCATTATATGCCATCTAGTAGCAAAAAATCTTAAGTCTCTCTATCCAAGCAATATAAGTTTCAGAATCTTGTCCACTTCCATACTCTAGAGTTCTACATACATATATAATTGCATAGACAAATTTAAAAGCTATCCACATATATAAACAAAACTATCAGAAAGTAGGCATGCTAATCATGTTGTTCAACTGATGTTGATTCCACTGGTGCTAGATCTTTGGCATTCGTACCAGGCAACTTTGTCTAGACCAAGATACATGGCAAGTGCTGCTCAATTCGGCCAAGGAAGATGTCCTGTTTGTGCAGTTGAAACTGCACCTTCTAAAATTCTTGCTTGTAATTCGACATTCCTTGAATTGTGACTGCCATGCCTACCGAGATTTTCTCCATCGCCTTTCCCAGTAGGCTTTTCATCAGCCAGTATAGGTAGAGGGTCTACTTGAATTGGGTGATTCTACCTCTTGTATTTCCAGGGTTTGGGACGAGGACGAGGACTCTCCAATCCTCCAATTTTGTATCTGTCTCACTCTCATGCTTCACTTCTGCTTCTCATTCTTCTAACAAATTTTGAATTTCTTCATTGGTTCCCTCTCAGTAAGCGACTGTCGCTTCACAAATTTATCGTTCGAAAAACTTCTGACCACGTCAACCACCCGAAGTTCCGGGTTCTGTGTCTTGCCTTGTCACGTGAGGTTTCTTACTATGGCCTTAGGTTTGTGTAGGTTGTTCCATGGTCTCTCTGGCCCAATCCTATACAGCGAGGCAAACTGTAACCTGATTAAACTTCAAAGTATTACAACAAGGTGCATGCATACAAGTGGTAGGGTTGCATCGCTCCATCCTACCAACTTCAAACCCCCTTTTATAAATTTCAATACCATGCCCCTTATGGTTGCAGGCAGATTCCATAGAAGGGATTGGCCCATGACCTACACCAGAGATTGCATTTTGCAAAAGACGCGCCCCCTTAGCAGTGGTCCAACATGCATTGTCTCCCCAAACCCAAGTAAAGAGGTGCAATTGGCTATGGGTCATCAACCTAACCTGGCTAGCAAGGCCATTGTTATCTGCCTAGTTAGCAAAAAGAGGACCCAACACAGGTATCCACCCATCCTTGAGCCCCATAACGCTACCATCACCAGCCCTCCTGCCATAGCCAATCTCAATTCCCTGCCAGGTTTCTCGCCCGCAGTAATTCTCCTCCTTCTCCCCCATTCCCAGGTTTCTACAAACCCCCCTCCGGCTGCACATGGTCATGTTACAGAGGTTTCCTCTCACAATGCGGGTGAACTTGCAGACATCCCCATAGCCCAACCCCCCATCTTCTCTAGCAACACACCTGCATGCTTCAACACTATGCCCCCTACCCAGAGCCATCAAAATTCCCATATAGGAGAGGAGAATCTCGAAGCAGAGTGAGATGGAGAGGGTGCCTATCGGTTGCAAGAGACAAAAGAAGAAGCAGACAATGACTTATTATTATATTAAAAACATATTTTAATAAATTTAATTATAGACAAATTATATATATTAATAAAAATAAAACACACATAGATGTATATGTATTTTGATATAAACAATATTAGTTAATCATATTTCTTAATTTTTTGTGAGGGCATTCAACAATATAATATTTTATTTTTGTGATGAAATCTGTCTTTGTTATTTGTTTGTTTCATTAAGCTATATTTAAGCTAAACAACAGATACTAGCTACTATATAGCGCTTGTTATATTTTGTAATTGATTGTTTTTTTAATAATAATAATAAAATATTTTTAAGTTTAATGTTAAGTTAGATATCAAATTGTTATGCCAAACTTTTTTGTTTTTAAGTTAAAAAAGTTATTTTTAAAAAATTATTAAATATTTTAAGAGTCAGGGATCTCATGAGATTTTTCTAAAAAAGAGATATATGAAGAGATAAAAATCTATTTCCAAAGCATGATCTATTTTGTTATTTATTAAGGGTTTTATCTTTTCTCAAGTATATTTTCTCATAGGTATTGCCTAAATTCCAGTTTAAAATGTGAATGGAATGTCAAATTTGAATTATTAAATATATATAAATTAAGCGTTGTGAAGGCTTTAAATTTCCTTATGCATTTTACACAATGAATAATAGCAATCTTACTCAAAAAAACTATAGCATCACATTTCAATGTAAAAAAAATGTACAATAGTTAGAATTTTATTTTTTATTGTCTTGGTTTTTAAACAAGATATATTTGACTTGTTGGCATTATGATACAGGTGTTGTCCTTGATGGCAACTCACTCAGATGACAGATCATAGTGCAGCAAGTCAATAGCAAAGAATTAATGATGAGAGAGAGGTATACGCAGGTTCACCTTGACAAAGAAGCATATACACGCGGGTTAACAGACCAAAAGGAGCGTATAACGTACACACGCACTTTCACAGAAGGAAAGGCGCGTATATCTTGGGAAACTAAGTTTTGGTCCAAGGTATTTGGTCCATGGTATTTTGATCCATGGTATTGGTCCAAGGTATTGGTCCTAAGTGGTTTTGGACCATGGTATTGAGAAATGCCTAACACTATAAAAGGAGGAGAATATCATTAGGCCAAGTGTGCAAATATTGAATATTTGATGAAGTGTGAGATCCAGTATGCAGGTTATGGGTTTGTGATGCTTTGCTTGATCTGAACCAAGGATGCACCTATGTGGATGATGATGGATGATGGATCAAGATCTTAAGGCTTGGAATGTTTTATCATTATGTGGTTTGATCATGGATAGACTAGATCTGAATTACTGACGCATGTTTATTCTGCAAATGTTATGATCTGGTTATGACTGAATACTGAAATAGTTGTGAAGTTTATAAATTAGAATTTGCAGATCTGTACGCGGGTTTGCTTTGGTAAAAGCGTGTATACATGCTGGTTCGGTTCATCAGAGTAGCGTATACATCATGCAATATGATATCTGAATTTGCAGGTGGTTCTAGTGGTTGTTGCAGAGTTCTGGGTTCTGCTCTGTGTTCTGGTGACAGGTCTTCAGTGATTCAGTGTTGGGTGATTTAGAATTTAATGATTGGTTGATGCAATGGTTGTATTGCAGTGGTGATTGATTTTGAGCTTCAATGTTGTTGATGGGTCCAGTATGAAAATTGGATGAAACGTGGCCTTCATATTATGGTGTTGTGATCTAGGAGTATCCAGTCTGAAAATTTATGAAACGTGGTCCCTGGAGGAAGAGTGAAGGTTGGAGCCTTCAGTAGGCTGGTGCCTACATATTGGTAAACATATCAGCCAGTACAAGAGCCAAGGGGTTGTAGCTCCCTTCCAGTAGCAGCTGGAAAATGAGAGAGGGTTGTAGCCTTCTGTAGGCTGACGCCTACGTACTAGTAAATATATCGGCTAGTACAAGAGCTAGGGGGTTGTAGCTCCCTTCCAATAGTAGCTGGAGAACGAGAGAAGGTTGTAGCCTTCTGCAGGTGGGTGCTTGCGTACTGGTATGAGTCTGCGCCAGTACAAGATTGTAAACAGGTTTTTCTTATATTAAAGGAAGACGACAGCAGGTGGTTTTTGTCCCGCATTGGGTTTCCACCTTATATCATGGTGTTCATGTGTGTTTCTTATGTGTGATGATCTGTTCTGTTTTTACTGCACCTAGTTACTGTTTATATGGTTAATGAAGTTCTAAGGCACTGATTAAAGATCAACATATGATGAATTAACTAAATCATAATTTTGTTGGATATACGCTAGTTGCATTAAACACAGTTGCATGTACACGCGAGTTCCCTTAACTGAAGTAGCGTATATGAATCTGATTATGGAAATAAAAAATTTATTGATTTGCTAATACTGATTCATCCCCCTCTTAGTATAATTTCCAACATGACTTTATTTTATTTTATTTATTATTCATTATAATTATCATTATAACATGTTAAAAAAATAAATTGATTATATATGTAAATTCAGCCTACAATACACTTCATTAATATAAGAAAAACAATCATAATATGTTGAAATTTATATATTATTACATACCCAACTTAACAAACTGATGTAAAAATTGTACACAAAAAGGAAATGGAATTTTAATGACCTTAAAACCTATTCCAAGATGCCAATTAAATATATTCAACTTTATGTTTTGAACGAGAAGAAAACATATCCAACTGTGTTATTGTCATGTTTATTCTTCATTGCTCTTTTATATACAACATTTTTTTTTATAGAGGAGGAGGGAAAGTCAAGTAAGTCATGTATATTTATTTTATAATCAATTATTATAATAATATTAATCATTATATTAAAAAGAGATTTATTATTTTATATATCTATATACTTATTGGGTTGAGGGAGATTTATTATTTTATATATCTATATACTTATTGGGTTGAGGGAAATTTTGTAGTCATTGTAAATGAGTGTAAACATTTAAATATTGGCTCAATTAAAAAAATAATAAAAATAATAAATTAATTTATTTCACTTGTTTTTTTTAATAAAATTACAAATATTTTATAAGAAAATTTTCGGAGTAAATCACATGAAATTTCATTTGTCGACGCGTTTCGAACTAACAAGTGTGGTTCATCGTCAAGACAAGTTGAAGAAACAGATCTAGCTTTGCCTATTAAATAGTTTGAGCAGGACCTCCAACGACTATATTTCTTGACCAAGCAACGGCTATATGGACTAACAGCTAAATTTGACCGGGAAACGGTTAGTTGAACAGGATTAAGGGCCCTCACCTCTTAGTCACTCTTTAGGGTTATTTTACTTTTATTTAGGTTAGAAGTATATGACTTCATTAATAAATTAATTTAATATTATGGTAACACCATTATATTGATAGTAACAATACAATTATTCCTTTCAAAACTCTAATAATAGTTTTATTTATTGAAATCAATCTAGGACAATATATTAAAATTATATATATATATATATATATATAATAATTTTAAAATATTCTTTCTAACCCCCTAAAAAAATCTATAATATTTGTAAATAACTACTAATTTAAAATAAATTTATTTTATAATTTATTTATTTTAATATATATTTCGAATTATAATTTAATAAAATATATCCCTTTAACTTTTTAATAAAAATATAACTAACTATATTTTAACATCTCTTAATAATTAATTACACTATTATTTATATATTTAATAATTTTTTAACTAACTATTAATTTATTTATTTTAAATTAATTTATTTTAAAAATTATTTATTTTAAGTTATGGTTATAATTATTCGTATAACCCCCTAAAATTTCTATAATATTTGTAAATAACTACTAATTTAAAATTAATTAATTTATTTTAATATATATTTCGAATTATAAGTTAATAAAATATGTCCCTTTAACTTTTTAATAAAAATATAACCAACTATATTTTAACATCTCTTATGAAGTAATTACACTATTATTTATATATTTAATAATTTTTTAACTAACTATTAATTTATTTATTTTAAAAATTATTTATTTTAAGTTATAGTTATAATTATTTGTAGTCCTTTTAACCTTTATATAACTAACTATCAATTTAATATTCATTGGAATTATAAAAATAGAGGTCATGCCCTTAATCCTGTTCAACTAACCATTCCCAGTCAAATTTAGCCGTTAGTCCATATAGCCGTTGCTTGGTCAAGAAATATAGTCATTGGAGGTCCTGCTCAAACTATTTAATAGGCAAAGCTAGATCTGTTTCTTCAACTTGTCCTGACGATGAACCACACTTGTTGGTTCGAAACGCGTCGACAAATGAAATTTCATGTGATTTACGCCGAAAATTTTCTCATAAAATTGATATGGATCACAGAAGCCTCAATTCAGCAATTACAATTTTTTTTTTAATAAAAAATCATAATATATCATATTAAAAAATTAATTTAGAAATTATATTAAAGAAAAGTAAAACATATATAGTTGTATTATTTGGATTTTAAAAATAAAGATAAAAATAAAAATATTTTTTAATATAGGGATGTGAAATTTATATAAATATGAATATTATTAAAACTAATGTAGATCCCTCTTAACTCGGGATCTACCAAGAATTGAGAGGAATCAATCTTTGGATGTGCAATTTTTTCCTGAAGTTTTGCAATCAAAAAGAGGTTTGCATTTTGAGAGATTTGATCTCTCTTGGAGCTTAGTAGATACTGAGTTAAGATGGATCTATGGTAGTTAATAACAACCATGATATGGTGAAATTTATATATTGTTGCAAACTAAACATCACAATTAATGTATGAATGTATTTAAAAAAACATTAAAAATACAAATTGATGATTAATAATAAATTAATTAAAATAAAATAAAAATAATTTAAATATTAGTTTGTCACCTTTGGGATAATGAGAAGGTTAAAGATGAAAGGAACTTTCTTTTGAATTGCATATCCATTCTAATTTTCAAAATCTTTGCCACACTACCAATCTTCTTGACTTGTTAAGTCAGCAAAACTATGGTGATCTAGGAACGCTTCTCTCCCTTCTTTTCGATCATAGAAATAAAATATTAAAGAAT
The DNA here is from genome assembly GCA_031772625.1 of Pinus tabuliformis. NCBI lineage: Eukaryota > Viridiplantae > Streptophyta > Pinopsida > Pinales > Pinaceae > Pinus > Pinus tabuliformis. The sequence goes on from CM062818.1 coordinate 161,200,480, forward strand.
CTCAATTAATCTCTTACTTTCTTAAGGTCTCATAGCCCATATTGATCTTAGTTGACGTTAATCATCATCATCATCATCATATTTGTGAGACAAGACACCCACCTCCATTTGATTGTTAAAATTTATAGAAGTGTATATACTTTATCCCCTCTAACCTATAACTTTTTAAAAAGAAATACATATTTTTAACCATTAAGTAAACAATATGAAAATAAAATATGAATTGAGCATACATTAAGATGTGAAGTACATTGGATGATGGTTTCACCTATCTTGGATACAAAGTAAAGCCAACTTGTTATCATAATTCAGATTGGAAATAGATAATTGATAAATTTGAAAGTAGGTTAACAAATTGGACTTACAGGTGGTTGTTAATGGGAGGAAGGATGATCCTTATATAGTCTATTATGTAGAACCTAGCGGTGTATTAGCTGCATCTATTTCTATTACCCATATCAATTATACAAAAAATAAATGCTATCATAGATAGGTTCCTATGGTTCGAGGCCCGAGGAGGGAAAAAAATATACTTAGTTTGCTTAAGTGATATTTCTAGACTGATTAATCGAGGTGGACGGGACTTTCAAGATTTAAAAATATTTGGGTGTGTTATGTTATCCAAGAGTTTCTAGAGAGCTATACATGGAACATGGATATGAAAAACTATCATTAAGGCTAAATACATGAAAAATCGCTCATATGTGGAATGATATAGGTCTGGGATGAGATCAAAAAAAGAAGGGCTCCCACATCTATATAGTTTCATGAAGGTCAAAATTTGGATCATGGAAAACTTACTATGCAAGATTGGTACTGGATTTGTTGTTTAGGTGGGGATAGATCCTATTTTGGGAATGCACGACTCAATCACGTTGTTGACATCAAACCTCAAACACCTACAGGGGAAAGGCATCATACATATTAATCAAATTGTGGAACCATCTGATGATATACATTCATTTATGAAATGGAAGGGGGCAATGAAACTGGACATTGATGGTGTAGATGCTTCAACCTAGTAAATATATATACACCATTTACAATGGGCGAGGATCATGATCAAACCCGAGGAGGACAAACTAAGATGGAATGGTATTCTCAAACAAGGTGAGATTGTTGTAACGAAGATGTACCAGAAGATACCTTCTTCTCTCTCAGGAGTTGATACAAGATGTAATTTTAGGATCGTGTGGTCATGAGTGGGTCCTGGTCCATTCCATTGAAAATCAAAATCTTCAGTTGGCTAGTATGGAGTAACAAAATAATCACTTCGGTGAATCTATGTAGAAGAGGGGTCGTTGGCCCTGGTCATTGCTATTTGTGCAAAGGTGCATTGGAAGATACTTTTCACGTACTCATAAAATGTCTAGTCGCCATTGCTAAATGGAATTGAGTTCTTCATGGTCTAAATATTCATATGAGTTGGTGTTATAGGGCCATGGATAAATCCATTAATAGATGGTTGAGTCAAGTTAGGGAATATAAGTATCTCCCTTTTTTCATTATTTGGGGCATCTAGAAGGGAAGAAATGCAGTTATTTTTAGGAAATGACATATAGCATTAACTAGGTTAGTAAAGGTATAAATGCCTCTTTTAAGGAGCAAGGTCAGCATCAGCATATAGATAAGCCTAAGAGAATATTGGTGATCCCCAATTCCACACAATATCCTACTAGATATTTCGATGGGGTTGCACAGTTGGATGGTTGTGGTTGTGGAGCACAAATAGATGTCTCAACATCATTGAGATACAAGTTCTATTGGTGAGGTGGAGAAGGAACAAATTCAAGAGTTGAAGTGTTAGCGCTTTGGGGATGCTACCTTGTGTGCAAAGGCTTGACATAAACTCTATCATCATTTTCGATGATTCAAGGGTGGTAATTGACTGGATAAATGAGAATGTTGATTTTGCTCCTCCTTTATTGCATAACTAAATGAGGAGGATTATGATGCTAAAATCCACCTTCCCGAGGATCACATTTGGACACATATACAGGGAACTTAATTATAATGCAGACTCACTCTCCAAACAGGGCATGAGGTCTCTGCCCGGGTTCATACATTATGAGATTTTTTGAATGGGTATCTAATGCCAAGTGGGCAACTTTCCCATGGCTTAACTAATGGACTAAGGCAATATCAAGGTTTCTGGGATGATGCTAATCTTCTCCAGATGGATGATGGGTGATGGTGCAGGGGATGCTATGATTTTGTTGGATGCATAGGCATTGACACGATCGTCATATGCACAAATGACGACTATGGTTGTTTTATTTTGATTAGTTGTATACATCCAATGCAATAGTAGTATTGTTTTTCAAATATTTGATGAATGGTTATACTTGATGAACACTGAGATATTACGTATAGACTTAAAGAAATTTTAAAACTGAAAGATGTAATAATTTTTCAAGTAATAGAAAACCATTAATTTTTTTCCAAAAAAATACATCCAATAATAATCATTATCTAAATAAATATATTATTTATAATTTAAAAATTACAATTACAATTTAATTCTTTTTTAATTTTAATTTTTAAAATTTAAAAATAATGGAAATATAATTTTCCTCATATTAATAATTAAAAATAATAATAAATCAATCATAAATTTAAATATAATTTCTTTATAAATTTATAACTCACCGACACTTAGTGTCCTAACAAGATAAAAGAGCAAAAATGCCATTGCGATAAAAGAGCAAAGATGCCATTGCTAAATAAGCCATGAGGGGCAATTATGAGTCATGAGATAATTAAAAAAAAAACACATACTTGTTCTTTTATGTTTTTCATCCATTTTGATTTAGCCACTCATTTACTATCTTAGTGAGATAAAATAGCAATGATTCAACGAGATAAAAGAGCAAAGATGCCATTGCTAAATAAGCCAAGAGGGGCAACTATGACTCATGAGATAATTAAAAAAAAAACGCATACTTATCCTTTTATGTTTTTCATCCATTTTGATTTAGCTACTCATTTATTATATTAGTGAGATAAAATAGCAATTATTCATAAAATAAAGAACGAGGCGAAAAAGTTATTTGAAAATTTTAATTAAAAATTGAAGTAAAATAAATCACATGTAAATAAATAATTGAATTTAAGCTTCGGTAATTTATATTAAATTTTTGAGACATGTTTTTGGTAATAATCACATCAAAATTTATTTGTCCAGTTTTTAATCAACCAAATTGTGGTTTATCATTAGAACCAACCATCACTGTGGTTTATCGTCAGGACAAGATAAAAAATCAGATTATGACAACAAATTAAACAAAGAGACAAATCACTCCAATAGCTAGAAAAAATAGCCACAAAACAGAAAAAAATATATCCAATTTATTTTAGAGAGAATTTTTTTTTTTTTAATTTAAACATATAATTAAATAAAATACATGCATATATATTAATATTAATATTAAAATTATGATGAGATTAATTACCCCAATTCCTAATGAGAGATCAAATATAAAATTATTAATAACACTGATGAGATTATTAATAATTGAATATGATTTTCAGGTTTATAATTTAATTGAACTCTCGTCCAGACAGCGCTGTATCTCGTTATTTCTCTCTCTTTTTCTTTATGCCTGGATAAAAAGAAAATCATTTATCATTGTTTTGATTACACCCAAAAATGGAGGACTCTCATGTTTTGTTTTACATGCCAACGTGGTTTTGCCATTCTACACACATAATGATACCGTCACTCATCACAGGCTGTTGCTTTTCGATTAATATTATTTTTGCAGGGCTGAGTTGGTAACCGCATTTTCAAAACCACTCAACTTTTAGCTTAGTTTTATATTTTTTTATAAAGAAAAAGCATAATTGTATTATATGGAGACTATATAAAGGTTCCAAATATTACATTTTCAAGCTTTTGAAGCTGGAAAGTCTGATATATAAGGAACAAAAACTAGAGGATGAGTCTCTCTATGAAGGAAAAGGCAATTTGTGCTGCTGCACATAAAAAACAGTTACAAGTTGATTCTACACCACATGCGGATTCTGGGATGAAATTCAGAGATTGTTTAAAATCATTCATATACCATACATATGCCATGATAAAAAAAAAAGGATGAAAATAGCAAACCTGGATATAATGAAAGGAGATTAAAAGCCGGGGATAGAGAAATCTTGTATGATAAAGGATTGCTCGCCATATCTTACCTTCATGGACCAGGTCCCTGTTTCTAGTAGAAGACCATCCTTTGACAGGCTATCCACTTGCTAGTTCTGAGCTCTGAAAATGTGCTGAATGGAGCAATCTCTCATAAGTCCCCAAAAAACATAATCCTGTCCATTCAACTTGCGAGGAGTGGGCTCCTGATATGGCATTTTCCTTTGACATGATCGACCATGATCTTGGAGTCCCCAGAAATTGAAATGGGCTGTATATAAAAAAAAATACAGAAAGCAAGAAGACCCACAAGGTCCCTCGCCTCAGCGATGCTATTAGTGCCCTTTCCTGCATTCCATGAAATACAATATTGAAGATTCTCGTCCATTATAATGTGTATCCCACAGCCACAAGAGTTTTGCTGAGCAGTGCCATCAAAAAACGCCCTTGGGGTCCTAGAGAGATAATCTTCTTGCACATTTCTGTTGACAGTTTTCGATTTGGGTTGCTTTTTCGGTACGGAATCATAGATGGATATGATATGTTGTAAAATATCCTTGAGAGGCTCTTTCACTTCTTTGAAAACTTTTCTATTCCTCCACCTCCATGCACACCATGGGACAATAATAATGAAAGATCTCCATGAATCTCTCTGCCCACTCCACCATTCAAAAGCTGCATGCGTTGAAGCATGAGAAACAAGAGGGAAGCCATATAATATTGCCAAATCATGCCATATTTGTTGAATAGATTGACATTGGAAGAACATATGAAAATTTGTTTCCTCTTCTGATTCGCACATTAGGAACCTGCTCGGCCCATGCCACTTCCTTTTCTTTAGATTCTCCCAAGACAGATTTTTATTGTGGAACACCAGCCACGAGAAGTATATTAATTTGGGAGAGCATCCTGTTTTCCAAAAAGCTGATGGGTATTTAGGATTGGAGTGCATGGTCTTTAAACCAATCAGATTTGTATAAATATCCTTTACGCAAACTTGTATATTTGCTTTTGGCACCTTCCAGATTAGATAATCATGCGACCTGGACTGATGAAAACCGCAGCTTCTCAAGACATCCCCGACAGTGTTCCATTGCCTTGCCATAGACTCTGACATACCTAGATCAAAGGCCTCTTTCCATAGAGGAAGTGGGCCTTGCCATCCAGCTATAAGCTTATCCCACGTAAAAAAACCTTTACTATGGAAGAAGATTAGAAGCCTTTCGGGGCTGGAAATACTCTCTTGCCCGCACATGATGGGGTCTATTCCAATGAGGATTCTGCTGCCAGATTGTAAGCACCATTTTAGATTCTTTAGGAAATATTGCTCGATTTTGCGAAAACTGAGCCATATAGTTGACCCATACTTGGCTCTGATCCTTCCTAATCTGAACCAATATTCCATGTCTTTGCCTTTCATATATTTCTTTTTTATAGTAATGCTCCACGGCCCTTCCCCGAATATTCCTCTCCACAGTGATTTGCACAGGAGTGCTTTCCCGAAAACCCTCAAATCCAATAATCCCCATCCTCCTGAATTCTTCGGCATAGAGATCTTTTCCATTCTAGTAAGATGATATTTTCCCTGTTCCGATTTGCCGCCCCATATAAAATTTGCAGTTATCTTGTTCATTTTCTGGATGATACTTGCAGGGAGAAAGAAAATGTGTGCCCAATATACAGCAAGTTGAGTTAATACTGCTTGTGTTAGAACAATTCTTCCTGCCAATGATAGACACTTGTATTCCCAGGCAGATATCTTTTTATAGTATCTATCTATTAACCATTGCCAATCTTTTTTAGAGTAACCCTTGGCCTTTAGCTGAAAACCCAAATATTTTAATCCGTTCTTGATTGACCTCGTCTCTACCCCAAACAACATAGAAATCCATTCCACTGTTTCCATATTGACGTCATTGTGGAAGAGAATGGATTTAGATTTGTTTATTTGTAATCCAGTAGCACTTTGAAACCTATTTAGAATGTCATTGAGACATATCCACGAGATCCTGCACAGCATTGCAAAAATGAGCACATCGTCGACAAATAAGTTGTGCGAGATGTAGTTGTTCCTGCAAATCTTCACGGGCCTGCATCTGTTTTCAGAAACTGCCTTATTAATATGAAGGCTTAAAGAGTTCATTGCTAGGATGAACAACAGAGGAGAGAGAGGGCATCCTTGACGCAGCCCCCTTTCTGCTGGAAAAAAAGGAGAAGGGATCCCATTTATGATGACAGCATAGTTCACGTTCTCTACACATGCCATGATCCAGTTTATGACATTTGATTTCAGGCCGATCTTAGCTAATAAACATCTAATGAACCCCCAGTCTAAGCAGTCAAAAGCTTTTTGTAAATCAATTTTCAGAATGGCAGCTTCAGATTTATTTGAGAGCATGGTAAACAGGCTTTCTTGAGTGTTGGCGACTGCATCCAATATATTCCTTCCCTTTAAAAAAGCATGTTGATCCTTTGTTAAAGAGCTGGCTAAGGTCGCTTTGATCCTTTCAGCAATAATTTTTGTGATGATTTTGAAAGTTATATTGCATAATGAGATCGGCCTAAAATCTTTAAAGGAGTCTGCTTCCAATTTCTTTGGGATAAGAGCTATCTGCGTGGAAGATGTAATCTGATGAATGCTGCCTGAGATTCTTGCTGCTTCAACCATCCTCAACAAATCTAGTTTGATGATATCAAAGAAGTGGATAAAGAATTCTATTGTCCAGCCATCCGGGCCAGGACATTTATCCTTCTTAAAGGCCTTCATAACTCCTAGAAGTTCTTCCTCTGTTATGGGCTGGAACAGGCGCTCATTTTTTTCATCATCAAACATTTGAGGGACCAGATCGATACCCCATAAGATATCTTGAAAACTGCATTTATCCCTTCTTTTATATTGGTTTTTAAAATGTCTCACAGCTTCCTTTGAGATTTCTTGTTGTGAGAAGAGGAAGCCCCCTGACCATCACTTATTTTCCATATGGAGTTTCTCTCACGCCTGGCATTTGCATACTTATGGAAAAATTTAGTGTTTCTGTCACCTTCTTTGAGCCAAATCGCCCTGCTCTTTAGTCTCCATGAGACTTCTTCCTGCTTCAGTAAATTTTGTTTTTTCCTTTCAAGCTCATTTAGGCGACATCTCATGCTAAAAGGAAGTGAGTTGGCATCCAAAACCTTGGATATATTGTATAGTTCCTTTTGTATTTCTTGAAGGGCCAATCTGTCCGCCTGTCTTTTTTTGTATTGCCATTCTTTGACCACTTTCCTCATAGAGGACAGCTTGTCTCTAAATGTCATAAAAGGGGGTATCGTGTTTTTTGCAGATAAATCCTTCCATGTTTTTGTTATTACTTCATTGAAGTCTGGATCCTCTAAGCATAATCTGTTGAATTTAAATGGGTAGCCATTCCTAAACCCCTTTTCCCTCTAGCTGAGAGAAATCGGCCTATGGTCGGATATGTATACATTCTCAATGGACGAGTATGGCATGCCCATTTTATCAATAATGCTGACATGTACAATAAACCGATCTATCCTTTTTGCAATGTAGGCTTCTTCTATTCTTCCATTGTCCCACGTAGGCATCATTTTGGGTGGAGTGACATCTACAAGATTCCTGTGCAAGAGTTCATACTTTATTCGATCTGCGAGCGGGTCTCTCTTCCTGCAATTTCCCCATCATTCCTCTGAGCTTAGAGTAATGTTTAGATCGCCTTTCTCCGGGCGCTTGCCCCGGGGAGAGTGTCTTTGATCCTCCAGCAAAACCAAAACCAGAGCGTAAACACCGAAGCTGAGGGCGGAAGAGTGAAATAAACTGCCAGTTTGTGAGAGTTAGCCCTACGCCTGGACACACAGGGGAAAAGGAAAAACTGGCCAAACTTTTCTTCCCTACCACAGAAACTGGTTTTATAGTAGCTTCAATGGACTCAAGGCCGGTGAAAAACGGAGTGAGTGTGTCAGTCTATAGTTTAGCATGAAAGGTTATAGAGTCGGCTGCTGACAGGTGGCTATGGAGTGAAGCACGTTGAGCAGCAGACATGCATGGGCGTTCAGTAAATCTACCGGGGTAAAAGCGTGGCGGTAAAAAACGCAAGCTAGACATGCATTGGCTCCTCACATACCTGCTTGGCATTGATAGGCTGTGAATGTGTGAAAACATGGCTGTGGTGACCTGGTTGGTTGCTTTCAGCACGCATCTCCGCTCGGCACCTAGCCCAGTTATAGCATGTAAAATAGTAAGTTTTAAGAATTTTTGTATTGATTCATTTACCCACTTACACCATAAATTATGATACTTAATATAGAGTGAATTTCCAAAAAATGATATATTACAATGAACCACATAAATTCCACATTATTAAGTATTTTATGTTCATAATAAAATGGTATATTAAGTGTGTGCAAACAGTCTTTAAAAATATACACTTATATTATCAATTGCTAATTATTTATTTTTCAAATCAAACTCACTTCTAGTTTATAGGGTATGGTAACAACATCTATTATTTCGTATAATACAAAATGTTAATGTGTATAATTTAATACTTACTGAAAATAATACAAAATGTTAATATGTATAGTTTAATACTTACTCAAAATCTTAATCAAGAAAATCCACTTTAAAAAAAATCCATTTACTAATATAATTCATGCAATATTTCTATTTTTAAAATATATTTGTTTAAATTTAATAAATCTACAAATTTACAAATTATATATATCATATATATTTTTTGCTTTACTCTATAAACACATATTAATTATCACAAAAATCATATATTTTTACATATTTCATTAAAAACTTGTTGAATTTACTGTAAATTTCTTATTGCATAAACTCAAAGGTAGCATTATCATTTAGTAACCATAATCTTATGCCATTTCCTAAATCGGAAAGGGGTTTTGAACCGTAAATTGGAAACTAGAATCTCGATTAAAAATCTACAATAACATTGACTCATTAAACCACTCATTGGTTGCATGATTAAACCACTCATTGGTTGCATGTAAGAGGTTGGTTGGACAGGGCCTTTCACGAAGTTATGAAAGTGTGGGCTAAGTACCAGTGTAAGAGTATAATGTTTCCTTTTCTCAGAAGCAATGTCAGCGCTAATTCCTCGACTTTCCCATTCCCGTCAGGGGCCTAGATTCTTAATCCGTGAACCTAATATTCAATGCACCATACCGAACCCAAATTGTCGTATTAATTCACAAATCGAATCGAACCAATGAATTTTCAAATTTTTTTCAGCAGTACGGCCGAATTTGGTAACTATGTTGTCAAGTAGTGAAACCGTTATTAAAGATTCGGGCATATATATTTGAACAGAAAACCATACATGGCTATTTCAAATTGACGGACTGTGTTGCGCCCATGTAATGATTTAACATTGGCGGCGACCCCTGTTTGTTGTTAGACCTCGGGAACTATTGACTCACCAGAGATGCAAATGGGAGTCAGAAAGAGGAGTTGCCGAAATATAGAAAGACCTCGCAATCTTCACCATGTTATGTATGGGTATACTTCTCTTGGTATGGCATCTGGTACTATCTTATAAACATTAAACTAGCATTTGCACCAGATGTTGCAAAGGAAACGGGGTAAGTCAGTAGCGCATATGGAAGAAAAACATAGATGAAAAAAGATGTGATATGTTACATGATCTAACTATAGCTGAATTTGAGTGAAAAAGAAATGTTAATGTTAAATGTAATACAATCAAACAATCTACTCAAAAAAGAGGCAGGAGAAACTTCCTTCCTAAGTGCTCAATCTATACTCAAAAAAGAGGCATGAGCAACTTCCTTCCTAAGTGCTCAATCTAAGAGTTTATTTTCATTGACAATTCTAAGAGTTTATTTTCATTGATAATTGCATCCCAGACCAATCCTCCTTTGTCTTTCATAGTCTAAGCCAGATTGAACCCTTACCCTCATATGGTAATGGTTCCAGATCAAATTTCTTTGTGAGTAATCTCTAGAGGTGTTTCCATTTATATGTGTCTCCATTTATACATAGTTTTCCTAAAACATTCACCAATCTCCAAAAAGAGAAGTTAAATATGTGTGTCGAAATTGAATGGAGCAAGTTAATCATTCTTTCTTCTTTGCAACTTCAAATACAATATCCTTGAGTGTGTAGTAAAAATTAAGCACAGGTAACCTAGGAAGTTCTTCATGAAAGGGTGCCTCATGGGGCTAATATTTATGAAATGGACCAATGTAATATTTCCCCCTTAAGATAGATATACTATAAAATCTCTACATTAGGCAGGAGGGCATCTAATACATTACTCAACATTCTTCCATTATTTGCACAGTTCTACACCTAGTTCTGCACCTATGTCTCTATGCTAACCTAAACAACCCATAAGATATGAGTGACATATAGAAACATTAAAAGTACCAATAAAAAAGAACTTAAAAATTCAAGAAAGTGAGATCGTGTATTATAGATTCAAACATTAAACATACAATAAATCCTAGGAATTCCACTTCATATAAATTTTCCAAAGTTTTTTTTATATAAATTCATATTATCAAAAGTTTTATTTTATAATTCAATATAAATAAAAACAACTTAAAACCTAAAGAAAGTGACATCATATATTTTATATTCAAACATTAAACATACATTAAATTCTTAAGGGAGTTACACTTCATAAAAAAATTCCAAAGCTTCTTTATCTAAATTCTTATTTTTTATTTTACTATTCAAAAAAAAAAAAAAACTTAAAACTTCAAAAAAGTGTGATTAAACACTATAGATTCAAAGAGTAAACTTATAATTAATCCTTAAAAAGAATTCTATTCACATAAAAATTCCAAAGTTACATAAATTCATATTTTCAAAATTTTTATTATAAAATTCAATATATATAACATAAATATTAAAATAAAAATAAAAATATGCATCCCATTATAATTTTTTTAATAGACAAATTTACAAATAAGTAAAATATTAAGAATATATCAATAAAGAGATTCAATTTATTATTTTATTAAAGAATTATTTATTTAATGCACATAAAAAACAATGTTTAATTTTTAATATTTAAACCAAATTATAATAAATATAATTATCTTTAATATTTAATATGAAGAAGAAAAAAAAAAAAAACATAAAACCAAAAAAAATCAATGAACGAAAATTGCATTTGAATATATTTTAAATTTCATTATTATGTAATATAAAATTGTTATAATATATTTTAATATAAAATTGTTACAATATATATATATTTTTAAATATAATATTGTTTATTTGATATTGAATTAAATATATTGAATTAAAGATATATATATATATATATATATATATACACACCAGCCTATCGCTTAATTATGTGCTAAATAACAATTTGCATATAATTGTCCATAATTATGCACCATTTAACGTAACAATTTGCATATAATTGTCAAGAAATATATATGGGAACAGTAAAGTAGAAAAAGGAGAAAAATCAAAAAATTGAATAAAAATCAGGAAAAATATCTACAAGTAAAAACTCTTATTAATTCATGAATTTTACCACACAAGTGGACCCTAGTCACGTTTTTGGATACCGAAACCAATTTATTTATCTTACTAAGTTTAGCGATTTGTAAGGTCGACCCATAGTGTTTGTAATTAATTTAAAGCGGGGTAATGTATGTTATTTTAGCATTGCCATTATTTAATTTAACCCTTCTGCCGGTGCCTTAACCTATCATTGACGGTAACTTTGCACCCAGCTTACCAAGAACATTCTCGAATCAGGGTCTTCACTTGCCAGGTGTCAGTTGCAGTCGTTTAACAAACTTCTTAAATTAAAGTAGAACTTTGTAATTTACATAAAAAAATTCCAAAATCAAGCGTATAGGGAAAAAATTGACCGAGCACTACGACTAGATGTCACAGTAATCTAATAATAGATAAAAATAATAATTAATTAAATTGAAATTTGAATGAAATAAAATAAAACAAATAATAAGATTATTAGAAATTCAATTTGAAAAATTAAAAAAAAAGGGGAAATTATGAAAGAGAGAGTCTAATTGTAATTAATAATTAAGTTAGATTTATTTTAATTTTAGATTTGTTAAGTAATGAGAAGGATTAAAAAAAATTGAGATAAAAATTTAGTAGTAGTTAAGAAATTATTCATTTCCCTTCTCTTTGTGGACTTTTTTCTCTTTCTTTGTCTGTATTGAAAAAAAAATCAATATGTTTATTTCTAATTTGAATGGAGATCACACTTCTTCTTTTTTTGTAAATTTAATTCTATTATTTCAAAAACACAGATTACATCACAAAAGCCCTATTACCTCTCTGGATTCAAACCAAGGTGAATCATGGGTTTTTCCCCTTTCTTCTACAGACATCAGTGCACCTTGCAGAACTATCCCTTACAACTAAGGCTAAAGTCAATTGCTCATTTTCTTGAGAGGGTGTTAAACTACTATGACAAGCACAAGCAATGATGGATTATTTATTGCAAGTTGTTGAACCATTAAATCTAGGGGGAATCATAATAAAATTATGGAAGCCATCATTGTACAACAACTAGCTTTAAGTAGAATATGGCACCCTGGTACAGTCCAACATAGTTGGTCAAGTACGTTTTCTTCCATTCCATAGCTAAGGTGTCCAATAGTCCAACATACTTGGTCAAGTACGTTTTCTTCTATTCCATAGCTAAGGTGTCCAATACATGTTACTGAGGTTGTTTTTCCACTAATACCAAGGCTAATAGATATTGTACTAAGTTGGCTCACTATGACAATGACCAAGCACAACAACATGTACAATGTAAAACATATCAATCTAGAAGACAACTAATCATAAGAAGATGGTTGGACATGCAAGTGTAATTGATGTTTGGTGGCCTCAAGTTACATGAAACATTATCCATGTGAGTTATCCACTCATCCTTCTATTTGAGGCAATTGTACAAAGTATTGTGCATTGTTTTGAACCTAATGTACTTGCATATAAGTTGCACATTGTCTAAAAAGGGGCATGCCTACTAATCAAAGTGTCTAATCAAGCCTATGTCAACATTGGTTTTCAAAATATGGCTAAATATGAGATATAAGTGCAATTCTAATTCATTGTTATAACCTTGTGAAATTTTTTCTCTAATTCTTCTAAACATGTGTTGAGCACATGTTCCATTTGGGTTTGGGAACACTTAGTTCTAAAATATGGTTGGGATGAGTGACTTGAAGTGTATTTCCTATTTCTTGTAGTCTAGTGGATAAGGTTTCTTTATCAACCTAAAGTTAATGAGCCTATTTCTATAAGTCTTTGAGGTTCACATCTATATTATGTCCCTTGGTTTGAGCTACGTTGCTATATCCTACCATATTCACAACTTAGAACTCTTTTGTATAAATTCTTGCTCCATATCCCTAACCTTGTTAAAAAATGTCTAATCAAGCCTATGTCAACATTGGTTGTCAAAATATGGCTAAATACAAGATATAAGTGCAATTCTAATTCATTGTTATAACCTTGTGAAATTTTTTCTCTAATTCTTCTAAACATGTGTTGAGCACATGTTCCATTCGGGTTTGGGAACACTTAGTTCTGAAATATGGTTGGGATGAGTGACTTGAAGTGTATTTCCTATTTCTTGTAGTTTAGTAGATAAGGTTTCTTTATCAACCTAAAGTTAATGATCCTATTTCTATAAGCCTTTTAGGTTCACATCTATATTATGTCCCTTGGTTTGAGCTACGTTGCTATATCCTACCATATTCACAACTTGGAACTCTTTTGTATAAAGTCTTGTTCCATATCCCTAACCTTGTTAAAAAAATCATTATCTCCATCCAACAAATATTAGGTTTATTTAAGTGATGGCCTAGTTTTCTTAAGAAGAAGAGGATTCTTTTCCTCGAGGATGGTTTCTTTTCTTCTATTTTATTCCACATTGCTACTTTGTTTTCTTCTAACTTATCACATTTCTCTAACAAAACAATGATTTGTTATTTAACCCAAATCAATCATTTTTTTTCTAAATTATACAATGCACCAAAGGAATTGTCCATCTTAATATCTTTTGCTTATTCTAGTCCATCACATTGTTTGGAAACTATGAATCGTAGCAAGCACTTTCTAGAGTGATGGGCAGATTGTTTCGCAACATTGAATCCTAGTAAGTACAAAATCTATATGGATTGTCTCTAGTTATTGTTGTTGATGGGTTCAATTCCTACAAGTTGATTCACTCATTTGGAATAACATTGGATGACTATGTTGGGGCATATTATTAGGAGTGGAACTATCATCCTATCAAATTTTTCTGGGGGATAGGATGAAGCATTGAGGCAAACTTGATTCATTATAGTAGGATTTTCTTATGGAGTTGATGAAGGCATATGTGCAATAATGTCCCTTGGAGGAGAAGGGCGAAAGTTAATGTTGATTGTGTGTACTTGACAAAAGGGGAGATGGGTATTTACAAGGAGAAGCTTCTTATTAATTTATAAAGTATCGGTAGGCTAATTATCTATAAATAAACGAGATAAAAGAACTTCAACATGGTGGGCTATAGTGCACTTCTCTTTGGTTGGTTAGCAAAGTATGTTGTAGGGGAGTAAAAAGTAAGAGGAAGAGCCATCTATATGGCTTTAGTGTGAGTGACGAAGGCATCGATATGAGAGGGATCATATGAGGATATATTTGATAGAATATGGTGGTGTGGATAAATATGGTGGATTTAGAGAAGGAGGTCAGGAGGTTGTGTCTTATAGAGAGTGTGAGCATTATATATGTTTCCATGGGGTTGCTTTGAGGAATGAGGGAGTCAATTATTTCATAATAATTAAAGTAGGTTAAGTTGATTTCTAATATATCAATAATTATTATAGGTTTTTATTAAGACAATGAGTTAGTGGAGGAAGAAATGGAGAAGTGATAATCAATGTCATTGATCCGGATTTAAACAGGAACGCAGAAAGAGACACAACAGAAATAATACTTCGTTTCATTAATGTAAACTACTGAAATATGCTTACAAACAGAAATGGAAATAAACTAGCTCATCGATGGTAGCTTATCTTTGAGGAGAGATGCGGCAGATACATGCCTCTGAACTGTCTTACAATGAAGCTAAAAGTCCTATTTATTGTTCAGAAACAATGGAAAACCCTGAACATCCAAAAACCTAACCCTAGGAGATGAAGTGCCAAACTATGGGCCCCGTTTTGGGTAAATTGGTACATCAACTTCCTGGGGTCGTAACTTTGGCATACAATCTTCATTGGATGCACACAATACCTCGTTAGAAAGATCTATCTAAGGACTACAACTTTGGGACAAGGTCGATGGACCCATGTTGCTCCTAGTTTTCCCAAAAAACGTCGTTTAGGGCCTCAAAACAGCTCCGGAAGTTCAGGACCCGAAAAACTGCTAAAAATAGTAAATTGTGATACAATTAAGGAAACTGAAAAACTAAAAGAAACAATGGTGGGGGTCCAAGTGGAATTGGCGGGTGGCCACCAATATCCACTTGGATCATTCCTCCCCCCTTAGGAAGCAATGGTCCCCATTTCCTTGAGTTCCTCCATGAGATGAGGAAACTTCTGTTGAACTTGGTCCCTAGTGAGCCATTTGCCCTGGTGAAGGAGTTGGCCTGCTTTGACAAATCGATACAGTTGAATCTTTTGCTGGCGAGTGTGTTTGATCTGCGTGTCCATGATCTGATCAGTTACAACTTGTTCCATGCAATCTGGATTTAACTCTGTTGGTGTGAGTTGTTCTGCAATGTCGGATGTGTCTAGTAATGGTGGAAAGTATGGTCGAAGGTGGTCCACATTGAACACTGCGTGCAGGCCAAGGAATGAAGGAATTCTGAGCTTAAATGCATTGTCTCCCATAGCCTTGGTAACGGTGTAAGGACCATATCGGAGTGGTCTGAGTTTCCGATAGGCTCCGGTAAAGCATTCCTTTTACAAATGCAACCAGACTTTGTCACCCACCTGAAACTTGTGTGGCACCCGATGTTGATCATGTCGCTACTTGTACTTGGCATTTGATTTCTCCAGAATGTCGTGGACATGTTGGCGGATATGTTGGATGTGCTCAATGAAGTTGTTTTCCTTATCTGTTTCGGAATGGAGATGAGCCGAATCTGCCTAAGTAGCTACAAATGGCATGGCCACATCAATGGAACATAGTTGCTGGAATCCTAAGCCCACCTGAAAAGGTTTGTAGCTAGTCGAGCTATGGAGAGCCCGGTTATAGCTATGCTGAACATAGGGGAGGCTCTCATCCCATGTGCATGGATGCTTTGACTTGTACATGCGCAGAATGTGTATGCTCATCTTGTTGACAACCTCTGTCTGGCCATCAGTTTGGGGATGGAAGGTTGTGGACTTAGTGACTTTAGTGTCCACCATTGACCAGAGACTGAGCCAAAATGTACTAAGGAACCTGGTGTCCCAATCTGAGATGATAGACTGTGGGATCCCAAAGTGTACCCACACTCGTTCAAAGAAATGTTTAGCAGTGGCTTCTGTTGTGATATTCTTCTAGCAGGCCGCAATAATGACCATCTTCAAGAACCTGTCGAGGACCACAAAAACATAGTCATTTCCATGCTTAGTAGAAGGAAGGCCCGACACGTAATCCATGGAGATGGATTCCCAAGGTCTACTAGGGGTAGGAAGCGGGGTATAGAGGCCTTGCTTCTTGATGGTCGGTTTGGCAATGGCCTAGGCAATGCAGGATTTGATGTACTTCCCGACATCCTCTCAAAGATTCGGCTAATAGAAATACTTCTGCAGCACTTCCATGGTTTTCTTGACCCCGAAATGCCCAACGGCCCGACTGTAGTGTGCTTCCCAAATCATCTTGGCACGCTCGCTTGAAGGAACACAAAGATGACCCAAGTGGCATAACAAGGCATCCTCGAGGTGAAAATATGGAACATGTTGACCCTCCAAGAGTGTCTGGTATGTGTTGCTGAATTCTGGGTCGTTTTTGTAGAGATGTGGCCAATCATAAGTCTCGTGCCCATAAGAGTTGAGCACGGTGGTTAACGCCATGATCGGTGGTCGACTGAGGCAATCTGCAACATTATTGGTTTTTCCCTTCTTATACTTGATATTCAAATGGAACTGTTGCAGGTATGTGGACCACTTCTGATGGCAATCATTCTGCAACTTCCCTTGGGTCTGTATGAACTGCAGGGGTTGGTGATCTCTATGGATGATCATTTCCTTCCCCAAAATGTAATGCTTCCATTGTCGGTAGGCCTGCACAATGGAATACATCTCTTTGTCATAAGTGGGATACTTCCGAACTGTGTCTGAAAGTGTCTCACTGTGATATGCCACTGGATGTTCATGTAGGACTTCCCCAATAGCATAGTCAAAGACATCTGTCTCAATCTCAAATGGTTGTTGCAAGTCTGGTAATGCGAGCACTGGTGTCGAGCAAAGGCGATGTTTCAACTCTGTGAATGCCTTTTGTTAAGATTCAGACCAAAAGAATTTTGCTTTTGCTCCTCCCTTGGTGACTTGACTCAAGGGCCAAGTGATATGAGAAAATCCCAACACAAACCTGCGGTAGAAGTTGGCAAGACCCAGAAAGCTGCAGAGCTCTGTCAAAGTGGTTGGAGATGGCCAATCTCGAATGACTTGGATCTTGGCTGGATCCACATGCACCCCCCATTCATCAATAATGTATCCCAGATACTGAACTTGGCTCATGCCAAAAGTTCATTTCTCCAAATTGGCACATAAATTGTGTTGTCGCAGTGTTTGGAGAACATATCGAATGTGGTGGAGGTGCTCTTCCCAACTCTGGCTAGAGATCAGGATGTCATCCAAGTATACCACTACAAATGAGTTGGTGAATGGCTGCAAGATGTCATCAATTAGCCTCATGAATTTTGTAGGAGCATTCATCAACCCGAAAGGCATAACCAACCATTCGAAAAGGCCCTCCTTGGATTTGAAGGTAGTCTTCCACATATCAGAGGTTTCAATTGGTACCTGGTGATATCCTGACTTCAAATCGATCTTGCTGAAATATTTTCCCACCTTCAGTTGGTCCAGAAGGTCATCAATCCGTGGGATCGGGTACCTATTCCAGACAATGATCTTGTTCAACGATCGATAGTCAATACAGAGTCTCCAAGTCCCATCCTTCTTCTGTACCAACACGATCGGGCTCCCACAAGGCGATGAACTCGGTCGGATGTGACCTTTCTATAGTAGCTCCTGAATCTGCCTCTTGATTTCATCATTCTCCAGAACGGAGTGCTGATAGATTGGTCCATTGGGTAGTGGCGCCCCTGGGGTCAGATCGATGGAGTGCTTGACCTGATAGTGCAGAGGAACCCCTGGGGGGAGGTGAAGATGTCCTTGCACTACTCCACGACCTTGTCCATGTGTAGTTGTCGTGCAGAAGGGCCCTGTCTGGAGGTCGTGGCCACCGTCTTCTTCTTTCCTTGAGGGCGTATCATCAGGAAAACAAATTTCCGGTTTTGGAAATGAGCTTATTGCATTGTTTTGCAGTAACCAAAGAGATGGCGGTATGCGGTGCTACCTACCGTATCCTATACAAATTATTTCCCAAAGTAACTCTTAGGGTCCCACCCTAACCCCCTTATTTATGTAATGGTATCGAGTCATAGTCAAGAGTCAATAAAGCCCATATTAATAATTGTAAGTGGTTAACCCGCAATTAATGACGGGACCACAGTTAGTTGCAAATGGGCCGTAGAATTAGATAGATGGTATTAATACAACCCATGGTATTGCATGTATGAGTCATATATAAAGGATAGAGACTCCATGCGAGGAGCATCGTGTCTTATTTTTGAATCGAGATCTGCTCTATTGGAGGTTGCCCCCTCAAAGAGGCCACTGAACATTGCTTTCTGAATAATAAAATATTTGTTGTTGTCTCTCACTATTCTATGTTCTGGGTATCTTTCTTCGCATATTCTGTATTTGGGTATCTTTTTGCAGGTTAAGAGCATAACAAGTGGTATCAGAGCACTTCTATCCATATTTCTATTTATTTTGATCTTTTTATTCTTGGGTTTATTTCTATTATCATATATCTTTGGGTTAGAATTATAACAAGTGGTATCAGAGCACTTTCCAGGGCCGGTGGGATCTCCATTTCTTAGCAATTTTTTTTTTTGGCTAGAGACGTGTTCCGGCGTCTTTAAACCACGGGATCTGTCGTTGAGCGCATAAACCTACAGATTTGGGGAGGCATGCACGCAGGAAATACAAGAGGTGGTCACGCTTATTGGACTCCCTTGTAACCCCTGTGGGTACCCCTTCAAGTAGTAGCGCATTAGACAGAACCGTGTACGGACTGTCTTCCAAGTACCTTATGGGTATATCGAAAGCCCCTTAGCTCCTCCACAACCTCGCCATAGATAAACCGTCGGCCGTCTTGCTGCTACAGTACACCGAGAACAGCACTCGGAGAGATTACTCGCCCATACGATAGGGTAGTCGGGTTGTACGGCTAAGGGTACGGTTGATCCTCCTTAGTTAGAGCCCTGAAACATTGGGCCGAGTACTACTGTCAGACCCTTATGTATATTGCGATCTGTAGCACCTGACACTCCTCGAGACCATAGTTCCCTTTTCTATCTTGGGATCACGCATCATCTCTGCCAGATCCGCTCGTGCAAAGGGGTGCAGTAGCAGCAGACATCAGTCCCGCAGTTCCGAGTTAGCAAACCAGCCATTCCGATCTATTAGATCCATCAGATCCGCAACAACAGTCTGTTCCGCTGCCCAGAGCTATCTGATCTTCCATTCAGATCTCTCAGATCCAACATATCTGAGTAGTTGTGTGGGGTTCCTATACCGGGGCATAATTTTCGTAGGACTTTTGGCAGCATTGACATTTTAAGGATTTGGCGACTGCAGTATTCATAAGGAGTAAAACTCCGTTAGGCGCTTATTGGTGATCTAGCCCATCAGAATCAGGATGGCGAGCAGAGCACGGTGGTACCATTCAATTCTTACTAAAAAATTTTTTTTGGGCGGTCCCAAATCTCAAGAACATCTGATCGATGCATGGTAGAAACTAGAGCTCAAGCTATGGCCAATGAGAGGATTGACAAACTTGACTAACCTTGCAATCCATCCAAAGTCAACTTGACAGACTATCTACCCTAATCTCGAAGGGCAAGGAGGAAGCCCACAAGGAGGCATATAATGGCAATGGACACAGTGAGGGTGAGTCTAGCCACTCTCCTCACGTCTGGGGCACCCACCAACAATCCCGTCAGCGACCTCCCAAGTTGGATATGCATAAATTTGACGGTTCTCACCCAACAGCATGGATAGCACAAATGGAGCAGTATTTCAATCTGAATAACATCTTAGATAATGAGACTCAGCTTATGGTGGGGAGCATGTACTTGGACAATGAAAGGTGGCAATGGTGGGAATGGCATCAACGTTGCAATGGACCTTTTCTGGCTTGGACCAACTTCAAAAAAGCTCTTACAGACCGCTTTGACCAGGAATCTTCTTTTTTGGGTCGTCTTACTAAGCTCCGACAGACTGGCACAATGGATGAATATATTACAGCCTTTGAAGCCTTAGCCTTCCACACTAGGAGTCTCTCAGATGTGTTCTACATGGAATGTTTTATCAGCGGTCTTAAAGAAGTGATAAAAGCCCAAATCTTACTGCACCACCCTCCCACATGGATGTAGGCTTGCAAGGTAGCTTGTACGTGGAACGTGCGTTAGCAGCCTAGTACAGATGCCCAAATTTCTCCGCTAAGGGTTGCCCCCCATAGGCTCACAACACAACTCAAACACTTAAGGTCCAAAAGGTGTCACTTGCAGAAATGGCCGAAAGAAGAAAGCAAGGATTATGTTACTACTATGATGAAAAATACTCCCCAGGTCATAAATGCAAGGAGCCCAAATTTTTTCAAATTGATGCCACTGACTACAGCTCATCGGAGGAAGATCCACCACTTGAGGAACATGAGGCGGTAGAAGAGGAGAACCAAAAGGACAATGTCCCCGACGAACCAGTTATTTCACTGCATGATGTGGCAGGGATTTCTTCACCTCAAACTCTCAAAATCAGATGTTTTATTAAACATCACCCAGTAGTAGTCTTGATTGATAGTGGAAGTACACATAATTTCATCCATCACAAAGTCGCAGAAGCAGTGCATTGTTTTGTACGAGCAGTTTCTAACTTCCAAGTCCAAATTGCGGATGGGGGCATAATGAAATGTGAAGGCCATCGTGAAAATGTCAAAATTCAAATGGGGGATTATCAGTTGAAGACCCACATGTTTTCCATACACATGGGAGGGTGCGACATTGTCCTCGGCGCTGAATGGCTCCGCACTCTTGGGCCAATCACAACGGATTTCCAGGAGTTATATATGAGTTTTAAGCAGAACAACTCCACACATACCCTCCATGGACTCCAGGCGGGAGCTCCCTCTATCATCAGCTCGCATAGGATGGAAAAATTGCTAAAAAAGGGCCATCATGGAGTTATAGCTCAATTTAATGCTATCCAGGAAGTTGCAACCAAGTCTCTGCCGATTCATCCTGAGATGCAACAGATTTTAAATAACCATCTGCCGGTCTTTGACAAGCCTCATGAGCTTCCACCCTCGAGAGGGGAACATGATCATAGCATCACCTTGGTTCTAGGGGCCCAACCCCCAAATGTGCGCCCATACAGATATCCGTTCACCCAAAAGAATGAAATAGAAAAAATAATCAAGGAACTTTTGGAAGCAGGTGTCATTCGTCCCAGTATTAGTCCTTATTCATCACCAGTGGTCATGGTGCTCAAGAAAGATGGGGAGTGGCGGATGTGTCCAGACTTCAATGCCCCCAATAAGTTGACAGTCAAAGATAAATTTCCCATCCCGGTGGTTGATGATTTGCTGGATGAACTCAATGGGGCTCAATTCTTCACTAAGCTGGATCTGCGCTCAGGCTACCACCAAATTCGCATGAAGGAAGTCGACATTCCAAAGACTGCTTTCCGAACTCATGAAGGCCATTATGAGTTCCTGGTCATGCCATTCGGTATTTGTAATGCCCCATCTACTTTTCAGAGCCTTATGAACCACCTTCTCAAACCATATCTCAGGAAATTTTTCCTTGTCTTCTTCAATGACATCCTCATCTATAGTTTCACTTGGGACGCACATCTTCAGCATGTAGATCTACTCTTGCAACTACTCTGCAAGCATAAATTATTTGTTAAGATGTCCAAGTGTTCATTTGGCATGGAAGAAGTTGAGTATTTGGGCCACATTGTGGGGCGTGAAGGTGTCAAGGTGGACCCCAAAAAGATCCAGGCAATGCAGGATTGGCCTCAACCTAGGACCTTGAAGAGCCTGAGAGGATTTTTGGGTCTCACAGGCTATTATCGCAAATTTGTCCGCAATTATGGTCGCATAGCGAAGCCCCTCACTCAACTCCTGAAGAAAAATTCATTCTTCTGGAATGAGGACGCACAACAGGCCTTTACAGCTCTCAAAAATGCCATGTGTTCCACTCCAGTCTTAGCACTACCTGATTTCACCAAATCTTTTGTCATTGAATGTGATGCTTCGGGTACGGGTATTGGGGCGGTCTTAATGCAGGAAGGACGACCTTTGGCCTTCACAAGCCAACAACTAAGTGGGAAGAATCTGGGCCAATCTACCTACGAGAAGGAAATGATGGCCATCTTACATGCAGTAGAGACCTGGCGACCTTACTTATTGGGGCGACGTTTCCAAATCCGCACAGACCATCACAGTCTTAAATATTTTTTGGAGCAATGCCTATCCTCCCTACAACAAAATAAATGGCTAGCCAAAATGTTGGGATATGATTATGAGATCATTTACAAGAAAGGGCAAGACAATAGTGTAGCAGATGCATTATCTCGCCAATTTGAGGAGGAAAGTACTCTGCTAGCAATTTCCCTCCCCATTCCAGAATGGATTGAAGAGGTTCGCAAGGAATGGTTTTCACATCCCGGGCTCTCCCAACTCATTTATCAATTGCAGGTGGATCCAAATTCCACCAAGGGCTACTCGTGGCAGGATGAGATTCTTCGCTACAGGGACAGAGTCGTAATATCACCAACATCCACCCTCAAAAGTCACATTTTGGAAAAATTGCACTCATCCCCCATGGCAGGACATTCAGGCTTTCAAAAGACGTATGCTCGCACCAGAAGATCATTCTTTTGGATAGGCATGAAAAAGGACATCCTTACTTTCGTAGTAGA
Source organism: Pinus tabuliformis (assembly GCA_031772625.1). Classification (NCBI taxonomy): domain Eukaryota; kingdom Viridiplantae; phylum Streptophyta; class Pinopsida; order Pinales; family Pinaceae; genus Pinus; species Pinus tabuliformis. The sequence continues at coordinate 161,223,854 of CM062818.1, forward strand.
ATGTGATGTCTGTCAACGCCACAAAGGGGAGACCGTCAATGCACCAGGCACATTACAACCGTTGCCCATCCCGACATCAATATGGACGGAGATTTCTATGGATTTCATTACAGGTCTTCTAAAGTCAGGAAACAAGTCAGTCATCATGGTGGTTGTGGACAGACTTTCGAAGTATGCTCATTTCTGCGCCCTACCCCACCCATTTACCCCGATTTTGGTCGCTCAATCTTTCATGGATCAGATCTTCAAATTGCATGGCAGGCCCACTTCTATTGTGTCTGATCGCAACCCGATTTTCACCAGTAATTTTTGGCAGGAACTCTTCAGGCTACAAGGCACTCAACTAAAACTCAGTACTTCCTATCATCCACAAACCGATGGTCAAACTGAAGCCATCAACAAATGTCTGGAAACCTACCTTAGGTGTTTCACTTCAGAAAAGCAACATCTTTGGGTACAGTGGTTACCTCTGGCTGAATGATGGTATAACAACAACTATCATGCCACCACCAAAATGACTCCCTATGAAGCAGTATATGGTCAACTCCCTCCTTCCCCTACTTCTTATATCAAGGGATGCTCAAAGGTACAAGCAGTGGATCAACTCCTACAACACCGCGCAACCATGCTCGCCCATCTTAGAGAGAATCTTCATCAAGCTCAAAACCGCATGAAGCAACAGGTAGACCAGCATCGCTCAGAGCGCCAATTTCAAGAAGGGGATCAGATCTTTTTGAGGCTGCAACCATATGAGCAAACATCACTCAAAGACAATGGTTGTCAGAAACTATCTCCAAAATTCTACAGACCATATCAAGTACTTCAGCGCATTGGAGAAGTGGCTTACAAGTTGGCTTTGCCACCTACTGCAAAAATCCATCCAGTTTTCCATGTCTCATGCCTCAAGAAAGTGATTGGGAACAATTGCAGAATTCAAACCAGTCTACCTGAATTGGACGAAGAAGGATCAATCTGGCTCCAACCTGAACAGGTCTTAAACACACGAGACAGGAACCTGCGGGGCCACATGATTAAGGAAGTCCTCGTCAAGTGGAAAGACACCTCTCCGGAAGATGCAACTTGGGAACCAACCACTATTCTTCAGTAGTTTCCGTAGCTTCAGCCTTGAGGACAAGGCTAGTCTTAAGGGGGAGGGCATGTTAGGGTCCCACCCTAACCCCCTTATTTATGTAATGGAATCGAGTCATAGTCAAGAGTCAATAAAGCCCATATTAATAATTGTAAGTGGTTAACCCACAATTAATGATGGGACCACAGTTAGTTGCAAATGGGCAGTAGTATTAGATAGATGGCATTAATAAAACCCATGGTATTGATCCATGGTATTGCATGTATGAGTCATATATAAAGGATAGAGACTCCCTGCGAGGAACATCGTGTCTTATTTTTGAATCGAGCTCTGCTCTATTGGAGGTTGCCCCCTCGAAGAGGCTAGTGAACATTGCTTTCTGAATAATAAAATATTTGCTGTTGTCTCTCACTATTCTATGTTCTGGGTATCTTTCTTCACATATTCTGTATTTGGGTATCTTTTTGCAGGTTAAGAGCATAACAGTAACAATAACAGCACGAGGCCTTGACTCATACATAGCATGCTGCTTCCACAAGTATGGTTGGCCTAATAATACATCACAAACATCAAGGGGAGAAACGTCATACAATACCTCACACATAAAGGGTTTGATGTTGTATGGAATGCAACATTATTGGCTCATGTGAAGATCTTGTCCTCGTTGAAGCCACCTGATGGTGTATGGTTGTGGATTTTCTGTGGTTGGTAAGCCCAGTCGCTTCATGACCTCTGCCGAAATGAGGTTCTTTTGGCTCCCATTGTCGACAATGAAATGTAGCGGGGAGCCGTTTACCCACATCTGGGAGTGGAAGAGGCGCTCCTCCTCCTCTGGATCTTCCGATTCCTCCTTTGGATCTTCATGGTGGCAACAGTGGCGTTGGGCTTCGCATCAATAATCTACTTCCCTTTTTCATTCCCCTTATTGGATTCTGACTTAGATTCGGAACATGCATCTGATTCCAAAGACTTTAGCTCAGCCACAAGTGACTGCTTGCCTTGACGCTCACTTGTGTTGTGAGTGGAGCTCTTATGGAACTCACACCACTTTCCTGTGTCCTTCTACGGCTTCACGATGTTGTTCCTTGCTTGCGGATTTGGCAGGTTGACTTGGTCCACCCTACCTTGGCTTTGTCCTTTGTTCAATGGTTTGGGGGCGCCTTTCCCTTGCTTCGGATTTGCAGATCCAAAGTCTCGCTTCTTCTGTTTAAACTTTTGCTCGATCTTGACAGCGTATTGGTACATCGTGCTGAGCGAGGAGATGTCCAAGAACTCCATCTCGTCATGGATGTACCTGTGTAGGAAGTTGCGGTATTTCAGTACCAAATGCAACTCAGAATCCTTGATACCAAACTTTGTGCGAAGGGTATGAAAAATATTGGTAAACTATGGCACGTCTTAGTCCCTTCCCTTCCGCAGCATGGTCCACTTTATGTATTTATCCTCATAGCTTCTGACAGGGTAGTATTGCTCCTTGATGGCATTTCGGAATGCATTCCAAGTGGGTGCGGCTGAAAACATTGAGGTAGTACTTTCATCCTTCTTCTCGCAGTAGTTTTCCCACCAGTCCTTGACGTGTGGGGCGGCTTTGAGAAGAGCGAACGTAATCTTTTCCCGGCCGGAAAAATCATGAACATAAAAATACCCTTCTAACAGATTTAACCATTTATCTATAGCGTCTACATCTATTTTACCCTCAAATATGGGAATGTCAAAGTTAACTTGTACCTTAAAGGGTGTGGTGCTTCCAGAGTAGCTGCTGGAAGTAGATGTGTTGCCCCTGGGCAGCCACTAAAGGATCTAGGAAAAGTTATCCATCATCGCGTTCCTTTATCACTCGAGGGCCTCTTCGAGCAAGATTTTGATAGGAGCTCATGCCCCCTCGTCTTTCTTTTCATTCGCCATGGGAGGCCGTCGGGATTTACGAGGCTGGTCTTGTAAAGGTTCGACCAGTTCAAGCCCTAACTCCTTATATCCTGACCTCGTTGGGGACATGCAAAGAAAAACAGAGAAAGAGCAGACTGCTCTAATACCACTGATATGGATTTAAATAGGAACACAACAAATTACAGAGATAACCATAAATACAGAGATGCGACAGAAATAATACTTCATTTCATTAATGTAAAATACTGAAATATGCTTATAAATAGAAATGGAAATAAACTAGCTCGGCGATGGTAGCTTATCTCTGAGGAGAGATGTGGTGGCTACATGCCTCTGAATTGTCTTATAATGAGGCTTGAAGGCCTATTCATAAGTCCTGATGATGGATCCCATTTGGGATTTGAAACGTTGGCATAAAAATGTTCATACTGTGGATTCTCCGGTCACTGATTCAAAAGGCCTATTTATTGTTGAGAAACAATGGAAAACCCTAAACATCCAAAAACCTAATCCTAGGAGATGAAGCGCCAAACTGTGGGCCTCGTTTTGGGTAAATTGGTACATCAACTTCCTGTGGTCGTAACTTTGGCATACGATCTTTGTTTGACGCGCACAATACCTCGATAGAAATATCTATCTGAGGACTACAACTTTAAGATGAAAAACATGAATCCATGGACCCATGTTGCTCCCATTTTTCCCAAAAAAATGTCATTTAGGGCCTCAAAACGGCTCTGGAAGTTCAGGACCCGAAAAAATGCTAAAAATAGTAAATTGTGCTACAATTAAGAAAATTTAAAAACTGAAAGAAACAATCGTGGGGGTCCAAGTGGAATTAGTAGGTGGCCACCAATATCCACCTGGATCAGCCACCCCAAGTGTGTAGAAATGTAGGAGGTTTGAGATATTGGTCGTGCACTCACCTATTTTCTTTATAGATGGAGAGGGGGACACTAAAGAAGTAAGGTCTATCAGATTGTATGGGTCAGTAGGAGTGTGGTGATTGGACGGAGAGGAGGAACTAAGGTGTTAGAGAAAATTTTTGACTAAGCATGATTACATAGGTCGATAATGTCATATGTGTTGAGATCAAGATATAACTTCCACTGTTTTTGTTTTAAACATGTTCATAATTTAACATTCACAAAATTATGAATTTGGTTTAAATCAATGGATGTTAGAATACTCTTGTGCCTCTATTTCAATATCTTGATAGTACTAAGCCTCCTAAGCATTGTAAAGTTGATATCATGTTAAAGATTCTCTTTTACAGATGATTTTTGTGATTATCTCACATTACTAGCACTTCCAATATCTCCACAACATAGTTCTTATTTCACAATTACATTGAGTGACATGGTCATGGTGTTTGATTGGTTCAATGATAGTGTGACATGGTTTTTTTTTAGATAATGGCTCAAAACATGGTTAAAATTTTCATCTCTAGTTCTTGTGGTTTTTTCTTAGGTGAAGTGATATTTAAAAAAAATTAGTGGAATTCAAACTATCAAATAAATGTATCTTTCCATAAATCAATCAACCTAAATTCTAATCCTACTTAAAATCCCTAATCACCAATATCAAAGACTATTTAGCTTTTGTCTAACGCGTTATTGATAAAATCTCGAAAACTCTCTGTAATATCCCCTAGTAAAGTGTATATATTGAGTTATTGCAGCTAAAATCATTCTGTTATTTTGCATACCAATGTAAAGGTCAAATGATAATTAGTAAAATAGTTACTTTATTATTAATTAGTTGAAGGCTTACGCAATGGTTATGAAGAGATCACATTGAAAATGAAGGTTGAATTAGACTCCCATGTCAAGGTAGTTGGACAGTTATGGGCCAGGCGATTACCTGCCTGAACTTCTCCTTGGGGAAAAAAGTTATGAAAAGAGGGTACCAAGAGGGTACAAAGGACCTGAGGTAACTAGAATGAGAAGGACTGTAGACAGTGGTAAAGGAAAAGAACTCAGAATTGAGTTTTTCCACACTATTTGGCCAGGTGGATCTCATTATGAAAAATAATCATCCTGGACTAAGTCTGGTTGGGAACAGATAGTCATAGGAAGGATGGTTTTGTGCAGTATTTTCCAAGGAGACCTACCCTACTTGAGAGTATAGCTCGAGGGGAGACGTAGTGTGGACTGTTTTTTTTGGTACGGAGGAATCTTTCCTTTCATGTGGATTTTGTGGCCACTTGCGTAGGTTGAAGAAGAGAAAAGATAAATGTTGCATGAATTTTTGAATGAATGATGCAATTGAAGTTCTGTAGAGAATTGGAAGTTCTTGCACCATTGCATTTTTTTAACAAAATGTTCTCTACAGAAATTCCAATGCATCATTCATTCAAAAATTCCAATGAATGAAGTTTTGAAGTTCATGTTGCATGGATAATTCCTTTGGTGCATTGTATAATATGGAAAGAAAAATGATTGATTCGAGCTAAATAAGATATCATTGTTTTGTTAGAGAAATGTGATGAGTTAGAAGAAAAAATGTAGCAATGGGGAATAAAATTCAGGAAAAGATACCATCCTCAAGGAAATTAATCCTCTTCTTCTTAAGAAAACTATGCCATCACTTAAAAAAACCTAATATTTGTTGCATGGAGATAATGATTTTTTTAGCAAGGTTAGGGATATGGAACAAGACTCTATACACAAGAGTTCCAAGTTGTGAATATGGTAGGATATAGCAATGTAGCTCAAACCAAGGGACACAATATAGATGCGAACCTCATAGACTTATAGAAATAGGCTCATTAAATTTAGGTTGATAAAGAAACCTTATCCACTAGACTACAAGAAATATGAAATACAATTCAAGTCACTCATCCCAACCATATTGTAGAACTAAAGTGTTCCCAAACCCAAATGGAACATGTTCTCAACACATGTCTAGAAGAATTAGAGAATAAATTTCACAGGGTTATAACAATGAATTAGATTTGCACTTATATCTAGTATTTAGCCATATTTTGAAAACCAATGTTGACATAGTTTTGATTAGACACTCAGATTAGTAGGCATGCCCTTTTTTAGACAATGTGCAACTTACATGCAAGAAAATTAGGTTCCAAACAATGCACAATACCTTGTACAATTTCCTCAAATAGAAAGATGAGTGGATAACTCACATGGTTAATGTTTCATGTAACTTGAGGCCACCAAACAACAATTAAACTTGCATGCCCAACCATCCTCTAGTGATTAGTTGTCTTCTAGATTGATATGTTTTACATTGAACATGTTGTTGTGCTTGGTCATATTCATAGTGAGCTAACTTGGTACAATATCTATTAGCCTTGGTGTTAGTGGAAAAACAACTGCATTAACATGTATTGGAAACCTTAGCTATGGAATAGAAGAAAAATTACTTGACCAACTATGTTGGACTATACAAGGGTGCCATATTATACTTAAAGCTAGTTGTTGTACAATGATGGCAAAGCTAGTTGTTGTACAATAATGGCTTCTATAATTTTATTATTTTTCCCCCTAGATTTAGCGATTAAACAACTTGTAGTAAATAATCCATCATTGCTTTTGCTTGTCATAGTAGTTTAGCACCCTCCCACAATGTAGTGAATGGATATACACTTTGACGAAATGATTACAATTGTTCTTGGTTTATAATAAGGAGCCATAAATAAAATAAGTTGTTAGGGTTACATAATATTTTCGAAACTATTAAATCAATGGTGTAATTGAAATTTCCAGCTATTGAAATTCCTTGAGTATATAGAAAGATTTGTCTTCTAATGGAAATCATGGACATTTCATTCACCACTTGTAGGGTTTGTGACATGGATGTTTAGTAGGTAAATCTTTAGGAGTGGGGCCCAAAAATTTTTGTGCTTCAATGACATGGTTGAAGGCTAGAGACCTTCCATATGTTTTTGGAATTTCATGAGATCCTTCTCCATCATTTATCTTATGAGACTCAAAAAGTGTCATAATGTAAAGTGATGTAGTTGATATCAAATTAAAGAATCCCAAACTTAACGCTTTCTCAACCCTCCCTTGAGGTCCTATAATGAAATCAATACTATTAATTTGAAACCCATCCAATAATGGTCATAGTAATTTACAAGCACATTATTAACCACTACCCTCCCACTATATGTTATGTATTTCCCTATGATTACACATTGGATGCATAGTCCACTTCTCCTCAAATTGGGGTGCATGACTTTGCTCACACTAAGGAATACTAATAATATAAGAAGGTACATTGACCTCATCAGGTTTGGCCCTTTGACCTACCATCTTGATTGTCCAAACTTTGAGAAACATGGCCCCTACCCACAACAAAGCCTTGAAATTTGAAAACAAACCAAAAATCAAAACAAATCCTAAAAACTTGAACTATAAATATTTTGGTTGTGTGGTATTTCTAATTCTCTAGGGATGGCCATGCATCATAATCCCTTGATAATAAAGAGTGGCCAACACCATGGTGAAGATAACCCATACAATGATCATTTTCCTCAGCCAAATTCAACTGCAAAAATCCATGTTGACTTCTTCAAAATTACATGTTGCTAATGAACTAAATATTATTTAATAACCTTCCCTTCCACACTATCTTTGTTATCATACTTCATGACCTCTTTTTCCTTCTATTTTCTATTTGGAGCCTACCTTGTTATCGACACATTCCTAGTATTTAAAAATTTCTTTCAAATCTTCCTTTTGTGTTTCAAATTTCCTTGTGGCCCCTCATTCTTGGCTTGATCTAGCACACAACTTCGTAAAATTGTTGTACAATGCATTTGGAGCTTTCCTCGTAATTTCCTCCTCCATTGCCACCAAGCCTTTCTCTTTTGCAAATTTATTATGCTTTTGCAAAAGAATGATAAAACAACTAATATTTGGCTTCTCTTCTTCCTTACAAAATTCTTAATTGGATATAAAATTACTTTATTATCTCCTCTTTCTTCCAATGCGCTTGGTGGACAAATCTCGTCCTACAGACAAGAAAAATCTCCCTAGGCTCAGAAACTAAGCATAGAAACAAACAGACAAATGCATGAAAACATTCCCTAATTTATGATCGAATCACAGATACAAAGAGGATTCAAAGCTCATACCTTTTCACAAAATTATTGATGATTATCCTTGTTGTTTTCCTTTGTAGCTTTCAAGATTTCTCCCTTGATGCTCCAAAGAGAGACTTGCAAAGATAGAGACAAACAAGAGATCAAAGCATAAAATACATAAGATATTCAATCATAAACCATGTAAGAGATCGAGGAGCCTTACAATAGACATTATAACAAATGCATATGGGAAAGAAATAAGTATTTGTATTAATAATAAAGAGTAGGATAATTACAACTAGGTGCCTTGATGTTGGGGTCTCCTTCCAATGATCCTTAACCCAAGCCTTTAAAATCAAAACACTCCAATGGAAACTTGAGCAGCATATAGGTAAGTTCAGAGGTCTAAAATGGCAACCCATCTCTCTTTGGATGCATTGCACTTATAGGAAGGAGTGGAAGTTGAGATATCCATGAAGGGAGGAGAGAGATCCACAATGAGAGGGATGGATCCACTATATGAGGAAGGAGGCCCAGGATATAGGGAGATCGAGCTCAATCTCAACCAATTTGGATTAGATACTAACCACGAGGCTTCTAGAATAGGAAACTTCGTTTACTATTTTTTACCTTTGTAAGGAGATCATCGTGACCTTGACACAGGAAAACAGCAATGACATCACTCTATGTCTACTATGCAACACGTGTATTCACATGTTCTAAATTGATGAACTGCAATGATCTCAAGAATTATGGTTTTTTAGATATTTAATCTAGGATTATTATACACCATTGAAAGGTATTTCTTCCATATTTCAAGGGAACTTATGACCATAGTTAATCGGATCGTGAAAGACCCGAATTTGGCATCATATGCATAAGTGTGACAAATTGATGTGTAACATATTTCTCCCTAAAGTACAAAGTTATAACAGTTATGATGGTTGAAGTGATTTACAAGGTAAAGGTAGGGATCAAGGAATCATAGGTTGGATACTTGCAAGTCAAAAACCAAGGAATTACAGTACAATAACATCATGTGATCATCGTTGAGGTAGGAATTCCCATACTCATAGTACAAGTATCTCAAAGAACGAGTATGGAAATGTATAAAGATCCATGCCAATAAAATACTGAGTATGGACACAACCATGACATAGAATGGATCAATTTTACAATCAGGAATACTCAAAACTCCACACAACCTAGATATATTAGACAAGATCTAGGATCTTCATCTTCATATATATCCATCCATTAGTACGAATCTAACCATGTGAATAAATGTCTTGAAGTCGAACATGGTAGAAACCATCTTATTACTAGATGATGATGAGGACTGTTAATAGATGCGATAGAAACCACCAATAATGAAAATAGTTCTCAAGGTAATCTAGTACAATCTATGAGGTGTGAATAAATGTCTTGAAGTCAAACACCCATAGAATCATCTAATCAAAGGCCAATGATGAGAACCTATCGTTGAAAGTGAGAACCTTGCCATTGAGACATGTAGGCTCCAAGGTACTGAAGGAGGCTTCTAGATCAACTTCCCAGATAATGAGCTAAATTCAATAGGAAGTGACCCATTGCAGGAGGGTCTATGACACAAAACACATGTCAAGTTTTGAAGAGAAAAATTGGAGTGATTCAAGACTGTCTCAGGGACAGAGGACACAATTGAAGGCAAAGACTTGAAAAGTAATTTTAACAAAGGTTAGACTTCTCTTGAACATAATGGCGACATGACATTTGACTTGGCAGCATTTGACTCAAAATAGGACTAGAGACCAATATGAATACATTCAATGAGGTATGATAAAATGAGAGGCAAATGGATTCCCCGACCCTGACATCAAAAGTGATGGAGTGTCATGTTCAAAAAGCAACATATTGCCTTTCCAACTACAAAAATTAAATGTTCCTTTCCCATTTTCCCCCACCATTACTGACAAGTACCCCTTTATTTTTACACAAGCTTGAGGAGGATAACATATGTTTGTAATGTAAGCCCATCCTTTGAATGAGTCCTTCGGAGTATTTTTAACGAACCCTAAGAAGAAGTGGCTCTGTCTCATCATGATTGATGAGTCCCGTATTGTTTATGTTTTACGAGTACAATATAGGGGTAACTCGAATTATTTTTCATGTTTTGAGAGTTTGAAAAAGAAATGGAAAGGAAACTTTGTAATGTCCTTTTTCATAAATTTATTCCCCCCAAGGCCGAAAAGGTGTAAAATAATACAGGGGAGAACTCTTTCAGTCCTGATTGACTAAAGTATACATTTTTCGTAAATAGCCTATGTAGTCCGTAAAAGAGGTAAACTTATACTAGGTAGAAGTTTCTTTATATACTTTTATGAGCACGAAAGAAGCAAGTTTACTAGACAGTTTTTTCATATTTTGAGGGTCTAAAAATAACTTAAAGAGGACTCTAGGGGGTTCCTTTTTTCGTTCAGTTTTAACTAGCATGAAAAGTGATAAAGTTATACTCTTTCCATTACATCATATTTCAACATTTCAACATGTTTATTGTACACTAAAAACCAAGAAATCATCAAATATGCTCAAAAAATGATAAAAGGGCTCAATTTTGGCTAATTTAGGCAAAAATAGGTAAAAATAATAATTAAAAATAGTTCAATTTTCTATAAATAACCAAAAACTCATTTTATTCTTACCATTGCATTTTTACCAATTACAGAGCTAAAAAACCCTCTTTTACCTTCAAACTTCTGAAGCAAATTGTGATCAATCCAGTCAATAATTTATGGTGTTGTTTCTTCCAAGTAAGAGATCTCTCCTTCCTCTTCATTTTCATGGTTTAATTTTTTAATTTTAACAGTGAAATTCTTGAATTTTTGCTTGCTAAGCAACCTAGGTTTCTTTGACTGATCATTGCGGTTTTCCTCTTCGAACTCGTGATGCCCGTAGGTTCAAAGAGTAAAAACACAATGACATCGCTCTGTTATAAAAAAAAAAAATGCATGATGGTAGAAAAAATGTGCAAGAAATTTTGAATTTATCATGAAATTTCCTCAAATTTTGGTTTTCTTGTGTTCTACTTTTTTCCTCCTTTGCTTTTAACAGGTTCTCATTAATCATGGTGATTGAATGGAGGGAAAGAGAGCATGAAACTAATGATTTCATTGTATAAAATGACCCAAATACTATGTTGGCACTTCGACGATGTGGTTTAGCTAAATTCTTCCTAAACCTTGGGTGAGAGCTCAACATGAGCTCTTAGAGTTCTTGATAAGGGCATGGGACGCCAATGAGAAATGTTTTCAAATTGGTTCCCATTCCATTTTGATTGGAATATATGACATCTATTTTCTAACTAGATTGTTCAAGAGAAGAGCTAGAGTTCAACTAACTAGCCATCGTGATGGGGGTGAAACCACTGACTATTACATTTCTCAATATTACATCCAAGGATCTCGTAGAGCGAGTAGTGGCAATATCGATATAAATGATGTAAAATACCTTCCCTTCAAGACTGGCTTATTTACCATGTCTCAAGTGGCCGTGAATGAAGCTACATATGTAATCATGGAGTTTCAAATGCAATATGTTATAGAGTGCATGGAGCCAAAAGTATTAAACTAGTGTGATGGCCTGCAAGTCAACATGAAAGAGCAACTTACTAAGTGCAAGGCAGGTCAATTGAGACGGTTTGGATATGGCTCTATTCTGGTAGCCTTCTTGGTAGAACGATGTCAGTATTTCAGTATCAGAAGGTAGATGAGGATCCTCTTCAACCCAAAGATTTGTGCTTGAGGAGATGGGTTGACCTAATGGCCCACCATGGTGGTGGGAAAATTAGGTCATTTACTCCTCCTTTCTTTAGATGGATTCATCGAAATATTATCATGATCAAGGACTACCCATATGTAGGGACTTATTTTAGAGGATATACAAATCTAATCCTTCCACCTGGCATGCAGTGGGATGAGTCAAGTAGGAAGATTTTCCTTTATTTTTCAAAAAAAAAAATTGTTTGTGTACCAAGACTGACATTTGACTATTATGTAGATGTTGGATCAGTGAGACCAACCGGGATGTTCCCTACCTAGAGGCGGGGCCAAAAAGAGGTAGAGGTTGGAGAACATAACCTAGAGGCTACTAACACACTTGTAGAGTTGGAGCGGAACCTGTAGGGACTCACCTAGGGTATTCTAGACTATGGGATTGATGATATTCCACTTCGTTACTAGAGGCACGCTGTGGGTGTGCCTGCATAGTTACAATGGTTATTTGATGTGTTGTTAGAGTCGTAGTTTGTTATCAAGAGCATCATCATGCCTAGGGTTTAGGAATTTTAGGCTATTTTTGATGTTTTGATGTCATCGACATAATAAAGGCTTAAGAGCCTCATGTGTCTCGAACACAATTTTGATGTATAAACTCTTTTGAATATATGGAGATCTATGTGTTTTTATCTGGGTTATTTACAGTGTATGCATACTATGGTTTTAGAAATGGTGCAAATTTCTATCTAAAACATAATTTTCTAATGCATATATCAATGTATTTAAATGTATTGGAATGTGTTGATATTCAATGTATTAAAAATTTCTTTCCAAGATCCGAACTCGTAAAAAAATCTTTAACATCGATGGACTTCTAATGGAATAATCCCTATTTAGTTGTAAAAATATAAGTTGAGAGTCAAGTCTAATAGCCAACCTACGAATACCAAAAGTGATGGAATTAGATAAGAGCGCAATTACTGCACTATACTTTGTGATATTGTTAATTGTACAGCCCAAAAATATCCCATACAAACTCACTAACTCATCATTAGGTGTGAAAATTGCCCAAGCAGTGGACAAAAGGTTATGAATACCACAGATAACACCATCAATGAAGCCAATATAAGGTGAAGACTTTGTTGACTTATGAAAACCAAGTGAAACACAATATAAGTCATGGAGATGAAAAATCGTTCAGAAAAGAACACGAAACACGCCAAAAACTAAAAGTACAAATATTTACAAAGTACCCATGCAAGAATCTAAGCATAGTATATTTTCAGATAAAACCTATTTATGGGATCATATAAGGGAATCTCACCATAGTCAACCATCTCATAGGAACCTTTTTCAAGTGCACGCTTTACAATATAAGGACCATGCCACATGGACTTGAATTTGTTCTTAATCATATACCAAGACCAAGTCACCTTATGAAATGACACAAGGGTTAACACTTTTGTCAAACTATATTTTGATCTGTTTCTTATGAGCCTCACTAGCTAGTGTGGCATCTCGGTGAGTCTCACCTATACGTGCTAAGCATAAAACACTCTTCCTCTGCAGAAGTAGTAGGGAGAAATTCGATAGGTAGTTTAAGTGACGTGATTTCACACTCAATTGGTAACACAACTTCTAGACCATATACAAGTTGAAAGGGCATAAATCCGATTATTTTTTTTGTTAAGGTATGGTATGCCCATAATGCCAAGAAAAGAATAAGATGCCAAGTCCTCTTATGAATTCCTATCATCCATTGAAGCATGGTAGTTAACACTTTTTTCAAGTTTTCTACTTAGCCATCAACCTGTGGATAATAGGAAGTTGAGCTATCGTGACGTAGACCCAACTTGGCAGTAAGCTCTAACATCATAAAATTTTAAAAGTGGTTGCCATGGTCACGGGACACTGAATCTATAAATTATGTGATTGAATACAAATAGGATTGTAGTTTCACCATCGTTCTTATATGTAGGCATCACCTCAACCAATCGAAAAATAACCCACTGCAAGGATAATATACCCATGCCCCATAAATGAGTGAGGGTTACATGTCATGAAATTGATGCACCATTTTGCAAAGAGACCGATGGTAACTATTGGATGAAGAGGAGCAGGAGGGGCGCATATTTTCTGATTGTAAATTTGATAAGCATGACATTTCTGGACTGCAAGGATACAATATAGAAGGCAAAAAATATCCAACACACAAGATTTATTGTGCAGTGGCATACCTAGACATATGACCACCGCATGCTCGGGAGTGACATTCATTCAAAGTTTTTTTGGCTTCCTCATGCGTTAAACATCATCTAAACACTGAATTGGCACCACGATGATAAAGTGCATCACCTATAATATTGTATTGTTGGGTTTGGGACCGAATATGACGACGTTCAGTACAAGATAACTCAAGCCTAAAAGTTTGATTCTGGAGATAAATGATAATGTATCCATACCAAGGACTTAGTGAGCTGATAAGAAAGACAGATTCATTGATAATAGAATCCTCTACCATGGTTTCTGTATCAGCGTAGGGAAGGTCATAGATTAGTTCAGGAATCATAAGTAATTTTTTGGACTTGGATTTAACAAATTCAAAATCTAATTGTTGTAGGATCATATTTGAAATACTTTCCCACAAGCTATTTCCACGTGAGAATATAGATCATGGGGTTACAATCTGAAACAATTGTAGTTTTGCGCAACGAAATGTAGTGACGAAATCTTTAGACAACTTGAACAGTCGAAAAGGCCAAATTTTCCACATGCGAGTACTTAATTTCAAGGGTGGTAACTTTGCTACTCAAATAGTATGTCACATGTTCATTGTCTGAATCATCCACTTGAACTAGTAGCATAGCAATAGTACTGTATGACGCAGCTAAATAAAAGTAGTAATCATGATGATAATTAGGGGGATGCAATAAGGGTGTATGAGTCAACACATGTTTTAATGCATTGAAATATTTTTGAGAAGTATCATCCCAGATGAAAGGGATTCATTTTTTCAAAATTTGGGTAAAACCCTTAGTAACCTTAGCACAATTTAGAATGAAGTTATGGTAAGAGTTAGCTTTCCCTAGCAAAATTTGGAGTTGGCATAAGTGAGAAGGAGGAGGAAAATTTAGTATATCCTCTACCTTAAGTGGATCAATCTGAATGGCTTGTTTGGAAATGACAAATCCCTGTAAGCGACTAGATTCCACACAACAAACACATTTATGCGGATTTAAGTGAATATTATAGTGTCGACATCGGAGAAAGAGTGTTCGTAGATGTATATGATGATCTTGACGTTTCATGGAATGTGCAAGTAGATCATCAATATACGGTTGTAGAATATCCTTAATATCATGAAAATCAGAAGACATAACTCGTTGAAAGGTGGCGTTGGCATTCTTAATTCCAAATGGAAGCTTTCGATAGGCGAAATTTCCCCATGGACAAATGAAAGCGTTTTTAAGTTGATCTGAAGGGGGTATGTTAATTGGATTATAGTTGGAGAATTCATCCATTAATGAAAAGACTCCATTCCTTGCACAATTATCAACTATTTGGTCAATATAAGGGGTTAGATAGTTATCTTTTGGGCAAGCCCTATTAATATCCCTGTAATCAATGCATACTCTAATAGTTTCTTGCTTCTTGGTAACTGGAACAATGTTAAAAACCCAATCAGTCAAAGGAACATGATAGTTAAAACCAACCTTCAAAATTTTTTCAACTTTAGCCTTGATAGAGACAACTTTCCTAGGATATACGGTTCATGCAGTCTCTTCATAATAGGTTTAGCATCAGGGTAAGTCTTGATTTCATGAATAACAATACTTGGATCAATTTTGGGCATTTATTCGTATGACCAGGAAAATATGTCTCAGAATTCTTGGAATAGGGCCTTGTAAGTTTGGATTTCTTCAAGAGAGCACAAGGCACCTATATGAACATTTTCTGTGATTCGAGGTTTCACTAAGATATTGATTGGAATAGTCATAGATATGTTCCCACATATATGAAGGAGAGGAAGTTGAGAGATCCATGAAGGGAGGAGAGAGATCCAAAATGAGTGGGATGGATCCTCTATAGGAGGAAGGAGGCACAGGATATGGGGAGCTTAAGCTCAATCTCAACCAATTTGGATTAGATACCAACCACGAGGCTTCTAGAAGAGGAAAATTCATTTACTTTCTACTTTTTAACTTTGTAAGAATATAATTGTGGCCTTGACAGAGGCATACAATAAGGACATTTCTCTGTGTTTAGTGTGCAACATGCATCATCACATGATGTAAATTGATGAACTGCGATGACCTCAAAAATTAGGGTTTTTTAGATATTTAATCTAGGATTCTTATACACTGTTGAAATGTATTTCTTCTATATTTCAAGGGGAATTACAACCATAGTTCATCGAATTGCGAAAGACCTAGATTTGACATCATTTGCATAATTGTGACAAGCTGATGTGTAACATATTTTCCCCTAAAGAACAAAGTCAGAACTGGTATGATGGTTGAAGTGCTTTATCATGCAAAGAAAAGGATCAAGGAATCATCGGTTGGAGACCTGCAAATCAACAATCAAGGAATTATAGTACAATATCATCATATGATCATCACTGAGGTAGGCATTCCCATACTCAAAGTACAAGTATCTCAAAGAACAAGTATGGAAATGTACAAAGATCCATGTCAATAAAAGACTCAGTATGGACGCAGCCATCAGATAGAATGGATCAATTTTACAATCATGAATACTCAAAACTCCATGCAACCTAGATATATTAGACAAGATCTAGGGTCTTCATCTTCATCTCTATCCATCTGTTAATATGAATCTAACCATGTGAATAAATGTCTTGAAGTCAAACATGGTAGAAACCATCTAATTACTAGACAATGATGAGGATCGTTATCAGATGTGATAGAAACCACCAATAATGAAAATGGTTCTCAAGTTACTCTAGTACAATATACGAGGTGTGAATAAATGTCTTGAATTTGAACACCCATAGAGTCATCCGATCAAAGGCCAATGATGAGAACCAGTCGTTGAAAGCGAGAAACTTCCATTGAGGCATGCAGGGTCCAAGGTGCTAAAGGAGTTTTTTAGATCAACTTCCTATATAATTAGTTGAAGTCATTAGGAAGCGACCCATTCCATGAGGGCCTACGACACGAAACACATGTCAAGTTTTGAAGAAAAAATTTGGAGTGATTTAGGACTGACTCAAGGACGACCAACACGATTGAAGGCAAATATTTGCAAGGTAATTTTAATTGAGGTTAGACATCTCTTGAACATAATGGCAACATGACATTTGACTTAGCAGAATTTGACCCAAAATAAGACCAGAGACCAATATGAATACCTTCAATGAGGTATGATCAAATGAGAGGAAAATGTATTTCCCAACCCTGACATGAAAAGTGATGGAGTGTCATGTTCAAGAGAAACATATTGCCTTTCCAACTACAAAAATTAAATGTTCATTTCCCTTTTTCCCCCACCATTACTGGAAAGTACCTCTTTATTTTTACACAAGATTGAGACGGATAATATATTCTTGTCACGTAAGCTCATCCTTCAGAGCATTTTAATGAACCCTAGGAAGGAGTGGCTCGATCTCATCATGATTGACGAGTCCTATATTGTTTATGTTTTATGAGTCCAATACATGGGTAGCTTGACTTCTTTTTCATGTTTTGAGAGTTTGAAAAAGAAATGAAAAGGAAACTATGTAATGTCCTTTTTCATAAATTTAGTCCCATTGGGCTGAAAAAGTGTAAAATAATACAAGGGAGAACTCTTTTAGTCATGATTGACTAAAGTATACTTTTTTTGTAAATAACCTACGTAGTCCATAAAAGGGGTAAACTTATACTAGGTAGATCTTTCTTCATATACTTTAAAGAGCACGAAAGAAACAAGTTTACTCAACAATTTTTTCATATTTTGAGAGTCTAAAAAGAGCTTAAAGAGGACTCTAGGGGATTCCTTTTTCGTTCAGTTTTAACGAGCTCAAAAAGGTGATAATGGTATACTCTCGCCATTACATTATATTTCAACAATTCAACTTGTTTACTGCACACTAAAACCAAGAAATGATCAAATATGCTCAAAAGAATGATAAAAGAGTTCAATTTTGGTTAATTGAGGCAAAAATAGGTAAAAATAATTATTAAAAATAGTCCATCCTTCTGTAAATAACTAAACATTCATTTTATTCTTACCATTGCATTGTTACCAATTACATAGCTAAAAACCCCTCTTTTACCTTCAAACTTCTAAAGTATATTGTGATCAATCCAGTCAATGATTTATGGTGTAGTTTCTTCCGAGTAAGAGATCTCTCCTTCCTCTCCATTTTCACAGTTCAATTTTTGAATTTTAACAATGAAACTCTTGAATTTTTGCTTATTAAGCAACCTAGGTTGCATTGAAGGATCATCACAATTTTCCTCTTTGTACCTATGATGACCGCGGGTTCGAAGAGGAAACCCGCGATGACATTACTTTGTTATAAAAAATAGGCATGATGGTGGAAAATGCACAAGAAATTTTGAACTTATAATGAAATTACCTCAAATTTTGGTTTTCTTGTGATCTAATGTTTTTCTCCTCTGCTTTTAACAAGGTTATCATTAATCATGGTGATTGAATGGAGGGAAAGAGAGCATGAAATTAATTATTTCATTGCAACAAATGACCCAAATACTATGTTGGCACTTTGACAGTATGGGTTAGCTAAATTATTCCTAACTCTTGGGATGAGAGCTAAGCCAAAGTTCTTAGATTTGTTTTTAAGGGCATGGGATGCCAATGAGAAATGTTTTCAAATTGGTTCCCATTATCTTTCAATTCAAATAGAGGACATCTATTTTCTAATTGGATTTTCCAAGAAGCTAGAGTTTAGCTAGCTGGCCATCATGGTGGTGGTGAAACCACCAACTATTAAATTTCTCAATATTGCATCTAAGGATCTCATAAAGAAAGTACTGGCAAGATTGATATCGATGATGTAGAAGACCTTCCCTTGAATACTATCTTATTTACCATGTCTCGAGTGGCTGGGAGCGCAACTCCTCATGTGGCCATGAAATCTCAGATGAAATATGTTATTGAGTGCATGGAGCCAAAAGCATTCAACTGGTGTGAGGGCCCACTAATCAACATTAAAGAGTAGCTGACTAAGTGCAAGACAGGTCGATTGAGATTGTTTGGATATGGCTCTATTTTGGTATCCTTCTTCTTAGAACAGGTGCTACTATTCCAGTATTAGAAGGTAGATGTGGACCCTCCTTAGCCCAAAGATCCGCGCATGAGGAGATGGGTTGACCTAATTGCCTGCCACGGTGGCGGGAAAATAATTTCATTCACTCCTCCTTTCTTTCAATGGGTTCATCGACAAATTATCACGTTCTAGGACTACCCATATGTAAGAATAGCCATAGATCAATTCGAAGGTCCAAGTGAGTCTAGCCAACTCTATTCCAAGTACAACAAGGACATCCCCCCCACCGTCACCTTGGGTAAAAACCCTAAGATTATGGTCTCTAAGGTTACCACGTACAACCTAGGGGGACAGTCACAAATCGAACGTACATGCAAGGGAAGAGTAACAAAGCTCAATCCCCTTGAAAGATTCCTTGCAAGGAGTTTGACCTTTCAAGTGATTCCTAAGTACCTTTCGGTACCATTTGTAATGTGTGCAAATCACACTACCGTAACCAATGAAGTAGGGTTAATTACTTCACCGGGTTTGATATGATCTCATGCTTAACCCCCTTATTAGAGGAGCTTCCTAGAACCAAACTATAATAAAAGACTAAGAACATAGCTCGAAATTTCATAAACAAGGAAACTAAAGAGCATATCTCTCCCCAGTATAGTCGCCAATTTATTTAGTAGACAAATCTCATCTTGTGGACAGGACAGATCTCCCTAGGCTCAGAAACCAAGCCTAGAAACAAACAGACAAATGCATGAAAACATTCCCTAATTTATTACCAGATCACATAGACAAAGAGGATGCAAAGCTCATACCTTTTCATGAAATGATTGATGATGATCCTCGTTGTTGTCCTTTGTAGCTTTCAATCTTTCTCCCTTGATGCTCCAAGGAGAGACCTACAAAGACAGAGACAAACAAGAGATTGAAGCATAAAATACATCAACGATTCAATCATAAACCATGTACAATATACATTATAACAAATGCATATGGAAAAGAAACAAGTATTTGGATTGATAATAAAGAGAAGGAGAATTAAAACTAGGTGCCTTGATGTTGGAGTCTCCTTGCAATGATCCTCAACCCAAGCCTTTGAAATCAAAAGACTCCAATGGAAATTTGAGTAGCATATGGGTAAATTCAGAGGTCTAAAATGGCAACCCGTCTCTCTTTAGATGCATTGCACTTATAGGAAGGAGTGGAAGTTGAGAGATCCATAAAAGGAGGAGAGAGAGCCACAATGAGTGGGATGGATCCACTATAGGGGGAAGGAGGTCCAGGATATGGGGCGCTTGAGCTTAATCTCAACCAATTTGGATTAGATGGCAACCACGAAGCTTCTAGAAGAGGAAGCTTCATTTACTTTTTATTTTTTACCTTTGTAAGAAGATCATCATGACCTTGACATAGGCAGACAACGATGACATCGCTCTGTGTTTACTGTGCAACACACATCATCACATGTTGTAAACTGATGAACCGCAATGACCTCAAAAATTAGGTTTTTTTTATATTTAATACATGATTCTTATACACCATTGAAAGGTATTTCTTCCAACTTTCAAGGGGACTTATGAGCATAGTGCATCGAATTGTGAAAGACCCAGATTTAGCATCATTTGCAAGGTGTGAAAAAATAATGTGTAACACTCCATAAAGTGCACTATTACTCTAGTCTCTTATTATTCTCATAAAACCATCCCTCCACTTATCACTTTGGAATTCCCACCATTCCCACCAATTGGGATTCCCTCAATTAACTATTATTATTTATGTTGTGTCTTTTAATGAAATATTACTTATTGTGTGGTAATGAAATGCCCACCTATCACTTAAGAATGAGAAGGTAATCGATGGATAAAGTGTAATGTCCCTCCCTTAATAATAAATAATAAATAATAAATAATAAAAATAATAAATAATAAAATAATAATAATAAATAATATTTAAAAAATACAAGAAAATAAATAATAAACAATGAATAAAACAAAATAATAATAATAAAAATAAAAATAGTAATAAATAATAAATAACCATACTAAAACTCTAAATAAAAATAAATAGAAATAAAACAAGAAAACAGTAAAAAAATCAGTAAAGCTATCAAAAAGAAATAAAACAAGAAAACAATAAAGTTGCATGTAGACACATGGAGTGTGTGCATGTGGTTCCCCTTCCAATGTTTGTTCTATTTATTAGATGGTGAGGAAGATGGGAGGCATTCCATGATTCCAAGATTCTATCATTCATTCTCTTGGGAGAATAGTGTTCTAAGACAGAGGAGTCATTGGCAGTAGTACGTTGATTGAGGGCTCAGGGGTGGTCAGTTGTAGCAAGTCCTTGCGCAATTGAGCCTACGGTTGGGTGAAGAGTCGTCCCCAAAACCTTGTTGCAGTTAGCAGACTTCAACCGAAATCACAAGTACAGACTTCAACCGAAATCACAAGTACTTCCTGTGCCATTTTTTAGCCCGGGATCAGAATCGGAAGTCAGTGTTGTTATATCCTTAAGAGGCCTTCGCTCAAAACTCAAAACCTTCGTGGTAGCTTCCCATCATTGCGTTCCAGGGGTACGTGAGGGCGTAGGCCTTCTTTTGGCCCCAGAGCTCCCAGGATGTGGATGTGGTTCTGGGTGTAAAGAATATCTGCTCTTTCTTGTTGCATTGCCACTACTCTCCTTCTCCTGGTTTTCTATAAGCATCGGAGACTGCTTGTTGCTTGTAGATGGAGGCATCTTTAGCACTAGTTTTCCATCATTTTTCAATTTGACTGTGGCCTGGTCGCGGATTCGATCTCCAGAGTTGTTCCCAGAGATTTTAGCGTGAACTGGGTGCGAAGGTCATGGATTTTGTTATTTTGTAGACAACGTGTGAGCAAGCAACTTGGTAGCCCAGTGTATGGGTATAAAAATGGAATGTTGCTCGGTTGCTTTGCCTGGTGTTTCCTTACTTAGAAGTGTTTTTTTTTTGTTCTAGTTTAGGTGCTTTATTCTCTTGAGTTAAGTGTTGTTCTTAAGTTAGAAAAAGCCCATTGCTGGATTAGTTTTCCAGATTTAAACTAGCCACATGCATGCACCTTTATCTCTAACTGTCTATAAGTGCTATTGCGCCCTAATTGAAGCTTCTATGCCCCGCTTTAAAACATGCACCTCTTAGAAAAAAATTGGTATTGGATTTATTAGATTGGGGAGAGGGTAACAAACTGGGGTTACAGATGAAACAGATATGGAAATGAATATCCTGAATCCTTCATATTATTCAATGGACTTTTGCGCATTGTCCACTCTCAATAGAGCTTTTTTGAAGGAATTGAAACTGAGAAACGGAAACGGAAAATGGGAAGGAGACTATATTTCTGATTGTTTTAAAGGGCAGTACAAGGCAAATCAATCCCAGAGCTTTAGGTGTTACATTGTTCTATAGTGTATGCATCATGGCTTACAAGAAATGAAATGATTTTCCAAAGTGAAAAGATTCTGCCATATCAGGTTAGTCATCAGGTATGCTATGCTTATGGGGAATTTGGATACCCGTATAGAATCGCAAAATACTTAAAAGCACTGAAAATAAATAATTCCAAAGCTTTGGGGCTACTTAGATGAAGCATATCAAGGATCTTCAGGCAAATGTGGTGCTCGAAATATTTTATTATGCTTCGAATAAATAATTTTGACAAACAAAAAAAATCATTATATTTCATTCAAATTTAAGTCAGCATGTAGTCAAGGTATGACAATAGAGTTGAGCTGTGTGCTTTCTGGCCGTGACCATGGGGCAGAGGCATAACTACCCAAGTGTTGGGGGAGACAAGTTTATTATTGATTGGGTGAATGTTATAAACAAAACAATGTAAACTTTGAAACGGGAACTATAAACTCAAAACGGGAACTCTGGTCAAAAAAACCCCTAAAAAACATAAAAAACAATGCTAAAAACGAAAAGTGTTGATGCTGGAATAACACCCTTTTTTTCTAGGGTGAATTTTGAACATGTTTTAAAAATGGCGGTGAAAACCAATTTTTTGTGTAAAAATTGTCCAAAAAACACCCTCAAAACGAAAAGTGTTGATGTTTGAATAACACTTCTTTTTTTCAAGGGTAATATTTCAACATTTCGAAATAATGGCGTAAAATATTTTATCATGACCCTGAAAACATTAAAATTTCAAAAAAAATAATGAAAACATAAAATAAAGTAAAAAATTAAAACAATGAAAAAACACAAAGCAAATTTTTTTTTAAAAAATAACAAAACATAAATTAAATATATACTAAAAAAAAATCAATTATAAAAATGTAAATAAATAAATAAAATCAAATCTTGTAAATCATAAAAAAAAAAATTGGCAAAAAAAAAAAAAAAAAAAAAAAAAAAAAAAACTATAAAATTAAGTAGGTAAAAATAGAAAAATTAAAAAAACATTAACAAAAAACTAAAAAAAAAAAATAGAAAATTGAAAACAAACTAGATTAAAAAAAAAAAAAATTAACAAAATAGAAAAATTAAAAACTACTAAAATTAAGATTAAAATGTTAATTACTTAAAAATATATATACATAAAAAAAGACAAAAAAAATAAAATAAAAAATGTTAAAAAAAAATTATTTCATAAACCATAAAATAATTTGGAAAAATAAAATAAATAAATAAAATAAAATAAAATTATAAAGTTAAGTAACAAAAAAAAATACTAGATTAAAAAATAATAATAATAATAATAATTTAACAAAAAAAAACTAGTAAAATTAATATTTAAAACATTTTAAAAAAAGCATATATATATATGAAAATTTTAAAAATATATATGTAAAATATGTATTTTTGATTAAAAAAAAAAATCAATTTTTTTTCTGTTAAACTTACATTTTATTTATTTATTTATTTTTTTTCCACTGGAAAAATCCGTAATTTTCATTAGATAGAGAAAATTACATATTGTAGATGCTTTTGCATATGCTGTAATCTGAGTCTATCATGAGAGACTCTGAGCTGTTTAGATACACCACGCAGGGTGATCTGCTTAAATAAACAAAAACAGTTGTTTATATACTGTTATATATCTGTTTACGCCTGTACATAGGCCTCACAGGACCCCTTCCAGTATGATATCTCATATGTATACTATCAAAAAATGTTTCAAAAATTTGCATTTTTATGGTTTTTTACAATAACGTTTGTAGATCAGGGACTAGGGTCCCCCTGATAATGCTGATCCATATATGGCCGATGATAATAACGAAATTCATCAGCCCCCTCTGCTCTTGTATCACCCATTCTCCTCTAGGTAATGACGCGGCCTCCTTGGATAGTTGGTCAGCGCTGCTGTTATGCTCCCTGTAAATGTGATTACAAGAGATATTGTTAAATTCTGCCTTGAATATATTCACCTCATTTAGTATAATGCTGAGTGTGTGTATGTGGCAAACAGATATGCTATTGAACCAGTTAATAATAATCTTTGAGTCCCCAAATATATTCAAATTGAAGCACTGATGTCTCAAGGAGAAATGTAATAGGTGACGGAGGGTAATGAGTTCCGTGAAGTTGTTTGTGCCAGCTCCTAATCCCATTTTTACTTTGTAAAAATGATGTTCATTTATGAAGAGAATGAAGCCTCCTCCACAGCCCTATTGATTTGCGGTCCCATCAAAGAAGGCCCAGGGGGTGGCTTTGTCAATGCTGGGAGGTTGGTGTGTGCGGCGCTCTCTAGATGGAGTAGGATCTGGCAATTCATGAAATGTAGATATAATTCCAGCCTCAATGTGTGGCCAACACACAAATTTGTTATCAAATATGTATCGGTTGCGTGCCTGCCAAACAGACCAGCTGACAAGCAAGGGAAGGCACTGGAGTTTTTTCCCTTTGTGTCTTCCAGACCAATCCTCCCATGCGCTGTTAGTATCATTACCAGACCATAACCCCGTGAAACCGATAGATGAGGATATGTTCCTCCAGAGAGCTTGTGTTGCCGTGCAGAGTAGGAAGATATGTTCCGAGGATTCTGATTCGCGTTTACACAGTATGCACCAGGTTGGTCCAAAAATAGCTCTATGTGTAAGATGCTCCCCCGTGGGCACTATGTCTTTAAGAATGCACCAGAAGAAAAGTCTAGTGTGCGGGGGTGCAGTAAGCTTCCAAATGTGACTCCACCAATTCAAAATCTGTTCTGGTTTTTTGTGATGTATCAGTGCGCTATAACCAGACTTTGGGGAATAAATACCATTGTCTGCCAGACTCCAAACTAATTCATCAGGCCCCTCTTTAATCCTAATGTGGGATTCCAGAAGTGCTTGGACATAATCGCTCCATTCTTGGTGCCATCGGGGGGGAAGGTCGATATGCTGTGCCGATTTCCAAGCTTGAGAAAATATATTCGAATTTTGTTGGTCTGCAATGTGTGAGAAAAACTTAATCCCATGTGCATGTAAATATACGATGAGGTCTCTGGATAGAATGTGTCTTCCTCCACAGCCAATCCACGGATCCAGCCCGATCCTACCCAGGGAGCCATCATTAATTCGCCATGCCAGGTTGTCTCTTATAAGGGGGAGGGAGTGGATCAATGCCTTCCATACAGATGAACTGCCCATCGACGGCCAAGTGGGAAGACGAGCCCAGTCTAGCAAGTTTTGTGGCCAGATGTATTTATGGTATGTGATGTGAGTCCATAGATTCTGACCTGTCAACAAAGTCCAACCCATTTTGGCAGCTAAGGCTTGGGCAAATGGGGGGAGATCCTTCAGTCCCCAACCTCCCCATTTCTTTGGCAATGCAATTTTTTGCCAACTGATCCATGCATATAATCTTTTGTCCTGATTCCCGTTCCAGAGGTATCTGTTACATAATTGTTTCAATCGAGATAAAATATTCCTGGGA
Organism: Pinus tabuliformis; assembly: GCA_031772625.1. Classification (NCBI taxonomy): domain Eukaryota; kingdom Viridiplantae; phylum Streptophyta; class Pinopsida; order Pinales; family Pinaceae; genus Pinus; species Pinus tabuliformis. The sequence continues at coordinate 161,249,741 of CM062818.1, forward strand.
ATCCATGCAAGTGCCATCCAGTACACCGGAGTAGCTTCCAAGACCGATTTGATAAGCACCAATCTGCCCACCCTGGATAGATATCTATGACTCCGGATGGATAGTTTCTTCTCCAATTTTGTAACCAGCCAGACCCAATCTGCAATCTTGTGGCAAGTAGGTTTGAGCCAATAACCCAGATATTTGAGACCTCTATCCAAGGGGTGGATACTGTAGGGAAAGACCTGGTGTGCAAATTGGGATTCATTAACAGAGGTGCGAGTGAAGGTTATGGTGGATTTGGATTGGTTGGCAAGCATTCCAGTAGCGGATGAGAAAAGAAGGAGAATCTTGGAAAATATCTGGAATCCCGGATGCTGCCATCAAGCAAAATAAGCACATCATCCACAAATAGGAGGTGTGTGAGGTAACAGTCCTCTGAGATCTTGAGTCCACAGATATCTCCATCCCTTTTGGCAGATGCAATCAAACGACTCAGCCCCTCCATGACAATAAGAAATAGAAGTGGGGATAAAGGGCAGCCCTGCCGTAGCCCCCTTTCAGAGTGGAAGAAGTGTGAGGCCGAGCCATTGATGAGGACACTGAAGGAGGGTGTGGTGATGCAAGCCATGATCCAAGAGATGTAATTGTGAGGGAAGCCCAAATGAATCAGTAGCATCTTAATATAAAGCCAGCTGACCTGGTCAAAAGCTTTGGATAAGTCAATCTTGAGGATGATGCTTTTTAGATGCTTGGTCCAGATGGAGTGGATGGCTTCCTGAGCCGAACCAATGGCTTCGTGGATCTGTCTAGACTCGAGGAAGGCAAATTGTTGAGGAGCAATATGTCTGGAGAGGATCGGCCTGAGTCGATTTGCAATAATCTTAGAAATAATCTTATAAAGGCAGTTGCATAAAGAAATAGGCCTATAATCATCAAAAGAGGATGGGGCATCGGACTTAGGAATGAGTGCGATGAAGGTCGAGTTGATGGCATGGTATAGGGAACCCGATATTTTGCTCTCCTCCACTACTTTCAGTAGGTCCTGCCCTAGCAACTCATAAAATTCCAGGTAGAATTCAATGGTCCAGCCATCCGGGCCTGGGCTCTTATCTTTTTTGAACCATTTAAAGTGCCTTCGAGTTCACCGGAGTTGACTGGTGAAAAGAGCTCTTCTGCTTCATCCTCATTGACAAACCTTGGAAAGTGTCCTGCCACATTGATGATGTCAGGAAGGTTTGCTTCGCGGGGACATTTGTAGAGGTTCCTGAAGTGTGAAGTACCAAGGTGGGCTAGCTTATTGAAGGTATCGGCATAGCCTCCCTCCGGCATAGGAAGATTCCAAATGGTGTTAGATACCTTTCGGCCCTTGGCGTAATTTTGAAAGAACCTCGTATTATCGTCCCCAGCTTTTAACCATATAGCTCTACTCCTCAGCCTCTGGGATTCCTCGCGCTCCTTTAGGATGTTGGCCTTCTGATTTTCAAGCTCAATCAGTCGGATCTTTTCCTCTGCAGAAATGAATCCCAAACTTCGATCATCAAGTAAAGTGCTCAACTCAGCTTCAATATTAGTGAGTTGTGAGGTTTCCCGAGCATGTTTCTCCCTAGCCCAATTAATAGAGAGGTGTTTAATCTCAGAGAGATTGTTGCAAAACCCTTTTGCGAAGGACTCTGCTCGGTTAATAGGGTTTGCATTCCAGAAGTCGGAAACCATCTTGATGTAAGTAGGGTCACTCAGCCAGACATGGTTGAATTTGAATGGGGCTTTCGGCTTTTTGAAAGGCCCCTGGATTTCCAGATAAATGGGTGAGTGGTCCGATACACCCCCCGTACCCACCCATTGTTTGTAGTGATGCAGCTGTTGTAAGAGAGGTCCTTTCATTAAGAATCTGTCAAGTCTACGAGCTAGTGCTGCATCACCCACCCTTCTGTTCCTCCAGGTGGGTAGCGGTTTTTGCATGGGGACATCAATAAAATCGGTCTGCTCCAGTAGATTAATCATATGGTCAGTGATAGCATCAATTTGGGCTGCAAACCCCCATGATTCTCTGAACCCCAGAGAAAAATTTAGATCCCCTCCGATAATAGTATGCTCAGAGTCCAGAAGGGAGAGGTTTAGAAGACGCTGCCAGAAATGTTCCCTTTGATGACAGGGTCCATACACATTCACAATTCTGAGGATCATACCTAGATCAGCAGAGAAAATATCCAGTCCCAAGTATCCCGATCCCCCCCAAGATGCATCAACCCTAATTGTTCGAGGGTTGTATCCTATAGCCAGACCCCCAGACCTCCCAGCAGCATCTAGGGCTACAAATGACCAGCTCGGGATCATGGATTGGAGAGTATGGGAGATTTGATCAGCCATACCCAGGGTTTCTTGAAGTAAGATAATGTCAATCGGTTCGGTCTCGATGAGTCTCCTCAAGGCTAGTTTCTTTGAGGCACTAGCCAAACCCCTGCAATTAAATGACAAGCACTTCATGGAGGGACACCTCGCGGGGTATGTCCTGCTCTAAGGACCCCATCAATAGTGGATTGGCGACCAGAAGCGACCTCCGCCCCAGCCCTCTTGATTGCCTTGGAGAGATCTGACTTTCTACCCCTAGATGATAGGGGGATGACGCCAGGCATCATAAGACCTAGACCAGTCTGACGGACCGGGGGTTCCTTGGTGTGTGACCTGGAGCGAAGGAAATATTGGTGAGGGGGTGACAACCCTGTGGATGACGACGATGCAGCGGATGTGGAAGGAGCGGAAAAAGTGGGGGCGGTAGTGACAATGAGCGGAGGAGTAGACATGATACAATGAGCTATTGAAGTCTGAATCGGTGAGGTTGCCATATGCGAGGTAAAATCAAAAGATGAGAGAGGAGGGTTCAGAGAGATACCCGAAGCAATCGTGGCCTCCGCGGCAGAGCGGGCCCTGGTCATCGGTGGCGAAGACTGTCTGGTGCCACTGTCCACTGTCTTTGATATTGGAGGGATGACCGCTGGTGCCGGACCCAAGGGCGAGGGGCGCGAACCGACCGGAGAATTTACCCTGGATGGTGCAGGTGTGATTTTAGGAGAGTCCTCTGTTCTCCGATTGAGAGGGCATTCTTTGAAGAGATGTCCTACCTTGTGACATCATCTGCAGCGAAATGGCACCCCTTCATAATCCAAGATCTGAACTCTGATGTACTTCCCCCACTGCAGAGTAATCTTTTCCTCCAAGCCCTCACGGGTATCCAAGTGGACCAAAATGCGAGCAAGAGTTCTGTTTTTGGACTCCACAAAGGTACGGTCATGATCTAAGTATGTGCCCAGAGCATTGCCAATCCTGATAAAAACCTCCTCACTCCAGAACTGTAGTGGTAGCCCTGGCAAGCGCACCCAGAGCGGACCTGCCCCAATTTGTTCACGTTCAGGATCGAATAAAGGGCTCCACCGTTTAAGAAGGACCGGGGCCATCTCAATGTGCCAGTACCTGGCCAGTACCAGGTCCGTGTAGTTTTCCTTTGCAAAATGCAGGGAGAACCAACCCCTGGGCAAAACATGAACCTCAGGTAGTTCCATCAGTATACCTCCCCAAATCTCCTTAACCCACTGAGACAGCCTGTTGGCTGAATACGCCCGACCACGGACATGTCCAACCAGCACCGTGCAAGCCATGATAGCAAATTCACCAATAGCCGAGGTCTCGCCAAATCTGATGGTGATATCCTTTGAGGTCGCCTTGATGCACTTAGTCTTCCTTTTGCTGGTGCGAGGAGCCGATGGGTGGTCCACCAGGGGGTTTGGAACGCCTTCCAGAGGGTTTTGTTTTGCTGGTCTAACCTTAACCGCAGGGGTCTCGAAACAGCCAGATGGTCGAGCACCCGAGCAGGGGGGTTGAGGGGCTGCTGCGGTCACCGGGATATCAACAGAGGGAATAGTGAAGAAAGATGAATGCGGGTCAAAGGAGGGCGAGGGGGGTGTGTGCGAGGATAAGATGTGGAGGGTGCCCGGTGATAGAGGAGGGACTTCGAAGCCCGGAGAATCCACAGAATGCGACCCGGAGGGTAGGGGATCCGAGCAATGCCGAGGAAAAGAGACGATAGGCGAGGACAATGGCGGTTCCAGGAAAGATAGCGAAATAGCGGAGTCAAGCGGCTGAGAGTGGGAGAAGCTAGGGTTTCCAAAGATAACGTGATCCGGGAAAGGCTCCTCGGAATAATCCACCACTTCAACCTCCATATTGTCCCCCATATTCCAGCCAGAGGTCTATAACTGAAAGCGACGGGTGTGCGAACGGAAACGACAGGGTAAATAGAGCACAGCGCCGGTCAACTTACGTTTTTTATTTAAAAATAAAATTTATTATTATTATTATTATTATTTTAAATAAAAAAAAAAATTTAAATTTGTTTTTTAAACCATTGTTTTATTATATATATATATATATATATATATATATATATATATATATATAATTTAAAAATTTAAAAAGAAAATCAAATTTTTTTATTTAAAACAAAAAAAATTATTAAAAAAAAAAATTAATCAAGTTTTTTTATTTAATATATATATATATATTATATTACTAAAAAAAAAATTACCGGCGCCCCTCCACCAGCGTGGCTGCCCGTAATTTCTTTTTTTAATTTTTTAATAATATTTTTTTAAATTAAATAATAATAATGTTAATGTTTAAATTTTTTAATTATACTTTTGTTTAAAAAAAAAAAATTAATAATTTGTTTTTTTGAAAAAAAAAATTGTTTTTCAAAAAAATTAAATTAATTTTTTTTTTTTTTTTAAAATAAAAAATCGTAAGTTCAATATTTTTTTTAAATAAAAAAATACATGTGTATTTATAAATTTTAAATGTTTTTTTTTTTTTTTTTTTTTTTTTTTAACCTGAAAACACATATATATTTTTTTATATATATATATATATATATATATATATATATATATTAATTTGAGCTTATTTTTGTATTTTTATTTTTTTAAATGTTTTTAATATTAATTTTACTAGTTATTTATTTTTATTTTTTTTTGTTAATTTTCTTCTTTTTTTTAATCTAGTTTGTTTTTAATTTTTTTTTTTCTTGTTTTTTTTGTTAATGTTTTGTTTTTTGTTTTTTTTTTTTTTTTTTGACTTATTTAATTTTGTATATATATTTTTTTGTAAATTATGTTTTTTTTTTCCAAATTCTTTTATGGTTTATGAGATATTTTTTTTCTTTTAGCATTTTTTATTTATTTATTTTCTCTCTCTCTCTGTTTTTTTAAGTAATCAACATTTAAAAAAATAAAAATGAAACAACTTGAAAATTCATTAAGTAATCATAATTTTTTTTAAAAATAGACATAATAAATTTTAAAGTGTGAAAAATAAGTCCTCTAAAAAAAGATATGTTGTACAACATGTTGCATCAACACGTTTCAAAATCAGCATGAAAATCACTAACATTTAAAAACAAATATTTATATTTGATACATAAGAAAATTTAAATTGTCAAAAATATGCTCCAAAAAAAAAGAATTGTATTTTGCGTCACCACTTTTCAAAATCGGGTCACGTTTTTACTACCCCTACGAAACGGGTAATCATATCGGTTATTTAAAGTGCCAAAAACTATGTTCTAAAAAAAATATGTGTTCTACATCGCCCCTTTTCAAAATTGGGTCATTTTTTTGCTATCTCTACGAAACGGGTAACAGTATCAGTTCCCGTTTCAAAGTTTACATTGTTACAAACTGGAAAAGCCACCTCATCTTCTTCAGCTCCTGCGGCTAATTGAACCCACTACCTTCCACACCATTGTCATTTATGCAAAATCATAAAAGATGTATGATATAATTGCTATGGTTACTTTTTAACATGCTAAATATGAAAGCTTATGAGCTTTCCATGGAAGCCTTATCCTAGATATATTGTTTGTAGCTGAGATGGTAGAAGTAAAAAGGTTCAATCAAAGTTATGTACTTACATTTAAGTTCTGTACACAAATGGAAACTTGCTGCTGAATTTACAGATTGTAATGTTGAAGTTTTAGACTATAGCTGTATCGATTAAAGGCACTTAGGATTTAATGTTTTTTCTTTTTAAGAGAGCGAGAGAGCTAATTCTGAGTTGCTTAGTTGGATGTATGTTTTGATTTGAAACATATAAATGTATCTTTTTGTTGGGAAAAAATTGCCAAACCAGCTTGGGTAGAATAGTTAAATCTGAATGTTCCCTTGATAAGGCTTGCGAGGAAACAAACCAGCCAATAAGGTATTGAAAGAATAGTTGGTAAATGGTTCCTTCCCCTTCATCCATCAAAAACACATAATCATTGAGTGGTCATTTTTGTGTCTGATTGCACGTAATTAGCATCAATCTTATCACTAACTATATGGTCCAGATTTTGTAATAGAATCAATCGACCATATGAAATTAGGTGATGCCAATATTTATGAGGTTTTGTCTGTACGGATTTTACTAGTCGTGATTTATTCTAATTTTAAGGAAAGCAGGTACATCAGCACAACCATCCGCATATACTATTACTGAAAATAGGAACCTTCTATAAGCTTCCTGGAGGACGCTTAAAGCCTGGTGAAAATGGTAAGAGCCTTAGCTAACGGACTTATTGTTTTTGGAATAAGTAATTGAAATGAAATTGTGAAGCAAACTTGCTTTTTTTTTTTTTAAACTATAAAATTTAGGTTTTGAATTTTTTCATCTCATCATTGGGTTGAGATGGCCTTTCTTCTTACTGATTGCTCCAAGACCGTAGGTATTTATTACAGCACAACCTTCACACGATGGGCCATGAATGGTTCTGTCTGATTTCTTTTTTTTTTCTTTTTTTTTTTCGAAGGTGGCAAAACCTATCAAACTCAGGTGTCAACCCAACAGTGAGGACAGCCATCTCTGGCTGCTATCCGCGAATGTCGGTTTGACTCATCACCGTTATCAAGGAAAACCACGCCACCTGAAATAACCCGCTGGTGGTCCGTAAGGGAGCAGGCTATCAAGGAAAACCACACCACCTGAAATAACTCGCTGGTGGTCCGTAAGGGAGCAGGCTTTCACTCCTGCCAGATGCCTCTGGGTCTTGGGCCGTTAACCTGTTTCCTTACGTCCGAAGAAGACGAGCTCTTAGCCAAGTAGAAGCAGTTTTACGGAGTTCTGTCTGATTTGTTGCAGAGTCACCTCCGTCATTTTCTTTTTCTTTTTCTTTAATATTTGTGATCATATTTACATATTATCACGAGCACCAATACTCTGGATAACTCAAATAATATAGACCTTATTTCGAAATAAAATATGTCAAGAAAAATATTAAGCTTATGGGGACATTTAGAGGTTGAGAATCGTGGGAAGCTGGAGATGCTCGGGGCACAAGGTATGCATTTTTGTACTTCCTCTCTTCTGAAATTCGTTTACTGTAAATTACAGCGGACAATCTCAGTAAGCCCTTGAAGCCCAATCAGTTTCACAGGGGCTTTTATGCCCTGTAAGGTTCTTGTTCTTTACGTTTTGAAAATTGCGTGTCTCTATCCTCGGGGAGTATTTTTATTGTTTAAAAATCAGAACCAGTGTTTGAGGTACAAACAACATATCGGAGAAAATAAACAAAAACAAAAAAAACTCTATTGCACAATTTTATGTTATAGGTAGAATATTTTATTTCATGCCCTCACCTCCACCTCTTCGCAGAAATCGTTTGCTCCATTTGAGGCCTTGGAGACGTTATCAATGATTCTAGATATACATATTTCAGATTAGTTCAATTTGTTATCCATGTTGATCAGACATTTAAAGTGAAATCGCATCTGGTACTTGATGCCAAAAGTGGCATGTTGTCTGAGCTTGCCTGCTCTGGATTTTGATCACAAACAGTGAGTATCATGCCACAAAGCAGTCTACCATCTCTCTCTGTCAGGAGAGCTAATTCTTATTATTCTATGACGTTCCACTTAAACTTGTGTCTTAAACTGAAGAGAAGGGTATTAGATCCACAAGCGAGTGGATGAAATACTAATGCAAACTATAATCTAAATATTTTCAGGTAAGGATACAACTTGACCTAGCAATCAGCAACTAAACTTCTATTGGAAATACGAAATTACAAGTAATATGCCTAGAAGTCATAGAGAAAAGTTTAATCAATAGTTTGTTGTAGAAACCAAAGATGAGTATAATTTATCTTGCAGTGGACGTTGTTGTTCTCCATTTGTCTAGCAGAGTCATCTTAAAAGACTTTAATCACTTGATATGGTTAATATGTTCAATAGTAGTGTAGAAATCTTTGTATATGACTTTTATTGCAAATTAAAAAAAAAATCACCTCTCAAAAGAAGTCCCTTCAATTTGATTCTGAAATTCTATAATCTCATCTCAATTATAATAGCTAACGATTATGAAACTTAATACAATTTAAGAGAAATAAATAAATTGGAAAATGAAATTTGCATTTAGCATTCTGAAATGAAAATGAAGAAACATTAAGAATTATCCTAATACGTCTATATGTGTAGTATAAAGGTTTTTATTAAAATGTTTGAAGTATAACTGAATTTAAAATATTATTTTGAAAATATCCATTTATTTTTTATAGTCATTTACAATGAAAGTGACATTGGTTATTATTGTATTTTCTTAAATTCCACATATTTTAGTGTTGAAGTTAAAATATTCAATATACAAATAATCAATATTATAGAAGCCAAAATAAACTTTATATGGAGATAGACTTTACATGGATATTGTCAAAATCAATTTAAACATGAAAGATGATTATGGATTAGGAAAATGAAATTGGTGAACTGTTATAGTTGTATGTTTAGTATTTGTATCTAAATAGTATAATCTATTAAAGTAATAGAAGTTATTAATGAATTTATATAAGAAACATTTCAATATATTAAAAAGGAATTTAGATATGAAAATGGAAAATTATGGAACATGAAATAGTAATGGGTAATAACCTGTCCACTCTTTTCCTCTTTTATTTTGGTGATTAATTGTGATTTAAAAAAAAAGTAAGAAAATATTCATGGTATAATTATTTTGAAATATTGACCATGTTTTAATTTTATTTCTATTAGAATGTTTTTCCCCTTTTTCCTTGTAGTCATGTTTTAACATAGAATTATGTTGGCTATTAGGTGGCCTTGAAATTAATGTGAATCTTCACTTAGTGAAGATTATTTTTCTTGTCCAATTTTGTGTATGTTTATAGTTATGGTTGCATCTCCTTTCCCATGCATTAATCAAAAGTGGAATCAATTCTTTTGATATCTTTTTATATTTCATAAACTATAGCCTTAAGGAAATTTTGTGGTTAGGTAAAGAAGATATAACAAGTAATTCATAGCATTAAGAAATCTCATATGTAAGGGAAAAAACAACAACAACAACAACAACTTATAATTAGTCTAAAATGGGAGGATGACACCTCTTTATATGCTCCTTGCAACACATTGATTTTCACAAAGATGATAATAAAATTATGGTAGTATTGATGAGTCCACAAAGAAATCAATATGCATCTTATGTGCTTGATAATGTAAAATTAAAAGCTTGGAATGAACTTGTAAAAGAGACCATTAAATATGAAGTGGCATACATGCAAAACTAGTTTAGCTAATATGTAAATTAAAGAGACAATAGCTATTTGGTGAAGGTGTGAGAAAATAGTGGTGTAATTTCAGGGTTGTTACCAGGGAGCAACAAGCCCTCATGCAGGTAGATTAAGCATAACATAAGACTTAAATAAGGATGACCTCTTGTATGTGTGCCATTTGGATAAGAAAAATATGTATAGTGATCATGGAATTTTAACTTGATATTGATGATTTAAATGATTATACAAATGGTAATATCTTAGCAATGAATTTCACTAAAATTTCATTGGGGAAGGAAGAATAAGTGACGAGATATCAAGACTCAAGATGGTGAGGCTCATTTGAAATTTAACGATGTACTTAGATGAGTATACCTACGGTGTAAATAGTCAACTCCTAATATAAATAACATGAAAAGATTATCTAAAAGTAATTGGTATCTTATGGAAACATGACACTAATAACACTGAGGAGATAACATAGATCCTAGATGGATGTTGAATAATCTTAGTTCATAGTTGGTATTCAATGTTCGTACAAGTAAATGAAATTGATTTTTCTGATGAATCATGATAAGAATGCTTATAGAGTATTATTCTATATTTGATAAGTATTGAGATGTTTCTCATATTGACGATGTTTCATGATATGATGGTATGAGGGTGATCATGCCCATGTGGTTCATATTTATATAGTTGTTACAATAGTGATGATGTATACTTATGATGATTATGATATGCATAGGCATTATGATGTTATGTCGAGGTATATTGACATATTCATTTACTACGTGATGATAGGTATTTAATGTTGAATACTCATGATGGATATGATATGCATAACGTGGCATAGGAATTATGATGCTATAATATGAGGTTTATTGACATGTGGTTCATTTATTATGTGAAGTCATGATATATCTTTGATGCAAACATGTTGATGTTATAACTTATGATGGTATTTCATGAGGTGAAGCGTGTGATAGTTGCATACAAATATATGACATGCGTGAGCATGCAGTTCATTATTTTGCGATTAACAATGATGAATGTTCTCATGATGACATGCAAGACTTGGCATGTGGATTATTTTCTAAGATACTATGATGGTATAGCTAATGCATTTGTTGCATGTTGAGGTGTGATGATTGATAGAACTCCACAAATGGGCCGTGAGGTCCGGTTTATTTGATGATCTCATGCGATCCCATATGCACGAGGGAGAATAAGTAACACCATATGGGTTGGGGATAAAATCAATCAACACTACATATGCCAGTGGTTCCTTTGTCTTGTGTAGCTCTTGATGGATAGCTCTTGTAGGGCTATGCGACCATCTTGAGGAGGCCAAGTGCCTGATGTTCTAGGCTAGGTGCCTGTTATTGGATTGGGATGCCGAAGTCTGGTGGGGGTGTAAGGACTTCGATGCCTAGGGCTGTGCGCCTTAGTAGTTGTGGAGGGAGTGGGCCAGCCTTGCGAGATGCACAGAGTCATTGAGTACCGTACTAGATGCCTGCCTTGGGGCAGACGAGGTCTGAGTCAGGCGCGAGCCTTGGGGCCAGCCTTGGACAGGGATACAGACCAGGTCAGGCTTATGCATGGTGCCGAAAGTGGGAAAAAGGACATAGATTCCTTGGGATTTCCTGGGTGTTGTGAAACTTTCGATGCCTACTGGTTATACTAGTTCAGCAGAGGATGTTGGCAACATGAAGTAATAAATAACAAAAATAATAAATAAATAATAAATAATATAAATAATAATAATAATAATAATTCAACTTAACTTCTAGACAAAGTTCCTTAAAGCGGGAGAGTATGTAATGTCCCTCCCTTAATAATAAATAATAATAATCAATAATAAATCCCTTAATAATAAATAACAAATAATAATAATAATAATAATAATAATATAAAAAAAAAAAAATACAAGAAAATACAAGAAAATAAATAATAAACAATGAATAAAACAAAATAATAATAATAATAAAAAAATAGTAATAAATAATAAATAACCATACTAAAACTCTCAATAAAAATAAATAGAAATAAAACAAGAAAACAGTAAAAAAACAGTAAAGCTATCAAAAAGAAATAAAACAAGAAAACAATGAAGTTTCATGTAGACACATGGAGTGTGTGCATGTGGTTCCCCTTCCAATGTTTGTTCTATTTATTAGATGGTGAGGAAGATGGGAGGCATTCCATGATTCCAAGATTTTATCATTCATTCTCTTGGGAGAATAGTGTTCTAAGACAGAGGAGTCACTGGCAGTAGTACGTTGATTGAGGGCTCGGGGGTGGCCAGTTGTAGCAATTCCTTGCGCAATTGAGCCTACAGTTGGGTGGAGAGTCGTCCCCAAAACCTTGTTGTAGTTAACAGACTTCAACCGAAATCACAGGTACAGACTTCAACCGAAATCACAGGTACAGGTAAGTGTTCTACTCATAGTTTGAAATTGATATTAATTAATTGATAATTGCATGTTGAATATAAATTACTGGATTAATTACATGTTTATTTTGGGATGTTACATAAAGCTTCTCAAGTAATTGATATATCAATTACTTCTTGAATCATTTATGTAGATGGGGTAATCACTAAAAAAATCATATTCTTCTCATTTTACAATTATATTATCTTACTTTTTGTGTGGTGTTGGCAATTTTGCATGCTTGTTCTTAGATTGACATTTTATTTTCTTTACCTTAGCATTATCATACCTAGTTGTTGTTTCTTGACCTTGTTTCTTGTGTGCACTAAGGCAATGATATGTCGATTAGTGGGTTATAGCATAAGGAATTCTCTATTGAATATGTTAAATACTTATCCTTCCTACTTTCTCATATTTTTAGACTTACCTCTTTGGCTTTACTGTATATAAGACAATTTATAACTAAGAAAGTCTAGATACTTACCTTATTTTTCAATTTATGTTGTCCAACATCTCTATTATATTACCACAATCTCCCTAATAAAATGTGATACACATATATATTGAAAAAACATCATGTAAAACCTTATTCATACAATCTCTTATATGATCCCTAATAAGATGTGATACACGTATACTGAAAAAACATCATGTAAAACCTTATTCAAACAATCTCTTATATGAAAATCAGTTACACCCTGCTTAAAAATAAAAATCTTATGCTCCTTTTACATCACCATAGACACATTCAGATGAAGTGTAAACTTACTATTTAATTTATATCACTGCTATCTATAATTAAATTAAAAAATTTACCATAAACTTTGGCTTTGATATTTACATTTAATCTTATACACATTAATATACACTTTCAATTTAATTACACTGAAGGTGTTTCCCTCTGCGGGGTTGGCCTGGGAAACTATTTTCCTCAACCAATCCCATGTCGTCATTTTCGTTTGCCTCCAGATAATTAAAATCTGACATCGTTGTGAAACCTCCTTCGGAAATGACATTGGCATCACTAAAATGATCGATGGCTTCATTGATCTCTTGAATTTTGAACCACACTGCTACGGTGTTGGGTATCAAGGCGAAGTTCAGAAGATTTATGTTCTGCCTCACCAATCTCTTGTGTAGTACAATGTTATGATCAATTTTCGTACCTGAAGATAGTTCAAAATATCGATAACAGAGATTAAGAGAAGGACAGTAGCCATACGGATGAAACTGTAGGCCAAAACTCATCCCTGCGAGGCGATTTGAACAAAGGGCGAGAAGAAGATACATTATGCAATACTCCTCTTGGGACTGAATTCATTAACTACTCTTGCAACATGCTAAAGCGTGAAATAGTAGCATTTCAAATTAGATTCTTTTGTCAACTTTATGTAACTCCATTGAGTTGACAGATGGCAGACACATTAAATAACGAAAATGCAATGCATGAACATGTTGTTGGTGTAGAAGAATTAGTGTGATCAATAGTTGTGTTATTGTGGGTTTATCCTTTCCATATCCTATCTACACATTGTATTGGATGAGTATGTTGCTAATTTTTATACCATGTTCTCCATGCTTACCCCCCACTCCATCTCCCAGTGAAACTTTCTTCTGCCACACACATTTAATGTCTTCTCATTATTATTTTTATTGTTATGTTCCTCACCCCATTCCCACCTCCATTGTTGTTGTCGCAGCAGTTAAAAATTTACGTAGGAATAGAGTGAGGAAAACCAAACAAGTTTTGGTATGTGTCAACCAAAAATTACTCACACAAATGTATATGCACAAATAGAAGCAGAGCAATGCTTTCAAGTGGGAGGAGAATATCACAGGTTATGTAAGAAACATATTCTGGGACAAATCACTAATTATGTAATTTCAAATGCAAAATGCAGGCATAGAGCCAGACAAGTTGGTATTCCTTTCAGTAATCAGTGCATCCAACAACCTATCGGACTTCCAAGCAGGCAAAAAGGTCTAGGAATATATGATCGAAAGGTGAATTGAATGGAAAGTTTTTGTTGTGTTGGCCTCAATGTATGCCAAATGCAGGAGTTTAGAGAATGCACACCAAGTGTTTGTAAGAGTGTTTGAACGAGATGTTGTGTTATGGATTACCATAATTGTTGGTTATTCCCATAATGGACAACCCCATGAAGACTTGGTGTTCTTCAAGGAAATACAAGTCTAGGGTATAAAACCCAACTCAGACACCATCATTAGCATTCTTCCTACATGTGTCATTTTATTGATTTTGAAATAAGGTAAGCAGATCCACAATCATGCAATATGAAATGGATTTGAATCTAATGTTGTTGTGGGCACTACACTTACAGGTATGTATGCCATATTTAGGTATGTATGCCAAATGTGGGAATGTTAACGTTGCCCACAAACTATTTGAAAGAATGTCTAAACAAAATTTTCTGTCATGGAATGCAATAATTTTTGGTTATTCACAGAATGGTCATCACCATGAAGCCTTAGGCATTCTTCAATGCAACACAAATTCATGGTATAAAACCCAACTCTATTACCATGATTATTGTTCTTCCTGTGTGTGCCGATTTATTGGTTTTGGAACGAGGTAAGCAGATCCATGGCTATGCAATAAGAAATGGATTTGAATTTGATGTTGTTGTAGGCACTACTCTCATAGACATGTATGCAAAATGTGGGAATGTCAACATCGCACACAAATTGTTGAAAAGAATGCCTAAACAAAATGTTGTGTCTTGGAATGCAATAATTTTTTGTTATTTCTAGAGTGGTTATCCTCATGAAACATTGGCATTCTTCAATGAAATGCAAATTCAGGGTCTAAACCACACTCATTTTCCATAATTAGCGTCCTGCCCACATGTGCCCATTTATTGGCTCTAGAGAAAGGTAAGAAAATCCATGGTTATTCAATAAGAAGTGGATTTGTATTTGATGTTATTGTAGGCACTAGACTTGTGGACATGTGTGCCAAATGTGGGAATGTTAACATTGCCCACAAATTGTTTGAAAGAATGCCTAAAAAAAATTTGTGTCATGGACTACAATGATTCTGGCATATGGAATTCATGGACATGGTGAGGATGCTCTTGCTCTTTTTTCCAAAATGCAAGAGACGGGCACAAAGCCAGATCATGTCACCTTCACTGTTATTTTGACTACTTGCTCTCATGCAGGGTTAATCGATGAGGGTAGGCAATAGTTTGAGTACATGAAGTTAGATTATGGCCTTGCACCTAAGCTAGAACATCAAGTGTGCCTGATTGACCTTCTTGGGTGTACAGGGCATCTAGATGAAGCACATGACATTATGAAAAAGATGCCATTAAAACCCGATGTAGATGTGTGGGGAGCCTTGTTGGGGGCTGCAATATTGACCTTGGAGAAAAAGCAGGTAAACACCACTTAGAATTAGAACCAAACAATGTCATATATTACATGTTCTTCTCAAACATCTATGTGGAGGCACATAGGTGGGAGGATGTAGTAAAGTTGATGATCCACGTGGCTCCAGAAGGGCTCAAATTTCAAAGTTCCTAAATCTCAACAACATTGGCATCAAGTTGTAGAGCTCGTCATCACAAACCCATTGATGCAAACAACACCTCAATTAGAGTTCGTATGACCATTTTATGACCATCAGAAGTTTGCAAGTCGTAAGGGGATGTGGGACCCACTCAACTTATGTGGTGATGAAATGACCAACAGGCCTTTGACATATGGCATGTCAACATTGGCCTCATTATCCCTACAGAAAAGGAAAATAAATATATAAATAAATATTAAAAAATAATCATATAATAACCAAAAATATATATAATATCAAAAATGGTTTTTATATGAAATAATATGGCTATTTTAGTAACCGTAGAATAAAAACATATATAATAAAATATGATATAAAATCCAAATACATTATAAGTAATTCGTGGTGGTTGGTTGAAAATTTGGTTATATACATATACAATATATGGTTAGTGGTAGAACCATATATATATATATATATATATATATATATATATTCAAACTATATTAAAATACCATGGTTACAACAAATTCCAAGGGCGGATTAATATATATGAGCAATGGCTATATATAAAAAAATGACGATCAAACCAAGGCGGGAACCATTACAATACACGAGTTGTTTCAATAGTTTCAAATTACATCCAACCAAATGGCAAGTTTTATAACCAACCTATGCCAAAATGGTATGGCCACGAGATTTGCCCCCTGGACCTACCCAACCACCTATGCCTTAATAGCAAAGCGACAACCAACAAGGCAGCGCATCAAGTTTTGTATTCTTTGCCCACAATTTTTTTATAAACCATGAATTTTCTTTCGACCAAGGGAGCACCAAATGGAGGAGTAAGCATGGAACCCAACGCAGGGTCGAGCCATGTCTAGCACAGAATTTGAGAAGAATATTCTCTGATGCAGGAGAGGAATCTTTAGATTCCTCTGGGAGCCAATTTTATACTCATTCTTCTCAGTTTTTCGCAAGGAACGTGATGGTGTAATCAAATTTGTCATCTGAGCAGCAGATCTTTAGTCAACTCGCACAGAGGAATCTTTGTGGAATCATGAGGAATCTAAAAGATTCCCTTAAGGCCAGTTTTTCACAGTGACAAAATCGTGCCAACTTTATTGTTGGGTCCCTATAATACTAGTGATTACCCCATTACTATTGTAGTTGTATCCCTTATTAATATTGTTGTGCCCCTATTGTCCCCATATTGTTATTACTGTGCCCCATAGAATCCCTCTATTGTTATTTTTGTGGCTTTATATTATTATTGTTAGGTCAGTTGGGTTATATTGTGACTCCTTAGACTCCTATATATAGAAAGGAGGTTTTGTCATTTGAATCATCCAAGAATTGTTCATTTATGTAATTTAAAGGAGGTTGCCCCCTCGAAGAGGCTGAATTATAAGGCACTGATCTATCTTTTATATCTTTCTCTTAAGCTGGTTTCATAACATTTGGTATCAGAGCTTTGGATTCTAGGGTTTCGCTGCTCCAAACAGGTCATCGTGGAATTTTCGCTATAACTTTTTTTCTGTGACGTTTCAGAAGCTAAAAAAAAAGACCCATTTGAGAAGAAATCGTGTTGAATCTTGGGTCCGAATTTCAGAGCTTTTCACGCTATATTTGCGGAGATATGATCTGAGGAAGTTGGTCTTTTTGCAGACTCCTGAATTACATTCCAAACAGGTGACCTGAGAAAAATTGTCATAACTTTCTCTCTGGGCATCGGATTGAAATTTTGTAAGAAGGTATAGAAAGAGGATGGACTATAGTTTCTTGTATATATTTTTCAGAGCCAAAGGTCGAAATAGTGACTCGTGGCACATCGTACAAGTTCGCTCTACTAAACTAATCTATAATCAGGTCACTGTGGGAGATTTCGCATAACTCTTCCTTGGAGAATCCAATTTGGATCACACTGGTGGCATTGGAAAGAGGACACAGAGGGCTACTGCAGGTCGCAATTTCAGAACTGGATGATCCGAAAGTACAGAGATACATCAGAGAAAATTTTTGCTTAAGCTTGGTTTGAAAATTTATATTGAAGGAATTCAAAGGGCATAGTAAAGCATTATTATCGGTAACTGATGCCCCGAGGAAAGAAAATGCAAACACCTAGTAAGCAACCTGAAAGCTCTAGCATGACTCATGAAGAAGAGGAAGAAATGCTACATGATATATCAAAATTACAAGACCAAGTGCAACAAATGTCACTCTCACAAAAGCTAATAGAAGCTAAGATAAAGGGCATGGAAGCTAAGATGGACGATTTGAAGATAGATTTGAAGACAGATTTGAAGAGAGACATGGCAGATTTGAAGACAGATTTGACAAATTTTCTACAAGAAATACTTACTAATGGTGAAAAGGTAGTAAAGGAAACTCATGATGCGAACAAAAGAAATGTTAATCATGATTTCATAGACTCTAATGTGGGATCAAAGACCCACCATATTCCAAAAATCGATATGAGGAAGTTTGATGGCAAGGATCCCGCAACATGGATATTACAGATGGAGCAATTTTTCGATCTCAATAATGTGCAAAACACACAAAAGGTACGTATTGCAACTTTATATTTGGAACCAAATCAATTTGTATGGTATCAATGGCTTTGCTCTCGTAAACAAATTATCACTTGGGCAAATTTTACGGAAGAATTGACAGCACATTATGAGGATACAAAAAGCAACACTTTTTTTAACCAATTGATAAGTCTCAAACAAAAGGGTTCAATAATGGAGCACATTGAGGAGTTCCAAAAATTGAACATAAGGGTAAAAAATATTCCAGAGGAGCATAGGATTGATGTGTTCATAGGTACTTTAAAGGATAATATCCAACATGATGTTCGCCTTTGGGAACCTGATTCATTAGAGAAGGCATTCAGGTTAGCAAGAAAAATGGAAAGCAAAATTATGGCAACCAGGAAGCATACCACTCACAACTATAAAGATGGAAGTGTTGTTGCCCCTAGTCTTCCACAACCTATAAGGTTGACACCACAACAATTGGAAGAAAAAAAAGCAAAAGGGCTTTGTTACAGTTGTGATAGCAAATACACTAAAGGTCATAAGTGTGCTGAGAAGAAATTATTCTACATAGATTGTGAAGAGGAAGAAGAAAAGGAGCAAGAAAGGTCAAAAGAAGAGGATATACTCCAGGAACAAAGCCTAGATAAAGAAGAAATGAATCCGACCATATCTTGTAATGCATTGGTGGGAATTACCACTCCTCAAACCATCAAGATAGAAGGACAAATCAAGAAGAAAAAGGTAATAGTGTTGATTGATTCAGGAAGTACCCACAATTTTATTCATTGTAAGGTAGCAAAAGAATTGAATTGCTTCTTATATCCAGCACCAGAGTGTCAAGTGATGGTTGCAAATGGAGGAACAATAAATTTCTCTGGAAAGTGCCATAATATCAAGCTATCCATGGGAGAATATGTATTGACTAGCCCAATGCTTTCCATTCCAATGGGAGGTGCTGATGTTGTACTAGGAGTCCAATGGCTACAATCCTTGGGTACAATAGCTTTTAATTTTCATGAAATTTTCTGTGGAAGGAAAGGAAGTTGAATTAAGGGGTATTGCAGGGAAACTGGGAAAGATAATCAGCTCTAACGGTATGACAAAGCTTCTAAAAAAGGAACAAAGAGGTGTAATTGCACAATTATGTTCGCTAGATGTTTCCACATTGGAATCATCTATTTCTCCAGATCTCCAAAAAGTCTTGGACAATCATTCCAAGGTATTTGAGACTCCCAAAGGTCTCCCACCTATTCGTGATCATGATCATGCTATTCATCTGATTCCAGGAAGTGTTCCTCCAAACATCAGGCCGTACAGATATCCCTATGCCCAAAAGAGTGAAATTGAACGTATGGTTGCAGAAATGCTAGAGGCTGGTATAATTCAACCGAGTCAAAGTTCTTTCTCTGCTCCAGTAGTATTGGTGCACAAGAAGGATGGATCATGGCGCATGTGTCTGGATTATAGGGAGCTCAACAAGCTCACTATTAAAGATAAGTTTCCCATTCCTGTCATTGATGAATTACTGGATGAATTGCATGGATCAATTTACTTCACCAAGTTGGATCTTCATTCAGGATATCATCAAATCAGAATGAAGACTGAAGACATTCCAAAACAGCATTTAGAACTCATGAGGGTCATTATGAATTTTTGGTCATGCCTTTTGGCCTTACCAATGCACCTTCAACATTTCAAGGTTTGATGAATTCCATTTTCAAACCATTCCTTAGAAAATTTGTGTTAGTATTTTTTGATGATATACTAATCTACAGCAAGTCTTGGAAGGATCATGTTGAACATGTTGACAGGGTGCTACAACTATTGGAGGAGAAACAATTATATGCAAAAAGATCCAAATGTTTCTTTGGAGTACAAGAGGTGGAATATCTGGGTCATATTGTATCTCATGAAGGAGTTAAGGTAGACCCTAGCAAAATTAAAGCCATTAAGGAATGGAAAATCCCCACATCCATAAAGCATCTGCGAGGATTTCTCGGGTTGACAGGGTATTATCGCAAGTTTGTTAAGAATTATGGGAGAATAGCAGCACCTCTAACAACATTATTGAAGAAAGATGCATTTTCATGGACTCCAGAAGCAACAAAGGCCTTCAAACATCTTAAAGAGGCAATGTGCCAAGCACCGGTCTTAGCTACACCGGACTTCACAAAAACCTTTATTGTGGAATGTGATGCTTCAGGAAATGGAATTGGTGCTGTTTTAATGCAAGATGAAAGACCCATTGCTTTTGAAAGTCGTCCAATCAAGGGAAAGTTTTTACACAAAGCTATTTATGAGAAGGAAATGTTGGCAATACTCCATGCACTTAAGAAATGGCGACCCTACCTAATGGGAAGACACTTCAAGGTAAAAACGGATCATGATAGCCTTAAATACTTTTTAGAACAAAGATTATCCTCTGAAGAGCAACAAAAGTGGGTCACAAAGATGTTGGGTTATGACTTTGAAATCATCTACAAAAAAGGGAAGCAAAATGTGGTGGCAGATGCACTCTCAAGAAAGGATGAGGATGTGGAAGCATTGTTGTGCGCCATTTCTATTATCCAACCAGATTGGATAAACGAAGCAAGGGAGGAATGGAAGAATGACGAAGAAGTGTGGGCACTTATTCGAAAGTTACAACAAGATTCCAGTAAGTCTGATACATTTAGCTGGAAAAATGATTCGTTATGGTACAAAGATCGCTTATACCTCTGTAAGAATTCCCAGCTAAAACAAAAGATTCTTATGGAATTGCACACTTCTCCCTTAGGAGGGCACTCAGGATTTTTAAAAACTTACCACAGGGTTAAGAAGGAATTTTTTTGGGATGGCCTTAAATCAGATATTCAAAAGTTTGTGGCGGAATGTTTGGTTTTCCAACAAAATAAAGTTGAAACAATTAAGACACCGGGTCTATTACAACCTTTATCCATTCCAAGCCAACGTTGGGAGGAGGTTTCAATGGATTTTATCACAGGTTTACCCAAGTCTGAGGGAAAGAGTGTCATCATGGTGGTAGTTGACAGACTTACCAAGTATGCACACTTTTGTGCATTATCACATCCATTTAAAGCAAGTACAGTTTCTACTGCATTTATGGAAACAATTCAAAAGCTACATGGAAACCCAAAGATTATTGTAAGTGACAGAGATCCCATTTTCACTGGAAATTTTTGGACAGAATTATTTTCTTGTCTTGGTACTCAGTTAGCTCATAGCTCATCTTATCATCCTCAATCTGATGGGCAAACTGAGATAGTAAAAAAATGTTTGGAAGGATATCTTCGTTGCTTTGTATCTGATAAACAGACACAATGGGTCAAATGGTTGCCTCTGGCTGAATGGTGGTATAACACTTCCTTCCATACAGCAACAAAAATGACCCCATTTATGGCACTTTATGGATATCAGCCACCATCCATCACATCATATTTAAGAGAAAATTCTAAGGTTCAAGCAGTGGAACATCACATCGAACATCAACAACAAGTCCTCCAACTCTTAAAGGATAACCTCGTGTTGGCACAGAATAGAATGAAACAACAGGCAGATCAACATCGCAGCGAAAGAAGTTTTGATGTAGGTGATTGGGTATTCCTACGGCTACAACCATATAAGCAAATGTCCCTCAAGCAAGCTAAGAAGGATAATAAATTATCACCAAAGTATTATGGTCCGTACAAGGTGTTGCAAAAGATTGGTACTATGGCATACAAATTGGAGCTTCCTGCAGCTTCTCGATTGCACCCAGTTTTCCATGTTTCATGTTTAAAGAAGGTTATAGGCGACAAGCTCCCAGTTCAAACAATATTGCCAGAACTTGACGAGGAAGGAAAAATTATATTGGAACCGGAAGCAGTCATAGAAACAAGAACTCGACAGCTACGAAATCGATCAATTTCAGAGTATCTTATCAAGTGGAAGAACTTATCTGCTGAAGATTCCACATGGGAGGATGAGAATTTTATACAAAAGCATCCATAACTACTCAAGCGTTGAGGACAACACTTTTTTGAAGGAGAGGGGCATGTTGGGTCCCTATAATACTAGTGATTACCCCATTACTATTGTAGTTGTATCCCTTATTAATATTGTTGTGCCCCTATTGTCCCCATATTGTTATTACTGTGCCCCATAGAATCCCTCTATTGTTATTTTTGTGGCTTTATATTATTATTGTTAGGTCGGCTGGGTTATATTGTGACTCCTTAGACTCCTATATATAGAAAGGAGGTTTTGTCATTTGAATCATCCAAGGATTGTTCATTTATGTAATGTAAAGGAGGTTGCCCCCTCGAAGAGGCTGAATTCTAAGGCGTTAATCTATCTTTTCTATCTTTTTCTTAAGCTGGTTTCATAACATTTATACTCAAATGAACCAGAATTTTGCCAAGTGTCTGATGGCATGATCATTTTTCGGATCTGAGCAGCAGATCTTCAGTGGACTTGCAGAGAGGAACCTTTATGGAATCATGAGGAATCTAAAAGATTCCCTAAGGGCCGATTTTTTACAGTTTCAGAACCAACCTGACTTTATACTCAAATTACTCAATTTTTTGCAAGATGCACAATGGTGAAGTCATTTTTGTCCTTTGAGCAATAGAGTTCTAGTCAACCAGCGAGAAGGAATCTTTGAGATTCATGAGGGTCCAGATTTTGACGGTGTCAGAAAGGGGTAAAGTTTACAGTCATTCGACATGATTTCACACCACTAATTCAATGGTGTAGTCCATTTCTTCATCAGAGTTATTCTTTTTTAGATCATCCCCGAAAGTGGAGGTATTTGATGCATTGATGCCATGTCTTTCTTTTGATTTGCTAAGATGATGATTTTGATGTTGTGATCCTTGTTTACCATTATGTTGGAGGATATTTGTATGCATCTTCATGTGAGAATTTAATATCTTGTCATTCTAAAGGAGGGCCCATATGAGTGAGAGTTCCTATAGGAGAACGTCTCGTGGAGAGACATGTCACTCTAGTTGAGGGAGTTTATCCTTGTAATTACAAAGAATGTACCATGTACTCATCATCATCATGCATCATTTAATGAAGTGGCCTCCCCACCCTTGACACCAGGAGCGGAGATGTAACCCACATTGGGTGAACTTTATTATCAATGTGTGTGTGTCCTTAGATTTTATGGTTGTTATTATGTTTCCTCTTCCTTAAAAATATGCACATGTGGTTTTTCATACCCTTTCACATGGAATTCTGCTAACATCATAGAAGTAAAAGATCTTTGTTAATTCCGGTAGTTGAAGAGATCCAAATCAAGTTTGGTATCAAAGCACTCTTCTTGCTAATGTGAATTGCGAGTGTGAATGATTGAACATGCAGCTAGAAAGAAAATGGAGGATCACAAAGATCTCTATGAGGCCTTCTACAAGATGGCCAGCATGGTAGATTTAATCTATGCGGATTATGAGGAGAAGACAAAAAGAGAGGAATAGGAGAAAGAAAGAGTAGAGGACGATGCTCCATCTATCCCCTCAAGTGAACATTCTTCTTTATCATCATCTTCTCATCTTTCAAATGAGTAGATCAATCAGATCCGTCAAGCAAAGAATGTTGAATTGAGGAGAATTATACGAGAAGAAAAAGAGGAGAAGCAGAGATTGCAACTTCAGTTACGAGCCATGGAAGAGGTCGTGGAAAAGTTGAAGCACAATGAAGGCTTAGCTAAGCCATCATCACCTACTTCAAAAACGACAATTGAGGTAAAAAATGTTGATTGTTCTTTAGTTCCATTTTTACATGACATTATTTATGTTGGAAGCTTTGAGGTACCCATTTCAAGAACCGGTCTGAGACTCCTTACCAAGATGGGATACACTAAAGGAGAGTGCTCGGAGGTAGCAAAAGTTTCCAAGGCATTATCGAAGCCATTAGCGAAAGAGGATGATTATAACACATCACAATCCTCCCATGACAGTACACATTGTAGAGGAAGAGCTAAGGCAAGCTCTCATCGTCAGGATTGCACCAGAGACAACCAAGAGAGGTATACAAAGTCTCAGTATTCTAGAGTTCATTTTCATTACAAGCATATTGTTAACCTTGAGCAGAAATCATGGCATAGAAAACCATGTAGTTTTTGTGGTTTGCATAACCATGTGGTTGTTGAGTACTAGAAGAGAATGGTAGCAATAAAAAGGATGAGGCATGAAAGGCCTTCTCCACATTAGGGAAGGAAGAAGGTTAAACAGGCATGGAGGAAGAAGACCTTTTGCAGTATTAGCAATAGAGGTGGACATCAAAGAGCCACATGTTGGAGGCTCCATCTAGAGCAATGTCTCAAGGACAAAGTGCCCATGCAGGGACCAGCTGGTGAAGATTTTCAACAAGAGAATCTGCCGCAGGGAGATGACCCATTCACCTTGATGAGTGAGAGATGGTTTTACTAGATATAGTAGCTTGGCATGGTTGTATTTTTTAAATCATGTGTTGTGATATAATTGTAAAAGTGATGATGTGTTTTCCATCGCTTATTAAAGCAACGATGATGTTTTTGGCCTTTTATTAATAGTTGGGGTATTGGTTTCTATTATTATGTAAACTTGACCAAAGAGTGTGTGTTATAAACTCTTGGAAAGTATGGGGATTCTTCGGTCATGATTGGTCATGTAATTGAACATATGGTTTGCAAAGATTGTAGTACAGGTTTGCAGAGGATGCAGGTGTTGGTTCATCACTTATGGCTCTGAAGAACAAGGTTGTAGAAGAAGGAAGTGTGACCTGTCAATACACTTTCTATGTAGACAATATAACACATCAGTTGCAGATTATGTTCATTATTTTGTAGGACCAAAATATGTTCAGTGGGGAGGAATGATCTAGGTGGCTCCAGGAAAGCTCAAATTTCAAATTTCCTGAATCTCAACAGCATTGACATCAAGTTGTAGAGTTGGTCACCACGAACTCAACGACGCAAACAACACCTCAATTGGAGTTTGTATGACCATTTTATGACCATCGAAAGTTTGCAAGTCGCAAGAGGATGTGGGACCCACTCAACTTCTGTGGTGATGAAATGACTAATAGGCCTTTGACACATGGCATGCTAACATTGGCCTCATTATCCCTATAAAAAGGACAAAAAATATATATTAAAAAAATTCCAAAAAAAAAACAAGAAGTTATTAAAAAATAATCATATAATAACCAAAAATATATATATAATATCAAAAGTGGTTTTTATATGAAATAATATGGTCATTTTAATAACCATAGAACAAAAACATATATAATAAAATATGATATAAAATCCAAATACATTATAGATAATTCATGGTAGTTGGTTGAAAATCTAGTTATATACATATACCATATATGGTTAGTGGTAGAACCATATATATATATGGTCTATTCAAACTATATTAAAAGACCATGGTTACAATAAATTTCAAGGGTGGATTAATATATATGAGCAATGGCTATATATAAAAAATGACAGTCAAACCAAGGCGGGAACCATTACAATACATGGGTTGTTTCAATGGTTTCAAACCACATCCAACCAAACAACGGGTTTTATAACCAACCTATGCCAAAATTGTATGGCCACGGGGTTTGACCCCTGGACCTACCCAACCACTTATGTCTTAACAAGAGAGCGACAACCAACAAGGCAGCTCATCAAGTTTTGTATTCTTCCCCCACAAAGTTTTTATAAACTGTGAATTTTCATTCAACCGGGGGAGAACCTAATGGAGGAGTGAGTGTGAAACCCAATGTAGAGGCTGGCCATGCCTGGCACGAAATTCAAAAAGAATGTTCTTTGATTCAGGGGAGGAATCTTTAGATCCCCTTGGGGGCCAATTTTTCATAGAGCCAAAATATGCTAACTTTATACTCATTCTTCTGAGTTTTTCGCAAGGAACGCGATGGCGTAATCAGATTTGTCATCTAAGCAACATATCTTTAGTCAAATTGCATAGAGGAATCTTTATGGAATCATGATGAATCTAAAAGATTCCCTTGGGGCCAATTTTTCACAGTGACAGAATCATGCCAACTTTATACTCAAATGAATCAGAATTTCGCTAGGAGCCTGATGGCGTGATCGGTTTTCAGATCTAAGTAGCAGATATTGAGTCAACTTGCAGAGAGGAATCTTTTTGGAATCATTAGGAATCTGTTAACACTCAGGTTGTTCCCCAAAAGCTATGAGAAAAGGGAATACGGTCGAGGTAACCACTAACCAGTCTTTTAGATGCAGATTCTAGCCAATCTGCAGCTAGAGAGGGCTCTCTCTTTATGATTTAGCTTTGTTTTGCTGTATGTTAGGCTAGTTATGAAGCACAAGTGTTTGTTTGATTTTTGGATGGTGATATTTCAATAGAACAGGGGTGCAAAGTATGAGAAGTTCAGACCATTGGGTTAATGGAGTCAATGAAAATAAACTTATGGGTATGGTTTCTTTGACAAAAGGAGGAACTACAGAGCAAGATAATTAATCATGGAACAACTTTCAAGCTGGAATCAGGTGAAATGGAGTCAGGGGATGAAAGGCAATTAAGAATCTTTCATCATGCTAACAGAGGGAAAGTGGGTAAATATTACCAAGGAGCAGTTAAGAATTCCTTGATTATATTCAGGGTGTAAGAACCAGGGAAACAAGAGCAGTTAAGAATTCCTGCCTATACTAGTGCTGAAGAAAACATAAAAATGACAAGAATTGAACACAGAGTACAGTCAAGTAAATTCTGAGCTATTCTTTTTTCCTGCAATTTAGAGTATGATATGTAAATGATATATAAAACATAGAAACAGTAAAACATGAATTAGAAAAGACTTATTGATCCATGAAATAATTCAAGAATTCTGCAACATGGGCTTCTGCCATCTATTCCATAACCAGAGAGTTCATCAGCAAAGCAATTCCATCAATCTTTATTCAGAAGATTTCACAAATTTACAGCGCAGTTCCAGAATGATATTCACCAACCCCTTATACTTAGCTTGGGGAGGTATTTGTACAAAATGTTTACAAAATATCTCCAAGGAGATAATATCTTGCAATAACTTCTTTCACCTACTCTACAGAAGGAGTAAATGCTCTTGGGAACAGAGAGAAATGAATGCAGAAGTGAGAAAATGTTGTGTTGGCCGTTTTGTTGGTGAGATGCATTGATTGTTTTCCCAGTAAGTCGGCCGATGGATATTTTAGTGAAAACCCGTGCTGCTGGCGTTGCTTTCTTGGGTGCTTTTTCCTGCGCTTTAATTGACTGCTGCCCAGCGCGATTTTTTACCTGTTCTTTTCTTCACTTTATGGCATCTGTTATGTTCTGAAAAAATAAACAAAACTTTGAAATCCGCCTACAGAATTTCCAGCATACTCTGCCACCATTCGTCATCTGGTAATTGGTGTCTGCGCATTTTAATTAGAGTTTCATCTGCATCTGTGTACCTGAAAAAAGTGGGCTGGACTGTGAAAAGATGCCTCACTTCATGTTCAATAAAAAACAAATTCTCCAAATTGTCATATAGGCTCTGTCCAGATGGGAGTGCCTTCTCTCCTGCAGAACTTGATGATGTTGTGGCTTGGCTATCCACATATGTATTTAATCTGTGTACATAGGCTGCATGTGACATTAGTCTGTAGTCATCAGTTAACAAACTGGGTAGACCCTTTTCCTCCAAAGCTGTAAACTTTTGTGTGAAAGCCTTTATTTCCATTTGCATTTCCTGGCACTTCCTTTCTAGATTTTGTATGAAATTCCTCATGGTCAGAACCCTTTTAATTATTAAAATAGTGTTTGTCCTGTCCCTGATATCCATTTTTGCCAGATCTTCTTTGGTGTGGGTGTTCAAGAAATGTATTAGCCTATTGGCCTGTTCGGGCATGTTTCCCAATGAATCCCTGACCCTTTGAATTTCTTCTTGAGTTGCTGCTACCAAATCAATCTGCTCATGAATTATCTGTATTGATTTCCACATATCAATGATGGATTGGCCAATGTTGGCCCACAAAATGCTCCTAATTTCTGCTAGAGGTTTGTCTAATAAGAGGTCTTTTTCCAATGCCTTTACTTTATTCTCCAATGCCTTCACCTCCCTTGTTTTTTCTGCCACTATCATTTTAGATTTATCATAACTAATTTCCAACTTGGCCAATTGCTCTTTGGCATCCTTTAATTCCGATACTTGGAGTTTTAAATCCTCCATAGCCTTTATCAGTTGCTCAGTAGTCATGGTAGTGCTGCTGTTGTTGTTGAAGTACTCGGTTCTGTTGATGCCGGGACAGTAGGAGGGACTGCTGCTGTGACTGTAGAAGGAGGAGTTGTAACTATTGGAGCTGTTTGTGATGGCTAAGAGGCCAACTCTCCCTATTTTCCTTGTAGTGCTTCCTCCAATGCCTTCTCTGTTTCTGCCAATCTCTCATTCATTTTCATCAGCAGGTCCATTGCATCTTCCTGTGATTTTTGTTCGACAATCTCTATAGTTTTGGGATGCATGGTAATGGGCAGCTTGAGCTGCTTCCTGAGAGCTGCAATGTCTTCCTCTTTCTTTCATATTAATGCTTGGATGCCTTTGGGATCCTTGGGATCATGTCCCTGCTCTATGATAAATTCTTCTAAGGACTTAATTCTGTTATTCTTAGCTAAAGAGGAAGCCTTTTCCAATTCCAATTGGGCAGAAGTATTATTTAAAGAATTCTGCAATTTGTGGGCTAGCAATGCCTTATTTTCCAATGTGGAGTATACCATTTCCCCGGTTTGCTTATGTAATTCAATTTGGTCCATTGGCTGGATATCCTTGGCTAATACTTCTAGATTAGTCCTAATGTAATCAGCAGCTGACTGTGGCTGTAGCATTTTTGGATTGAAGTGACTCAAGATCATCTTTCCTTCTTAGATGTCATACGCTGACATTAACCTTTGTTGATTTGTGGGTGCCATCTTCAGCAAGTGATTGTAAAGTTGAATCCTTATTGGCTCATTCTTTGCTTTTATTTTAATGAATGTTCTCTTAATGTCTGAGCCTTGCTTACTTTGCTGCCTGGCAGAAGAGAATTCCACACTATGTTGTCTTCCAATCTCCTGTCTATGTGAACTGGCTGATGTTTCTGTGACTGGAGATGTATCCTGGCTGAGTGCTCTTTCTTCCCTTGGACTGTCTGTGATCTCCTGAATGAATTCCTCCTCTAAATGGGGGTTCAATCTCTAGCTTTTTTCTCCTGTTTGCTCTTCGCGACCGTTGATCGGTGTGTCTTCTTGCCTGTCCCTTTTCTTGCCTCTCTCCTCATTTAGAGGAGTTTGTAGTATACGGATTTCTGGGGCCTTTGTTTGTGCTGGGGGGACCTGCCCTTGGCCTTGTTCCTTTGATGTAGCTGGCTGGTCTGTCATTATATCTTGCTCTGAACCTATTACCTCCTTGCCCTTTGTTGACCCTGTGCTCGCTTTTTGTATGGGCTGCTGAGAAGTCTCGGCAAAAGATGTATC
The DNA here is from genome assembly GCA_031772625.1 of Pinus tabuliformis. Lineage (NCBI taxonomy): Eukaryota > Viridiplantae > Streptophyta > Pinopsida > Pinales > Pinaceae > Pinus > Pinus tabuliformis. Next base: position 161,279,266 of record CM062818.1, read on the forward strand.
ACCTCCTGTGTGCTGAAGCAACTTGAAGAATACATGTCCAAAAGAGTCCAATTCAAGCGTTTTTTCAAGCTCTTTCATGGCTTTTTCCAATTTTTCTTCTTCAGTAATCCCTTCAATTAATGTGCCTTCTACCCATTCTTGTTGGTTAGCATATTGTTGAATTTCAGGGATTTGGTGGTGAACATATGTTGTAAGCTTGTTTTTCACTTTTCTATAACTTATGAAATGTTCAAGGTCATATGGTGCCCAATAAAAGCTTTGTTTCAGCATAAGTTGCTCCCTTAAAATCTTATCAGCCTCCTCCCAGGCTTCCCTTTTATTGAAGATAAAAGGGCCCAATTGATTTCTTATCTTGAGCTGTGCCTTTTTCCTAGCACCATAGAAATGAGTCAAATCTGAACTAATAAATTGCCTGAAGTATTCCAGGGCAAACAGTCTCATAGGTACATACTTTGGCAGCTTGTAGGGGCATAATTCACAGCCATATATCCGGATCTCTGTGTGATTCTGGTAAAAGTACCAGTCACCTATACTGTAGTCTTTTGAGAGATGTAAAATTTTCTGCATTTCAGCAGAGAGCCTGGCAGGAGGAGTTGTAATCAATAAAGAAGTGGCTGGATATATGAACAGGTCAATGAACTCACAATATGTATAAGGGGAGTTATGGACTTCATGGAATACTGAGGTCCAGAATATCACAGACCTCCTTTCTCCTTTGAGGTCCAACTTTCTAAGGGGAATTTGAAAACTATCAGGTTGATTGTACAATAGCAAATGATATATGTATGATGTGTATTTGAACACTCTTTCTCTATCCAAGCTCATGAATTTCTCATGGATCTTATTAGCTATGAAGGTGGCATAATCATATTGGACAGCAGGGGGCTGTCCTGGAGTAAATATGGACATCAAAACTAAGACAGTCTCATCAATATGCTCACTGGTTTTAAATCCCAAGATATAGGAAATCATGTCAGTAATGAATGTTCCAGCTTCATTGAACCGGACTTGATTAAAAGGGGGTGGCTTCTTGGGCTGGCGATCTGGTTTCATGAATAATTGAGCTATTCTGGTTATCTCTGTACTGGGCAGTTTGGCACCTTGGTCAAGCAAGAATTCCATGGTGAGAGGAGCCAGAGGCTGAGTTGGCTTAAAGTGCAGCATCTCATTTATGGATTGAGGGGTAATATAGAAGAGGACAGTCCCAGATGGAGCCATAACTGCTCTTTGTGTGGGGTCATAATTGGCACAACATAAGTGGATGAGATCAGGAAGCACATTTACTGAGGGGAGGTAGTAGATGGGCATGTTGGACTCCCAAATTCCATAGACATCAGCATTGCTACGGTAGCTATTCCTAATTTCAAAAAAATCTTGAAGGTGAGGCTTGTCACCAATCATATCCTTAATTTGCAAATCTCTGTCAGCAAGGGGCATCCATTCCAATTCTTTGTGTGGTGCATTCAAGGGGGCAACATTCAGGACCACTGGAGCCCCCATTATAGAGTCTTTGGTGATTTTGGAATTTGAATTGTTGGTTTTATGCTGTAGCAGCAGGTAAAATAGTAGTTCTGGGTCCTTTCTGCGGAAATTGCAGGCAGAAACAAGCTTAAATTCAACTTAATGGGCGAATTTGCAGAGGGAAACAGAGTTCACGGGATTTCTTTGGAAAAAAAATGGGTAAAATAGTGGCTATAATGCAGAGGTGTGAAGGCGGCACCGTGATTTTAATTCGAATTTGGGTGCTCCGGGCAATTTTAGAGAGAAAACATAGAAAAACAGGGTTTGGGAGAATAATTTGGGTAAATACCTATTTTATGGACGCCCTGTACAAAATGTAGGTGGCAGACCGAGCTGAGGGGCCGCGCTATGGAGTCAATTTCTCTGGGTGGCAGACTGTGCAGTGGAAATGCCATTTTGAACGTAAAAAAACATGCAGAGGTTACGCAAAAGAAACAAAGAAAAATGGCCGAAAAACGATATTTTGCGCATTTTTAACAAAAATTGTATTTTGGCGGGTTTTGGCGCGCTTTGGTCGGGTGACGTCAGCATGACGTAATCTTTGTCGGGTAGCGGGGGTACAGAAGCTGACTTGGCGCTGACGTGGCAGACACGGCGGATGATACAGTGGTGAGATGGCAGATGACGTGGGTGCTGACGTGGGCAACGACGTCAGCGGCGGGAAGCGGTGGCGGTATATGGTATTATCGCACCGCTTTTTGGACAACGGCGGTTTTGGGCGGAGCGGACGCGATAAAACGAGGCGGCGACACGTGGATTATGTACGGCAGCAAAACCGCCGTTTTCCCGGAGGCTAAAGTTCGGTCATCGGAGGGGTCGCGATATTCGTATGGGTCGTTGGATCTACGTGTGATGATCCGACGGCCGACGGCAAACAAAACAGGCGGAGGGCTAGAGTATGGGACCCGCATGATATATTTAACGCTTGATAAGGTATTTGTGGGGTTTTTACAATGTATTCAAACTTTGGGTTGGGCGGGTTGGTTATTCATTTAACCAAATGTTAAGTGAAGTCCATAGTTTATATGCGCGCGGGGGGAAGGGTTGTCCACTAGGTTTCGGATAAACCTTGGACCCCCTAACATTAACATATGGCTTTAATCAAGCCCGGGGCGGAGTATTAAAATTTTGGGGTTTTGTGTATTTTATATATAATAGGGGCGGGGAAAACTTTACATAGGAGTTATTTAATAGAGTTAGGATGTTAATGTGGGAAATGTTTTCAAACAAAGCACTAAGCAAAAAGTGAAACTTAGGCTTAGAGAATAAAGGGATCCAAGTCATGAACTTTTAGAGACTTAGCATAAATGGAAGAAAATGATTTTTACACAAGAAATTTGGCTTAGTTCTCTTAAGTAAAACCAAGATTTCAATTAGTCTTTTTCATGAAATGAAGGGAACTAGGAACACTGAGCAGATCTCAATGTCCTTGAGGGGATGTTAGTAAATGTTCTTGGAGAAATGAGAGGGGAAACTAGTCATGCTTCAACTCTTTTGCAGCCACCTTGCTATGGTACTTGTGATATCCATGAGATATATCATATTCAAAAAGACAAAACTAATCATAAACTTGCTTCTGCAACATCAAAATTTCTACCCAGCCTAATACACCTAACATTTTTTCTTCTTTTTCCTTGGGTGCATTTGAGCTAGCAAACCCTTTCTCTCTTGTTTTCTTTTAATTGCCCTCCTATCTAAGTCTGCCCTTATCTTTTCCAGGGGCTCAGATTCAGCTGTTGAGCACCCTTGCTTCTCTACCTAACTACTGATCTGCCAAGCTTAAACTGTTTGAACAGACCTTATTCTCTAGTTCTAAAACAAGAGATTTAGACATGGACTGACCAAGGTTGAGCTGTTTGGCCACCCATCAAGTGTGACAGAAGTCACTGATTGCATAATTTGAACTTCTTTGCAAAAAATAGGATAGTAGTGGCATTTTGACTCGCACACTTTCCTGGTCTTTTCTTTGGGGTTCATTTTCTTTGTTTTTTGACCAATTCATTCTTTTTGCCCTTTGATTTTTATTTTAGGGCATACCCTCTTTTCATTTTTTAAATTTTTGATTTTTTGAAAATATGGAACCTTTGCAGAATGGAAAGGATGAACATATTTGGCATTTTAATCAGTCAATCATGAAATATGACACCTATTGGTATAGGAACCTAATAGTGGCTCCACTTGGGGATGGCTTTTTCAGATGAAAAGCCAAGAACAACAGGTCATATGGCCTAATGTTCAACTCTGGCTACAATCTGAAATTTCCTTTTGCTGTAAATAACCAAACTGTATCTCTGTAACATATATACCTTTCCCTTGAGCTGGTTTGAACAATTACAGCTCTGTCTCTGATAGTTTTTCTGAGTGTTTGCTATTAGATTTTTAGCTCCAAAGTTTTCTTCTTCACTTCTTCTGATAAATTCAAAATGTAATACAAAAAGGTGGCACAATTCTTTGCTTTTTTCTCAAAATTTGCTGCATCTTATTCCCTATCTTATTGTTGTAATAAATTACCAAAAATAGACACTATTATGTACAAATTACAATGTTGTCATCTTAACAAAATGGATCAAAATAATGCCTGAGCATCCGACCATTGATTGGCCCATCCTCTGCTTCTGTACCATTCAGGCCCCTCAAAAAGTAGGCGTTGTTTCCTTGTACAGCCTGAATAACAAAAGGTCCTTTCCATAGGAAGTCAAACTTCCCATGTTTTCATTTATCTTCCCTTCTGGAATCCCACTTCAGCACTTTGTCTCCTATGAAAAAATCCTCTGCCTTTGTCCTTTTGTCAAAAATCTTCTTAAGTTTCTCTTGTAGAATCTGAGATCTTTGATACACTTCTTCTCTAGTCTGCTGTAAGTGAATTGTGTGATTGATTCTCCTTTGAATATCATTGGGTTCTGCCTATATTTCTTGCAGCAGTTTTATCACAGGGATTCCCAAGGATGAAGGGAATACTGCCTCCATGCCATAAACCAACTCATAGGGGCTTGTTCCAATGGATCTCTTTGTAGTCAACCTGTCTGCCCAAAGTGCATTAATAAGCTTTTTGTGCCAATTTTTCTTGTTTTCCTCCAATACTTTCTTTATGATATTGATCAAGCTTTTATTGGATGACTCAGCTAGACCATTACCCTGAGGGTAATAGGCTGTGGAATGGCCTAAGGTAATGTGGTATTTGTGGCAAAAATTGATCATTCTTTTGGATTTAAATGCAGCAGCATTGTCAGTTATTATCTTTTCCGGACAGCCAAAACTAGATAGGATATTGGCTTCTAGGAATTGCATGATGATTGAGTCATTGGCTTGTCTACAAGGGATGGCTTCTATCCACTTGGTGAAATAATCTGTGGCAGTTAAAATCCACTTATGCTGGCCAGAAGAGGGAGGGTGAATCTATCCAATGAAATCTAAACCCCATTGTTGAAATGGTCTTTCAGTGGAAATGGGTTTTAGGGGTAGAGGCAACAGTTTTCTCTTGCCTTCAAAGATTTGACACTTATGGCAAGAAACTACAAATTTCTTTACATCAGAAAACAGGGAGGGCCAATAAAAACCAGCTCTTAGGATCCTATCAGCAGTTGACTTCCTTACCAATGTCCACCACAGTCCCCTACATGAAATTATTTGAGCACCTTGTCAGTTTCATCTTTTGTTAGGCAGCTTAGTAAAATGCCTTCATGATTTTTCCAAAATAAAACATTGTCTACAATACAAAACTTTGAAGCTTTCATTTTCAAGAATCTCTTTTTAATTCTGGATAACCCTGGAGGAGCTTGCAGGTTCAACAATACATAAATTATACCAGCATATTAAGGTGATTGTAAGAAGGCTTGATTGATCTGTGGAGTTGCCATCTCCTGTTCGTTATCCAGTTCATTGATGTCAAGGGCTTGAAAGTTGGTTTCAGTCATTAATTTAGCTAATCCTTGTCCTTTTATCAGATTTGTTGGTTTAATTTCAATGTCATATTCCAAGATGTTAGCTATTCATTTGCCTCTCTTACCTTCAAGTCCTTCTTGAGTTAGCATATCCTTGACCACTGTATTTGGCACATAAGCTATCACATGAGAGTATAAGATATAAACTCTAAAATCCTTGATAGCCTTTACAAGGGCATAAGATTTTTTTTCCGTAATTTAATATTTAAGTGGTGCATCTCTAAGCGCTTTGCTGAAAAATCAATGGGCTTCTCACATCCTTGATCATCTTTTTTTAATAGGATAGCAGCAATAGTATGTTCTGATGCAAAGGAAAAGATTATAAAATCTCTATCAAATTTCGAGCTTGTGAGGACTGGTGTTTTAGTTAAAGCTATTTTGATTTCTTCAAAGGCTTGTTTAGCTTCTATTGTCCACTTTACTTTGGAATCTTTCTTCAGCATGTTATTCAATAATCTTATCAGTTCAGCCAAGTTGGGTATGAATCTTCTTAGAAAATTGATTTTCCCTAGAAAAGCTTGTAGCTCTTTGATATCCCTAGGGTGAGGAACTTGTAGGATAGCTTGTATTCTGTCTGGGTCAATTCTAATGCCATCTTTTGAGATTATGTGACCTAACGGTTTGCCTTCTTCTAGGCCAAATAATGATTTCTTTGGGTTAAGTGATATGCCATATTTTCTGCAAATTAAGAACACTTGTCTCAAATGTTCTAAATGTTCTTGATCTGACTTGGAAAATGCAGTGAAGTCATCAAGATATACGACCAGAAAATCATGGATCTCTTTTGCAAAGGCTATGTCCATTGCTCGTTGAAATGTTGCCCCTACATTCTTAAGTCCAAAAGCCATTTTTACATACTTGAAAGTTCCCCAAGGTGCTGTAAAGGCAGTTTTATCTTGATCATCTGGGTGAACTAGGATCTGATTAAAGCCCGAGAATCCATCTAACAGTGAAATCCTAGAAGCTCCCACTACCCTTTGTAAAATGTGATCCATGTTGGGTAAGGGGTAGTGGTCTTTGAGAGAAACTTTATTCAGATTTCTTAAGTCTACACACAGTCTTATCTCTCCCGTTTTCTTCCTAGTGGGCACTAGATTTGAGATCCATTCTGAGAACCTGATAGGTGCAATTATTCCAGCTTCGTACATTCTTTTGACTTCCTTTTCAATAAGGGGAAGAAGGACAGGATTGAACCTTCTAAGTTTTTGTTTGAAAGACTTTTGATTTTCTTTTAAGGGTATTGTATGTTGGATCACAGAAGTGTCATAGGACTTAAGATCTTCATAGCTCCATGCAAAAACATCTTGAAATTCTTTAAACAATTCAATGTATTTCAGTTTTTGATCGGGAAGCAAGGCTTTGGACAATTTTACCATCTTAGGATCTTCTGCAGTTCTTATATTACAGTCCTCAATTTCTGCGTTTAATGGCTGCATTTTTGGCTTTCTTGGAATATCATTAGAGTCAAAAATACCCTCTAGAGGAGTCAAGCCTGTGGGTAAAAAATTATCTTTCAAATCAATTACTTCAGACTCTCCTTCAACAATTTCATCAAAATCCATTTGCTTCAGCTCTTGTAATTTTTTGCTAGTAAAGATCGTTGGATGCAAAATCTGATTTGTTGTTTCAGCTGATATATTAGTTTCTATTTTGTCTATTTGTTGTTCTTCACAAATGGTGCTTGTATCTATGTTTGTGCTTGAGAATTCCTCTTTCAAACTCAAGAAATTATTGATTTGAGCGTCATTTTCAAACACCTACCAATTCTTAACATTGTCTGGTACAACAGGTCTGTGTTTAATTTCAGCAATAAAATGATGGTTAGGCTCAAATGGCAACTTACAAGTGCTGGCAAATGTTGCCAAACTATGAGCATGTAAGTTGTGGTTCCTTGAGATTTTGGTGAGCTGTGATTCTAGAAAGGTATTAAGTATTTCAATTGCTGCCCCTCTATAAGCCCTTAGCTTGAGATCGTTTGTAACAAATTTTCCCTTCATCTGTTGAATAATCAAATCAGAGTCTCCCAAAATTGAAATCCTAGTTGCCCCTAGACTTTTGATCAGTTTGAGTCCCAGCAGAAGGGATTCATATTCAGCCATATTGTTTGTACATCTGAAATTCAGCCTATATGCATGTCCTTCAGCATGATCATTTTGCATATTGTGTACCCAAATCCCTACCCCTGCTCCTAGTTTATTCACTGACTCATCAAATTCTAAGCACCATAGGATTTGCTTATTACAACTAGCATCAGGGGTTTTGGAAACTGTCTTAGTGGGCAAATTTGGATTTTGTAACTCATATGGTTTGCCTTGTGTGTTTGTTGCATCAATCACTTCAACAATTTCTAGATCTTGAGCAGTGGATTCTTCATTAATACTTCTTCCTTGTGCTGATGCTAGAACTTTGTCATTAGTTTTGGGACATATTTCAGCATTGTATAAGATAAAACAATCCATATCAGAATGCATGGAATAAATGGGGAAATTTTGGGGTTTCTCTTGACTGCTGACCACATATTTCATCAATGTTTCCCGGTACAATCTCTTTGGCTAGCCAAAGACTGAGATGGTAGCATAAGACATGTCTAACTGCAAAGATCCTTGGAGCTTCGCACCCCAAGATCTGGACAAAAGCATTCCATACTTTGGTGGGATAGCAGCTACCACTACATCCATTAAAATTGTCTTGGCAGGGTATTGCACTAGAGATACACACAAATCTTTGATTAGGCCTAGACACCTGACCTGGCTAGAATCAAATGAAAATAAGTCTTTATATGGCCTCGTGATATCTAGGTCCAATCTTTCCATCACAGACTTAGGCATTAGATTATGGGAAGCTCCCGAATCAAACATTGCATTATGTAGTACTTTTTCATGAATGTTTAGGCTTACATAGAATGGAGGGACTCCTCCATCTACTGTTTTACCATTTACTTCAGGGCCAAAAATCAATTCTGGTTGGTCATCTAAGACATTCACTGCGTCTCTATTCTCTGATATTTGAAGTGACCTGCTGATTTTTTCTCTATAAACCTCATGTTTAGCCAATTCGGACAATGGAATGGATATTTTTAACTTGCCTATTTCGGTTTCCAGGTTGAAGGGTTTTTCCACTTGAATTTTTGTATTCCGGGCAGCAAGATTTTCCATTTCTGTTGTGTTTTCAGTGATTTTTCCTCTATCAGGAGTGCTGTTATGAACTGCATCTGCTTTAAAGTTACTTTTAGGAGAGTTGTTTGCATTTTTTTTGGAGGGAAGGAGGTGGATGGCTGATTATTTGCTGGCTGTAAGTCTGGTATGTCCTCAACCGTGGGCTCTTCAGGGTTGAGGTTTGTTTTAGCAGGGAGTTCTGTAGGGGAAGTTTTATCCTTTGCTTTTTTAGGCTGGTTGGTATCTTTCTGCTTGCTGGGTTCGGGAACATCTATCATTCTTCTTCTCAATTTGTATTGTTTATGAACCTCATAGACAGCTGCATCATATCCCTCTCTGAAATCAAATGATTCTCAGGATTTGGTTTGAAATTGGTTGAAAGTGTCAGCCTCTTGGTCATCTTGTGTTAAAATATTTGTTGTTCACTGTTTAGACCCATTAGGTTGATTTTAGTATCCTCTGTTGGCTCACTAGAAGTTGAAGCTTCGGCATAGTTCTCTTGAAATGGAGGTCTGATGTTCTGGTCAAGACCAGCCTTCCCAGTGTTAGGATTTTGATTTTTCCTAAAGTTTGGATTTCTTGTGGTGTTACTTGGTTGACCTTCCCAAGAGGATTTCCTTTCAATGGTTTCCACTCTATCACCCAATCTATCCATTCCTTTGATAATTGCATCTAGTTTTTGCTCAAATGCAGAAGGCTCTTCTTTGAAGGGAGTCCTTCTTTCAGCTCTAGCTCGAGCTCTTTTAGAGATCAGATTGGCCTCTACACTAACAGCTATGCTCTGCATGTCTTCTAGGCTTGGAGGAGCTCTTTCCCTTAGCTGATATGCCATGTCAGAGTCAAATCCATCAGGGAATTTGATCAAGGCTAAGTCAGGTGGAGGTCTGAGGTTCTGAGGAATAGCATTATACACATTATTGAATCTAGCACACTAGTCTTGGACAGTTTCTTGTGGGCCTCTTTTCAAGCTTCCATATTTAGATAGGATATGTAATGGGTCCTTCTTCTGTTCCCATCTATTCAAAAAGGTTTGATAAAGGCATCTGGATCAGCAATTGTGTTTACAGCAAGTGCCCTAAACCAGGTCCTTACATCACCTGTTAGGCTTTGGACAAAAATTTTCATTCTGACATCATTATCATCAATTTCATAGTTCTCAAAATAATCCATCATTTTCTTAGTATGTTGTTGTGCTGTGTAGGTGCCAATGCCATCAAAATAGGTGATTTTTCTTTGATAATATTGAGGCATAGCCCCTGGATTTGCAGGGAACTACAGAGGAGCATATCAGTTTGCCATATTAACAGGTATAAATGGGACAGCTGGAAGCACATGGATAACAACTGAGATAAGTGTTGTGGATGGGGGAGTGGAAAAGATGCTTTGGAGTGATGATGGTGAACTAGAAGAAGCTGCAGCAACAGTAGCACGGACTACTACTTTTCCGGGAGTAGGCTCAAGTTTGGTAAGGTTTTGTTAAAGTATATCAAGGTTTAAATCAGCAGAATTTTCTAGACTTTCTTGTCTTCTAAGGTTCTTAGAGATCAAGTTAGGATTTTGAAAGATAGATGGTGGATTTGGATCTGGATTTGATCTAGTGTAATGGGTTTTCTTCTTTGGAGCCAGCTTCTAAATCTGTTTTTGGTATTTTCTGGAAGTATTTGAAGAACACTGCTTTTGACAATATCTTTCTAGGAAATTATAAATTGTGAGAGTCTTGAACTTTCCTAAAGATCTTTAAGGAAACTGATCAAATTTTTGAGACAGCTGTTTAAAGCCTAAAGCTAGACTGGAGATAGACTGAAGTAGCTTTTATTTACTCTTGTAATTGCATAGCAAAAACAATTTCAAAGGCTGCCTGGCTAACTTCAGGCTCCATCTGTAGCTTTAGAAAATAAACAGCAGTAACAAACACAGTCATTCGGTCCCCAGTGGAGTCGCCAATGATGTTATCACTCAGGTTGTTCCCCAAAAGCTATGAGAAAAGGGAATACGGCCGAGGTAACCACTAACCAATCTTTTAGATGCAGATTCTAGCCAATCTGCAGCCAGAGAGGGCTCTCTCTTTATGATTTAGCTTTGTTTTGTTGTATGTTAGGCTAGTTATGAGGCACAAGTGTTTGTTTGATTTTTGGATGGTGATATCTCAATAGAACAGGGGGTGCAAAGTATGAGAAGTTCAGACCATTGGGTTAATGGAGTCAATGAAAATAAACTTCTGGGTATGGTTTCTTTGACAAAAGGAGGAACTACAAAGCAAGATAATTAATCATGGAACAACTTTCAAGCTAGAATCAGGTGAAATGGAGTCAGGGGATGAAAGGCAATTAAGAGTCTTTCATCATGCTCACAAAGGGAAAGTGGGTAAATATTACCAAGGAGCAGTTAAGAATTCCTTGATTATATTCAGGGTGTAAGAACCAGGGAAACATGAGCAGTTAAGAATTCCTGCCTATACTAATCCTGAAGAAAACATAAAAATGACAGGAATTGAACACATAGTAGAGTCAAGTAAATTCTGAGCTATTCTTTTTTCCTGCAATTTAGAGTATGATATGCAAATGATATATAAAACATAGAAACAGTAAAACATGAGTTAGAAAAGACTTATTGATCCATGAAATAATTCAAGAATTCTGCAACATGGGCTTCTGCCATCTATTCCATAACCAGAGAGTTCATCAACAAAGCAATTCCAGCAATCTTTATTCAGAAGAGTTCTCAAATTTACAGCGCAGTTCTAGAATGATATTCACCAACCCTTTATACTTAGCTTGGGGAGGTATTTGTACAAAATGTTTACAAGATATCTCCAAGGAGATAATATCTTGCAATAACTTCTTTTACCTACTCTACAGAAGGATTAAATGCTCTTGGGAAGAGAGAGAAATGAATGCAGAAGTGAGAAAATGTTGTGTTGGTCGTTTTGTTGGTGAGATGCATTGATTGTTTGCCCAGTAAGTCGGTCGATGGATATTTTAGTGAAAACTCGTGCTACTAGCGTTGCTTTCTCGGGTGCTTTTTCCTGCGCTTTAATTGACTGCTGCCCAGCGCGATTTTTTACCTGTTCTTTTCTTCACTTTATGGCATCTGTTATGTTCTGAAAAAATAAACAAAACTTTGAAATCTGCCTACAGAATTTCCAGCATACTCTGCCACCATTGGTCATCTAGTAATTGGTGTCTGCGCATTTTAATTAGAGTTTCATCTGCATCTGTGTACCCGAAAAAAGTGGGTTGGACTGTGAAAAGATGCCTCACTTCATGTTCAATAAAAAACAAATTCTCCAAATTGTCATATAGGCTCTGTCCAGATGGGAGTGCCTTCTCTCCTGCAGAACTTGATGATGCTATGGCTTGGCTATCCACATATGTATTTAATCTGTGTACATAGGCTGCATGTGACATTAGTCTGTAGTCATCAGTTAACAAACTGGGCAGACCCTTTTCCTCCAAAGCTGTAAACTTCTGTGTGAAAGCCTTTATTTCCATTTTCATTTCCTGGCACTTCCTTTCTAGATTTTGTATGAAATTCCTCATGGTCAGAACCCTTTTAATTATTAAAATAGTGTTTGTCCTGTCCCTGATATCCAGTTTTGCCAGATATTCTTTGGTGCGGGTTTTCCATAAATGTATTAGCCTATTGGCCTATTCGAGCATGTTTCCCAATGAATCCCTGGCCCTTTGAATTTCTTCTTGAGCTGTTGCTACCAAATCAATCTGCTCATGAATTATCTGTATTGATTTCCACATATCAATGATGGATTGGCCAATGTTGGCCCACAAAATGCTCCTAATTTCTGCTAGAGGTTTGTCTAATAAGAAGTCCTTTTCCAATGCCTTTACTTTATTCTCCAATGCCTTCACCTCCCTTGTTTTTTCTGCCACTGTCATTTTAGATTTATCATAACTGATTTCCAACTTGGCCAATTTCTCTTTGGCATCCTTTAATTCCGATACTTGGAGTTTTAAATCCTCCATAGCCTTTATCAGTTGCTCAGTAGTCATGGTAGTGCTGCTACCTGCTGCTGTTGTTGTTGAAGTACTCGGTTCTGTTGATGCCGGGACAGTAGGAGGGACTGCTGTTGTGACTGTAGAAGGAGGAGTTGTAACTATTGGAGCTGTTTGTGATGGCTAAGAGGCCAACTCTCCCTGTTTTCCTTGTAGTGCTTCCTCCAATGCCTTCTCTGTTTCTGCCAATCTCTCATTCATTTTCATCAGCAGGTCCATTGCATCTTCCTGTGATTTTTGTTCAACAATCTCTGTAGTTTTGGGATGCATGGTAATGGGCAGCTTGAGCTGCTTCCTGAGAGCTGCAATGTCTTCCTCTTTCTTTTTTATTAATGCTTGGATGCCTTTGGGATCCTTGGGATCATGTCCCAGCTCTATGATAATCTCTTCTAAGGACTTAATTCTGTTATCCTTAGCTAAAGAGGAAGCCTTTTCCAATTCCAATTGGGCAGAAGTATTATTTAAATAATTCTGCAATTTTTGGGCCAGCAATGCCATATTTGCCAATGTGGAGTATACCATTTCCCCGGTTTGCTTATGTAATTCAATTTGGTCCATTCGCTGGATATCCTTGGCTAATACTTCTATATTAGTCTTGATGTAATTAGCAGCTGACTATGGCTGCAGCATTTTGGGCTTGAAGTGACTCAGGATCATCTTTCCTTCTTGGATGTCATATGCTGACATTAACCTTTGTTGATTTGTGGGTGCCATCTTCAGCAAGTGATTGTAAATTTGAATCCTTATTGGCTCATTCTTTGCTTTTATTTCAGTGAATGTTCTCTTAATGTCTGAGCCTTGCTTACTTTGCTACCTGGCAGAAGAGAATTCCACACTATGTTGTCTTCCAATCTCCTGTCTATGTGAACTGGCTGATGTTTCTGTGACTGGAGATGTATCCTGGCTGACTGCTCTTTCTTCCCTTGGACTGTCTGTGATCTCCTGAATGAATTCCTCCTCTGAATGGGGGTTCAATCTCTGCCTTTTTTCCCCTGGTTTCTCTTCAGGACCGCTGATCGGTGTGTCTTCTTGCATGTCCCTTTTCTTGCCTCTCTCCTCATTTAGAGGAGTTTGTAGTATAGGGATTTCTGGGGCCTTTGTTTGTGCTGGGGGGACCTGCCCTTGGCCTTGTTCCTTTGATGTAGCTGGCTGGTCTGTCATTATATCTTGCTCTGAACCTATTACCTCCTTGCCCTTTGCTGACCCTGTGCTCGCTTTTTGTATGGGCTGCTGAGAAGTCTCGGAAAAAGATGTATCACCTCCTGTGTGTTGAAGCAGCTTGAAGAATACCTGTCCAAAAGAGTCCAGGTCAAGCGTTTTTTCAAGCTCTTTCATGGCTTTTTCCAATTTTTCTTCTTCAGTAATCTCTTCAATTAATGTGCCTTCTACCCATTCTTGTTGGTTAGCATATTGTTGAATTTCAGGGATTTGGTGGTGAACATATGCTGTAAGCTTGTTTTTCACTTTTCTATAACTTATGAAATGTTCAGGGTCATATGGTGCCCAATAAAAGCTTTGTTTCAGCATAAGTTGCTCCCTTAAAATCTTATCAGCCTCCTCCCAGGCTTCCCTTTTATTGAAGATAAAAGGGCCCAATTGATTTCTTATCTTGAGCTGTGCCTTTTTCCTAGCACCATAGAAATGAGTCAAATCTGAACTAATAAATTGCCTGAAGTATTCCAGGGCAAACAGTCTCATAGGTACATACTTTGGCAGCTTGTAGGGGCATAATTCACAGCCATATATCCGGATCTCTGTGTGATTCTGGTAAAAGTACCAGTCACCTATACTGTAGTCTTTTGAGAGATGTAAAATTTTCTGCATTTCAGCAGAGAGCCTGGCAGGAGGAGTTGTAATCAATAAAGAAGTGGCTGGATATATGAACAGGTCAATGAACTCACAATATGTATAAGGGGAGTTATGGACTTCATGGAATACTGAGGTCCAGAATATCACAGACCTCCTTTCTCCTTTGAGGTCCAACTTTCTAAGAGGAATTTGAAAACTATCAGGTTGATTGTACAACAGCAAATGATATATGTATGATGTGTATTTGAACACTCTTTCTCTGTCCAGGCTCATGAATTTCTCATGGATCTTATTAGCTATGAAGGTGGCATAATCATATTGGACAGCAGGGGGCTGTCCTGGAGTAAATATGGACATCAAAACTAAGACAGTCTCATCAATATGCTCACTGGTTTTAAATCCCAAGATATAGGAAATCATGTCAGTAATGAATGTTCCAGCTTCATTGAACCAGACCTGATTAAAAGGAGGTGGCTGCCTGGGCTGGCGATCTGGTTTCATGAATAATTGAGCTATTCTGGTTATCTCTATACTGGGCAGTTTGGCACCTTGGTCAAGCAAGAATTCCATGGTGAGAGGAGCCAGAGGCTGAGTTGGCTTAAAGTGCAACATCTCATTTATATATTGAGGGGTAATATAGAAGAGGACAGTCCTAGATGGAGCCATAACTGCTCTTTGTGTGGGGTCATAATTGGCACAGCATAAGTGGATGAGATCAAGAAGCACATTTACTGAGGGGAGGTAGTAGATGGGCATGTTGGACTCCCAAATTCCATAGACATCAGCATTGCTACGGTAGCTATTCCTAATTTCACAAAAAGCTTGAAGGTGAGGCTTGTCACCAATCATATCCTTAATTTGGAAATCTCTGTCAGCAAGGGGCATCCATTCCAATTCTTTGTGTGGTGCATTCAAGGGGGCAACATTCAGGGCCACTGGAGCCTCCATTATACAGTCTTTGGTGATTTTTGAATTTGAATTGTGGGTTTTATGCAGCAGCAGTAGGTAAAATAGTAGTTTTGGGTCCTTTCTGCGGAAATTGCAGGCGGAAACAAGCTTAAATTCAGCTTAATGGGCGAATTTGCAGAGGGAAACAGAGTTCACGGGATTTCTTTGGAAAAAAATGGGTAAAACAGTGGCTATGATGCAGAGGTTTGAAGGCAGCACCGTGATTTTAATTCGAATTTGGGTGCTCTGGGCAATTTTTAGAGAGAAAACATAGAAAAACAGGGTTTGGGAGAAGAATTTGGGTAAATACATGTTTTATGGACGCCCTGTACGAAATGTAGGTGGCAGACCGAGCTGAGGGGCCACGCTGTGGAGTCAATTTCTCTGGGTGGCGGACTGTGCAGTGGAAATGCCGTTTTGAACGTAAAAAACCATGCAGAGGTTGCGTAGAAGAAACAAAGAAAAATGACCGAAAAACGATATTTTGCGCATTTTTAACAAAAATTTGATTTTGGCGGGTTTTGGCGTGCTTTGGTCGGGTGACGTCAGCATGACGTAATCTTTGTCGGGTAGCGGGGGTACGGAAGCTGACTTGGTGCTGACGTGGCGGACACGGCGGATGATACAGTGGTGAGATGGCAGATGACGTGGGTGCTGACGTGGGCGACGACGTCAGCGGCGGGAAGCGGTGGCGGTATATGGTATTATCGCACCGCTTTTTGGACAACGGCGGTTTTGGGCGGAGCGGACGTGATAAAACGAGGCGGCGACACGTGGATTATGTACGTCAGCAAAACCGTCGTTTTCCTAGAGGCTAAAGTTCGGTCATCGGACGGGTCGTGATATTCGTATGGGTCGTTGGATCTACGTGTGATGATCCAACGGCCGACGGCAAACAAAACAGGCGGAGGGCTAGAGTATGGGACCCGCGCGATATATTTAACGCTTGATAAGGTTTTTGCGGGGTTTTTACAATGTATTCAAACTTTGGGTTGGGCGGGTTGGTTATTCATTTAACCAAATGTTAAATGAAGTCCATAGTTTATATGCGCACGTGGGGAAGGGTTGTCCACAAGGTTTCAGATAAACCTTGGACCCCCTAAAACATTAACATATGGCTTTAATCAAGCCCGGGGCGGAGTATTAAAACTTTGGGGTTTTGTGTATTTTATATATAATAGGGGCGGGAAAAACTTTACATAGGAGTTATATAATAGAGTTAGGATGTTAATATGAGAAATGTTTTCAAACAAAGCACTAAGCAAAAGGTGAAACTTAGGCTTAGGGAATAAAGGGATCCAAGTCATGAACTTTTAGAGACTTAGCATAAATGGAAGAAAAGGATTTTTACACAAGAAATGTGGCTTAGTTCTCTTAAGTAAAACCAGGATTTCACTTAGTCTTTTTCATGAAATGAAGGGAACTAGGAACACTGAGCAGATCTCAATGTCCTTGAGGGGATGTTAGTAAATGTTCTTGGAGAAATGAGAGGGGAAATTAGTCATGCTTCAACTGTTTTGCAGCCACCTTGCTATGGTACTTGTGATATCCATGAGATAGATCATATTCAAAAAGACAAAACTGATCATAAACTTGCTTCTGCAACATCAAACTGCCTACCCAGCCTAATACACCTAACATTTTTTCTTCTTTTTCCTTGGGTGCATTTGAGCTAGCAAACCCTTTCTCTCTTGTTTTATTTTAACTGCCCTCCTATCTAAATCTTCCCTTATCTCTTCCAGGGGCTCAGATTCAGCTGTTGAGCACCCTTGCTTCTCTACCTAACTATTGATCTGCCAAGCTTAAACTGTTTGCACAGACCTTATTCTCTAGTTCTAAAACAAGAAATTTAAACATGGACTGACCAAGGTTGAGCTGTTTGGCCACCCATCAAGTGTGACAGAAGTCACTGATTGCATAATTTGAACTTCTTTGCAAAAAATAGGATAGTAGTGGCATTTTGACTAGCACACTTTCCTGGTATTTTCTTTGGGGTTCATTTTCTTTGTTTTTTGACCAATTCATTCTTTTTGCCCTTTGATTTTTCTTTTAGGGCATACCCTCTTTTCATTTTTTAAATTTTTGATTTTTTGAAAATATGGAACCTTTGCAGCATGGAAAGGATGAACATATTTGGCATTTTAATCAGTCAATCATGAAATATGACACCTATTGGTATAGGAACCTAACAGTGGCTCCACTTGGGGATGGCTTTTCCAGATGAAAAGCCAAGAACAGCAGGTCAGATGGCCTTATGTTCAACTCTGGCTGCAATCTGAAATTTCCTTTTGCTGTAAATAACCAAACTGTATCTCTGTAACATATATACCTTTCCCTTGAGCTGGTTTGAACAATTACAGCTCTGTCTCTGATAGTTTGTCTGAGTGTTTGCTATTAGATTTTTAGCTCCCAAGTTTTCTTCTTCACTTCTTCTAATAAACTCAAAATGTAATACAAAAAGGTGGCACAATTCTTTGCTTTTTTCTCAAAATTTGTTGCATCTCATTCCCTATCTTATTGCTGTAATAAATTGCCGAAAATAGACACTATTATGTACAAATTATAGTGCTTTCATCTTAACAAAGTGGATCAAAATAATGCCTGAGCATCCGACCATTGACTGGCCCATCCTCTGCTTCTGTACCATCCAGGTTGCTCAAAAAGTAGGTGTTGTTTCCTTGTATAGCCTGAATAACAAAAGGTCCTTTCCATAGGAAGTCAAACTTCCCATGTTTTCCTTTATCTTCCCTTCTAGAATTCCACTTCAGCACTTTGTCTCCTATGAAAAAATCCTCTGCCTTTGTCCTCTTGTCAAAAATCTTCTTAAGTTTCTCTTGTAGAATCTGAGATCTTTGATACACTTCTTCTCTAGTCTGTTGTAAGTGAATTGTTTGATTGATTCTCCTTTGAATATCATTGGGTTCTGCCTGTATTTCTTGCAGCAATTTTATCACAGGGATTCCCAAGGATGAAGGGAATACTACCTCCATGCCATAAACCAACTCATAGGGGCTTGTTCCAATGGTTCTCTTTGTACTCAACCTGTCTGCCCAAAGTGCATTAATAAGATTTTTGTGCCAATTTTTCTTGTTTTCCTCCAATACTTTCTTTATGATATTGATCAAGCTTTTATTGGATGACTCAGCTAGACCATTACCCTGAGGGTAATAGGCTGTGGAATGGCCTAAGGTAATGTGGTATTTGTGGCAAAAATTGATCATTCTTTTGGATTTAAATGCAGCAGCATTATTAGTTATTATCTTTTCTGGACAGCCAAATCTAGATAGGATATTGGTTTCTAGGAATTGCATGATGATTGAGTCATTGGCTTGTCTACAAGGGATGGCTTCTATCCACTTGGTGAAATAATCTGTGGCAGTTAAAATCCACTTATGCTGGCTAGAAGAGGGAGGGTGAATCTCTCCAATGAAATCTAAACCCCATTGTTGAAATGGTCTTTCAATGGAAATGGGTTTTAGGGGTAGAGGCAACAGTTTTCTCTTGCCTTCAAAGATTTGACACTTATGGCAAGAAACTACAAATTTCTTTACATCAGCAAACAGGGAGGGCCAATAAAAACCAGCTCTTAGGATCTTATCAGCAGTTGACTTCCAATACAAATGTCCATTACAGTCCCCTGCATGAAATTCTTTGAGCACTTTGTCAGTTTCATCTTTTGTTAGGCAGCTTAGTAAAATGCCTTCATGATTTTTCCAAAATAAAACATTGTATACAATACAAAACTTTGAAGCTTTCATTTTCAAGAATCTCTTTTTAGTTCTGGATAACCCTGGAGGAGCTTGCAGGTTTAACAACACATAAATTATATCATCATATCAAGGTGATTGTAAGAAGGCTTGATTGATCTGTGGAGTCGCCATCTCATGTTTGTTGTCCAGTTCATTGATGTGAAGGGCTTGAAAGTTGGTTTCAGTCATCAATTTAGCTAATCCTTGTCCTTTTATCAGATTTGTTGGTTTAATTTCCATGTCATATTCCAAGATGTTAGCTATTCATTTGCCTCTCTTACCTTCATTTCCTTCTTGAGTTAGCATATCCTTGACCATAGTATTTGGCACATAAGCTATCACATGAGAGTATAATATATAAACTCTAAAATCCTTGATAGCCTTTATAAGGGCATAAGCTTGTTTTTCCATGATTTGATATTTAAGTGGTGCATCTCTAAGCGCTTTGCTGAAAAAATCAATGGGCTTCTCACATCCTTGATCATCTTTTTTTAATAGGACAGCAGCAATAGTATGTTCTGATGCAAAGGAAAAGATTATAAAATCTCTATCAAATTTCGAGCTTGTGAGGACTGGTGTTTTAGTTAAAGCTATTTTGATTTCTTCAAAGGCTTGTTTAGCTTCTATTGTCCACTTTACTTTGGAATCTTTCTTCAGCATGTTATTCAATAATCCTATCAGTTCAGCCAAGTTGGGTATGAATCTTCTTAGAAAATTGATTTTCCCAAGAAAAGCTTGTAGCTCTTTGATATTCCTAGGGTGAGGAACTTGTAGGATAGCTTGTATTCTGTCTGGGTCAATTCTAATGTCATCTTTTGAGATTATGTGACCTAATAGTTTGCCTTCTTCTAGGCCAAATAATGATTTCTTTGGGTTAAGTGATATGCCATATTTTCTGCAAATTAAGAACACTTGTCTCAAATGTTCTAAATGTTCTTGATCTGACTTGGAAAATGCAGTGAGGTCATCAAGATATACGACCAGAAAATCATGGATCTCTTTTGCAAAGGCTATTTCCATTACTCGTTGAAATGTTGCCCCTACATTCTTAAGTCCAAAAGACATTTTTACATACTTGAAAGTTCCCCAAGGTGTTGTAAAGGTAGTTTTATCTTGATCATCTGGGTGAACTAGGATCTGATTAAAGCCTGAGAATCCATCTAACAGTAAAATCCTAGAAGCTCCCACTACCCTTTGTAAAATGTGATCCATCTTGGGTAAGGGGTAGTGGTCTTTGAGAGAAACTTTATTCAGATTTCTTAAGTCTGCACACAGTCTTATCTCTCCCGTTTTCTTCCTAGTGGGCACTAGATTTGAGATCCATTCTGAGAACCTGATAGGTGCAATTATTCCAGCTTCGTACATTCTTTTGACTTCCTTTTCAATAAGGGGAAGGAGGACAGGATTGACCATTCTAAGTTTTGGTTTGAAAGGCTTTTGATTTTCTTTTAAGGGTATTGTATGCTGGATCACAGAAGTGTCATAGGACTTAAGATCTTCATAGCTCCATGCAAAAACATCTTGAAATTATTTAAACAATTCAATGTATTTCAGTTTTTGATCGGGAGGCAAGGCTTTGGACAATTTTACCATCTTAGGATCTTCTGCAGTTCCTATATTACAGTCCCAATTTCTGCGTTTAATGGCTGCATTTTTGGCTTTCTTGGAATATCAATAGAGTCAAAAATATCCTCTAGAGGAGTCAAGCCTATGGGTAAAAAATTATCTTTCAAATCAATTACTTCAGACTCTCCTTCAGCAATTTCATCAAAGTCCATTTGCTTCAGCTCTTGTAATTTTTTGATGGTAAAGATCGTTGGATGCAAAATCTGATTTGCTATTTCAGCTGATATATTAGTTTCTATTTTGTCTATTTGTTGTTCTTCACAAATGGTGCTTTTATCTATGCTTGTGATTGAGAATTACTCTTTCAAAGTCAAGAAATTATTGATTTGAGCGTCATTTTCAAACACCTGCCAATTCTTAACATTGTCTGGTACAGCAGGTCTGTGTTTAATTTCAGCGGTCAAATGATGGTTAGGCTCAAATGGCAGCGTACAAGTGCTAGCAAATGTTGCCAAACTATGAGCATGTAAGTTGTGGTTCCTTGAGATTTTGGTGAGCTGTGATTCTAGAAAGGTATTAAGTATTTCAATTGCTGCCCCTCTATAAGCCCTTAGCCTGAGATTGTTTGTAACAAAGTTTCCCTTCATCTGTTGAATAATCAAATCATAGTCTCCCAAAATTGAAATCCTAGTTGCCCCTAGACTTTTGATCAGTTTGAGTCCCAGCAGAAGGGCTTCATATTCAGCCATATTGTTTGTACATCTGAAATTCAGCCTATATGCATGTCCTTCAGCATGATCATTTTGCATATTGTGTACCCAAATCCCTGCCCCTGCTCCTAGTTTATTCACTGACCCATCAAATTCTAAGCACCATAGGATTTGTTGATTACAACTAGCATCAGGAGTTTTGGAAACTGTCTTAGTGGGCAGATTTGGATTTTGTAACTCATATGGTTTGCCTTGTGTGTTTGTTGCATCAATCACTTCAACAATTTCTAGATCTTGAGCAGTGGATTCTTCATTAATACTTCTTCCTTGTGCTGATGCTAGAACTTTGTCATTAGTTTTGGGACATATTTCAGCATTGTATAAGATAAAAGAATCCATATCAGAATGCATGGAATAAATGGGGAAATTTTGGGGTTTCTCTTGACTGCTGACCACATATTTCATCAATGTTTCCCGGTACAATCTCTTTGGTTGGCCAAAGACTGAGATGGTAGCATAAGACATGTCTAACTGCAAAGATCCTTAGAGCTTTGCACCCCAAGATCTGGACAAAAGCATTCCATACTTTGGTGGGATATCAGCTACCACTACATCCATTAAAATTGTCTTGGCAGGGTATTGCACTAGAGATACACACAAATCTTTGATTAGGCCTAGACACCTGACCTGGCTAGAATCAAATGAAAACAAGTCTTTATATGGCCTCGTGATATCTAGGTCCAATCTTTCCATCATAGACTTAGGCATTAGATTATGGGAAGCTCCCGTATCAAACATTGCATTATGTAGTACTTTGTCATGAATGTTTAGGCTTACATATAATGGAGGGACCCCTCCATCTACTGTTTTGCCATTTACTTCAGGGCCAAAAATCAATTCTGGTTGGTCATCTAAGACATTCACTGCGTCTCTATTCTCTGATATTTGAAGTGACCTACTGATTTGTTC
Source organism: Pinus tabuliformis (assembly GCA_031772625.1). Lineage (NCBI taxonomy): Eukaryota > Viridiplantae > Streptophyta > Pinopsida > Pinales > Pinaceae > Pinus > Pinus tabuliformis. The sequence goes on from CM062818.1 coordinate 161,301,644, forward strand.
TCTATAAACCTCATGTTTAGCCAATTCGGACAATGGAATGGTTATTTTTAACTTGCCTATTTCGGTTTCCAGGTTGAAAGGTTTTTCCACTTGAATTTTTGCATTCCGGGCAGCAAGATTTTCCATTTCTGCTGTGTTTTCAGTGATTTTTTCTCTATCAGGAGTGCTGTTATGAACTGCATCTGCTTTAAAGTTACTTTCAGGAGAGCTGTTTGCATTTTCTTTTGGAGGGAAGGAGGTGGATGGCTGATTATTTGATGGTTGTAAGTCTGATATGTCCTCAACCGTGGGCTCTTCAGGGTTGAGGTTTGTTTTAGCAGGGAGTTCTGTAGGGGAAGTTTTATCCTTTGCTTTTTTAGGCTGCTTGGTATCTTTCTGCTTGCTGGGTTCAAGAACATCTATCGTTCTGCTTCTCAATTTGTATTGTTTATTAACCTCATAGACAGCTGCATCATATCCCTCTCTGAAATCAAATGATTCTATGGATTTGGTTTGAAATTGGTTGAAAGTGTGAGCCTCTTGGTCATCTTGTGTTAAAAATATTTGTTGTTCACTGTTTAGACCCATTAGGTTGATTTGAGTATCCTCTGTTGGCTCACTAGAGGTTGAAGCTTCGGCATAGTTCTCTTGAAATGGAGGTCTGATGTTCTGGTCAGGACCAGCCTTCCCGGTGTTAGGATTTTGATTTTTCCTAAAGTTTGGATTTCTTGTGGTGTTACTTGGTTGACCTTCCCAAGAGGATTTCCTTTCAATGGTTTCCACTCTATCACCCAATCTATCCATTCCTTTGATAATTGCATCTAGTTTTTGCTCAAATGCAGAAGGCTCTTCTTTGAAGGGAGTCCTTCTTTCAGCTCTAACTCGAGCTCTTTTAGATATCAGATTGGCCTCTACACTAACAACTATGCTCAGCATGTCTTCTAGGCTTGGAGGAGCCCTTTCCCTTAGCTGATATGCCATGTCAGATTCAAATCCATCAGGGAATTTGATCAAGGCTAAGTCAGGTGGAGGTCTGAGGTTCTGAGGAATAGCATTGTACACATTATTGAATCTAGCACAGTAGTCTTGGACAGTTTCTTATGGGTCTCTTTTCAAGCTTTCATATTCAGATAGGATATGTAATGGGTCCTTCTTCTTTTCCCATCTGTTCAAAAAGGTTTGATAAAGGGCATCTGGATTAGCAATTGTGTTTACAGCAAGTGCCCTAAACCAGGTCCTTACATCACCTGTTAGGCTTTGGACAAAAATTTTCATTCTGACATCATTATCATCAATTTCATAGTTCTCAAAATAATCCATCATTTTCTTAGTATGTTGTTGTGTTGTGTAGGTGTCAGTACCATCAAAATAGGTGATTTTGCTTTGATAATCTTGAGGCATAGCCCCTGGATTTGCAGGCAACTGCAGAGGAGCATATCGGTTTGCCATATTAACAGGTATAAATGGGACAGCTGGAAGCACAGGGATAACAGCTGAGATAAGTGTTGTGGATGGGGGAGTGGAAAAGATGCTTTGGAGTGATGATGGTGAACTAGAAGAAGCTGCAGCAACAATAGAAAGGACTGCTGCTTTTCTGGGAGTAGGCTCAGGTTTGGTAAGGTTTTGCATGGTCACATGCTTATGTTTTATGTTTCTATACGCTATCATGATTATGTTATACATGTATCACGATGATTTTTTGATCTTGCAGACAAGGTATCCTCCCCGAGCTATACTAAGTTACGTTGGTTTATTGTGATTTGGTTTAGCTGACATGATATACCTTGCAAGAAGAAATATCAAATGGCTAGCAAGATGGTTGACTACAAAGACTCTCCCTATGAATCCATAGAGCAGTATGGTGTTGGGAACTCTTTCGACTTGGAAGTGACACTAAGAAGCTTAAAGGAAGAGATAAGGAGTTGTAAGGCAGATAATGACATAATCATACAGTCACAGGAAAAGCTAATAGAGGTAAATGCAATGATACTCTAGAGCTTGTCATATTTGCAGCAGCAAGGACCACTTTGAATCAGTCATGATCAGGAGGACAAAACTAATGGGGCATATGGCAATAGATCACACGACAGTCACCGATCAGATCGAGATGACACAATCCGAGATGGCAGATTGTTGGACACTCTGAAGAGGAGAAGGGATAGACACAGGTATGATTCTAGTTCTGATTTAGATAGGCACTATGATCGTCATCGATATCATCCTTACAAGAGGAGTGATAGGGGATACTTTCTGGTTGAGTTTAAGAAAGCAAAGCCACCTACTTTTGATGGAGAGGTAAAGAGATCATGGGATGCAGAGGCTTTGTTACTCGGTATGAAGATTTTTTTCAAGTTGCATGACTACTCAGAAAACATGAAAGCTAGAGTGGCTACTTTCAGTCTTAAAGGTAAAGCAGACATCTGGTGGGAAGATGTGAAGAATGTCAGGGACATAAATGAGGAAGATATGAATTGGAGTGAATTTTAGTGGCTATTCAAGAAAACGTATATGTCGGAGAGTACTTTGATGACAGTGCAAAAGAATATGGGATCCGTGATAGATGATGAGTACACTAGTAAGTTCTTGGAACTATTGAGGTATGTGCCTTACCTCAAGGAGGAGAAGGCTAATATTCAGAGGTTTGTTATTGGGTTACCAGTTGCATTCAAAGATAGGATTGAGTTCAACGATCCTAGATCATTGGAGGAGGCTATCCAAAAACTGAAGCATTTTATGAACAATCAAAGCGTCGAACTGAGACGAAGCCAGATTCGAGAGGTAATACAAATAACAAAGGCAAATGAGACAAGAAGCGAGTAAGACCATAGGATTCGGGTAACAAGGAGAATGTTGCACCACTTAAGAGGTTCAATGCATTAGATAGAGGACAAGGACACAGATCTGAGGAGCAGAATAAGGAGCCCGTGGAATGTTGGACTTGTGGAGGAGATCATTGCAGGAGGGATTGTCCACAGTACAAGAGTGGTAGGCCTAAGATATATAGTGTACATGAGGCACAAACTATTGGAGATATTGGTCAGAGTATTCCACCTATCTATGCATCCTTAGATAACAAACACACAGAGCATCAGGAATCTATCATCGAGATGAACGACAAGCTTTGTGATCAAGTTATTTCTATTTTGATTGACCCTGGATCTAATTATAGCTATGTTAGTCTTGACTTGGTGGATAAGTGCGGTTTGGGCAAGGAATTGCATGCAGAGTCTTGGTTAGTGTAGTTGGCTACAAGTACAAAGAAGCAAGTTCATCATTGGGTAAGAGCTTGCACATTTTTCTTAAATGGTATGCCTACCACAACAAATTTGAATGTGTTACCATTTGGATCATACAATATTTTTTTGGGTATGGATTAGTTGTATCTACATAGAACCAAGGTAGGCTGCTATGATAAATCTATTGAGTGTGTTGATGACAATGGAGAATCAAGAGTCTTACAAGGTAAGAAGAAAAATACATCACTTAGGATGTTGATAGCTATGCAAGCAAAGTGTATCCGTAGGAAGGGGTGGAAGCTATTTGCAGTACACATTTATAGTGATAAGGGTAAGGAGGCTGAGGATGCAGATGTGCTGAACAAGTATCCAGTTTTGCAGTAGTTTCAAGATGTATTTCCTGAGGACATTACAGAGTTGGCACCTCATAGGGAGGTAGACTTTTCTATTAAGTTAGTTTCACGGGCAGCTCCAGCATCAGGCACCTTACAGGATGAGCACACTTGAGTTGGTTGAGTTAAAATTGCAGTTAAAGGAAATGTTGAACAAGGGATACATTAGGCCAAGTGTATCACCTTTGGGTGCACCGGTCTTGTTTGTGAAGAAGAAAGATGGTACTCTCATATTATGCATTGATTAGAGGCAGTTGAACAAAGTGACTATCAAGAACAGGTACCCTTTACCAAGGATTGATGACTTGTTCGATCAATTGAATGGAGCAATAGTGTTCTCAAAGATTTATTTGAGATCTAGATATCATCAAATATGCATCAAAGAGGAGGACATTTAGAACACTGCTTTCAGGACCAAGTACAGGCATTATGAGTTTGTTGTTGTTCCATTTAGCTTAACTAATTCTCCAGCAACATTCATGTGTTTGATGAATAGTGTGTTGCATACATATTTGGATAAGTTTGTTATTGTGTTCATTAATGATATACTGGTATATTCTAAAAATGAGGAAGAGCATGCCAAGATTTTAGCAGCAGTGTTGAGGTTTTAAGTATCGAGGGTTTTCACAGTGCATTATATTAGATATCATTTTTGGGATTCAACTGCGTTAAGTAAGTCATTCATCTATGACCATTTCCATGAGAGGTAGTTGTAACTAACTAATTTATCATGATTTTTGAATAGTCCACTTAGCACTCATTGCATCAGGTGATGATCACAGGGGTGAAGAAGTGGGATTGAAACTAGTGAAATGAATCACATAGCGTCAATCATCACTTCTGGGGCTTGCACCCGGTAACCAGGACTTCCCGGGAGGTCACCCATCCCAGATCGCATCTGGCTCAAGCGTGCTTAACTGTGGAGTTTTCCCCACAATCAAACCCACTTAGCTTGCTACCCCATTTGCAAAACCTTAGCAAGTATTGTGCCTCATGAATTGATGTTGAGGGAGCATCAGTTGTATGCTAAGCTCAGCAAGTGTAGTTGCTTTCAGACTGAGGTGCACTACTTGGGACATGTTGTCTCCAAGGAAGGCATTGCAGTAGATCCAGAGAAGATTATGGCAATCATGGAGTGGGTACATCCTAAGAGTGTGGATGAGGTGAGAAGTTTAATGGGTCTGGCAAGGATATTACAGGAGGCTCATCAAGAACTTCTCGCAGATTAATTATCCCATTACATCATTGCAAAGGAAAGGTAAGAAGTTTGAATGGACTGAGGAGTGTAAGGCTAGCTTTGAGTAGCTTGAGAAGTTGTTGATGCATGCACAAGTACTATAGATTGCAGATCTGGAAAAAGAGTTTGTGGTATGCACAGATGCTTGCAAGAGAGGGCTTGGTGGATTCCTTATGCAGGATGGATAGGTGGTATGTTATGAGTCCCGGAAACCAAAGGAGCATGAGAAAAATACCTGACACATGATCTTGAGTTAGCAATGTTTATACATGCATTGAAGATGTGGAGGCACTATCTTCTAGGCAGACAATTTGTGCTTATGAGTGATCACATTAGGTTGAGATATTTGTTTAACCAGTGGAATCTGAATGCCAGGCAGGCTATATGGTTGGCCACAATCAACGAGTTTGATTTCAAGATTAGGTACATCAAAGGTAAAGAGAACAAGGTGGAAGATGCTCTCAGTAGACGAATACAGGTACATCACTTGGTAGCTATGAGATCCTATGGGACAGATTTACAGGATAGGATCTTGCAGGCAGGATAGTAGGATGTCAAGTATATGGAGATTGTGCACAGGTTTCAACAGGGTGATAATACAGGTATAGGTACAGGTACAAGTATATGTGCAGGTACAAGTACATGTAGTGGTACAGGTATAGGTGCAAGTGCACAGGGCATGACCTATCGTCTAACAGTAGAAGGACTGGTCAGGTTCCAAGACAAGATAAAGAAGGTGATCTTGAGGGAATTTCATGCGAAACCATATTCAGGTCACCCAGGTTATCAGAAGACACTGACAGCAATGAAGAGATATTATTATTGGCCAAATTTGAAGAGGAATGTAGCAGAATTTGTGGTTGTTAGGTCCTTATACTACTAGTGTAACCCCTTATTGTTATTAGTACAACCCCTTATTATATCGTTGTGCCCATGTAGTCCCCATATTGTTATTATTTTTCCCCATAGAAGCCCACTATTTTTATTATTGTGCCCTTACATTATTATTGTTATGTCGGCTCTCATTATATTATGACCCCTTAGAATCCTATATATAGAAAGGAGGTCTTCTCATTTGTATCATCCAAGAATTGTTCAATTGTGTAATGTAAAGGAGGTTTCCCCCTCAAATAGGCTTATTTCTAAGGCGTTAATCTATCTTTTCTATCTTTTTGTGAGTTGGTTTCATAACATTTGGTATCAGAGCTTTGGATTCTAGGGTTTCGCTACTCCAAACAGGACATCGTGGCATTTTCACTATAATTGTTTTTCTACGAAGTTTTAGATTCTGAAATTAAAACCCATTTGAGCTGAAATCGTGGTGAATCTAGGCCCCTAATTTCAGATTTTTATTCACTATATTTTCGGAGATACGGTCCAAGCCATTTAGGGTTTCCACAGGCCCCCGAATTACATCCCAAACAAGTGACCTTGGGAAAATCGTCATAAATCTCTCTCGGAGCATCTGATTCAAGTTGCGTAAAAAGTGATAGAAATAAGCCAGACTGTAGTTTGTTGGGTATCAGTTTAATAACCTAAGGTGGAAACAATGACACGTGGCACGTTGTACAAGTTCACTCTACTGAACCATTCTATAATTAGGTCATCGCGGGAGATTGGGCATAACTCTTTATTTGGCAATCCAATTGCCATCAAAATTGTTGGGTTAGAAATTAGACTCAGAGGGTTATCACAGGCTAATATTTCAGAACTTAAAGATCTAAAATTACAGAGTTACAATCGTTTCCATATGGAGCTCCTAAAATCAAGAAAAAGCAATATGAGGAAGTTTGATGGCAAAGATCCGGTAAATTGGATATTATAGATGGAGCAATATTTTGATCTACATGAGGTGCAACTATTACAAAAGGTACGTATGGCATCTTTATATTTAGAACCGAATCAATTTTTAATGGTATAAAGGGATTTGTTCTCATAAACCACTTGTCACGTGGTCAATTTTCACAGAGGAAATGATAGCACATTATGAGAATACAAAGAGTAACACCTTCTTTAGCCAATTGATAAATCTCAACAAAAGGGTTCAATGGCAGAGCACATTGAGGAATTTCAAAATTTGAATATAAGGGTAAATGATATTCCAGAGAAGCAAAGGATTGATGTCTTCATAGGGACTTTAAAGGATAACATTCAACAAGAGGTTCGTCTTTAGGAACCTGATTCATTGGAGAAGCCATTCAGGTTGGCAAGAAAAATTGCAAGTGAAATTATGGAAACAAGGAATCCCATCACTCACGACTATAATTATGGAAGTGTTTTTTCTCCTAGCCTTCCACAACCTACAAGGTTTACACAACAACAATTGAAAGAAGAAAGAGAAAAAGGGCTTTGCTACAATTGTGATAGCAAATACACTAAAGGTCATAAGTGTGTTGAGAAGAAATTATTTTACATAAATTGTGAAGAGGAGGAAGAAAAGGATCAAGAAACATCAAAATAAGAGGATATACACCAAGAACCAACCCCAGAGAAACAAGAAATGAATCTGACCATATCTTGTAAAGCATTGGCAAGAAATACCACTCCTCAAACTCTCAAGATGAAGGAAATATCAAGAAGAAAAAGGTTCAAGAAGTGAAAGATCACATCGAGAAAGAAGAAATGAATCCAACCATATCTTGTAATGCATTGGCAAAAATTACCACTCCTAAAACTATCAAGATAGAAGGACATATCAAGAAGAAAAATGTTCAAGAATTGAAAGATCACATCGAGCATCAAGAAATGAATCCGGCCATATCTTGTAATGCATTGGAAGAAATTACCACTTCTCAAACTCTCAAGATAGAAGGACATATCAAGAAGAAAAAGATTCAAGCAGTGAAAGATCACATCAAGCATCATCAACAAGTTCTCCAACTTTTAAAGGATAACGTCACTTTGGTGCAGAATCGAATGAAACAACAAGTAGATCAACATTGCAGTGAAAGAAGTTTTGATGTAAGTGATTGGGTATTTTTACAGCTACATCTAAACCAAGCTATTTATGAGAAGGAAATGTTGGCAATACTACATGCACTTAAGAAATGGTGACCTTACCTAATAGGAAGACACTTCAAGGTAAAAATGGATCATGATAGTCTTTTTAGAACAAAGATTATCTTTAGAAGAACAGAAAAAATGGGTCGCAGATATGTTGGGTTATGACTTTCAAATCATCTAAAAAAAAGGGAAGAAAAATGTTGTTGCAGATGCACTCTCAAGAAAGGATAAGGATGTGGAAGCATTGTTTTGTGCTATTTCTATTATCCAACCAGATTGGATAAACGAAGCAATGGACGAATGTAAGAAGGATGAAGAAGTGTGGCCACTCATTCAAAAGTTGCAGAAGATCCCAATTCAAACAATATTGCCAGAACTTGATGAGGAAGGAAAAATCATATTGGAACCTGGAGCAGTCACAGAAACAAGAACCCGACAGCTACGAAATCGATCAATTTCAGAGTATCTCATCAAGTGGAAGAACTTACCCGCTGAAGATTCCACATGGGAGGACAAGAATTTTATACAGAAGCATCAAGAACTACTCAAGCGTTGAGGACAACACTTTTTGAAGGAGAGGGGCATGTTAGGTCCCTATACTACTAGTGTAACCCCTTATTATTATTAGTACAACCTCCTTATTATATTGTTGTGCCCATGTAGTCCCCATATTGTTATTATTGTGCCCCATAGAAGCCCACTATTGTTATTATTGTGCCCTTATATTATTATTGTTATGTCGGCTCTGATTATATTATCACCCCTTAGACTCCTATATATATAAAGGAGGTCTTTTCATTTGTATCATCCAAGAATTGTTCATTTGTGTAATGTAAAGGAGGTTGCCCCCTCAAAGAGGCTTAGTTCTGAGGTGTTGATCTATCTTTTATATCTTTTTGTGAGCTGGTTTCATAACAGTGGCGAGATGCTTTGATTGTGAATGAGTGAAGGCAGAGTGTAAACATCCAGGTGGACTACTACAGCCGATTGCGATTCTAGAATGGAAATGGGAGGTCATTTCCATGGACTTCATCACAGGGTTTCCAAAGACAATGAATCAGCACGATTCCATCATGGTTATTGTGGACAGGTTAACAAAGGTTGTACATTTCATTCCAATGAAGTCTACATTCTCAATTACTGATGTGGTACAGGTATTCATCAAAGATGTGGTTAGACTACATGGCGTTCCAAAGAAGATTGTGTCAGATCGGGATGTGAAGTTCACTTCCAAGTTTTGGAAGGAGTTATTTACAGGTTTGGGCACAGAGTTGGCCTTCAACACAACTTATCATCCACAGACAAATGGACAAACAAAGAGGGTCAATGGGATATTAGAAGACATGTTGAGGATGTATGTGATGCATCAGTAGAGGAAGTGGGAAGAGCATCTACCTTTGGTAGAGTTCGCATACAAAAACAGTTATCACGAGTCACTGAGGATGAGTCCTTTTGAGGCACTGTATGGGTGAAGTTGTAACACTCCTATCAGTTGGAGTGATCTGGTTAGTAGAGTATTGATTGGACCAGATATGTTGGTAGACATGGAATAGGAAATGCAAACAATCAAGAAGAATCTAAAGGCAACATAGGATAGGCAGAAGAATTATGCGGATAGGAACAACTTATTCAAGGAGTTCTGGTTTGGGGAATAGCTGAACTTGCATATCAAACCGAAGAATATCTCCTTGCGAATTGGCTCATGTGCTAAGCTGGCACCACAATTTTGTGGACCCCTCAGCATTATTGAGAGGATTGGGCTAGTAGCCTATCGACTTGCTCTACCTATGACAGTGAAATTTCATGATGTTTTCCATGTATCATTGCATAAGAAGTATGTTAAATATGTTGATCATGTGTATGACTAGTCTCTAATGCAGGTGGAACCAGATGGGAAATTCCAGCTGGAGCCTCAGTGTTTATTGCAGAAAAAGGTGTTCATACTCCAGAACCAAGCAATCGATTAAGTTAAAGTGCAATGGAAGCACTTTGGGCCCGATGAAGCTATATGGGAGATGGCGGATCAGATGCGAGCCATGTATCCTTCCTTGTTTTCCATTTGAGGCAAATTAGCTTGACATGGTGGTTTGGTATTTGCTTATGGTGGTTTGGTATTTTCTTTATGATGGTTTGGTATATGCTTTATGATGGTTTGGTATTTTCTTTATGATGGTTTGATATATTCTATATGGTGTTTTGATATATGCTTAAACATGGTGTTTAGTATATGTTTTGATATATACTTTTGTATATGATTTGGCATATGTTTTGGTATCTATATTTTGATGACGTTGCTATATGTACACCTGTGTATGCATGTAAATACCATAACGAGCTATGTTATAAAGCTCCAATATGCGGTATGGGTGTCATGTTATTATGTTATCATGTGGTTATATTATCATGATGTTATGATGTCATGTGAATTGGCACTCAGTAGGATGATGATTCTAAATATCGTAACGAGTTGTATTATAAAGCTCCATTATGTGGTATGTTGTCATGTTGTCATGATGTTTTGTCTTGAGTAGGTCTTTCATTATAAATATTGCATCCAGCTGTTATAAAGATCCATAAGTAGTATGTCTTCTTTCAGCAGGTTTCTGAGGTATATGTGTGATTGAACACCGAGGACAGTGTCCCCCAAGGGGTAGGGTTCTATAACAGCCCTAGTGAAAATTCCATGTAATAAAAGTTAAAAGCAATAACCATGGTTGATAGGACACTTATTCCAACCTGAATGTTGGGCAAGACATCCTAGGGGATGTTCATTTGGTTGTTTATGGCTAAGGCATTAAAAGCCAAAAGGCGTTTTTGGCACATTTATTTATGAAAATAATGGAAATTAGGAGAAAAAGGAGGTGAAAGGTCACAGGTTGCATGTGAGGATGAAATTGAAGGAAAATAATGGAAAATGAAGAAAATAGAGGCCTCATCCATAAAAAGGCTTTTGAGGATCAGTTCGTAACTTTTTGTCAGTTCAGTTTTGGAGCTCTCTCATTATTCTCTCTCTCTCTCTCATAAACCGTAGGAAGGCATCGGGATCAGCAACTACATCATATTTGTTTGCAAGTACCGAGTTGCACGTATGTTTCTTTCACTAGTTTTGGCATGCATAGCATATGCATGTGGTTTGTTGGTTGTGATCTATCATTGGCATGGAGGATGGCTGGGAATGACAGTGGATTTCCTAGCCTTTCCATTTCCTGGATAGTCATGGTGATTGTGGGTTTATTTCCTTCTTGTGTCTTTGGTTGGTTCTCATGTTTCCTTAGCTTGGGTTGAGTTATTAATCATGTAGCCTTGGTTGGACAAACGCTCTGGAGCCCTGGAACATCTTGGGTTGAGTTACTAGTCCTGTAGCTTGGGTTGGAAAAATGCTCTAGAGCCCTTGGTGGGTTGAGTTACTCGTCCCGTAGCCTTGGTTGGACAAATGCTCTGGAGCCCAGTAAAAGCTATGGGTTGAGTTACTAGTCTTGTAGTCGAGTTGGAAAAATTCTCTAGAAGGCTAGGATAGAGACCAATCTGATGAAGGTTTTGTGATGTTCGACCGTGAGGTGGAATCATTGTTTGATGGGTTGAGGTGGATGGCCTCTGGAAGCTCTGTATAGTTTTTTTTTTTATGTGTTCTATGATATCCACATTCATGCTTGGAATATGGCACAGGGGTGGATGGTTGAAGAGAGATTAGGCTCAGCCATTCTATGGTCGAGTGGAACGTGGAAGTCCCATCCCGGGTTTGGATTTTGCATCATTAATGAAAGGTTATTTCTCTGTGTATTTCTATGAGCATTTTGATGGATTATATGTGGGCTATATGACTATACTTTCATGAGTATTTTCTATTGCTATTATGTTGGTTATATATGTGTTTTATTACACCAGCCACGTGTGGATCTCGTCATGTTTTTACTTGTAATTGAATGATCAATGTATCTATGTCTTAATGGATGGAATGGGAGTTGATGTGTTGAGGCACCAATGGTTCTTAGTGATTCTCAGCTAAGTATGGGACCCCTATGATCAAAGCTGTTAATTACACCTATAGATTACACATCTGCAATATGTTTGACGAAATGCTTGTCATGTCTAGTAGGGGTCCAGTCAAGGTCTTGAACAAGTATTTGCTTTAGTACTGTCGTTTCCATGTTAATTTACTGATCTAAAGAGATGGTTCAATTCTGGACAATGACCTGGGCTCTAGGCCTGAAAAAAGTGGCTCAAATCCCAGAGTCACTGTTATAGCACTCATTATTTTGGTCTTTGGTCGCTGGCAGGTAATCCTGTGAGAGCGACTTTGAGTTTCTGGTCTCACTCATGCCTATAGCATGTGAGCGGCTGAGCCTCAAATTGTCCAAAAGCTCAGTGGGACTCCAAGGAAAGTTGTCTAAAGTATTGGATTGGTCCATGAGGGTCCTGTAGCTGATAATTAATGTATGTATGGTGTGTTTCCATCAATTCCACTTCCTTAACACGACTTGGGAGGTTGAATCATATCATAGTGGCCTCTTGTTGCATGTTTACCCCGGTTGGTCGGTTGCTTGGGTAGATGTGGGAGGAGGGTGTTACACATGTTAACCTTAATTGGATGATTCTTTGATATGATAAGGTCAAGCCATAAGAATATGTTTATAAACATACACGCTAATATGGAATTATGTCAAATAATTGATATAATATAGTACATCATGGATGTAAATTTTATAATATATTTAACATATACACCCTAGCTTGAATCTTGCTTGCTCGATGCTCTTATGAATATGTGGAATTTTCATGGATAGATGATGGGATTATGAGTCTAATATGATATCCCAATGTATCCATAGGATGCGCTTGTGTGGTTGTTTTAGAGTTATTTCAAAGTCTATGTTAGATCCCTATAATCTAAATGAAATAAAAAATTAAATACAAGCCCCTAAAAAACTAGAAAATAATATACGTGCCCCTGAGAAGATAAAAGGGAACATTTGCACTTAGAGCATATGGATTTGGTGGTTTTTCAATGGTAGTAAATTATAATGATGTATAATAAAATTACATGCATATTGTGGTTGGTCTGATTTATATAATTCTTTGTTAAAAGGTACAATTTTATGTACTAAATTAATTATTAGATATTTTGTTTTTATTTTATCAATTGTCCTTTGGATTTTATGACAGAGTAATTATAAGTAACACATAGTATGCAATTTCACAATCTTTGTTTTTGGTTAATCATATGTTATATTTTTCTCTAAGCACACGTGGGCAGAAAAATTCTCTTTGATGGGGACTAATAAAGGAAAACACGAGGAAAAGGTAGGAACCAAAAATAAATAAAATATGAGAAGAATGGAGAAGAGGGGAGAGGGAGTGAAGAAGAAAAAAGGAAGAGGGTAAAAGAGGGAAACAAAGAGGAAGAAAAATAGAAAACAATATAAAGAGAAGGAGGAGAATAGGAATTATGAAAGGACATGAGAAAAAGAAGGTGAGGTTCTCATTGAAGTGTGGTTGAAAAAGAAGAATAGAGAAGGCAAGAAAACCCGTAGAGGAAGAAGGATAGAGTAGTTTAAGGATAAACAAGAGAAAATCATAAGGAAGAAATTGGTTCCAACAACTCGCTAAGTAGAACCAATACTCAGTTGATAGGGAATAATAGAGAAGGCAAGAAAATGAGGAGAGGAAGCAGGGAAGAGCAGCTCAAGGATAAGTGAGATCAAATCGTAAGGAAGAAATTGCTTTCAACAACTTGCTAGGTCGAACCAATTCTCAGCAAACAAAGAAGAATAGAGAAGCCAAGAAAATGAGGAGACAAAGAATGAAAGAGCGGTTCAAGGATAAATGAGAGAAAATCGTAAGGAAGTAATTTGTACCATTAAATTTTGGGTAGAACCAATTCTCAACAAGGAAGAACGAAAATTTCAACAGTAGTTTTGATAGAATTGGATGAACATAATGGAATAGAAAGAACCAAAAGTAGGGGAGAATTGTGAAACAACAACTTAAATATAAAAGAAATACACATTCTACAAGGAGATCTATTTTTCATCCACGTTTACATCATTACAAGATTAACAGAGACCTAGAATAGAAAGCACTTACTTCTTTGTATTTTCCAGCAAAATAATTCAACCTATTGTGGAAATAATCATGTAGCTTTATGAATTTCCATCTTAACAAAAGAGACTAATTGTGTGAATTGAAGTCCTCTTCTTTGTAAACTTGTTTTGTGGTAAAACTTGTGTGTGCTTATTTTATTTCTTGTTTTGTCTGAGTTCATGTTGGCATCTTGGGTGGTAGTAGTTTTTGTGCCCATCCCATACTACATTAATTGGAATCACAACAAGATTACTCCTCCTTTGAATTATAACTCCAACAAAATGAAGGAAGACTAGATAGACATTTTTTAGGATACCTCCAACATTTTCTAGTTAGAATTGTAGAGAAAGGGAAATGAATAGCTCCAACAATTTGTTGGGTAGATGCTATAACAAATTGAAATTGCAAATAGTGAGGTAGATAAGAAGTGGTGGCAATATCTAGAATATGCTTGTGGTTGGTAAAGGGTTCGTGAGCCTTGATTTTTCTATGCAGAGAACCCATTTGGGTTTGGGAGATTCAAGAACAAAACTTAATTTTGTGAGTTGTGGAAGGCAACTGTTGTAGAGAAAATTCTTTATGTAGAGTTTTCAAGGAAAAGAGAAGACAACAATTCCAATAGACTAATTACTGGGATAATTGTTGAAGGGAGTTTGACTGAAGAAAATCCAATGAAGAGGAATCTACTAGCAGGACCATTTCTCGGGAAATGAATATCGACCTCACAAAGGAGGAGGTGAGGAACTCTATAGATAGCTAGGGGAAATGGAGGAGGCCCTAGGAGTTAGAACAACCAAGAGAAATCCTAAGGGAAAGGCAATAACAAATCAATTCAAAGTTGAGAATGCCCTCCAAGAAGAGGTGAAAACAATTATTCAAAGGAGTTACAACATTGGAGAAGGCCCAAAAGGAAGAGGAAAAAATGAAGTGTCAAGGATAAAGACACAATAGAAGGAGGATAAAGCTGTGAAGGTAATTCGAATTGAAGATCAATGAGTTGGGGAAGCCTATCATGTAGAGAAAGAAAAAATTAATGTTTAAATGGAGCTCTAGTAGGTGAACACTTGACAACAATTAATGGGGACAATGAATAAGATGGTGATGGTGTTGGGACTATCATTTGTGTAACCCAATTTATGTCTAATAGTTTGTGTATGAATGTGTAGGGAAATAAGCTAGTAGAAAGGTTGGGGTTGCAAGTGAGGAGCACATAATTGAGTTAACAACTTGGGAGTAATAAAATATGAGGAACATGTCCATGCCAAGACGGACAAGGTGAATAAACTCAAGTTGAATTGTGCCAAGTTAAAGTGAGATTGTTACGTTAACAAAAATGAAGGCCATGTTACTCCATGGGGGCATTACAAAGGACGAGTCAGATATTGAGGTGGAAACTACCATAACAGGGGTTGAAGGAGACATCCAAAATGAGGGTGAAACATTTAATTTCATTCTTGAAGTTGAAAGTGTTAGGTCCCTATAATACTAGTGATTTTTCAATTACTATCATCATTGTAGCCCCTTATTGTTATTGTTGTGCCCCAGTTGTCCCCACATTGTTATTATTGTGCCCCATAGAAGCCCACAATGGTTATTGTTGTGCCCTTATATTATTATTGTTATGTTGACTTTGATTATATTGTGACCACTTAGACTCCTATACATAGAAAGGAGGTTTTGTCATTTGTATCATCCAAGAATTGTTCATTTGTGTCATGTAAAGGAGGTTTCCCCCTCGAAGAGGCTGATTTTGAATTCATTTACCTATCTTTTCTTCTATTTTGTGAACTGGTTGCATAACATTTGGTATCAGAGCTTTGGATTCTAGGGTTTTGCTGCTCCAAATAGGTCATCGTAGAATTTTCGCTATAACGTTTTCTATACGAAGTTTTAGAAGCTAAAAAAAATCATTTGAGCCAAAATCATTCTGAACCTCGAGTTTGAATTTCAGATCTTGTCTCGCTATATTTTTGGAGATATGATCTGAGGCATTTAGGGTTTTTGCAAGCTCCAGAATTTCATCTCAAACAAGTCATTGTGGAATTTTCGCTATAATTTTTTTCTACGAAGGTTCGGACTCTGAAATTAAAACCCATTTGAGCTAAAATCTTGGTGAAGCTCGGGCCTGAATTTCAGATTTTGTTTCATTGTAATTTCGGAGATACAATCCAAGACATTTAGGGTCTTGTAAGATCCCGAATTACATCCCAAACAAGTGACCTTGGGAAAATCATCATAACTTTCTTTCTGAGTATCAAATTGAAATTTCGTAAGAAGTTGCAGAAATAGGACAGACTGTCCTTTTTTGTGTATCATTTTTAGGTCTGAAGGTTGAAACAGTGACATGTGGCACTTCGTACAAGTTCTCTCTACTGAAAAAGTGTATAATCAGGTCATCTTGGGAGATTGGACATAAATCTTTCTTGGAGAATCCAATTTCGATCAGACTGGTGGCATTGGAAAGGACGCAGAGGGCTACCACAATTCGCAATTTTAGACCTTTGAGATCTGAAATTTTAGAGATACATCATATTCAATATCAAGCTCCTACAAAAAGAAAAAAACAAGGTGTGTAGTCTTTTTAAAAATTTGCATAAGTCTTGTTTGAAAACTTAGTTTGAAGTGATTAAAAGGGAATAGTGAAGAAAATTATCATTAGTTGATGCCCCGAAGAAAGAAAATGGCAACACCTAGTAAGAAACCCAAAAGCTCTACTATGACACATGAAGAAGAGGAAGAAATGCAACATGATATATCAAAATTACGAGACCAAGTGCAACAAATTTCTCTCTTGCAAAAAGTAACAGAAGCTAATATGGATGGTTTGAAAGACAACATTGAAGATTGGAAGAAAGACATGGACGGTTGGAAGGAAGGTTTGACAAAGTTGTTACAAGAAAGGCTTCATAATGACAAAAAGGTAGTAGCAAAAACTCATTATGAGAATAAAAGAAATGTTAATCATGATTCGAAGAAGGACAACATTGAAGATTTGAAGAAAGACGTGGAAGGTTTGAAGGAAGGTTTGACAAAGTTGCTACAAGAAAGGCTTCCTAATGGCGAAAAGGTAGTAGAGGAAACTCATGATGAGAATAAAAGAAATGTTAATCATGATTTCATAGACTCTAACTTTGGAATAAAGACCCACCATGTTCCAAAGATTGATATGAGGAAGTTTGATGGCAAGGATCCCGTAACATGGATACTACAGATGGAACAATATTTCGATCTCCATAATGTGCAAAACACACAAAAGGTATGCATTGCAAATTTATATTTAGAACAAAATTAGTTTGTATGGTATCGATGGCTTTTCTCTCGTAGACAAATTGTCACTTGGTCAATTTTTACGGACGAAATGATAGCACATTATGAGGATACAAAGAGCAACACCTTCTTTAGCCAATTGATAAATCTCAAACAAAAGGGTTCAATGGTGGAGCACATTGAGGACTTCCAAAAATTGAATATAAGGGTAAATGATATTCCAGAGGAGCATAGGATTGATCTATTCATATGGACTTTAAAGGATAACATCCAACATGATGTTTGCCTTTGGGAACCTGATTCATTAGAGAAGGCATTCAGGTTGGCAAGAAAAATTGAAAGAAAAATTATGTTGTTATCCCTACCCTTCCACAACCTACAAGGTTGACACCACAACAATTGGAAGAAAAAAGAGCAAAGGGGCTTTGTTACAGTTGTGATAGAAAATATACTAAAGGTCATAATTGTGCTGAGAAGAAATTATTTTACATATATTATGAAGAAGAGGAAGAAAAGGAATAAGAAACATCAAAAGAAGAGGATATTCATCAGGAATCAAGCCTAGAGAAAGAAGAAATGAATCCAACCATATCTTGTAATAAATTGGCAGGAATTACTACTCCTCAAACTCTCACGATAGAAGGACATGTAAAGAAGAAAAAGGTAATAGTGTTGATTGATTCAGGTAGTATCCATAATTTTATTCATTGTAAGATATCCAAGGAATTGAATTGCTTCCTATATCCAGCACCAGAGTGTCAAGTGATGGTTGCAAATGGAGGAACCATAAATTTCTCTGGAAAGTTCCATAATATCAAGTTATCCATGGGAGAATATGTATTGAATAGTCCAATGCTTTCTATTCCAATGGGTGGTGTTGATGTTGTACTAGGAGTCCAATGGCTACAATCTTTGGGTATGATAGCTTTTAATTTTCAAGAAATTTTCATGAAATTTTGTTGGGAAGGAAAGGAAGTTGAATTAAGGGGTATCACAGGGAAACCGGGAAAGATAATCAGCTCTAACGGCATGACAGCTTCTAAAGAAAGAACAATGGGGTGTAATTGCACAATTATGTTCACTAGAAGTTCCCACATTGAAATCATCTATTTCTCCATATCTCCAAAAAGTCTTGGACAATCATTCCAAGGTGTTTGAGACTCCCAAAGGCCTCCCACCTATTCGTGATCATGATCATGCTATTCATTTGATTCCAGGAAGTGTTCCTCCAAACATCAGGCCTTACAGATATCCCTATGCCCAAAAGAGTGAAATTGAATGTATGGTTGCAGAAATGCTAGAGGCTGGTATAATTCAACCTAGTCAAAGTTCTTTCTCTGCTTCAGTAGTATTGGTGCACAAGAAGGATGGATCACGGCACATGTGTCCAGATTATAGGGAGCTCAACAAACTCACGATTAAAGACAAACTTCCAATTCCTGTCATTGATGAATTATTGGATGAATTACATGGAGCAATTTACTTCACCAAGTTGGATCTTCATTCAGGATATCATCAAATCAGAATGAAGACTGAAGACATTCCGAAAACAACATTTAGAACTCATGAGGGTCATTGTGAACTTTTGGTCATGCCTTTTGGCCTTACCAATGCACCTTCTACATTTCAAGGTTTGATGAATTCCATTTTCAAACCCTTCCTTAGAAAAATTGTGTTAGTATTTTTTGATGATATACTAATCTATAGCAAGTCTTGGGAGGATCATGTTCAACATGTTGACAGGGTGCTCAAAATATTGGAGGAGAAACAATTATATGCAAAAACCTTCAAATGTTTCTTTGGATTACAGGAGGTGGAATATCTGGGTCATATTGTATCTCATGAAGGTGTTAAGGTAGACCCTAGAAAAATTAAATCCATTAAGGAATGGAAAATCCCCATATCCATAAAGCATCTGCGAGGATTTCTAGGGTTGACAGGGTATTATCACAATTTTGTTAAGAATTATGGGAAAATAGCAGCACCTCTAACAACATTACTGAAGAAAGATGTATTTTCTTGGACTCTAGGAGCAAGGAAGGCCTTTGAATACCTTAAAGAGGCAATGTGCCAAGCACCGGTATTAGCTACGCCAGACTTCACAAAAACCTTTATTGTGGAATGTGATGCCTCAGGAAATGGAATTGGCGTTTTTTAATGCAAGAAGGAAGACCCATTTCTTTTGAAATTTGTCTAATCAAAGGAAAGTATTTACACAAAGCTATTTATGAGAAGGAAATGTTGGCAATAATACCTGCACTTAAGAAATGTTGACCTTACCTAATGGGAAGACACTTCAAGGTAAAAACAGATCATGATAGTCTTAAATACTTTTTAGAACAAAGATTATCTTCAAAAGAGCAGCAAAAATGGGTCAAAAAGATGTTGGTTTATGACTTTGAAATCATCTACAAAAAAGGGAAGCAAAATGTTGTTGCAGATGCACTCTCAAGAAAGGATGAGGATGTGAAAGCATTGCTTTGTGCCATCTCTATCATCCAACCAGATTGGATAAACGAAGCAAGGGATGAATGGAAGAATGACGAAGAAGTGTGGGCACTCATTCAAAAGTTGCAGCAAGATCCCAATACCTTTGATAGATTTAGCTGGAAATATGATTCGTTATGGTAAAAAGATCGCTTATACCTCTGTAAGAATTCCCAACTCAAACAAAAGATTCTTCTGGAATTGCACACCTCTCTCTTAGGAGAGCACTTAGGATTTTTAAAAACTTATCATAGGGTTAAGAAGGAATATTTTTGGGATGGCCTTAAATTTGATATTCAAATGTTTGTGGTAAAATGTTTGGGTTGTCAACAAAATAAAGTTGAGACAATTAAGACCCCATGTCTGTTACAACCTTTATCCATACCAAGTCAACTTTGGGAGGAGGTTTCAATGGATTTTATCACAGGTTTGCCGAAGTCCGAAGGAAAGAGTGTCATCATGGTGGTAGTTGATAGACTTACCAAGTATGCACACTTTTTTGCATTATCTCATCCATTTAAAGCCAGTATAGTTGCTACTGCACTTATGGAAACAACTCAAAAACTACATGGAAACCCAAAGATTATTGTAAGTGAAAGAGATCCCATTTTCACTAGAAATTTTTGGACTAGATTATTTTCTTGTTTGGGTACTCAGTTAGCTCATAGTTCATCTTATCATCCTCAATTTGATGGGCAAACTGAGATAGTGAACAATTGTTTGGAAGGATATCTTCATTGCTTTGTATCTGATAAACAAACATAATGGGTCAAGTGGTTGCCTCTCGCTGAATGGTGGTATAACACTTCCTTCCATACCGCAGCAAAAATGACCCCATTTATGGCACTTTATGGATATCATCCACCATCCATCACAACATCTTTAAGAGAAAATTCTAAGGTTCAAGCAGTGGAAGATCACATCGAGCATCAACAATAAGTTCTCCAACTCTTAAAGGATAACCTCACTTTAGCGCAGAATAGAATGAAAGAATAGGAATATCAACATCGCAGCGAAAAAAGTTTTGATACAGGTGACTGGGTATTTATATGACTACAACCATACAAACAAATGTCCCTCAAGCAAGCTAAGAAGGATAATAAATTATCACCAAAGTATTATGGTCCGTACAAGGTGCTACAAAAGATTAGTACTATGGCATACAAATTGGAGCTTCCTGCATCTTCCCAAGTGCACCCAGTTTTCCATGTTTCATGCTTAAAGAAGGTTATAGGTGACAAGCTCCCAGTTCAAACAATATAGCCAAAACTTGACGAGGAAGGAAAAAACATATTGGAACCTAAAGCAGTCATAGAAACAAGAACTCAGCAACTACGAAATCGATCAATTTCAGAATATCTCATCAAGTGGAAGAACTTATTCGCTGAAGATTCCACATGGGAGGATGAGAATTTTAGACAGAAGCATCAAGAACTACTCAAGCGTTGAGGACAACACTTTTTTTAAAAAGAGGGGCATGTTAGGTCCCTATAATACAAGTGATTTCCCCATTACTATTGTCATTGTAGCCCCTTATTGTTATTGTTGTGCCCTTACATTATTATTTTTATGCCGACTTTGATTATATTGTGACCACTTAGACTCCTATATATAGAAAGGAGGTTTTGTCATTTGAATCATCCAAGAATTGTTCATTTGTGTAATGTAGAGGTTTCCCCCTTGAAGAGGTTGATTTTGAAGTCGCTTACCTATCTTTTCTTCGATTTTGTGAACTGGTTGCATAACAGAAAGCTCTTGAATGTAGAAAGCCTAGAAAATTGAAAGAGTCTTGTATGCAGAGGATGTCAAGGAAGATCTCCAAGTAGTGAAGATATGGATGGTGATGGATGGTGATGTTGAATTCCTAGAGTGTGATATGGATGGTGATGTTGAATTCATCCTTTTTGCATTCAAGGATGAAGAGTCCCTAGAGGGCATCCTCATTAAGGCATTTGATTTAAATAATCCATCTAATGTTTGTCAATATGCAAGTACACATGAAGGAAGAAGCAACCCTATTGTTGTTGCAAGTCAAGAAGAGGACAACAATAACATTTTTGTAGCATTTGAAAAATACTTTGAAGGAGAGGATGGAAATGAAAGTGCCATAAGAGTGGAAGAGATTACAACTCATTAGGTGGTTGGAGACAATGAAACAAAGGTCGAGGTAGTAACCATATCAATGGTTGAAAGAGAATGCAACCATAGATCATTTACAAACTTTGAAGGCATATTCAAAGGTGAAAAGTTTGAAGGAGTTGCAACAAAGTGAATGAGAAGCCTACAAAAATAGAGGAGGTTGCAAATGAAGACAAAGGAATTGAAGAGGAAAATAGCCTTATCAATTGAGAAGTTTCTCCCAAATTTCCACTCTTTGTAATATTTGTATTTTCATTTAAAATTGCATTTTCCCATAATTAATACATTTTTTCAAGCCCTATTGTTTCGTGTACAAAATGTATACACTTTTTAAAAACATTATTGTTTAGCAATATTTTGTGTATTTATATATATAAAAAAAATATTGATATTCACTTGACCAACGGGTATGATGGTTACTGATATATAACCAATCTAAATCCATCTTAACTCCAGATCTACCATATGCATATGATGGTAACTGATATATAACCAACCTAAATCCATCTTAACTCCAGATCTACCATATGCGAGAGGGATCACCTCTTGAGGTGAAAACCTCTTTTCCACTTAAGTAAAAAGTTGCTCTCTGTAATAGAGTTTTCTCAAAAAAATTTAAATAATCTTTATATAATATTTATTCTATTAAAATATAAAATTTTATATCTAATAATTTAGTTTTCTAAAATAATTTTCTCAAATTTTATATTCCTTCGATATATCTTTACACCTTTAAAACCAATTACTAATTCACATCATTTTCATCTACCATTTAAATTAGAAAATTTACTTCGAACTTCATGTGATATTGTAAATGCTCTTTCTGCGCTCATGTTTCTTCTCAACTTCTACCTATCCGATTGCGACAACACGCTTTATAACATCATACATGCACATCATATATATCAACTCACTTTTACTTTTTAAAATTACCATGATTACAAGTAAGTGTGATTATGTACCTTGTAAGTTTTCGGTATATATGATTCACTATATAATCATAAAAGCTGGTTTAAAAAAAACCATAGTGGTCGAGTAATCGCGTTTCAATAAGGTCGCATTGGAAGAAGTTGGTTTTTTTTAATAATACAAAAAGTTTATTGAAGAAATTTACTAAATTAAGTATAAAGCATGTTTATTTACTTTTAAGAAAATTGAGAGACCTATGCCCATGTAAGAAATATTGAAATATTTTGTAGATCCAAATGATGGAGTTGCTTTAATATATAACTGACCTTAATATTTTTTAGTATGAAAAATATAGATATAAATTATAATTATTATTTATTTTTTTATAAGTTTTTAGAAAAATGGTAAATAATAAATATATATCTCTTTCCACTTTCTTATAGAATTTTACTATTTTATTTTTTTATTGTATTATTTTATTTTATAATATATAATATTATTAAATTTTAAATTTCTAAATAAATTATAATTAGATTATATATTTGAAATAAAATAATATTTAATTTATTCTTAAGGGTTAATTTAATTTGTCCAGTCATATTGTTAAAGTATTTTATTAATGGCCGGTTATGGGGTCAATTTTCTTTGACGCTTTTGGGGTTAGGCTCTACTAATAAGTCGGTGGGATGTGATCCTTTCAAGTGGATCTGCCCAGATATTTCCTCAAAAAAAAGCTTTGAGTGTTAGCTCAATTGGTGGAGGTCTTGTTGCTAAAACACCTTGCCATTGGGAGGTCACGGGTTCAATTCTCCTTGATGCCCTCGGGGTTAGGCTCAGATTAGTTTTGCGGAGGGTTGTGGTTCCTTCGAGATTAGTTTTGCGGAGGGTTGTGGTTCCTTCGAGTGGACCTACCAAAAAAATTAAAAATAATGCTTAATTTAATACTAAAAGAATTTATAAGAAATTTGTGAATTTTTTTTTTTTAATTTGAAAAATGTATTGAATTTTTTTTCACTTACCTATTAACCCTAACATATTAGGATTTACTTATAACATACATTTCAATTAAGTAATAAAATACACTTTTGAAATTTAAACAATCTTTTATGCTTTTAAGTTTTCTTACATAGTGTCTTTATAATGAATTAATTTCATATCTTTCTCTCCATATATACATAATGTCAATTGGGTTTATCTCGAGTGGTTAGGATGAATGATTGTTATTGTCATTACCCAGATTCAATTTCTGCTAGTGATTTGATGAGCTTTATTATAATGACTTTGAGCCTTGTTGGTCAATTTGAGTAGTCCCTCGAGGACCAAAACATGTATATTCTTCATATAGAATAATATATATATATATAAAGAGTAGAGTCTGAGTCTCCGCCCACTTAGAAGGAAGTCTTGAATATTTCGATATTCGAAAGCTATGGTTGATTATGCTCCAAAGAAAAATACTTCCTTTCCAGCCTCCCCAAAAGAGCTCCCAACTTCACATATTCTCTTAGTTCAAGGGTCCAATTAAAGGATGAATGCTCCTCTAACGATGGTCTGACCCTCGCGGCTTCCCATGCAAACTCAGTATGGAACAAGTTTGACCTTCTTAAGGCTCAACAAAATGTGTGATTCAGGAAATTAAAAGGGGGAAACAATCTACCATTACTAAGGCCCTTAGAGCAAGAAAAGTGTTATCTTAGGGTCCCCTATGCTTATTCGTTAATTCAATGCTTAAGGGGTTGGGGGTACCCAAAAACAACTATCCCTCAAAAGGCTTATCTGGAGCCATAATCTTGACATCATTCTTTTGTAGGATACCATGACTACTGGGTTGAAGGCTCAATCTTTCTTTGAAAATGTCTAAAAAACTGGATGTTTGCTTCTTTGGATGCAGATCGAATGTTAAGTGATTGGATATGGGTTGGAACCCAACTTTCTCTACCTTATGATCCTCCTCTACTCAGTATGGTGTTTTAGTGTAACTGGAACAAAAGAGTTTAGGTTCAGTTTCCATGTCCACAATGTTTATGGGCCTTACATCAATAGAGAGCCCTTATGGAAACAATTGAAAAGCTACAAGGCCCTTTCTTCTCCTTTTTTGTTGATTGAAGGAGATATGAATTTCACTTCATTTCTCAAAGAAGTTTTAGATTACAACCCCATAATGGATCCACAAATTCATTCATTCTATTCTATGCTCGGAAACAATCCCCTGATTGATTTAACTAGTTAAATTGTCGCCCACTTGCATAAATTTCCATATTAATGTCAAAGTGGTGGCCAAGAGTTTGGACAGATTTTTTGTGTCTAAAGAATGGATGGCCAGACAATTCACTCTTAATTCATGGGTTTGTTTGAGAGGATTTTTTTACCACCTCCATGTTCTGTTGTAGATAGGTGTTAACAATACTATACTTCCTTCTTCCTTCAAATTAAATGAATATTGATTTGAAGTGGAAAATTTCAGGAGGTTGTTGGAGAACTCCTAGAATTCTCTATCCCCATATGCTCCTGAGACTTTTAGGAAACAATTTGCAAAAAACATCTCTTGGGTCTGTTTGGAGGCCCAGAAATAGGTGAAGGCATATAAGGTGTAGTTTCAGGTAACTTTAATGGATATTGAAAAAAATAATGAGGCTTTCTATCAAGACAAAGCATTCAGTTCATTTAAGGCCTCAAACATTGCTCCGATTTGATATTTAGATGCTTCTAGACAATCATTGTCGGATAAGGAAGAATTTTAATAGAGATTGAAAAGTAGGGTGGTATTGTTAAAGGAGGGGGATAACAACACAACATTATTCCATAAATATGCAAATTATAGAAGAAACCTAAACATCATTTGGCACATCAAATCAAGTAATGGAAAAATGCTCTCCTCTTTCTTTGATATGGTTGTGGAAGGATTTAGGCATTTTAGTTCCCTATTTAAGAAACCTGAAGGATACCTCATAAAAAAGATTTTAGAAGTTGTTAATCTTTTCCCTCAATAATCTCTAAAGGTATGATCAAATCGATGACAAATGATGGTTTTGAATTAGAGGTTTAGTTCACCCTTTCCTCTATGCAAAATGACAAAAGTATAGGCTTGGATGGGATGCTTGTGGAATTGTTTCATAGTTTTAGGATTTCATGAAATTAGATCTTCCTTTGACAGATATAGAGTCTCAATAATCAGGAAAAGTTTTGAGCACCCTTAATGTGACTTGCATTTCCCTTATTCAAAAAATGTAGAATGGAAACTCTTTTGGAGACTTTAGACCCATTTCGTGTTGTAATATGATTTACAAAATTATTGTGAAGGTCATTACCATTCATTTGAAGTTGATTCTCATTGAATTTATTTTAGAAGAATAATTTGGGTTGCTGCAAGGTAGACATATCCATGATGTGGTGGTTATTGTGTAGGAAACCATCCACTCCATTAAGATGAACAAGAAGGTATTGATTGTGTTAAAAATATATTTATCAAAAGCATATGATAGGGTTAGTTGGACCTTCCTTAGATTAGGTTTCTTTAAAATAGGTTTTGAATCCTTGGTGATAAATTGGATTATGGGTTGCATCCAATCGATTTCCTTCTCAATTTTAATTAATGGGGCCCCTTCTAGTTTTTTCGACACTTTTAGTGGTTTGAAACAGGGGCATCCCCTATCTCTTCTATTTTTTATTGTTATCAAATCCTTAAGCAAGTTAATTCATCTTGCAAAATAATCCCTAAGGGTTAGCTCAATTGGTCAAGTTCCTGTCGCTAAAGCATGTAGAAATTTTGAATAATATGACACATATTCACAAAGATTATCCTTATTATACACTTATAAGCAGAACATGCATAATACATAACCTCCTCTACGTTGATCATCAATTTATAGAAGCATAAACATTCACAGGCGCACATAGAAGCATCAATCACACATATCAACACAGTATTTTCCCAGGGAAAGCATCTCGCTAAAAACCCCAACTATCTGTATATTATAGTGATTGAATCATGTAACAATACATAGTACAATACTCCTCACAAGTACTCAGTACTATCTCCACATGCTACACACAATACAGTTCAGATCTGATCTCCAAATCTCCCCCGCTGCTTGCTTGCCTCCACAACTCAGTACCTACTCAAGAATGAATGAGAATGGTTTACCAAACTCGTATTTAACCTCCAAAGAATCACTCACACTGGGAAAGACGTGAGAAGAGGCTATAATACTTGGTATTGGCAAATTCATTGGCATACTCAATCCCTTTGATTGTGCTAATCATCATGCACAACTATAGTCACAACTGATAGCAATCTGATCCTCTAACACCTGTCCATGCTGAAATGAACATGCACTAACATGAAACTGAGTTAACTGATGTATTCTATAGTTGCATTATGAGTTAATAATTAGTTTAACAACTCATCATTAGTCTATTTGCAGTTAGACTAATTACAACTAGTTTAACCAAGTCAAACTGAACACAACTTCATTAACTCTACAATCAACTCCACCAAACTCAGCTGATTGAGTTGTAACTGAAGTCATGCATGCAAAAACTCAACTGACCCACAAAGAAAGCATACTTCCTTCTGACAGCTGCATGTGCCACATCTGTAGCTCAAACTGAAGTGCTCCAAGAGAATTAGATCAAGTTTATAGTCTAAATATTATTATGAGACAATAATATTTGACTTTTCTATTTTTGATAGCCAGTCTAAAAATAGACTTTGATCACTCCTGTTGTGATCACTCCTGATGTGATCACTCCTACTGTGGTCACTCCTACTGTGGTCACTCCTGCTGTGATCATCCCTGTTGTGGTCACTCCTGCTGTGATCATCACTACTGGGATCCAAAAATAGAACTTGCGCCATAATTTGCCTGCGGGCCCACTTAGTGAAGGCGACTCTTTTCACTAAGCTCCATCATCTTGTTGCATTCTCAACAAGCATTTCTTGTTGCACACTTTTCAACACTCCCTCTCAACAAGAAAGGCTTCCTCTCAAACCCGATCCTGTAACTCTAGAATGTTCTCCATGCAACACATCTGGCCGGTCCACTTGCTCTGTCATCAAAGTCTCTGACTGCTATTGCCTCTGTCGACTGAAGACTCTGCATCTCTGTTCTCTTCAGTATCTGACTGCTCTAGCCTCTGTCACTTTGATCTCTGATTGCATCTGTGCTGCTGCTAGTTCTATCTCCCAGCATTGCATCCGCACTGCACCTCCCAACTGACCTCCCTGTTGGGCTAGAAACACCCTCTGATGCTGAAGCTCTACCTGCTGCTGACAAGTGCTCCCTCTCTGACATCTACGCTACTGCAACATCTCCATGCATCTCGCACCATTGCACACCTCTTTGTGCCACCTAGCACTGTGCAAAACACTTATGCCTCTCGCATTACTGCAGCCTGCTAGCTATGCGCTGTCCTGGGATTCCCTGCACTGTTGCTTTCTCTGCCGCTCCATCCGCATCTGTCTCTACCCAATCAGTCAGTTCCTGCTACTACACATCGGGGCTCCCGTAGCAAGGTCTCATCTAAGAGGTTGGGTACCTCAAGGATCCTGCCCCTCCTCCTTGGGACGATCAATCCACATCACCCCACCTCCTACCTGGAGGTATGGCTGCATGCGATCCCTCAGCCCACCTGGCTCGAAGTTTCCGCCTACTGGAGGTCTCTGCATGACTAGATGTCTCTACTCGATCTCCTCTCAACTTCCCTTGTTGTGGCTGCTCCACAACCTCCTGAAGCTGTTGCACCAATCATGGCTCCTCCACAATTGTCTGAGACTTCTTCTGGCTCTGCATGTTGAGAGGTAATATACGCTCCCTCTCAACCACCAAGTCTCCATCAGTTGCCACGCTGCTCAAGGCTTCGCATGCATCTTGAACCTCAAGAGCATACAGGTTCCTGACCCATGAACCAATCTCATGACAATGAAAGCATCTCACCTTCGACTTGTCAACCTTCTTCCCATCATTGGAAGAACTGGATTCAGAAAGAGAAACCTTCTCCTTCCCCTTCTTTGCCTTACTCGCTAAGGCACAGTTCTCCTCATCCTGGATGGATGAAGAACTGTCTCTGGTGCCCCGTCTAATCTCCTCCTGCACAAGATCCGAGCAAAGTCTCTCCCATCCTGGCAGTTTCTCCCTTCCATTCACCGAGTCCTGGTAGCTATGCCAACTCTTAGGAAGTTCAAGGAGTGCTAGACTCACCATCCTCATCCGACAGTCACCCCCACACTTCCCAGTTCATCCCGGCATTGGGTGAACTTCATGAGATACTGGGGCATACTGTCTCCATTCTCACACTTAATGTTTCTGAGTTTTATCTCTTGCTTTGGAATTAAATTCGAATTCCACCAGCTCAAAAACTCAACCACTTCCGATCTAGAATTCGTGAGAACAAAGTATTTCTTGTACAGAGATTCACTGTCTGGGCATTCACCGGATATCTCACCTTCCAAAAGAAGGATGAATCCAGAGGCTACCTGGCTCGATTACAGACTCTGCCTGAAGAAATAAAATGTAAACACTTTCTGAATAATAGATCTGATGATCAATCCTCGCTTGATATCCTGTAGAACTTTTTCTACAAATCAACCAGCTCCGATACCATGTAGAAACTTTTTCTACAAATCATCTAGCTCTGATACCATGTAGAAATTTTGAATAATATGACACATATTCACAGAGATTATCCTAATTATACACTTATAAGCAGAACATGCATAATACATAACCTCCTCTACGTTGATCATCAATTTACAGAAGCAGAAACATTCACAGGCGCACATAGAAGCATCAATCACACATATCAACACAGTATTTTCCCGGGGAAAGCATCTCGCTAAAAACCCCAACTATCTGTATATTATAGTGATTGAATCATGTAAAAATACATAGTACAATACTCCTCACAAGTACTCAGTACTATCTCCACATGCTACACACAATACAGCTCAGATCTGATCTCCAAATCTCCCCCGCTGCTTGCCTGCCTCCACAACTCAATACCTGCTCAAGAATGAATGAGAATGGTTTACCAAACTCGTATTTAACCTCCAAAGAATCACTCACACTGGGAAAGACGTGAGTAGAGGCTATAATACTTGGTATTGGCCAATTCATTGGCATACTCAATCCCTTTGATTGTGCAAATCATCATGCACAACTATAGTCACAACTGATAGCAATATGATCCTCTAACACCTGTCCATGCTGAACTGAACATGCACTGACATGCAACTGAGTTAACTGATGTATTCTATAGTTGCATTATGAGTTAATAATTAGTTTAACAACTCATCATTAGTCTATTTGCAGTTAGACTAATTACAACTAGTTTAACCAAGTCAAACTGAACACAACTTCATTAACTCTACAGTCAACTCCACCAAACTCAACTGATTGAGTTCTAACTGAAGTCATGCATGCAACAACTCAACTGACCCACAAAGAAAGCATACTTCCTTCTGACAGCTGCATGTGCCATATCTGTAGCTCAAACTGAAGTGCTCCAAGAGAATTAGATCAAGTTTATAGTCCAAATATTATTATGAGACAATAATATTTGACTTTTCTATTTTTGACAGCCAGTCTAAAAATAGACTTTGATCACTCCTGTTGTGATCACTCCTGCTGTGATCACTCCTATTGTAGTCACTCCTTCTGTGATCATCCCTGCTGTGATCACTCCTGCTGTGATCATCCCTGCTGGGATCCAAAAATAGAACTTGCACCATAATTTGCCTGCGGGCCCACTTAGTGAAGGCGACTCTTTTCACTAAGCTCCATCATCTTGTTGCATTCTCAACAAGAATTTCTTGTTGCACACTTTTCAACAAAGCATCTCACTAATAGGAGGTCACAGAGTCAATTCTCCTCGATGCCTTTGGGTTTAGGCTATGCTAATAATCCATTGGGATGTGATCCCTTTAGGTGGATCTACCTAGGTATTTCCTTGGAAAGAAAAAAAAAATCATCATGCAAAATGAAATGGTTCTCTATTAGGAGTTTTGGCCTCTCCCAATGAAGTAATCAAACATGTATGTTTTCGTTGATAATGTTCTCTATTTTACCAACAGTGTGATAGAAGATATCAGGGGAATCAAATATGCATTGGATTGTTTCTGCACCACTACTAGAATGGATATTAATAAGGAAATGTCATGTGTTTTGAATGTGGGAATGTCAATCCCTTTTCCTTTTAGGTTTGAAGACTTCTTCCCTTTCATTGCTGAAGCATTTGGTGGAAGGTTTGAAATATTTGGGTTTTTTTCTAAAGCCAAATGGCTACAGGGTATCATAATGGACATCGATCTTACAGAAGGTGGAATATAAATTGTCATTATGGGTAAATATATGCTTATCTAGAGGAGGAAAATTGGTGCTTCTAAAGTAGTTCTAGAAAGTATTCCATTATATTGGATCTCCATATTTGTGGTTCCTAAATCAATCCTCTATAAGTTCAAGCAGGTGAGCTTTCATATTTTTTGGGGAGGCTCAAAGGATTTGGGAATTCCTCTATCAAATTGGAGAAAGCAAACATCCCAAAAGTCATTGGGTGGATGGGGTATTAAAAAAATATTTCTCTTCGCCAAACTATTGGTGACCAAAAGTCTATGGAGACTCACCCAAAGCGATGCATTATGGGTTCGAGTAATGAAGTCCAAGTATCTTCCACCCCTCTCTATTATTGATTGGTTAGATCCCCATCCATGTCTCTTAAAGGTTCAATTGTGTGGAAGGTCCTCGTGGATTCTTTCCCCCTTGTTTATAAATTGGGTTGCTTGGAAAGTTGGTAATGGAACAAGTCAAAATTGGTGAGGATCCCTGGTTCGATGCATAGAATCACTTTAGGTTGTCAGAGGAACTAGTTAGGGTTTTGAATGAAGCTCAAATTTTTGTCCTGATGGATGCAAAGGCCCAGTCTCCCTAACTTTTAAGAAGAGTTAGATGGAAATCCTCTTATATGTTAGGTATCACAAGTAGCCTTGTAGAGGAATGGAATACATATGTGGATCATTTTGATTCAAAATTTGTGAGAATTTACAAGAATGGTGAGGATTCATTAGCATGGTCAAAGAATCTGATTAATGGTGAATACACAGTGAAGCTAGGCTATAAAACCTGGTGTGAAGAACTATTTGTGGTTGACATTCATTGGAAGTGGATTTGGTTGTGGAAGATTCATGTCCATCTCAAAAGTAAGATATATTTATGGTTAGCCTTAAACAACAAACTATTTTTGTGGGAAAATTGCTAAAAGCACAGTTGGTTTGGCCGTAGATTTTTTCCTTTATGTAAATCCAAGGAATCATTTGCAATGCACCTTTTTGTTGGATGCTCATATACTGCAGGTTTTCTCTTTAAAATACCAAGACCTTAAACAAAGAGCTTGTTAGGACAAAGACCCATTACCATAAGTCCTCGGTCTTGGATTTTTAATAAGTATATTTTAGGTTTAGAAGGTATTTCATGTATTTTGGTTAGTGGAATAGAAACTCTAGCGTCTTCGGAATTTTTGACATCTCATTGGAGATCACTATTTCTTCTATTTTGAGAATGACCAGAGACTATGGGGTAAAGAAATAGATAAAAAAATCCATATTTCTAGTCATGCCTACTCTTAAAGCTAGCATCCCTTGGGGATTTTTTTATGGGGCTTGCCAATATGACCCCCCTAATTGTGGAACTGGAGTGGTGTTTTTCCTAGCACATAATCATTACATACATGTTCAATATTCCCATAGTTGGTGAACAAAACAATAGGCTAAATTTCTAGGCTTTAGACCTTGAAGTGGTGAAAGACGAAGGTTTAAAGAAGCTTCAGGTCTTTGGTGATCCCAAGCTAGTTATCAAATGGGAAAATAAGAGATATCGATGAAAAAAATTTGCTTGGGCACTCTCTTGTAGATTAATTAGGAATCCCTTCAACTTTTTAAATAGTTTTCCTTCAAACATAATTATAGAAAATTAAATGAACAAGCTAACATACTATCTAAAGAAGCCCTTTAGCTACCAATGAGCACTTTCAATATGTGGCAATCCATTAATAGTGAGGTGACATAATCTATGGATATGATAATATAAATACTTTTTCCTTTTTATTTTTTGTCCTAAAAGAATCTCAACAACATGAATGAATAAGAGGACTCTTATAATATCCATTAGAGAAGGTGGAATATGTCATTAAATATGTTGGTAGGTGGATATCAGTTTTTTCGATTCACAGTGAATAAGAATTGTAAAGTGTTACTGATCAAATCTATTTTGACTCGGAAAGCCCTCTTTAGTGTCATAACATGTATATTTTACATATGAATGCATGTTTATTCCTTTTGGGAAAAATATATAAGAAGAGAAGGTATTAAACATCTAAACTACATTTATGTAATATTTTTTCCTTAAATCTTATTAAGTAGATAAGTAAAATTGTAAAGCAAACAAGTAATCCCTTATCTTTTATTAAAGTTCACATAAATCAATGTTGGTGTTAGTGGACATTACTAATCATCATCGTTATATGTAGAATAGTAATGATGACTTAGTAGTTTTATAACATAAAATTTATGGATACACAATTTTACACATCAATGTGGACAATTTCCACCCCACAACCACACTTAAAAATGTTCCACTTACAATCCATTTTTAAGTGACATTTTAAGCTAGATAGACTTGGTTATTGGTGATTAGCGAATTTTAAATAGGATGAGAAATTAGGTTGTGTGCTATATGGAAATATTTAATTATTTGATAGTTTGAATTTCACTATAAACTTTCATACCAATCTCACTTCACCCATGAAAATACCACAAGAATTAGAGGTGAAAAAAATGTAACCATGTTTTGATCCTTTGTCCATAAAATGTTAGTTTTTGGTAGTTTTGGATAGGTGTTATAGTCTCAAAATGTGTTGGATAGGCTAAAGAACACGAGATCTCCAAAACCCATAAAATGTTTCAGGAAAAAACACCTCGATACCATGAAATTAAGTTAATTGATCAATAATTAAATAATGCCTAAGTCTAATTTAGGAAAATTGATTAATTAACAACAATTAACTAAGAAATATCGAGAAATCTCTAGAGACTCACTCGGATCGAGTCTAAGATTAGCTTAGTCGTTGATAACAATATAATCATGGTCGTTGGTGATCCAGTGAGAGATTATAAGAGCAGATCGATGGGGATGGAGATAGACACATCGAGCAAGAGGGAGAGTGAGTTCCTTAGTAGATCAAACTATCTAGTGTAGTGATTCAGTAAGGAAGAAGAGCTCGATCCAGGGAAACAATGATTGCGGGAGAAACAATAGAGTTCTGATGGAGTTCTAGTGTTGGAGATTCAACAGAAGGGAGGCTGCATTATTTTCTCAGTGAGGCTACGCAGAATCTTCAAAGGGCTAGCTCAACTCAACTAGAAAGGAGATCGATTCAAGGGCTAGAGTATAGGAAAATCTCCAAGAAGCCAAGCAAGTTATTTCCAGACGCAGAGTCAGGCATAAAGACAGATTATGAGTAGTTCCATGGGCAGTGCTATGAAAATTTCTGAATCTACACATCATAATCCTACTGCAATCACTGGTTTATCATCTCCTACTTGTTATTACATTCAACAAGTTATTTAATTTATAAGCAGTGATGAAAAACACTACTGCAAACTACACTGACATACAGATCATAAACTAAAAATATATGAGATAAACACACAAGGAGCACCGTTATTTTTGGACAACACGTCCCCAGAAAAACCCAATGCAGGAAAACTGGTGCAACAGATAGAGGGTTTGTATTATTAAGCAAGCAGAATCTGAGTACAATAGGTTGCCTCTCACATCGGCTAACCTTTCAGAGAAATATATGTGTTGGGCGTTTAATTGTCTATTAAATCCTTGTCATTTAATTTGTCAACCCGGGGTTTCGTAAACTTAGAAGCAAACCAAAAATATGGGACCTCAGATGAAATAGGTGTAGGAAGCTTGTTTAAAATGGAAATGCATATTACAAATCTAAACTATCAGATCTATTTTATGAAAGCATACAAATGTTTGATCAATGGAATTATTTTACTTTAGAAGATAGAGAAGAGTCTCTTGTTCAAGAGTCCTGATTGTCCTTCTATAATCTTCCTATAATAACATTGCCAAACACCTATGAAAGAAGGAAAGAAAGCATATAAATGAAAGCAAGTAAGTATTGTTTTCAGTTTAGTTCTTAGCTCATGGAGAAGATTCTCCTAACTTAGGAGGACTTGATTGCCCTTCTCACATAAAAACTAGCTACTGAAAGGAAATCAATATTCACATAAATGTAATCTAGGAAAGCATATAAGAAAGTAAATCTTGTTTCAGTTTAGTCTAGCTCATGGAGAAGAGGCTCCTATCTGAGGAGATCCCGGTTGTCCTTCTCACATAAAAACTAGCTACTGAAAGGAGATCAACCTTCACACAACAAAACATGGCCATAACATGAATTCATATTGAAATTATCTACAAGTATTTACAACAAAGAAATAAGATGAACATCAGAATTAAAATTAGTATATTCACAACATTACTCTACAACAAAGTGTACTTATCTCAGTATGGGGATCCTTCCATTCCTCAATGAGCACACATGAACAACTATCACACCTTAAGAATCAAACAACACTCATAACTCATGATTTGGAGAAAATGATATTATTCATGTCGAATGCACAATCATAAATCTGATGCTAATGAATAACTGATAACTGTTCTCTCCTTCTCCTTTGAAGGATGTTCCTCTTATTTATACATGAATTAGGGATATCTATTCAATAAATGTAGATCCCTTAAATATCTACTAGACCCATACATGTCTCAACTTATCCCTAAATACTAGATACAAATCTCCATGATCTTTCTCCTTGGAATATGGTCCACCTCTTGAGTTGAAATTCGAATTTGATCTTGGGAGGACACATAAGGGAGCCTTGGAAGCTTCCAAATGATCTACACATGTCATCAAACTCAAGCCACTTTTAGGTATAAGCAAATACATGTTATTTCTCTAACTTTTAATCATAAATTCACTCTAAATACATAAAATTAATAACTCTGGAAAATGAAGATATGAACCCATATGGTATTGGAAATATAGAGTTATGTAATGATAATGTGATGAAATGAGGTGACAAAATGAGGATAAAGGTGAAAATGGAGAGAACATGTATATTAATTTGGCGGCCCAACAATAGGCAGCAAGAAATACATACGAGGGTTTACCTCGTTCTCCAAGTCACAACGGATCCACTGAGTGGCCTGACTCTGGAAAACACTTCAAAATCCCAGCGCAATTACTGCTTGGGCCATCGTCTTGCCTCTAGGAGACTTCGTCACCCCTTCTGCTGGATCGATTTACTAGAGGAAGACTATTGTTCAGCCCTCTCGGCTTAGAACCTCGCTTCTCTGGCAAAATCTCGAACTTTTGTCGAATATCCTACATTGCCACTGCAAGGGACCCTCTTGGTCTATGTTAGTATTGCGTGAGCCCCTTCCTAGGTTGCATAGGTCTCTGTGTTGCCTCTCAGATGCTATTGTTGCCTCTCTGCCTGGTACTCTTTGGCTCGGAACTCCATTCTGATCCAAATCTTTGCTTCTGCCCCTCTCACTGCAACTCAGATCACTTATTCAATTTTCTCAACAAACCTCGCCCCAGAAAAATCAAACTGACTAATCACTTGGTGAATCTCCAACTGACCCTCAAGCCTCCTTTTATACTTTTCCTGTTGATGAATCAACGGTCGAGATTCGGTACCTAATCAATGGCTAAGATTAAAACAGACTTGATCCTCGCCTCTTAGAAGCTTCTCACCCATATTTTTATTAATACCCATTAATATTTTTATTTTCCTAAGTTTAGACTTAGGAACCCATTAAAAATATTAATTATTTTAATAACTCACAATCTGGGCGGAATTTCTCCAAACGATTTATGGGTCTTGTAGATATTATGTATTATAGCCTCTCCACAAATTTTTGGAGCTAAATAACATCCGATGCTACCCAAAATAAACACTCTCTCTTAGCGAGGAATGTGCTCTAGCAATACTTCTCAATAGAAGCATCACACTGATCCATGGCATTGGTCCTCTGTGTTGTTGATGCTTGGCCTATTGCCCTTCATCCACTGCACTACTGCATCATGTATCACTACCCATGACACTGCCACTATCACTGCTACATCTGTACTACAACTCCCTCTCAATATGTTGCATCATGTTGCCCATAGCACTACCCTTGCTATCTAATGCACTGCAACTCAGTTGCTGAGAAGTAAGCAACTGAAATAAGTCACCCAAAAGCTGACATGCTGGTCAGTCTGGATACCTTGTGATACTAAAGCTACCTCTGTTGCTAATCTTTGTTGACCATCTGTTGCTACTGCGCTGCTGCAATTGCTTTGTGCCTCCCGCATTGCTGCAACCTCCACTACGCTGCTTCAGACTCTAGCACTCTAGCTCTGCCACTATTACTCCATCATCCCTCCCACCAACTGGTTAAGGGCTCCCGTAGTCGTATGTGATCCAAGAGTTTGGGAACCTCAAGGATCTTGCACTTTTTGTGTAATCTTCCCGACTACATCTCTATGTCGTCCCACCTCTTCTCTAGAGGTGCATGATCACTCATTGCACAATCCTCATCATCATTCCCCTTGTCAACTTTTGCTGGAGAAGCCTTTGAGTCAAACTTCTCTTCCTTTCCCTTCTTCCGAGGGCATTGAGTGGCAAAATGTACTAGTTCCCCACACCTGAAGCATATGAATTTGGTTATGTCTTTATTTTTCCTCTTCCATTGCCCTGGTTGTCTTATTGATGCGAAAGTTGCATCCTCCTCTTCCTCCTTCTTGACTCTGACTCCTTTACCGCTACTTCTTGCCTTAGTTAACCGCCTGATCTCTTCCTGTCAAAGAGTTGCCCACATCTCCTCTCAACTAGGGAGAGAAGTATTTCCCAAGATGCTCTGGTCAAAGGTCTCCCAATCTTCAATGACTACATTCAGGGCATTCCTGACCATGAACTTAGGATCTGGTGTAGACCCCACGGAAGTCAGATGGTCTCGAATCACTTGCAACATGAGAAGGAGGGGATCAATTTCTTCTCCCTTCTACATCTGATACTGTCTCAGCTGGTTCTCAAGCAACATCTTCCGTTGGACGAAAGTTCCCTCATACAAGGTGGTCAAGGCCTCCCACATTTCCATTGTTGTTTCCTTTTCAACAATATGTGGGATCACTTGATCTTTGATCCTGTCCAGGATCATGCACTTCGACTTTGCTTGAGCCTCCTCGTATTTCTTGATAGGATCAACATCGACCGATACAACCACCACTTTCCAGGCATAATCCTTGATGCGATTCTTATCCAAGACTGCCAAGATCCTAGCCTTCCAGATGACAAAGTTGGATGCTCCATCCAATCTGTCCTGATCCCTCAATCCATTTACTACCATCTCTACTCAAACAAGTGTAGAACGGGTTCTCTTCTCCCTCTCTTACTGCTGCCCCAGCAAGACTCGGATCTGAATTTCTTTAGCGCTAGAAATCCTCTAAGGGTCAAGTTCTTTCTAGACTCCCTCTGAGTCCTTATTTCCTTCACGGAAATCCTCCCACCAAATGAATCGCTCCTCTCCAATCCTCCTTTACTACTGCTCAGCAACTCAGATCTAGATTTATTTGGCAAGAAATCTACTAAGGTAGGGACTCCCTCTACCTCGGCTTTGTCTCCTCAGACATTGTTCTACACCAACAGCAACAACGTCCCACTAGCACCACAAATCGAATATGC
This sequence comes from Pinus tabuliformis, assembly GCA_031772625.1. Taxonomy (NCBI): domain Eukaryota; kingdom Viridiplantae; phylum Streptophyta; class Pinopsida; order Pinales; family Pinaceae; genus Pinus; species Pinus tabuliformis. The sequence continues at coordinate 161,340,173 of CM062818.1, forward strand.
ACTACTTCTCCTGCCCCGGAAACTGGCTGACCTAAGCCCCTCATGCTTTGCGCTGGCCCAGAGAGATGAAGCAGTCACCATGTGAGCACCTCTCGGGTACTGCATCACCCTCTACTGGCTCAGAATCCTGACGCAGGCACTATGTAAGCCTCTGTGTCACTCCTCTGGCTCTTCCTCCTTCAAGTGCTCCTCTGGTTCTGAAAGAACCCTGTCACTCGGGATAACTGCTTCTCTGCAACAGTTTATTTGGATCTCTCGATTGATGGCTTCACTGTCCTATGATCTGCAATCCTCTGATACCATGTGAAAATTTCTGAATCTACACATCAGAAATCCTACTGCAATCACTGGTTTATCATCTCCTACTTGTTATTACATTCAACAAGTTATTCAATTTATAAAGAGTGATGAAAAACACTACTACAGACTACACTAACATATAGATCATAAACTGAAAATATATGACACAAACACACAAGGGACACTATTATTTTTGGACAACACATCCCCAGATAAACCCAAAGCGGGAAAACCGATGCAGTAGATAGAGGGTTTGTATTATTAAGCAAGCAGAATTTGAGTACAACAGGTTGCCTGTCACACCGGCTAACCTTTCATAAAAGTATCAGCATAAATAAATATATACGAGGGTTTACCTCATTCTCCAAGTCACAACTGATCCACTGAGTGGCCTAACTCCGGAAAACATTGTGAAATCCCAACGCAATCACTACTCAAGCCAGTGTCTTGCCTCTAGGAGACTGCGTCACCCCTTCTGTTGGATCGATTTGCTGGAGGAAGACTGTTGTTCAACCCTCCCGGCTTAGAACCTCGCTTCTCTGGTAAAATCTCGAACTTCTAACAAATATCCTGCACTGCCACTGCAAGAGACCCTCTTGACCTACGTCAGCATTGTGTGATCCCCTTCTTGGGTTGCGTAGGCCTCTGCATTGCCTCTTTGATTCTACTGCTGCCTCTTTTCCTGGTACTCTTTGGCTCGGAACTCCTTTCCGATCCAAATCTCTACTTCTGCCCCTCTCACTGCAACTCAAATCACCTATTCGATTTTCTCAGCAAACCTTGCCCCAGAAAAATCAAACTGACTGATCACTTGGTGTATCTCCCACTGATCCTCAAGCCTCCTCTTATACTTTTCCTGTTGATGAATCAACGGTCGAGATTAAATCCCTAATCAATGAATAATATTAAAACATACTTGATCCTCGCCTCTTAGAAGCTTCTCACCCATATTTTTATTAATACCCATTAATATTTTTATATTCCTAAGTTTAGACCTAGGAACCCATTAAAAATATTAATTATTTTAATAACTCATAATCTGGGTGGAATTTCTCGAAACGATTTCTGGGTCTTGGATATCTTATGTGTTCTATCCCCTCCACAAATTTTCGGAGCTAGAGCACATCCAATGCTACCCAAAATCATCAGTTCAAGTAGGGCATGCATAAACATTACGTAGAGGTTGATGCACAGGCATCTCGAGTAGCTAGATTATAGCTAGATTTGGGAGTCAGAACAATTGCGGAGTGAGGCGATTTATCTCACAAATATTATAGCTAGATTATCTCCATAGGATTGCTAGTTTCACATCTATATTTTTGTACTCATATTTAGTTACTGAATAATAATAAAACAAACCCTCATCTGCTACATTGGTTTTCCCTTCGGGGTTTTTCTAGGGACTTTTTTCCAAAAATGATTGTGTCAATTTTATTATGTGTGTGCATCTATTTTCTGAGTTCCAACATTTTATTTATCTTCTACAAAATTTATTTGTGAAGAATTGTAGTGTGATTTATTCTGTATTAATCAGAAAATTAATAAACTTCTAACCATTTAGAAGAGTAAATTACAGTAGCTACAATTCAAGGAAATTTCACATAAAAAAACCATGTCACCCTACCATTGAACCAAACAAACACCAAGGCTATGTCACTAACCATGAAATAAGAACTATCTTATAGAATTATTGGAAGTGACAGAAAAGTGAGATAATCATAGAAGTCATGTGTAAAAGAGAAGACTCGACATGATATCAACTTTGCAATTCTTAGGGGGCTTATTGTTCTCTAGAGTTTGAAATATAGGCATAAGAGTATTCTAACATCCATAAATTCTATAAGTGGATGTATATTGTTGTAAATTTTGGATGAGGAACACATTTAAAACACTAGTAATAGAAGTAATGTTTTGATATCAACACATTTGAAATTGTTAATCTATGTAACCATGCTAGTCAAAAAATGGCTCTAACATCCTATTTCTTCCTCTCACTCCAATCACCACACTCATGATAGCCATACAATCTGATAGATCTTACATCTTGAGTGTCGTCCTCTCCACTATAAAGAAAAGAGGTGAACACACTAGGAATATTTCGAACATTCTACCTCTCTACACACTTGGGGTGACATTGGTTGTCACTTGTCCATGTGTTCCTCCACCAATCCAATGTCTCAATAAAAACATATAACAAATCATTGAAGATGACAAATAAACTTAACCTACTTTAGCTATTAAGAAAATAATTAACCCCCTCATTTCTCAAAACAACCCCATGGAAACACATTTAGAGTCCACACTCTCTAAAAACACAACCTCCTTCTCTAAATAAATCATATTTATCCACACCACAAGATCCTATTAAAAATCCCCTCATTTGAACCCTCTCATATCGATGTCTCCATCACTCAAATTAAAGACACATAGATGACTCTCCCTCATGCTTCTTACCTCTTATAAAATACTTCTCAAACTAATCAAAGACCATTACATTCAAAGTCCCACCATGTTAAAGTTATTATATATCGTTGATCCACACCATTGGCCTAGGAGTACTCCTAAATTAATAGGAATATTACCCTTATAAATATGGGTTCCCCCCTTGGCCAACTACACCTAATCAACGTTGACCTACAAAGGGACAATGTTGCACTTGTGCTTTCTTCAAATCTATAACATTTTCCTACTCAAATGAATGAAAATTTCTCAATGTTACACCCTACATTCAAACAAGTATTCGATAGAATGACAAATCCACTCGTAATAATATTGCGGACCAATATCATCTAATGTTGGTCCAAAATGAGTGAAGTAACTTGTAGAACCTTAATCGATTAACAACAACAAATAGGGACAATTCACATAAACTCTATGCTTGTAACCCAAACAAAAATGGAGAAACAATGTTTCCAATGATATAGACAACTTCAATCCTAAATACTTCCATTGCACATTTGATACAAACTTCTTCTTATTACAATGCAGCTTTAAGTATTCACTCTAAAAAGTCTTTGCTATGATTTAGAGTTTCCAAACAATATGATGGCATAGAAGAAACAAAAGATAATGAAATTGGAAATTCCTTTGGTGCATTGTGTAATTTGGAAAGAATAATGGTTGACTTAGGTTAGAATACAACATTATTTTGTTATAGAAATGTGAGAAGTTATAAGAAGAAAATGTGACAATGGGGAAGAAAATTGAAGAGGAGATAACAAATAGAGACAATTAACATAAACTCTATGTTTGTTGTCCAAACAAAAATGGAGAAACAATGTTTCCAATTATATAGACAACTTCAATTCTCAATACCTAGATTGCACATTTCATACAAGATTCTTGTTATATTGCAGGTGAAATCTTCATTCTAGAAATTACTTGCAAGGATTCAGAGTTGCCAAACAATGTGATGGCATTGAATAAATAAAAAATATTGAGATGGGAAATTCCTTTGGTGCATTGTGTAATTGGGAAAGAACAATGGCTAATATAGGTTAGAATATATCATTGTTTTGTTCGAGTAATGTGATGGTTAAAAGAATATGTGACAATGGGGAAGAAAATTAAAGAAGAGATACTCTCCTCAAGGAGAAGAATCCTCTTCTTCTTACAAAAACTAGGCCATCACTTGAAAAGATTAATGTTTTTTGAATGAATATAAAGTATTTTTAGTAAAGTCAGTGATGTGGAACAAGACTTAATACACAAGAGTGCCAAAGTTGTGAATATGGTGGGATATTATAATGTATCTCAAATAAAGGGACAAAATATATACATGAAACTCAAAGACTTAGAGAAATAAATTCATTAACTTTAGGTTGGTAAAAAACCATATCCAATACACTACGAGAAACAAAAAATGTACTTCAAGTCACCCATCCCAATCATATTGTAAAATCAAAATGTTTCCAACCTCAAGTAGAACATGTGCTCAATACATGTTCGGAAGGATTAGATAAAAATAAATTCACATGGTTATAACAATGAATGTGACTTGCACTTATATCTAGCATTTAGCCACATTTTAAAAGCTAGTGTTGATAGAGGTCTAACTAGAACACTTGGATTAATAGACATATGCCTATTTAGATAATGTACAACTTACAAGCAAGCACATTAATTTGAAAAATATGCACAACACCTTAAATAATTGCCTCAAATAGAAGGATTAGTGGATAACTCACATGGATAATGTTTTATGTGATTTGAAGCCACCAAAGAACAATTACACTTGCATGTCCTGCCATCCTCTAATGATTACTTGTCTTCCTAGCTTGATGTGTTTTACATTGAACATGTTGTTGTGCTTGGTCATATTCAATAGTGAGCCAACTTGATACAATATATTTTAACCTTAACGTCAATGGAAAAGTGAGTTCAATGACATGTGTTAAACACCTTAGCCATGGAAGAAAAAGTACTTTGACCAACCATGTTGGACTATTTAAGGGTGTCATCTTCAACCTAAAGCTAGTCTACAATGATGGCCTACATAATTTTATTTTTATTCCCCCTGGCTTTAGTGATACAAAAACTCGCACTCAATGTTCCATAATGGTCTATGCCTTTGATAGTAGTTTAGCACCCTCCCATAATTTAACGAATGGGCCTATAGTTTGATAGAATGATTGCAATTGTTCTTGATTTATAATAAAAGAGGCATAGATCAAATAAGTTGTTAGAGTTACACAATATTTTTGAAATTACTAACTTAATGGTGCAAATGAAATTTCCAACTATTGAAATTCCTTAAGTATATAGATTGATTTGTCTTGTAAAGGAAATCATGGGCATTTCAATCACCACTTGTAAGGTTTACGACATGGATGCTTCATGCAAAACTCTTGAGGAGTGGGTTCCAATATTGATCATGCTTCATTGACATGGTCAAAGGATAGAGGTCGTCCTTGTGTTTTTAAAATCTCATGAGATTATTCTCCATTTTCTATCTCACAAGACCCAATAATAATCATATTTTAAAATGATAGAGTTGATATTCAATGAAAGAATCCCAAAATTCATCCAAATTTTTGCTTCCCCCCCAGTGCAAGGGCTCATAGGACTCTAACTTAACACTTTACCAACCCTCTCTTGAGAGCCTATAATGAAATCAAGACCATTGATTTGAAACCCATTCAAAAATGGTCATTGTACTCCAAAAGTACAATATTAACTACCACCCTCCAACTATATGCCATGTGTTTCCCTATGATTACACATTTGATACATGATCCACTACTCTTCAAATTAGGTTGCATGACTTTGGTCACACTAAGGAAGACTAATAACATAAGAAGGGATGTCAACCTCATGCTTTTGTTCCTTTTACCCACCATCTTGCTTGTCCATACCTTTAGAAAGATGACTCCTACCTACAATAAGCCTCAAAATTGGAAAACAAACCAATAATCAAAACAATGTTTGGAAACGTGGACTATAGATATTTTTGGTTGTGCAATACTTCCAGTTCTCTAGGGATGGTCATGCATCATAATCCCCTAGTAAGAAAAGTGTCCATAAGGTTGGTCAACTTCAACTACAAAATCCACGCCACGTTCTTCAAAATTACATCTCTCTAATGAAATAAATATCATTTAAGAAACTTATCTTCCACACTATCTTCTTTCTCATCCTTCATGTTGTCTTTAGATTTCGCTTTTTTATTTGCAACTCACCTTGTTGTAAACACAATCAAGGTATTTGGAAAAAAAAATAGCCTTTCTTTTTTATTTCAAATTTCGCTTTAGCCTTGGCCTGATTTGACATAAAAGTTAATAAATTATTGCTTAGTACATTGAGGACTTACCTCTTAATTTCATCCTTCATTGCTGCAACAACTTTCTCCCATACAACTTTGTTTCCATTTTGCGCAAGAATGATATAACAATTGATCTTTAGATTCTCCTTTTTAAAACAAACTTTCTGATTGGGCATTATCTTACTTTATTACCTCTTCATTCATCCCTTATAAGGTTCAATTAGCTTACTAATCTCTTATTATTCGTAGTGGGTGGGTAGAAATGAAACGCCCATCTATAATGGAGGAATGATAAGATAATTAGTGGATAAACCTTCTCAATTAGTTGATACATTGATTCTCTTTAAATCATTTGTTCACTTGGGCCCATCGATTAAAAAATCATATTGTCCTTATTCTATAATTTGTAATCTTATTTGGGTGGGGTCTTATCTTGGAAATTTCACATTGTTAGAAGCACACTTTCTTTTCTTGACCTTGACTTTGGCTTTACTCACTTCTTGTAGTTTGGGCTTATTGATTGTGTGCATGAAATGAGGCAATACTAAGTGGGTTATTGTGTTACAACATAAAAGAATCTTGGTAGATTTAGTCAAGTCGTGATTTAATATGTTACATACTTATTCTTCACGCTTCCTTATCTTTTTGGGATTACTTTTTCGACATGGATGTATATAAAGCAATATTTAAGGTAAATGCCATGAAAGAAAGACTAACATATATAATTTCTTTCTTTCAACATATGTAACTTACATTCTTTCCATCTTTCTTAAACTTGTAATTATTTTTTCCAACCATAATGTATAACATTTTATCATTTTCTGCATTCCGACATTTTTATCGTATTATTAATATTCCTCAATAAAATGTGACACATCTACCATAAGAATATCACATAAAACTATATATTAGAATAATGATTTAATTTTAAGGTTATAGCCAAGCCACACCAAGTTGGTGTATAAGACCTCGTTGTTTGTGGGACAAGGGACCCGCTCTGCTCAACCATTTAATTATTAAAATCTACGAAAATGTTATACAACTTGAGTGGACCTAATGGTTAAATATCCCCTCAAATAACATAAAGTAACATTAAAAAAAATAACTTAAATGTAAATATCTTATATTCCTTTTATATTCAAATTATTTAATATACATTTAAATGAGATATAGAATTATAATTAATTTATAAATATTTTCTATAAAAATAAAATTTTGTATATTTTTTTGTGTGACTAGGTTGAGCTTAGGTCGGGGCTAGCCCTTGTATTGGATGGAAGAAAACTGATCCACCCACAATGAGTTACTTATCACCAAGATTGTGCAAGGCCCCCACAATGAGTTACTTATCACCAAGATTGTGCGAGGCCCCCACAATGTGATGCTTATCACCGAGGCTCCCACAATGGGATGCTTATCACCAGGATCGTACAAGGATCGTCCCTTGGGAAGTTTAATTCCCCCAAAGTGGATTCCATCCTTAACCCCTCTCCATGAGGTTTGAACCTATGACCAGGGAGTAAACCCCACATAAACCAACTAATCTATATCTCATTAGTAAAAAAAAATTATATTAACCATTTATAATTAAATTATAAAACTTACTTCCAATTTTGCATTTAATTAAAATACTCTCTCAACTCATATTTTTTACCTTAAATGATATTTCTCTACACATAGTTATTTATAATATAAGCAACCTAGATCCATTTTAACTCTGGATCTACTAAGCACCGAGAGGAATCAAATATCTTGAGATGCAAACCTCCTTTAGAGTGAAAAGAGATTTGATCCCTCTTAGAACTTGGTAGATCCTCAGTTAAGATGGATCTAGGTTGGTCTAATTTCCCCCTTTAAATAGGTTATATTCCACATGAATACAATGTGTTCTCGTAAACCTGAAACTCAAAAACCACCAGTAACCTGACCAAGTCAAGTTTACCTTAACTACCCAACAAAAATTAATAAAAATAATCACATAGAATTTATATTTTTATTATTTTAGTTTGAAGTTGTTTTTATTTTATTTTGACCAAGTCAAAAATGTTTACAGGACATTACATAACAACATTTCCACCATACTAGATTGAAGAGCACCTCTAAACACAATAAATGCAAACCATCATTAGCCCCTGCCAAGGCAAGACTCTAGCAATCAATTTGTATATTGATCACTATTAGTTTAGCATTAACCAATGCATTTTTTTCCCCTGAGAAAATAAATTCATACTTTCATTCATATTGAAAAGAAAATATATTTTGTATATACACACATGATGTGTACCTTAATCAAGGATATGCCCAGATCCTTCTGTGGCAAAAAACTTACAAAAAAGTAATTTATTGTTATATGCTTACATTCTGAAACTATAAAAAACAAAAAAAGAGATAAATATAAAATACACTATTAGGGGAGATCAAGTAAAGGAATCACTTTCCTTTCCATTCTTTCCTTTCTTTTTCAGTACTTGTTGCCATACCCCATATTTGGGGCCACTAGAACCAAAGCCAAAACTCCCACATTTGACTCTGGAGGATGTTCTTTGTCTGAATCTAAGTTTTTTGATATGTGGCCATGTTTTCTACCCCCTGATTCTTCCTCCATATAATGCATTGTTGGCTTAAATTCTAATACCTCGATCCTTATTGTATATGTCCCACATTGATTGGGGGTAGTGGCATTTTTATCCTAAAAAACCACTTCTTCTTTGGTTGTATTCTCAATAGTTTCTTCTTCTTCTTCTTCAGATAAATGTGGATCTATGAATTGTCATTCTCTTGGCTTATGTGCCTTTTTCTTTTTTGTTTTCTTTTTTGTCTATGGATATGTGTTTTGTAAATGTCTTGTTTGGAAACAAATTCTACACCTGAATGTTGTGTTCTCATGGTCTAAAACTTGGGATCATTGAAAATATTTGTGTTTTAAATTGTTACGATCTGGGAGACCTTTTCTAAAGATCGATCTCCACACAAATGAAGATACCTTTCTTTGTTCTTTCAATGTCCCTCTTTTTAAAACTTCCCATGGTGTTTCCAATCCCCTGTAGGGTCTTATGATTCCAAAAGTGAAGAGGAAGATTTGGGAGTCTCACCCAAACCGACATTTTTAAGACCACCATGTTTGTTGGATCAAAATCTGGAAACCATGGAGTTATGAAGAGCCAAACATTACCCCAAAACCAAGGCCCTTCATTTAACACCAAATAATAATATTTTTGTGTATCAAATTGGACTATAAAAAATCTTTTGGAGCATAAGTAAAGGTTACAGTTAGTAGTCCAAGAGGAGAAGACCCATTGATGTAATGCTTCTCATTTTGGCCAAAAGAAATTAGACCTACATATTATCACCTTTGATTGCAAGGTAGTGAAAAGGGAGTTTATCTCTAGAAGGTTAGCTTCCAAATCTAAAGGATGCTCCAATTATTCAACAATGTATAGACCTGGAGTGTTTTGGATTTGTTTTGCTGAAGGGGAAGGTTTCCAAGTCATTGCATATGTGAATCAAGTTGTTGTTCCTTTTGGTGTTTTGGGATCAAGAGCTCCACCCCGCAACACAAAATTCAAGACTACAATTGAGTTCCTTTTAATGTGAAAATCTTTGATATGGATATGGTTTTGTAGTACCCTTCCCTCATATTGCAGGCTTTGAAAAAAGACAAGGAAATCCCATTTTACCCTGATGCTTTGTTTTAGTATTTTGACTGTGTTTGAGCTCCTTATCCAAAAGGTTGAGGTGCTCCCATTTAAATGTTTAATAAACATTTTAAATGACCTCTACTCGCACCCAAGCTAAGGTGTATACATTTTAGGTACGAAAGAAAAGGAGGGTGTATTTTAATAGGAAGGCAACTAGATATGTTTCAGAATTGAACCACCATCCACAACCAAAAGATATGAAACAGAGCATATAGAAAATAAAGGCAACAAAGAGGCAGGGGGCTTACAAGACAACCCAAGAGCAAGCCTCCAGACACAACGACCATATTCACCTTAATCAATTAATATAATGGTTGTTGAATGGAAACAACATTAGTTGAATCCTTGCGCGCCCCACAGGAATATCCAGGCAAATATCCACAAGTATGGGCAAAGAAGGACCCCAACCAAGGATGTGATCACACTGAGGCCCAAAACCCCCTTGACCTGGAACCCCGAGGGCACCAGCATCAAATCCCATCTGCTTGGTGGCTCCATGTCTATCGTAGCAAGAAGACAAAACCCTAGCCATCACTCCTCACCAATGCAACATTACCCTAGCCATCAATCCTCACCAATGCAACTTATAATGTTTAACTCTGTAAAACAAATATTTATTTTTCAATATTATTGCAAAAAATATTTTTCAAACATTTGATTGAACCATAATTTGAACGTCTTATTGTAGCATTTGTGCCATGTGGATCACTGCCTCAAATTTATCTACCATAATTTTTTTTATTGTAGTTGCAATATTTATGTCATGAATTTTATATATTTGTAGAGTGATTTTTCATTGTTAAGCTTCATATGAAAACCAACCAAAATTAAAATCTTTGAAAATAGCTCAGACTCGCATATATTTACTCTCAATTACTGCCCACCATAACTTTAAAAAGTATTTGCATAAAAAATAGATAGTAATAAGTTGTAAATATACTTACAATTATTCACATCATTATTTATGTGTTCTTTAGCATTTTAATAAATAAAAGTAAAAATATAAATGTGAAAACTTACTAATAATTACTACCCACCAAAATTTATGCAACACTTAATTACCAATTATTTTTTCATTTCATATATCAATTTACATTTTTTATAAAACATAATTTCCAATTAAATAATAACCACTATACTATCTTTCTTATTTAATTTTGAAAATCTTCTTTCTCAACTCATATTTATTTCTTATGGTAAGAACGCTCCTTATAATATCATAAATACAAATCATTATGCTTCTTCTCTCATGGGGCTTAAATATCAACCTACTTTTATTTTTCAAAATTATCATGATTACAAATAATTATGACTTTAGATACATTGTGACTTTTAATATATATATTTCAATATATGGATTCACTTCGTGAGTTTCGATGCCAATGTTAACATATGAACAGACTGAAGAAAAAGAATCCTAAGGTCCCATTGGAGGGAAGGGAAGTCTATGTTTTTAAAAATTAAAAATAATACACCCAAAGTTTGTCGAATTTTTTCCTAAAATAAGTATGAAAAATGTTTATTTACTTTTGATAGCTTGTGAGATCTATGCTCATTTAAGAAATGTTCAAATATTTTGTAGATGCAAATGATGGAGTTTATGTAATATTTTACTAAGTATAATATTTGTTTAATAATAAAAAATATAAATATAGACTGCAATCATTTTAACTGTTTTTAAATATCTGAAGCCATTTAAAAAGTAATAAAGGCATAATTGTCCATTTTCCACTTTCTTTAATTGGTATATGGTCTATAAAGCACATTTTCCAGATTTGGAATTCTTTTATTTGTGATGATTTGTTATTTTAATAATATCTAATAAAGGCATAATTGTCCATTTTCCACTTTCTTTAATTGGTATATGGTCTATAAAGCACATTTTCCAGATTTGGAATTCTTTTATTTGTGATGATTTGTTATTTTAATAATATCAATTTTAGATAATAAAATTTTATTAAATTAAGAAAAAGAAAAAATAATTTAATTATTAGAGAAAAAGGTTTTCTTTATTAATTACACATGACTTTTGGGGTTAATCAACTTTTCACTGTCTTTTATTATTCGGACATAAATGGAAGACTTTATCTAACCAGAAAAATAAACAGTGTAGAGATGTTCTTGGAAAATTCCAAAGGAAAACCAAAATAATAGGTTAGAAAATCAAATTAAACCATAAAAAAAAAAAAAAAAAAAAATTAAAACTAATTATTTAATTAATTAAATTAATAATTTATTTAAACGTATAAAAACATAAATAATAAAATTAAATTTTTATATAAAATACAAAAATATAGGAGTTTATAGGATGATGATAAACATAAACAATAAAATTAAAAATTTATATGAAATACAAAAATATAAGAGTTTATAGGATGATGATGATGATTATGTCCACTAAGACTAATAAGGTTTATCAAACTTTAAGAAAAGAGATTAACTAAGGCTTTTTAAAATTGTATTTCTATGCTGAAATAGAAAGGAGAGAAGTATCTTGAGATAGCTATAGTTTTCCTTATTGAACAAGTCAAGAAGGTTGGTAGTGTGGTAGATGTTTTGGAAATGAGAACGGATGTGGGTGAACATCGAGCAATCCAAGAGAAAGTGTTTTTCATCTTCAATTCTCTTAGTGTCAGATAGTTGACAAATTCTTTCCTCCCAAGGTGTTTTCGGAATAGACCGCCACTCGGTTTCACTTCAAAACTCATGGGAGTTAGTTCTTATCTTAACAATGTTCATTTTTTTCTTAGCACTTGTTAAGATAGAGAGATAATTCTGGTTAGCGAGAGAGGGGTTGATCGCCTCCTTATAATACCGTAGCTTTCTTTTCCCTTCAATCACCTTATCATCCCATAATTTATCCTTAAAGTTGGAAGTGATAGTATTTTTTATATTATCTTTATTCTTCAAGATGATCTCCTCCTTTAAAATCCAATAGTGGAGCCATGTCTGGGCATCCTTGTGCAAACCTCGCTAAGGTGGGGGTTTTGGTTAGAGTTAAAAGCAATTTTTGGGTATCTCTTGGTATCCATGTTGTAAAGCTTCTTCTTATATATCAATAGTGTCATGCTTTCAATGAGAAACATGCTAGCTTCGATCAAGAGAATAAGATAAAAAGTGTGTGTATATATATTATATATATATATAAACTACTATTATAAAACAATATGTTTTTTAAATGAATAATAATAAATAAACAACGATATGTTATCCATATCAGTAATAAAATGTGGTTTTTTATGTACATATTATTGTATTAATTAAATATGACTACAAATAAATATTATATATTGATAAATCAAAAATTAAATCATTTGAATTACAAATAAATATATAATTAATAATATGAAATAACAAAATGACCATTTGCTAAAAAGTCAATTATGAATAAAAAATGTCAAGAAATTAATTACTAAATTAAATTGAAATTCATTTTGAAGGAATACAAACTCAAAAAATAATAAAATAGAGAGAGAAAAAAAACTACATAAAAATAGTTAGTTTTATATATATATATATATATATATATATATATATATATATATATCCTTACAACCTAATATAGACGAAATAGTCTTTTTCACCTGAATTCATCAAAATCTTGCAATACAATTTCAAGATTTTTTATTGTTTAAAATACATTTTTGAATACATAAATGGATTCAGCACCCTGAAAAACCCCGGGCACTCTAATTATGCAGATTAAACAATTTAAACTCAAGTTTTTAAAAATCTTTGTCGGATTTTGATTAAAATTAACTAGAAAAATGGTTGTGAAAAATGTTATTTCGTCTATAGGTTAGACTACGCCTATAAAAATACCATATCAACAAACTACTATTTAATATAATAAAATTGTAACAAGTTTGACGATTAACAACATCTTTACATCCAGTTTTTGAGGTTGGGTTCGGCTCAGCAGGGTTTGGATTCTCGGCGTTAGGAAATAAAGAAGGAATACATAAAAGCTGAAGGACCAATACTATAATACATAAAAGAAAGCCCTAATTCCCACAGCTCCGATAGGTGCATATGTTCCTTCTCACCCTCTTTTGTTAAATTTTTCTTGTTTACACTACGAGTACTTCCCCTCACATATCTAAGCCCCCCTCTAGCAAAGGAAGACCAAGTAAAATTACTCTAGAGAGTCTTTATGAATACATTAAAGCTTTAGACAGATGAAAGGAAGAAAGGGAACACCAATTTAAAATAGAACTGACGACATTGCTCGAAAACAATCACAAATCACTAGAAAATAGAATAATCTCGCTTGAGAATGAACTCCAAGGAATGAAAGGTAGGATTCAAGAAATAGAACACAGTAAACAATCAATGATGAAAGAAAATGACACCCTGAAAAGTGAGATTAAAAATCTAAAAGAACAACTAAATAATAGCCCGGCCCTAAATAAAACAGAGAGTAAATTAGATATTAAACCCATAAAAGAGGAAATTAACAAATTGATTGAACTCGACCATGAGCATCATAAAAGAGCCTTACACCTTATAATTGTTGGTATAGAAGAACAAAACAATGAGGACACATTAGAAATATTAAAGAACAATTAAAAACAAAATCTCAAATTCAAACAACTTATATCACAGAAGAAATCAGGGTAGGAAAGTTACTTGAGAATAAACATAGACTAATCCGTATTAAGGTAAGTTGCAATGACCACAAATTAGATATACTCAAGAAATCCCTGAGCCTAAAGGGAACCAAAATCTTTATAAATGAAGATTTGATTCCAGAAGACCAAGCTGAACTGAGGAAAGAAGTCCAAAAGTTCAAGGAGGTAATAACAGAAGGGAAATGGGCTATCATTAGGAATATAAAAGCTATTATTCTAGATAGATTCCAAACTACAAACGATAAACAGGGATTAGGATCACTAAGGATCCTCTTCTGGAACTCTCATGGTTTTCCATGGCAAAAAATATCTTATGTTAATTTGGATCCCGAGTGCTATTAACCTTATTTTTCTAGTTCAGACTTGGGAACATGATGAATCTAGGATTCCTCACCTTGATGGATTCATTCTTTGGTTTGCTTGGAATAAGAAATCCTCCCGAAGGGGGATTGGTGGTATAGTCTATTATATTAAGAACATTGTTTCTTCTCACATCCAACTTCATACTTTCAACCCCTTCAATCAGTGTTCTGCAACCAAAATATCTTATTCTTCCTCCAATAGGATTTTTCTTGCAATCTGCTATTTCGCCCCTATCAACTCTACCTCCTATAAGAAAAACAACTTAGATAAGAATTTTCCTTTCACTACCTTAGAAAAAGACATTCATAACCTGAGGAACGAAGGTAATATCCTTTTTCTTGGGGACTTCAATGCTAGAATTGCTACCAACCAAGCTATTATGTTAAGTAACCACTCTAACCCTAACCCCTTGTGGCTTGATGAAGATGATGTCATAGCTACTAGACTCAAGAGAACCTCTGAAGACAGAACTGAGAACTTATTTGGCACCGAGCTCCTCAAGATTTGTAGCTCCCATGACTTGATTATCTGTAATGGTATTAGCAAGTGGCCTTCCTCTGGCCAAATGACTTGTTTACATGGGTTGGGCAGTAGTGTTGTGGACTATGTGATTTCAGACACCTATGTCCTTAACCATATTACCAACTTTGAGCTTCTTAATGATTTTGAACTTGACTCTGACCACCGGCCTTTGTATTTAACCCTCAATCTAGTTATGCATACCAGCCACATGCAGGATACCAGTGAAATCCAAAGACACACTTGTTTCAATCGGAATAATACATACCTTTTATTAAAGGAGTTAAATAGAGATTTAAGTTCCCTGACTTATAATAACAATATTGATCAATTTATCACAATTTTACTACTACCCTTTCCACTACCATTAACAAGTTCTCTACTGAGGTTTCATATAAGAAGATCAATAGAACTTCCAACCCTTGGTATGACAAGGACTGCAAGAGTGCCAGGAAAACTATTCGTGACACTCCTAACAAGACTGTAAAGCTCCAAAATATTATTATATACAAACCCCTCATTAAAGAGAATAAGCAATCTTATATTAATAAGAGACAAGAGCATCTTCTTCACCTCTCTAAAGTTGCACCTTGAAAATTTTGGTGGAATGTGCTTGTTCGTAAATCTAAAGATAATAATTCAATCCCCTTAGAAAAGTGGGAAATCTATCTTAAGAAGTCGTATGACTCACCAGACACCATGGAAAACATCGTTAGCACTCCTATTAAGGAAGATATATTTTCTTTGGAGGACGTTGAGTCTTGGATTAATAAGCTCGCTAGGGGGAAAGCTAAAGACATTGAAGGATACCAAGATGAGATCTTAAAGCTGGGAAGATCTATCCTCATTCCTCATCTTCATAAGCTTCTCAATTTGGCTGTAAAGCATGGCTTCCCTAAGCCTTGGACGCAAAGCCTTATTGTTCCTATCTTCAAAAATGGGGACAAAACCATTCCCGCTAATTACAAGACCATTATGATTAGCCACATCTTAGCTAAGCTTTATGGTCTCATTTTGGAAAAGAATATTAGCCATTGGCTTGAAAGCCACGGTAAAAGAGCTAAAGGGCAAGTTGGTTTTAGGAGATACCACTCGACTATCGACCATCTCGTCACTCTCAGGATCATTGCCAAGGAATGTCACAATAGTAAAGCTAATATATTTTGTTGCTTTGTGGACTTTAGAAAAGCCTTTGACACTCTTCCTCAGGATAAACTTTGGAAAAGGCTTGATGAGATCATGATTCCTCCTGAGTTGAAGATTGTTGTGATTCACCTCTACGAGAGAATTGTTGCTAAGATTAAAACCACCGAAGGGTGATATAAAGATATTAAATGCAATATCAGGGTTAAGCAAGGGTGTCACCTTTCCCCTACCCTTTTTGGCATCTACATCGATAAGTTAGAGGAGTGTCTGGAAATCGCAAGGTGCAAACGAACTAAGCTTGCTGGTATTACCATCACTCTTCTCCTCTACACCGATGATATTGTTCTTCTTACTAGAAGGCATGAGGACTTGAAAAAGCAGCTTAAGATTTTTCATGACTATTACTCCAAGATGGGTATGACGATTAATACCGACAAGACTAAAATCATGATAATTAAATACAAAAAGACCACCCATGGAATTTTCGCCTATGATGATAATTGCTTGGAACAAGTCTCTTCTTAAAAATATTTGGGTATTGAAATCCCTTATCAACTTAACTGGAACTACAACATTGAGAAAAGGATTATTGGAGGCTGGAAAGCTTATTATGCGCTTGAAAACAATTGTAAGGTTGTTGATCTTTGTATTTGGAGTAAAAAAAGGTTCCTCTTTGAGACCCTTGTCACCCCTGTTGTCCTATATGGTTGTGAATTCTGGGGTTGCAGTATATCCAGAGAGTCTTGGAGAAAGATTGAGATGATCCAAAAGAAATTCATAACCTACAACCTCAAGATCAAGGGAAATACCCCCTATCCTATCCTCTTGATCGAAGTTGGCCTCTCCCCTATTGAAAGCAAGGCTATGTTTAAATATCTAATGTATAAGAAGAAGCTTTACAACATGGAATCCAAGAGGCTTCCTAAAATTGCTTCTAACTTTAGTCAAAACCCCCACCTTCGCCTCAAGCGTGGGTGGCATAAGGATGCCCAATCTTGGCTCAACCACTAGGGGATAAATGAGGAGATCATCCTAGGAAGCACAGATAGTGTCAAAGATACTATCACCTCCAAATTTAAGGATAAGTTATGGGATGATAAAGAGATGGAGGATAAAAGGAAGCTAAGATATTATAAGGAGGTGACCAACCCCACCTTGGAGAACCAGAGTTGTCTTTCTATTTTGATTAGCTCGAAGAAAAATATTAACATTGCTAAGATTAGAACTAACTCTCATGAATTTTTGAGTGAAACCGGACGATGGTCTACTCCCAAGACTCCCTGGGATGATAGAATTTGTCAGCTTTGCGATACTATAAAGGTGGAGGATGAAAAGCACTTTCTTTTATATTGTCTGGCCCTTACTCACATCCGCTCTCATTTCTCTAACATCTGTCACACTTCCAATCTTCTTGACTTACTTAGTCATCCCAACTATAGTGATCTTGGTGCGCTTCTTTCCCTTCTTTTCAAGTAGAGAAATAAGATTCTAAAGAATTACAATTAGATTCTCCTTCTTAAGGTTCGATAGACCACATTGGTCTTAGTAGACGTTAATCATCATCATCGTCATCTTCATATATATGTATATATATATATAAAGGGAGAAGACACATAATAATAAATGAAGTCAAGACGAGGAAGAATTATCTTCAAGAAAAAGATATTAGGATGAAAGGATAGGAATCCAGTTGTTGCTTATCTTCCACCCACCGTCCCTATTCAGATTGCTAACATGCTTCACAATTTCTATAGCCTCCTCGAACTTCCTATGATGGAAGTAATCAATCTTGGCAATGACTTGGGACTCCTCAATACATATGTGGTGTTTAGATTTTTTAGCATGCTCTGTTATGGAAGAAGAGCAGGATCTGTTATGCTTGATGTTTGTTGCGTGCTCTTGACTTCTCTGCTTGGTAGAGCAGTCGGTCTCTCTAATGTAGGGCGTTCCATTCGAGAAAGGGATAAAGTAAACACCCTTAATATCCTTAGGGTCCGCATGGTATTTGAATGGTCAAAGGGAGCTACAGATGGTGTTAAGATGCTTAAAGGCATCGTGCAACTTATTCTTATTAATAATGCAAGCAATCTAGTTGTCAGTGGTACCGAGAATGAAAGGAAGATGCACATAGTTAACAAAATAAATGGGATCCTTTTTTTGCTTTGGTCCTTTGCTACCTTTTTGGAAAACTCTGAGACCTAGGTGTCTACTATAGCCATTATTTAAAAAAAAAAATAGGAGATGGGATTTTTCACCTTCAAAATGACTCTCATCATAAATCCTTAGAGCTCAGGTAGCTAGTGTGTTGAGGACACCAAAATTTTGTGTCAGATAATGATGAAAACTTGCATGAAGATATTGCTTAGTGTGATATTTTTTTACGAAAAACTTGGTGAGAAAACGAACCATCTCCTTTCTTAGAGATAAGAACATCAAGGAAAGGAAGGTTATCATTAACTTCTGTCTCCATTGTGAACTTGATGGAGTCAGTTTAATTGTTAAGATGCAAAAGGAAAGGATCCAAATTGTCATGACCACGAGGCGAATTGATGAAGGCATCATCAACAAAACTCTTCCAAAGCTTAAGGTGAAGCAAAGCATAAGCCAATGCTCTAGTTTCAAATTCTTCCATGAACAAGTTCGTAACAACCGAGGAGAAAGAAGAACTCATGGCTACTCCACAAGCATGTTCATAGAATTCACCTTGGAAATTGAAAAAAATGGAGGTAAGGCATAGATCGACCAACTTGGCAACAGTATGTGATTAATAACCTCCATCACTTCATTAATAGGGATATTATTATAGAGAGAGACAATGTCAAAGCTAACAAGAATATCCCTAGGATCAAGCTTAATACCCTTAAGGTCATTAACAAAGGAAGCAAAGTCCTTAATGAAGGATTTGGTAAGGCCAACAAGGGGCCTGAGCTTCTGCGCTAAGAACTTAGCCAGAAGATAAGTGGACCCACCTATCGTGTTGATAATGGGCCTAAGGGGGGGCCCATCTTTATGGATTTTGGTAATCCCATAGATCCTAGGGGTGATGGGGTTGGGGATGTTACTAGAATTAATAGCTAGCGCAACCTCTTTCGAGATTTTCTTAATAGGGCTCTTATTTAACTTTCTATAGTTACCACTATTAAGAAGGTGATCCATCATTTTGTTCTGGTAATCAACTCTATCTAGGATCACTGCATCCCCACCTTTATCTGCTTTTAGAACAACAACATCAAGGTCATTGTTCAAGGCTCTCAGAGCTTGAAATTCTTGCTTAGTGATATTGTTGCTCTTGGGAGGCCTTGATTTTCTAAGCACCATAGCGCAATATTTCCTAATGGATTGCTTAATGTTATCAGACAAGTCTTTGATCCCAAATTCAATATTGGAAGCAATATCTTAAATTGAATTTTTTTTTTTTAACTTTTTAGGTTTTTTTTTGGTAGAGATCTTTTTGAATCATAAGTTTGAGTCGTGCCTAGAATTTTTTTCAATAGGTTCATTCCTTTTATGTATGCAAAAACTTATTTTAAATAGCAAGAAATCACAATCTCACTAAAACTTATATGATCAAATTTCTATAAAACGGACAGAAAAAAACTTAATAATTATGTCAAAAGAACTTAACTCAAGTGGTATGGTTCACAATTTGTGTCCCCAGTGGTGTGGCTTCAAGTCTCTAGAGACATTTTCACCCGTGTGACATTTATGAAATAGCTCTACTAATGGTGGAATAGTGGCAACTGTTTCTACGAAGTTACCAATTGTGCCTAATGGAATGTAAGTTACCAATTGTGCCTAGTGGAATGTACTCATTACTGTTAAAAAATAATAATAATATTATCAAAAAAATATATTTAATGTAATAATAAATATGATTAAATTAATAATTTTTTTTGAAATTAATTTTCTTTTATTTAAACAATATATTACAAAAACTTTGTACCAACTTATTAAATACACTTTACTTTATCTCTACAAAATATTTCAATGAAATAATAAAACTTGTTTAAAATTTAAAAATTCCTTATAGAATTTTCAACTTCACCATCTTCTCATTTACATAGTGTTTCATATTAAACAGTGAGAAAACTTATCAAAACTCAATTGTCAAACTAGCAATTGTGCCTAATGGAATGTACTCATCAGTGTTAAAAAATAATAATAATATTATCTAAAAAAATAATATTTAATTTAATAATAAATATGATTAAATTAATAATATTTTTTTGAAATTGTATTTTTTGAAATTAATTTTCTTTTATTTAAACAATATATTACAAAAACTTTGTACCAACTTATTAAATACACTTTACTTTATCTCTACAAAATATTTCAATGAAATAATAAAATTTGTTTAAAATTTAAAAATTCCTTCTAGAATTTTCAACTTCACCATCTTCTCATTTACATAGTGTTTCATATTATACAGTGGGAAAACTTATCACAATTCAATTGTCAAACTAGCAGTGGGGACAACCATCGCTATATTTTATCCATTAATGTAGGTTGACTCCCTAAGGGAAGGCTTTACCTCTAGGCCTTCGGCCACTAACTTGTTTCCTTATGTTCAAGGAAAACAAACTCTTAGCTAAACAAAAGCAATTTTAGGACATACTCTAGGCCCCTCTCAATATATTATATTAATAAAATCATAAAAATAAAAGAGAAAATATTAAACATTTAAACGTATATAAAAGATAAAACATATAAAAAACATATCTAGCCTTTAAGTTTTTTTAACATATACATGAAAATTATAAACATTTTTTTCTTTTCTTTTTTAGTAAGCCATTCATATTATTTTGAAAAACACTAATACAAATAGTTATATTTTGTTATTAGTTTACCATTTGGAAAATAAATAAATATAAATAATATAAATTACTCATAAATATTTGGTAAAATAAATTAAATCGTAAATAAATAAAAATAATAATATAAATTACTCATAAATATTTGGTAGAATAAGTTAAACTAGATTTAATTGAAAAATTAAACTATAAACTAATAACATTAACAATAAAAAAAAATTCTACTATTTTTTTATTTTTATTTTATATTCATTACTCATCACGAGAAAGAAAAATTAAAAATTAAAAAATATTGAATTTTACCATTAATATATTTTGAAGACCAATAAATTTATAAGCAAGGCAAATAATTCCCAATTTTTTAAAATTCAATAAATTAATATGGTTCCAAGTCAATGTTAATCCTTATTATCATCAACATACATACTTTTTAAAATTCAATAAATTAATATATTCTAAGTCAATGTTAATCCTTATTCTCATCAACATACATACAAATGCAATAAAATTTATATATTAAATTTTTAAACTTAATAATTTCAAATGCTAAACCTTATATATTAAATTTATAAATTATAAAAATTTCCTCTCTACAATAGGTAAGAGCTAACCAGCCTGCTATAGGGCATTAGATGCCTGGTTAGCTGCACTCTCGATGTCCCTATAACACACACGCATTATTTTTTATTTACAAAGTCACCACACGCGTGTGTTATTGGGATATTGAAGGCGCAGCTAACCAGACATTTAATGCCCTATAGCAAACTGATTAGCGCTTACCTCTACAATATACTGGAAAAAAATGTTCCACTAATTGTGTTAAAATTTAAAAAAAAAACATTTTCTAAACAATAAAGGTATAATTTCTCTTATTTCCCCGATTGGAATATGGCCATCTTACTTTATGAAGCGGGTTCTACTTCAATCTACACACGACAATTTGAGATTGCGGATTAAGATGAAGGCAATTTTGGAATATTGATTATGTTAAAGAAAAACATATTAATATGAGATATATTGGTGAATTAAAAAATAAATAGATTTAATTTTTGGTGGTTAATTAAGTTGGTGGAGTTTTTGTCATTAAAGTATTTATGTTGTTTAAAGGTTACGGTCAGTTTTTCGATATTTTTGAGAGTTCAGTTTTCTCGATACTTTCGAGGTCAAGTTCTGTTGTTGAGTCGGAAAGTCGACAAGAAATGATCATTTTCGATAAATCTGCCTAGTACAATTACCGTGGACATAGTAATCACCGATCTCCAAAGACTATATATATATATATATATATATATAGATATATATTATTTTTATTATTTGTGATCATTAATTTCCTAGGACAGCAAGCCACATTTTTATAATGAAAATTGTAATTATACGGATAGGTGCAAGGCAGAATAGTCCCCACTGCTCAAATTCTAAATTATGGTTTGGAAAAAATTACATAGGCACAAGGAATTGGATAAATTTTGGTGAGCAGTAACCACTAGTGAGTCTACATATTTACAGTTTTACTTTTACATAAATGTTGAGGAAAACATAAATAATGGTGGGTAGTAACTGGTGGTAAGTATTTATTTACATCTTATTCTTATTCATTTTATGCAAAGACTTTTTTAAATTATGGTAGAAAGTAATTAACGGTAAATATGTTATTTACTTGAGTATGACTAATTTTCAAGGATTTTATTTTTCTATGGCTTTCTTGCAAAGCTTAAGAATGAAAAAATGCTACTAAAAATCATGAATGAATATTGCCACCATTTCCATAAATTATGACATAAAATATGTGAGGTAGCTATCCACATGACATTATATTATGCAAAGGCTAATAAGGCTTTCAAGTTATGGGCCAATCAATTGTTTGAAAAATAGTTTTTTAATAATATTGAAAAATAAATATTTATTCCCCGATGGGGGCGATGAACATAGAGAACGACAATCAACATAGGGCATTCAACCCCCACACACTTGGCAATTGAATGGAGCATCTCGAGGAAGTATTTATGGATGCGGGTCTGGCGAAGCTTCACGAAGGAACAATGGTTATATGGCTCATTTGGATCCTGACAAATAGTAACGAATGGTCTTTTGGCATGGGCAAAGCGCTGATGGTGGTTAACCTGTTTTATTATTCGCAGGGTGGCTTCTTGGTTTAGCCACACCTCGCCTCCCTACCTGCATTGACTTTAGAGTTCTCTAATGCTCACGACTGTTGGTTCAAATTTATAGTCTCGAACCCTAGCCCTTACGCATCTCGTAGGGACAGTGATGAAAGATAGGACGACATAGGCATTGTTGCTCCAGAACTGGCTGCAAGCGCTCCTTCTTCTCTTAGGGTTCAAGTATTTCTTGCCAATTTTATGTGTTTGTACATGTGGTATTTCATTGGTCGGCTTTTTGTTGAATGTTGTGGTAATTGGTGGAGGTTGGCAATGGTGAATTATGGTGTTGAAAGTTGTGACCTTACGAGTGCTTGTTTTTTGTGCATGGCAAACAGGAGTAGGGCCATATCTAAGAATTTTGTGGAGTTGGGAGAGCAAAGGGTTTGATCGTCGAACCACACTTTGGAGGAAGGCAATTGTAACATTTTTTTTGTTGGTTCAAAGGGTGGTGGGTTGGCTTGAGCATGAGGTGGAGAGAGTCAGTGGGTGTTCTAGGTGTGGTAGCCAACGTGGACAGTCGGGTCCGCTGGCAATCCCTTTTCGTTGAAGGTGGTGTATCAGGGTACAACCTATGGTGTGCAAGTGGTGAAACGATTGGGAGCCGCAATATGTAGAGGCAAAGAGGAAGAGAAAGGAGGGGTGTTGGTAGGAGAGGCTAGCGAAAAATTCATCACGGGGAGCATTGGGGCTTTGTGGAAGAAGTAGATCAGTCGAGAGACTAGTCACCGAGATGGGTGCTCTTACTACCACCTTTTAATTCCTTGGAAGCGCAACTCCACCAAGTTACAGTTCTTAAAGAGAAGCTGGCTCGAGATCACCACAATGATAGAAATGAGGTCATTGCCTTCATCATTGACCTCTAACACAACCAGTGGCAAATGTTGGACTAAATGGCCTCCCTCCGTCTTGGGAAAAAGAGGCTGCAAGAAAGTCTAGATTGTCTTGAAGGATGAATGACATATATGGAAGTCCATGTACATGAGGCATTCCACTAGGAGCGTGGTAACAGTCTGGAGGACTAGGATGTCAGTAATATGGAAAATTGAAGAATGGTAGTTGGGTGCATTTGGATATTGTTGTACTTTTGGTCTCTCTGAGAAATTTATGTTTGGGCAACCAACTTTTGGCTATTTTTGTTAACTGTTTTTTGTATATACCACCTGACCAACAAATCTAATAGGAATGAAGTCAATGATTGTCTAAAGCGAAATACATCAAGATGTAATATTTTTTTGAATGAATGAATATATATATATATATATATATATATATATAGATATATATATATATATATATATATATATATATATATATATATATATATATATATATATATATATATATATATATATATAATTTTAAACATTATAAATTGCATTGGTCAATGCTAAACTAATAGTGGTCAATAAGCAAATTGATTGCTAGAGTCTTGCCTTTGCAGAGACTAAAAATGTTTCTATACTTTTAATTTAATTATCAATAATTATTAGATGGGTGGTGGGGATTTAACCTCCATGGAGTACTCTAAAATATTCTCAGCAGTATACATAAATCAAAAGTTGAGATTTATTTCCAATGTATTTATGTCATTTTTTAAATTAATTAATTAAAAAAAATGTGACATGAACAAGTGGCATATGAAATGAGTTATGGTTTTTTGAGCATGTGGTATTTATAAGCTATTGTATTGGTCCATTGTCTTGTAACAAAGTCTATCTCATAGATAAAAATCATGTTTCGTGTTCTTTGAAATTAATAATAATAATAATAATAATAATTTAAAATTAAGCTATAATTTAGTTAGTTTTATGGTCTTTTTAATTTTAACAAAGTGAGATGTATTATGAAGTAAGTGCTTTGATGTGTCTATCACATTTACCACACATTTAATTGTGCAAAAAATGAAAATACAATTAAAAAAATAAAATAAAAATAAATAAATAAAATTAATAATTATGATTAACTATGATTAATAATTAAATCAGGCTATATCCATCTTAACTCCATATCATCGAATCACTTGAGGTGCAAACATATTTTAGAGTGAAGGCAATTTGATCCCTCTAGGTGCTTGGTAGATCTGGAATTAAGATGGATCTAGGTTGGTTTATATAGTTGTGCTAATATAATTTATGATGAAATTTGGTGCAACTTTTTTTTGCTAGGTTATGTGAATCCTAAGATGAGTAGCCGCTACCCAGGGCATCTAAGCCATTAAAATCACCCAGGATCACACCTAGTTGGGCCACACCAACCCTTAGCAATAGCATGGTTGGATTTTTTCCCACGAAGTTTTGATTCAGTGACATTTACACCACAAAGTACCTTAACCAAACACCCTTTCATCATTTGCTCTATGCCCCGTTGGCTAAAATTTTGTGCAACTTAACTAATAGATAAAACAACTTTTTTCAGCCAAATTCGAAAATACAATTTCAAGCAAGATTTTGTTTTTTTGTTGTTTAATATTTCAAGCAAGATTGTATTTTTTTGTTGTTTAATAAGTTAGATAGATTCAATGCCCTCAAAAAATCCCTACCACAAAGTACTTTAACCAAACACCCTTTCATCATTTGCTTTATGCCCCGTTGGCTAAAATTTTGTGCAACTTAACTAATAGATAAAACAACAATGGGTGGGATCAGGAGGCATTTCAGATCATCGGCCAATCTTCTTGGAAGCAGAAGACATAACCCATAAAATCAAGAGCCCCTTCAAATTTAATGCCTCTTGGTTACAAGATCCCTCTTACATACAATTGGTGCATAATTATTGGCAATCCAATGCCATCAGAGAAGAAGAGGACATCTCAGTGGGCTTTGTAAGGAAACTCACAGAACTCAAACAGATCACCAAGAACTGGGCACACCAAAAGCGCATTCAGGACAACCTGACTTTAAAGGAGGCTGAAAGGGTCATTGCAGAACTTGAAGAAACATCAAATGGGACTCACTTATCCCCTGAAAGCAAGGAGAATTATACCTCCCTTATTGCAAAGCGCACACAAATCCTGAAGGAAAGGGAAGAAAGCTGGAGACTTAGGAGCAGAGCTATATGG
This sequence comes from Pinus tabuliformis, assembly GCA_031772625.1. Lineage (NCBI taxonomy): Eukaryota > Viridiplantae > Streptophyta > Pinopsida > Pinales > Pinaceae > Pinus > Pinus tabuliformis. The sequence continues at coordinate 161,366,622 of CM062818.1, forward strand.
CTTACCGAAGGAGATGCAAATACCAAATTTTACCACAAGTTTGCAAATGGACGTAAGGTAATAAACACTATCTGGGAATTAAGGAATGATCGAGGGGTCACTGTCTCCACTCAGCGGAATCTGGCCAGTCTGGCTACAGAGCATTTTAAAGGCATATATAAGGCCCCTGTTGAAGCCAACATCTTGGAAATCATGAGAGTGGCTGAACTCTTCCCCATATACATTGAACAGGACGATGCTGAGGAACTGCAGAAGGAAGTGACAATGGCAGAATTGGAGGCTACGCTGAAATGGTTCAAAAAAGATAAGAGCCCTGGACCTGATGGATGGACCATTGAATTTTATCTAGCTTTCTTTGATCTCTTGGGTAATGACCTCCTGAATATAGTTGAAGACAGCAGAAGAAGAGGTCGTATATCCTCAGCCATTAAATCCACTTTCATAGCCCTCATTCCCAAATCGAATGCCCCATGTTCCTTTGATGACTTCCGTCCCATATCACTCTGCAACTGCCTCTACAAGATTATCGCTAAGACCATCGCTAACCGTCTAAAGCCCATTCTATCACAACACATATCTGCTGAACAATTTGCATTCCTGCACAATAGACAGATCCATGAGGCCATTGCTACTGCCCAAGAGATCATGCATACCTTGCAGATTAAGAAACAAAAAGGAATGATCCTTAAAGTGGATCTGTCCAAGGCTTTTGATAGAACAAACTGGCTATACTTACGCCTGTTGCTCACTCACCTGGGCTTCCCATATGACTTCATCAAATGGACCATGAGCTGCATCACTGATGTATCCTACAGTGTATTACTAAATGGTGAAGCTACCTCCTTCTTCACTTCAGAAAGGGGTCTCAGACAAGGATGTCCACTCTCCCCACTGCTATTTTTACTCATTATGGAAGGGTTGAGTCGAGTTATATCATCTGCATGGGATAGACATCAATTAGCTAGTATTAAACTTGCAGACAACCTATTCCTCACTCACCTTTTATTCGTTGATGACATCCTGATTTTTCTGAATGGTAGTATTGGGGACTCCTCTATACTCCATAACTCATTTCTACTCTTTCAGCAAGCTACTGGTATGAAGATTAACAACAATAAATCCACCATCAGTACATTTGGTTGCTCTATCAATGAAATAACTTTTGCAAATCAGCGTTTCCCCTTTAACATCTTGACCTTGTCAGAAGGTATTAAATATCTTGGTTTCAGACTGAAACCTAATGGATACAGAATTGCTGATTGGTTATGGCTCATAGCCAAGGTGGAAAAGCGGCTACAGGTATGGTACCACCGATACCTCTCTCGAGCCGGCAGACTGATACTTATCAAAGCAGTGATTGAAGCCACACCAGTATACTGGATGGCTCTCACATGGATTCCCAAGGGCATACTTAACAGGTTACAACATATATGCAGTAGATTTCTTTGGAAGGGCCACCAACCCGGCAGAATTTTTTCCTGGGTGAAATGGGATACCATTGCAAAACCAAAACGCTGGGGGGGTTGGGGTATCAAAAGGCTCGACCTCTTCTCCAAGGCACTGGCTGCCAAACTTGGATGGCAACTCCTCACCACTGATGGACTTTGGACCAGGGTAGCTTATGCAAAATATATCAGGCCTTTGAATGTATTGGATTGGATATGCAGACAACAGGGAACAATTCATAACATATCCATCATATGGAAAGCTGTCATTGGCACTTTACCCTTATTACGAGAAGGCTTAACTTGGCGCATCAAGGCGGGTAATGCGGTTCGAATAGGTCGGGACCCATGGGTTGGGTGTGGAAACACTCACAGACTCCCTGATGATCTCATTGGACATCTTAATGACAGAGGAATCATCTACATAATGCATATTGGCGACCAAGCAAACTCCTCCTTTCTCCATCAAGCCTGGATCAGTGCACAAGCTTTAGATATTCCGGTACAGTGGCACAATGAATGGGCAGAGTACACGGATGCGCTCACTCAAGCTCATATCAGACTTACTGAAGCACCTGACGAAATTATTTGGGCTTTTGCTAAACATGGAGCATATACCCCGAAGCTTGGCTACATAAAACTCATGGAACTTCATAAGCCTCAAATCATCCATCCCACATGGAAGGCATTATGGAAACTCAAATCCCCCCCGCGTACTCGATTGCTTATGTGGAACGTCCTCTTTGATAAAGTACCTACGGGCACCAATCTTATGAAGAGATCCTTCCACGGACCCTTCCGCTGCCATCTCTGTCAACAGGAGGAAGAAAGCACTAATCATTTATTTTTGAACTGTAGCATTGCATTACAACTTTGGCATGGCCTCACTTCCCACCTCCCGCAACTGAAAAACTGGCACGGACACAGCTTAATGGAAGCGTGGGAGAATTGGAATCAGGAACATTCGGGGAAGGCCATCAATATCCCTCTTCTTACATGTTGGGCAATCTGGATTGCCCGGAATCAGGCTATCTTCAATCTCAGAGCCCCCCATTGGCCCACTATCCTTCTACATACCATTGCGGATTATAACATGATTCCCGAGGATGATACCACAGGCCCTGCACGCATTATTAAACCACTGGAAATTGACAAGTCCAGACCATGGGCTTTTTTTGATGGTTCTGCACAAGATGAGGGCTGTGGGGGAGGAGCAGTACTACATCTCAATGATACACACAGCTACAAAATTCAAATTTTCTTAGGCAGAGGAACTAATAATTACGCTGAACTGTGCACTGCCAAGCATCTCATACACTTTGCCATACAAAAACATTGCAGACATCTCCAGCTGTTTGGGGATTCCAAAATAGTTTGCAATTGGCTGTCTGATGCATCTCATTGTCATGCATTTTCATTGAGACATATATTAGATGAGGCAAAGAGACTGACTACTTCCTTTGAATCATTTGCTTGTCGTCACATCTACAGGGAACAAAACACCATCGCAGATCAACTCTCCAAAGAGGCAGCGCACAGACAAGGAGACAATTGGCTGATACAGGAGGAAATCGAAGGGTCATTTTATCAGCATTATCATCGACCCTTTGACGATCAGATGGATAACGGGCTATAAAGCCCACGTACAGATCTCTTTTTGTTTTTTTGTTTGTCTATAGCTATATATATCACTCTTTGATTAGAACAACACAACACTTTTCTTTGATATAACAACATATATATGGCTCTCTGCGTAGAGCATTAGACTCTTATTTTGAACACTGCTAGTGTACAGTTTTGGACTGCTCCCTACGAGGAGACAATCTGCTGATTTTTGTTTATACAGTACCACAGACTGAACTTGTTAGGCAATGTTGCCTATATATGAATGCTTCGACATATACAAAATGTAATTTCTTAACTTTAATAGAAATTACGACTTTTTCCCAAGAGAAAAAAATAGATAAAACAACTTTTTTCAGCCAAATTCGAAAATACAATTTCAAGCAAGATTGTGTTTTTTTGTTGTTTAATATTTCAAGCAAGATTGTATTTTTTTGTTGTTTAATAAGTTAGATAGATTCAATGCCCTCAAAAAATCCCTGGGACACTTGAATTTTGCATATTAAACAACTTAAACTCAATTTTTTTAATTTAAACTCAATTTTTTTTTAAAATTACTCAAGAATTTTGATTAAAATTAACAAAAAAATATTAGGGAAAAAAAAAAATCATTTCATCTATTAATTAAACTATGCTATAAAATTTAATTATATAAAAATAAATATATTTCTTTACTTTATTATACCTTGCCTTTGACTGGTTATTAATTTGTCTTTTCCCAAAATTTTATAGGGCTTATGCATAGTTTAACATTAGGAATTCAATTTTTGTTTTTTTTTTATTATTATTTAAAAATTTATTTATAAAGTGATTGGTTGAGGTTTTATTATGAGTTTTTAGTAACTTTCATTTCTATTAGTTACTAACTTTTTGTTTTTAGTTTTATTTCCTTTTTATTTAACTTTTTGATTTTTTTTCTATTATTAATATTTTCATGAATTATAATTTTTTCGTAATATTTTCAATTTAAAATGATATATTGTTATATTAAAAACATATTTTAATAGATTTAATTATAAACAATTATATATATTAATAAAAATAAAACAAACACACATAGATATATGTTTATTAATATAAATAATATTAGTCAATCATATTTCTTAATGTTTAAAGATGATATTCAACAATACAATATTTTATTAATTATTTTATTTTTGTGATAAAATCTTTGTCTTTATTATCTTTTTGTCTAATTAAACTATATATAAATTAAACTACAAGTACTAGCTATTATATAACCTTTATTTATTAAATTACATAAAATACATAAACTTTATAAAAAAAATCCATAAATAATCATTATTAAAATAAAATAAAAAACAATATATAAAATATGACATCAAAACCATTAACCATATCACTATAGTATTAAAATAAAAATATCATTACATCAATTTATAAATGATTGAAAGTGATAAATAACCTTATCCGAGAGGAAATGTGTTAAAACTATAAACAATATTTTGATGTGACTTTTACGAATGGCATGTTATTAACTTTAATGTACCGAACATTTGGATTTAATTCACCGTCACGATAAGCAATCAGTCTTACGATTGAAGTTATGCATATGCGAAGTTTTTAGTATACAGAAAGTTTTATAATTTATAATTTAGTTTTACAATTTACAATGGTATTTTGTTTTTTATTTTTATTATATTATATAGGAAAATCTATATTATATTTTTTAATTATTATTTTTATTTAATTTTTACTATTTAGAAGTTTTATGAGAATTTTGTTTTTAATTTCAAAATTTTTTATTATCAATAATATTATAAGTATGTTTAAAATTTAATAAAATATTTTTTATTATTATTTTTTAATAAAAAATTGTAATTAAATTTATAAAGTTATTTACATTTTATAAATATGGATTTGTAATATTAAAAGATTTTTTATTTTGCTAACCCAATTGGTATAGTTGTTTTTCTTGATTGCATAAGTATCTTAAAGTTATTAATATTTATCAACCATGCTACTTTAAGACTTAAAACTATGAAATAATATGTAGCTTTTTTAATTAATAAGAAAATAATTAAAAATATATTTTTTTATACATAGTAATATAATTTTATAATAAAACTTAAATTAAAATTATATTTTTTTAAATAATAAGAAAATAATTAAAGAATCAATTTTTTTCATACATCTTGCAATTAAAGAAGACAAGAATTGATAGCGGAGCAGAGCGGGAGCCTGGAGCAACCTTCACGAGAGGAACCAGTTAGCGGGAGCCTGGTGCTGCCCCCGACCGGTAGAAGGAAGCCAGGGGAGCGCGCAAAGACACAGCCAACCTCGAGACTGATCGAAGCTTCAGAGCCATGGCCCCAGGAGGGGGCCGAGAAAAGGAAACTCCCTTGCCACCAGAGATAGCCACATTCCGGGATCTGGTTGCAGCTTGCAATAAAAGGCCAGCATCTGAAAACCAACAGAAGTTTGTTAAAAAAATGGCAACTATCCCCACAGTTGCTTTGCCCACTGAAGAGCCCTGCAAAGCGCTTTAAACCTAGCAGAAAGAGGACTTATCGGTCAGTTCACAGGCTTATGGCCCTTGCCAAAAGCGGTAGAAGCCTGGGTTCAAAGGAACTGGTGTTCACTGGTCAAAGAAGGAATAAAAAGCCATTTCGTCGGCAAAGGCTTCTTTGTTTTTGTATTCGAAGCAGCAGAAGACAGAAACCTAATATTCAGAAACGGCCCATATTTCATGGGGCCTCAGGGACTATATCTGAATCAATGGACTCCAGACTTCGACCCGACCCAGGATGTGCCCTCGGCCATTCCGGTCTGGGTGAGATTGCCCCACCTTCCTCTTCACTGCTGGAACCCTAAATCCTTGGAAACCATAGGCAACAAGCTAGGCAAATACATCGACCGAGTAGAAAGAAGAGACCAGTATTCCTGTGCTAGAATTTGTGTAGAAGTAGACCTGGAGGAAGGTCTCCCTGAAGCCATTAAACTCACGGTGGTTGATTGGTCACACATACAAGTGCTAGATTATGAGCAACTTCCATTTAAATGCAGACACTGCCATGGCTACGGGCACTTTGCCAAGCATTGTAAAAAGAAATCAGAGGATGTAGTTGAGAAAGAGAAGGGAGATCAATGGACTCAGGTTCAGAAATCAGGACCAACTAAGCAGAGCAACAGGAACAAAGGGAAAGTCGTCTCCACTGGGAGGGTTGCTCCTCCAGAACCCCAAGCAGAAGGAACTTCAGTCCCTCCAATAGCAGACAAATAAACCAACCCCTTTGATATACTCAGCACACCAGAAGAACTCCAAGATCTAGCAGATAAAGAGATTGAACAGCATGCAAACAACATGGAAGAAAGCAATAGGCAAGAGGAACCAATCCAAACCCCAAAAGGTGCCTCTAGCTCCCCTACCTATGCAGATATGACAAGAAAGAAGTCCCTTGAGATATTGGGATCCTCGGAAGATGAAACATCTGAGAGGCCCTTGAAAAGAGTGGGGAGGAAATCTCATAGAGAGGCTAGAGAAGAAGAAGCAGAGAGACAAAAAATGCAAGGTAGTCAGGCCACTATAGAGATGTCTATCGACAGAAATACTAGAACCAGGCCTCCCAAGGGAGGTATTGCCCCAACCCCTACCAGTAAATAATGTGATTAGTCTCTTGGAATTGCAGAGGACTGGGGAACCCATCAAAATTTGAAGCAGTCAAGAGCCTATTAAAGTCAGAACTTCCCGAGATCCTCATGCTCCAAGAGACTAAAATAGAAGGAGAAGCCCTTTTGGAACTCAGCAAAGTGTTGAAAAGTGTGCAACTGTAGAAATTTTGAATAATATGACACATATTCAACAGAGATTATCCTGATCATACAATTATAAGCGGAACATGTATAATACATAATCTCCTCTACGTTGATCATCAATTTACAGAAGCAGAAACATTCACAGGCACACATAGAAGCATCAATCAAACTCATAAACACAGTATGTATCCCGGGGAAAGCATCTCGCTAAAAACCCCACACTATCTGTATATTATATTGATTGAATCATGTAACAATACAAAGCATAATACTTCTCACAAGTATCTCCACCTGTTACACACAATACAGCTCAGATTTGATCTCCAAATCTCTCCCGCTACTTGCCTGCCTCCACTGCTCAATACCTGCTCAAGAACTGATGAGAATAGCTTCCCAAACTCGATTTTACACTGCAAAATAGTCACCCACACTATGTTGGACGTGAGCAACAGCTATAATATCATGAAGATACGTGAGCAAACTCATTGGCATACTCAATCCTTTGATTGTGCAAATCATCATGCACAGCTATAGTCACAACTGATAGCAATCTGATCCTCTAACACCTGTCCCTGCTGAACTGAACATGCACTGACATGCAACTGAGTTAATTGATGTATTCTATAGTTGCATTATGAGTTAATAACTTGTGAATTAATTAATAACTAATTCACCCAACTCATCTTTAGTCTATTGATCAGTTAGACTAAATACAACCAGTTTAACAAAGCTAAACTAAACACAACTCCATCAACTGTACCTCCAGTCCACTAAACTCAACTCACTTGAGTTCTAACTGAAGTCATGCATGCAAATATTAGTCATCCCATAGGTAACCACGTATTTCCTTGTGGGATCCGCATGTACCACATCCGTAGCTCATTCTGAAGTGCTCCAAGAGAATAAGATCAAGTTTATAGTCCAAATATTATTGTGAGATAATAATATTTGACTTTTCTATTTTTGACTTTGATCACTCACACTGTGATCACTCACACTGTAATCACTCACACTGTGATCACTCACACTTTCATCAAAAATAGAAGTCCATCTATTTTTCCCAACTTGATCAATCATCCATAGACATGATCCATATGTCTAAAAATAGACATAGTCTAAAAATAGACTTGCGCCAAAAATAGCCTGCGGGCCCACTTAGTGAAGGCGACTCTTTTCACTAAGCTCCATCATCTTGTTGTATTCTCAACAAGCATTTCTTGTTGCACACTTTTCAACACTCCCTCTCAACAAGAAAGGCTTCCTCTCAAACCCGATCCTGTAACTCTGGAATGTTCTCCATGCAACACATCTGGCCGGTCCACTTGCTCTGTCATCAAAGTCTCTGACTGCTATTGCCTCTGTCAACTGAAACTCTGCATCTCTGTGCTCTTCAGTATCTGACTGCTCTAGCCTCTGTCACTTTGATCTCTGACTGCATCCGTGCTGCTGCTGGTTTTATCTCCCAGCATTGCATCCGCACTGCACCTCCCAACTGACCTCCCTGTTGGGATAGAAACATCCTCTGATGCTGAAGCTCTACCTGCAGCTGACAAGTGCTCCCTCTCTGACATCTGCGCTACTGCAACATCTCCATGCATCTCGCACCATTGCACACCTCTCTGTGCCACCTAGCACTGTGCAAAACACTTGTGCCTCTCGCATTGCTACAGCCTGCTAGCTATGCGCTGTCCTGGGATTCCCTGCACTGTCGCTCTCTCTGCCGCTCCATCCGCATCTGTCTCTACCCAATCAGTCAGTTCCTGCTACTACGCATCGGGGCTCCCGTAGCAAGGTCTCATCCAAGAGGTTGGGTACCTCAAGGATCTTGCCCCTCCTCCTTGGGACAATCAATCCACATCACCCCACCTCCTACCTGGAGGTATGGATGCATGCGATCCCTCAGCCCACCTGGCTTGAAGTTTCCCCCTACTGGAGGTCTCTGGATGAGTAGATGTCTCTACTCGATCTCCTCTCAGCTTCCCTTGTTGTGGCTGCTCCACAACCTCCTGAAGCTGCTGCACCAATCGTGGCTCCTCCACAATCATCTGAGACTTCTTCTGGCTCTGCATGTTGAGAGGTAATATACGCTCCCTCTCAACCACCAAGTCTCCGTCAGTTGCCTCGCTGCTCAAGGCTTCGCATGCATCTTGAACCTCAAGAGCATACAGGTTCCTGACCCATGAACCAATCTCATGACAACGAAAGCATCGCACCTTTGACTTGTCAACTTTCTTCCCATCACTGGAAGAACAAGATTCGAAAAGAGAAACCTTCTCCTTCCCCTTCTTCGCCTTACTCGCTAAGGCACAGTTCTCCTCATCCTGCATGGATGAAGAACCATCTCTGGTGCTCCGTCTAATCTCCTCCTGCATCAAATCCGACCATGGTCGTTCCCAATTTGGCAGTTTCTCCCTTCCATTCACCGAGTCCTGGTAGCTATGCCAACTCTTAGGAAGGTCAAGGTGTCCTAGACTCACCATCCTCATCATCAACAGTAACCCCCACACTTCCCAGCTCATCTCGACACTGAGTGAACCTCGTGAGATACTGGGGCATACTATCTCCATTCTCGAACTGAATGTTTCTGAGTTTTATCTCTTGCTTTGGAATTAAATTCGAATTCCACCAGCACAAAACTCAACTGCTTCCGATCTAGAATTCGTGAGAACAAATTATTTCTTGTACAGAGATTGACTGTATGGGCATTCACCGGATATCTCACCTTCCAAAGGAAGGATGAATCCAGAGGCTACCTGGCCCGATTACAGACTCTGCCTGAAGAAATAGAATGTAACCACTTCCTGAATAGTAGATCTGATGATCAATCCTCGCTTGATATCCTGTAAAAATCTCTTCTACAAATCAAGCTGCTCCGATACCATGTAGAACTTCTTCTACAAATCAACTAGCTCTGATACCATGTAGAAATTTTGAATAATATGACACATATTCAACAGAGATTATCCTGATCATACAATTATAAGCGGAACATGTATAATACATAATCTCCTCTACGTTGATCATCAATTTACAGAAGCAGAAACATTCACAGGCACACATAGAAGCATCAATCAAACTCATAAACACAGTATGTATCCCGGGGAAAGCATCTCGCTAAAAACCCCACACTATCTGTATATTATATTGATTGAATCATGTAACAATACAAAGCATAATACTTCTCACAAGTATCTCCACCTGTTACACACAATACAGCTCAGATTTGATCTCCAAATCTCTCCCGCTGCTTGCCTGCCTCCACTGCTCAATACCTGCTCAAGAACTGATGAGAATAGCTTCCCAAACTCGATTTTACACTGCAAAATAGTCACCCACACTATGTTGGACGTGAGCAACAGCTATAATATCATGAAGATACGTGAGCAAACTCATTGGCATACTCAATCCTTTGATTGTGCAAATCATCATGCACAGCTATAGTCACAACTGATAGCAATCTGATCCTCTAACACCTGTCCCTGCTGAACTGAACATGCACTGACATGCAACTGAGTTAACTGATGTATTCTATAGTTGCATTATGAGTTAATAACTTGTGAATTAATTAATAACTAATTCACCCAACTCATCTTTAGTCTATTGATCAGTTAGACTAAATACAACCAGTTTAACAAAGCTAAACTAAACACAACTCCATCAACTGTACCTCCAGTCCACTAAACTCAACTCACTTGAGTTCTAACTGAAGTCATGCATGCAAATATTAGTCATCCCATAGGTAACCACGTATTTCCTTGTGGGATCCGCATGTACCACATCCGTAGCTCATTCTGAAGTGCTCCAAGAGAATAAGATCAAGTTTATAGTCCAAATATTATTGTGAGATAATAATATTTGACTTTTCTATTTTTGACTTTGATCACTCACACTGTGATCACTCACACTGTAATCACTCACACTGTGATCACTCACACTTTCATCAAAAATAGAAGTCCATCTATTTTTCCCAACTTGATCAATCATCCATAGACATGATCCATATGTCTAAAAATAGACATAGTCTAAAAATAGACTTGCGCCAAAAATAGCCTGCGGGCCCACTTAGTGAAGGCGACTCTTTTCACTAAGCTCCATCATCTTGTTGTATTCTCAACAAGCATTTTTTGTTGCACACTTTTCAACAGCAACAAGAAATGCTTGTTGAGAATGCAACAAGATGATGGAGCTTAGTGGAAAGGAGTCGCCTTCACTAAGTGGGCCCGCAAGCAAATTATGGCGCAAGTTCTATTTTTGGATCCCAGCAAGGATGATCACAGCAGGAGTGACCACAGCAGGGATGATCACAGCAGGAGTGACCACAGCAGGGATGATCACAGTAGGAGTGACCACATCAGGAGTGACCACAGCAGGAGTGATCATAGCAGGAGTGATCACAGCAGGAGTGATCAAAGTCTATTTTTAGACTGGCTGTCAAAAATAGAAAAGTCAAATATTATTGTCTCATAATAATATTTGGACTATAAACTTGATCTTATTCTCTTGGAGCACTTCAGTTTGAGCTACAGATGTGACACATGCAACTGTCAGAAGGAAGTACGCTTTCTTTGTGGGTCAGTTGAGTTGTTGCATGCATGACTTTAGTTAGAACTCAATCAGTTGAGTTTGTTGGAGTTGATTGTAGAGTTGATGGAGTTGTGTTCAGTTTGACTTGGTTAAACTAGTTGTAATTAGTCTAACTGCAAATAGACTAATGATGAGTTGTTAAACTAATTATTAACTCATAATGCAACTATAGAATACATCAGTTAACTCAGTTGCATGTCAGTGCATGTTCAGTTCAGCATGGACAGGTGTTAGAGGATCAGATTGCTATCAGTTGTGACTATAGTTGCGCATGATGATTTGCACAATCAAAGGTATTGAGTATGCCAATGAATTGGCCAATACCAAGTATTATAGCCTCTGCTCACGTCTTTCCCAGTGTGAGTGATTCTTTGGAGGTTAAATACGAGTTTGGTAAACCATTCTCATTCATTCTTGAGCAGGTATTGAGCTGTGGAGGCAGGCAAGCAGCGGGGGAGATTTGGAGATCATATCTGAGCTGTTTTGTGTGTAGCATGTGGAGATAGTACTGAGTACTTGTGAGGAGTATTGTACTATGTATTGTTACATGATTCAATCACTATAATATACAGATAGTTGGGGTTTTTAGCGAGATGCTTTCCCGGGAAAACACTGTGTTGATATGTGTGATTGATTCTTCTATGTACGCCTGTGAATGTTTCTGCTTCTGTAAGTTGATGATCGACGTAGAGGGGTTATGTATTATGCATGTTCTGCTTATAAGTGTATAATCAGGATAATCTCTGTGAATATGTGTCATATTATTCAAAATTTCTACACAAAGCAAAATGGAAAACAAAAGCTGGAAAAGCGGTAAGTGCTAGAGGTACATGCAGTGGGTTAGCCACCCTCTGGGAGGCTGACAAATTCTAGCTCGAGAGCTCCTTTTAGACGCAGCACTGGATTTACACCGAACTCCGACACCTACCAAGTAAGATAAACATTGCTCTCTTTAATCTCTATGTTCCTGTACTCTATGTAGAAAAGGAACAATGCTGGCAAACCCTAACTGATTTTTTGGAAGCTTACTCCCTCAATAATATAATCATTGCTGGAGACTACAATCTAATCCTAGACCCAAAGGAAAAAAGAGGAGGAACCAGCAGCAGGGATCGCTTCCTCCCCTTAGTGGAAAACCTGATTCAACATTGGGATTTAATGGACTTCAAGCCAAAAAAAGGGCTATACACCTGGACAAATAACAGAATAGGGGAGGAGCATATCTCAGCCAGGCTGGACAGATTCCTTCTTCAGAGTTCCTTCCTCTCCGAGAAGATGATCATTTCCACAAAAATTCTGCCAAAGTGGAACTCAGACCATAAACCCATCCTCCTTCTGATGGAAGAAGAAGAAAACCTGGGACCAATCCCCTTCTAGTTCAGCCCACTATGGGCAAACAGGGAAGGGTTTTTGGATACAGTGAATAAGGCATGGTCCATTCATGTTCAAGGATCACCCAACTATGTTTGGGAGCAAAAGATAAAAGCCACCAAAACAACCTTGAAGCAATGGATAAAAAAGCCCACAGTCTCTCCCACTACCCAAAGAAAACAGAGCACAAAGCAGTTGTTGGATCTCCAAATGGGCCTGGAGACTCAAGACATAACTAGAGTAGAAATTCATAGGGAGCAAGAACACCAAATCAACACCCTCTGGACATTTAGAGAAGAGGAAGAATATTTGAGGCTCAAGTCATGCAATCTCTGGCTTGTGTCTGGAGACAAGAATACAACCTTCTTCCACAAGCAAATTCGTACCCATCTCTCTAGAAACCACATTGTTGAAATCACCTCGCCAGATGGGATTGTTCTTAAAGGCACAACTCTGATAAAAGAGGTGGCAACCTCTCATTTTCAGTTGTTGTTCAAAGAAGAAGGAGTGGAGGATAATGAGGAAGCTCAAGACTTCCTCAAGCACGTTCCAAGGATGGTTAATGAGGAGGACAATGCAACTCTCCTGAAGCCATTCACTGAAGAAGAAATCGACAATGTCATATGAAAGATGGAACTAGACAAAGCCCCAGGACTTGATGGATTCTCAATACACTTCTATAGACTCTGTTGGGATATCATCAAGGCTGACTTGTATTGAATGATCAAAGGATTCTTTCGAAATCCAAAGTGGGAGGAAGCACAAACTCCACCTTCCTAGCCCTAATTCCCAAAGAATCCAACCCGGAGACTTTCGACAGATTCAGACCAATCTCGCTTTGCAACGCGTCCTACAAAATTCTCACCAAGCTACTTGCTAATAGAATAAAACCTCTGCTGGACAAACTCATCTCTCCCAATCAAGGAGGGTTTGTCAAAGGAAGGCATATCCTGGACAATGTGATATTGGTGCAGGAAATCATCCATTCCAGCCACCAACGCAAAGAGCAAGGTATGCTCATCAAACTGGATATGGCGAACGCCTTTGATAGAGTAAGACATTCCTTCCTTCTCCAAGTTCTTTCTGCATTTGGTTTTAGTTCTGAATTTGTAAATTTGATTAAAGCATGCATTGGAGAACCCTGGATAGCCCCTCTAGTAAATGGTAGACCTACAAACTACTTCAAAGCTACTAGGGGAATCAGGCAAGGCTGCCCTCTGTCCCCCTTCCTGTACATTCTGATGGCAGACTCTCTAAGCCGAAATCTCTCTGATGAGAAGCTCAAAGGGACTCTTCCTGGCATCAGGGTGATACCTGGAACAACCCCTATCAACCATGCCTTGTTCACAGACGACTCTATCCTTTTGGGTGGAGCCTCTATTAAAATAGCAAGAGCCTTCAGCGGAGTAATCCAAAGCTTCTGCAGAGTCTCTAGAGCTATGGTCAATAATAGGAAAAGTGCAGTGTACGGCTGGGCTGTAGACCAGCAATCTATTCTCAGGATTGCCCAAGCCCTAGGCTTCATCGGATATGTATCTTGGGAAAAATTCAAGTATCTTGGCCTGCCTTTAACCTTGGGCACTACTAAGGCCCCTCATTGGATGGAAATTATCAGCAAAATCAAGGCAAAAATGACTGCTTGGGGCGGACAGTGGCTTACCACAGTTAGGAAGCTCACTCTGGCCAAGTTAGTCCTCTCATCCCTTCCTATCTACTAGGCCTCTTTCCTTTTAGCACCAAAAATGATCATTGATCAGTTAGAAAAGTTGATTCAAAATTTTCTATGGCAAGGAGGAAAGGGGAACCAAAAAAATTCCATATAGTAAGTTGGGACATAGTGAAAAGGCCAATACCTAAAGGAGGACTTCAGGTAAGAGATCCTGTGTTGGCCAATCTGGCAATGGGAGGGAAGATCCTTTGGAAAATCTTCTCAAACCAAAGACACCCTGTAAGTCAAGTTCTAATTAAAAAATATTTGCACAGACTCTCAATAAAGAATATGGAAGAAGGAGCTTCACACAAAGGAACCATGTTGTGGAAGTTGTGCAGCCAAGGTTGGAATTTCTTCAAAGAATAGCTCTATAGAATTCCAGGAAATGGGAAAAGAATTAGACTGTGGGAGGACAAGATCATGGGTCTCCAACCCCTAAGCCTTGCACCAAAAATAGCAGACTTGCGTAACTGGCTCATCCAAAAAGGTATCCACAAACTTGCTGACATTTGCACATGGGATTCAGCAGGGAACTGGAATAACTGGGACCTACATTGCCCCCCTGATTGGATGCTCCCTCAGCTCCACCAATTATTAAAAAAACTCACTGGTCTGGCTCCTGTGCACCTGCATTCGAGGGACAAGTGGGGCTGGGGGAAGACCGGATCTTACTCAACTCGGCTGGGTTTTGTAGCTCTCCAAGAACAACAACATCAGATCCATACTACAAAGCTTTGGCAACATATTTGGGACCCATTTGGACTCCCAAAAATCAACTTCTTCTGCTGGACTCTCATGCACAGAAGGACCCTCACTGGGGAAAACTTAGAGAAAAGAGGTATAGTAGGTCCTCACAGATGCCTTTTATGCTACAAGGATCAGAAAACGATCGATCAATTGTTCATTGACTGCCCCTTTTCTCAAGAGGTCTGGTTGCAAGCAATCATGGGGCTCAATGCCCAAATCCCTCATCAGTCTTCAGTGGTTAGTCTTTTCGCATCTTGGAAAGATCGATATCCACACTCTTTGAACAACAACTCAACTTGGACTAAAATTTGGAATGCAATCCCAAAATATATCTATTGGGGAATCTAGTTGGCTAGGAATGAAGCCATCTTCAACAACAAACTTCAATCCACCAACACAGTAATTGCCAAGGCCAAAGCCTTGCTACTGGAAACTTTTGAAAATAGACCTCATAAGTCAGACAACTCCCTACTCCCTGAAGAGCTCAGCTGGCTAGGTGATTCCCTGAGACGGGCAAGCATCAAGAAGAATATCTACTTGCCTAGTCATAATCCAGAGTGGCGTCTCCGGATCTCTGAGGCGGACTTTAAAAAATGGTGGAAAAAACAGGGAAAAGTCACGATCTTCTTCGACGGAGCCTCCAAAGGAAACCCGAGGATTTCAGGGGCAGGAGGAATAATTTACTCCACAGATGGACAAAAACAGGACAGCTACAGTTGGGGTCTAGGACAAAGCACCAACAACCAGGCCGAGATCCTAGGTCTACTCAAAGCGTGTCAGCTGGCTCAAAGGAACATAGGGGAAAACCTTCAAATCTTCGGGGACTCAGAAATCTTGATCAAAACCCTTAATAAGGGCGACCAACTCAATAGCTCTGCTCTAAACAAGACCCTAGAAAGAATAAGAAAGATGACTCAAAACTTCGCATCCTGCTCATTCTACCATGTCCTGCGAGCTCAGAACAAGGAAGCTGATATAATGGCTAACAAAGGATGCCTTCTAGCTCAAGGTATTCTGGTGAACAATGAGGATGAAGCTGAAAGGCACCCAATTCCTTAACAGGCAAGTAGAGTCGTTCAAGGACAGATTCCCGCAGTACAAAGGCTGGCACAGATAGACTTTCACTGTCGAGAAAGAGTAATAACAGGGCGCAGATTGGATTTCATACAGAAGAAGGCCTCGATGGACGAGATGCATAGGCCTCGATGGACGAGATGCATAGGCTCAGGTGGGGGATGATCCGATGGCCATTGCGAGCTGGAAAAGGTGGGGGGTTAAAGATGCGGGGAGTGGTAAGCAGTTTTTTCGCACTGCTTTCGGCTGCTGGGCAGTATTCCACGAATTAGACACGATGTACCTCTCAGCCTGATGCGTGGCAGGACAAAATTGCCCATTTCGCATGCTCCTGTGGAAATAAAGGTCGGACAGCAATTGGACGCGATCAGCGTTGGATCTGAGCGGGGGAAGATCTGACGGTCATCACGCGCTTTTCATGGCGGGGTCTTATCCCAGTCGTGGGGCCGGGTACAGAGATGGTTCAGGTTAAAGCTTGGATAGCGAGGGACGCGATAAGCGTTGGATCTGGGCAGGGTCGATCTGACAGTCACCGCGCATTGCAAATGGAGGGGAGTTATTTCGTTGGGAGCGGTAAGCGGGTTTCATCGCACCGCTCTTGGTTGCTTGGCAGTTTTTTATGAAACGGACGCGATGCCACTTAAGGGCCGACGCGTGGCAATACAAAACCACCCATATTGCGTGCTCTTGAGGAGATAAGGATCAGAAAGTGTTGGATGCAATATGCGTCGGATTTGGGTGGGGGAAGATCTGATGGCTATCACGTTTTGAACATGGCAGGGGTTAACCCTGAAGTGGGGCCGGGTATGGTGGAAAAATCAGGCTTTAAATAAATTCATTATAATATTTGTGGGTTTGTAATTTGGCCGTGGAACATAGTTTTGTGGGTTTTAACTAATCTAGGAAAGTACCAAAGTAGCAAGGAAAAGATGAAAGAAAGTCAGGACACTAAGTCGACAACAACTAAGCAAGCATCACTCAGCCTGCCAAATGCATCAAATTCAGCTGCTAATCTCAGATACAAAAGTCAGATTAGGAGGACTCTATTGACCCAGAAGTCTCTCATTTGTCTGTATTCGAGGTGTTTGGCACGCCCAACCTCTTTTTTATAAATAAAAATCAACCGTTTCTGTTAAAAAAAAAAATAAAAAAAATTATACATAATAATATTATTTTAATATATATATATATGTGTGTGTGTAGTTTTTTTCACAAGAATTCACCAAAATCTGGCAATACAATTTCAAGATTTTTTGTTGTCTAAGATTTTTTCTTGTCTAGAAGGCTTTGGTGGTTGATTTTCCTTGGTTGGAAATTGGACTGTATGGCACGCTGAAAACAATCATAAGATAAAATTGGGGAAAGATCCTTGGTTAGGGGTGGGAGATGGTTTTCTTCTATCTGATGCACTTTTGAACACTCTCCATAGGTTTGGTCTTTACTACCTTGATGATGCAGAACCTCATACCCCACAAATTAGCATTATAGTGGGTTGGAAATCATCAGTTGATTTGGATTTGGAGGGGCAAGAAGCCGAAGAATGGAATCAACACACAAATTTATTTGTTTGAAATTTTATAAGGCTAAAGGAAGAAATCGAGGATGAGATTTGTTGGTCAAAGAACCTATCTATGGGTCACTATACAAAGAAATTGGGCTACTCAATTTTTCTTGAATCCCAATTTCTGGCTAAACCACTTTTGCTGTGGAGCATAATATGGAAACTCGAGTCTCCTTTAAAAAGTATGGTTAGGTTATGGCTTGCATTCCATAATAAGCTTCTCATTTGGGACAATTGTTTGAAGTGTGGATGGGCAAGTCCAAATCATTATCCTCTTTGAAATTTTTTAGATGAAAACATAGGCTCACTTGTTCCTCTCTTGTGCTAACATAGTACATATGATCCAATTAGTCCTTGCAGAGATCTATCCATAAGCTCACTAGGCAAATGTAAGGTTGGAAGACAATTTGAAGATTTGGTTGGGGGATAGATTAACCATCTAATTTGAAGCCTTTCCTTGCATCCTCATGAATATGGTGGGCTTGAAACCTAGGTATATTCCAATCCTTTGTTATTCCTCCAAAGATAATATTCAAATTGATAAAAAGATTATGTAAGGAATATATGGTTCCCCAAAACAATAGAAAAATAGAATCTTTGTCATTCTAGTAATTCTTTTTAAACAAAAATGAGTATATATTTATTAAATATGCGTTGGTTCATAGTTGAAAGAACTTGGAGATACATCTTCCAATATCAAACCTAGTTGGGCATTCGTACTATGCTGCCTACAACATCCAAATACAAAAACCAGAACTATTATAGGACTTTCCTTGACAGTTCTACATAACACTAGATATACTAAGTACATAACCAGGACGTGCCGAAGCAAAACATTTATAAAATATAGATAGACATCTAACAACAGTCGATATCACTGGGAGGCAGGTTAAGGTAAAAATCATGTTTCCCAATGACATCTTGATGGCGAGCCTCTGCCCCTTGAGATTCCTTGAACTTCAGTTCCATTATCATGCTTCTTAGCGCATCCACTTCATCATACAGATGAGAAAATTGGACTTTGAGAGTCTGCAACTCTTCTTCCAACTCGATGTGAGAATGGGTCATTTGACAGAATTGGACTTGCAACTCGCAGTCAACCTGTAATAGGGATTCGTGAGTAGAGAGGTAGAGTGAACGTGGGCTATCCTTTGAAGGAGACTTAGAATCTGAGGGGTAATTCATATTGCTATAGCAATTGTCAACCCAATTTCTAGCAATTGAGGAATATATTAGCAACTTACTGCATAAAGAGCTATCCCAACGCAATAAAAGAGAAAGGTGATCAATATGGTCCAAAACCAGCTTTGCTTTACCTAAATTACTTTGGTTACCAAGTCCCTTTTTAGACAAAGCCTTTGCAAGAACCCCCAGTTGCCAATTACAATTTTGTGGCCTCTTCAGTAACTGATGTTCCAAGAGAAGTAAGATTGACCAACAATTTCGAACCAAATAGGATTGATAAGATTGAAGTCAGAGTTACCTTGAAAAAATTGGAGCCGCAACAGACCAGGGGGGAGAGGACAATCTTCCCAAGACTTAGATTCCCTTCTGAGCCCACGATGCTCGAACGCCAGAGGTCCCACAAACAGAAATGACGAACCCACATCACTACCAACTTGAGAAGAGAGTGGAATCGAGAGAGGAGCTCTGAAAAGAGCTCCCACCAAAGAGGATGGCTTGATGCCACAATTAGCAAATGAGAGAGCCCTGAGATCTCAAAATCCAGAAGCTAAAAGAAAAATCGAGTCGAAGAAACGAGAGAGAATGCTCCCAAGGGGAGGCTTCTTGACAATTTAACGCCACCATCACTGCCATCCCACACAAGCTCCATTAACTTAGACATTGATTCCCTTACAATTTGCTCTGATTTCTTCATCATTGTGCGTTCAGGAGAATTTTCCCTGTGCTTGAACTGGGTAGGGGTGATGTTTTGAGCATGCAAACTAGAATATACAAACACAACATGACAAGAGCGACCATGAAAGGACACATACTTTACTAACATAAGGCCATCAGACAACCATGAAGTCGGATGAGGGAGGATTGTCTCATCATTGAATAATGAGGAGCACTTATAAGGGTCTCGTTTGATTAAAGGAAAAGGTATGAGACCAATCCCAAATTTATGTTCCTTGATCTGATGATCAAAATACGTCATCATAGAGCCAAAGGTCTTGCAAATCCCTAACAAATTATACATTTGGATCAAGACTCATTTGTAGTAAGCGTTGTTTCCATTAAGCAGTATGTCCTGTTTCCTAGTCTGTCTGCCTCCGAGTTGTTGACTCGTAAAATGTGATACAATTACGTGTTGTGGAAGGCTGCCAATAATTCTTTGATTCTTTGAAAGTTCTTGGCAAGAGACTCTATCTTTAGGAAGCTTGTCAAATTTTATATGTTGAATCGTTAAGTAAGAGCCCCCTAGAATAATCAAATCTTTTGCCCCTTTGTCTTTTGCTATGTAGAGGCCCTGGATGAGACCATAGGTTTCATCTTGATTGTTGCAACATTTTCCCGTACCCCATGAATACTTAGCTTCAACGTTTCCATTGGGATTAAACAAAATCCCTCCCCCTTCTGCCACCCCTCATTCTAGTCATTGATTATGAGGCCCCTTGGGGTTTTTTCAATGGAGTCTCACAAGGGCATCCACCCTATTGTGGTATTGGCATTATCCTTCATATTTGTCATTCTCATTACTTATCATTTTAGTATGCTCTTGGTCAAGGCATAAACAATAGAGTTGAATTTATAGCACCGAGGACTCTCCTGTCAGTGGTGTCTTTGAAGGGCATAAAAAAATTGCAGGTCCCTAGGGATTCAACATTGGTAATCGACTGGGCTTGGAACAAGGTTTTAGTTGACAACATTTTAATTCCAATCTTTGCTTCTAGATATTAAAGAGGCCATCCATTCATTTTATTGGTTATTTTTCACATGTGTGCTCAAGGCACTAAACATAAAGGCCAATGAACTATCCAAAGAAGCTATATTACCTCCCTTTGGTGCTTTTGACGTCACAAAACTAATAGATGGAGTGAAATGAGAAGTAATGATATTTCACTTCTAACTTTCATATCACATATTACAATTTGATTAATGATTTTTTAATGTTGATTTGGGTAATTGTTCAAATTTTGATCTTATATGGAGATAGAAATATATGTTTTTTTGGATAAACTAAACCTTATTTTGAAGGGACATTTCATCCTTTAGTCATGATATGAATGAGAAATTGTCTTTCAGATAGAATATAAAATGAAAGAAATAAGAAAAAACAAAAACAACGCAAAATATTCAAACACACATGAAGAGATATTTATTAGATCTAATCTATCTATCAAAACACACAACACAATCTCATATTTATAGGAATGGGATAGCTTACTACGAGCTAGAATGATAATGATACCAACGTTCCTACAACTCACACTTCTTAGAAAACAACACTTTCTAGAAGAATGTATTGGAACTCTAATACATTGGAACAATACATTTTTCACATTAACTCTAATGCTACCCCTCAATGGAGAAATGTATTCTCTATAACACCTACTTGTTTATGTTTAGTCCAAGCTGACATGTACAATCATTTCCAAAATGTTGACATTGATATTAAGGAACAACTATCCCCCAGAATGCATGGGTAACCAATCGATGCAGCCACCAGTCTACTAGGGTGTCCTTTGTCTACATGGTTCATTTAACCATCCTTGAATCACATATCTTCATACATGTACCTGTACCTTTAAATCCCCTTGCATCACTATCATTATCATCCTGGGTTTTCTCAGCTTACCCATAACCATGCTCCTGATGCTCTTGCATCAGACTCCCAAGGAACAAAAAAACTCTAGAAGAATCCTCGTCCATATTTTCCTTGTCCCTCATAAACTTTTGTTTCTTCATCACATCCTTACGTGGTTTTCGCTTACCACAAATGCATCAAGTGGTTTTGGATGACCACAAGCCATCACAACAAGTGGTTTATAGTTAGCCACAAACTTTCCTCCATCATGTGATTTCTATTTAACCATAAACCTTGCGTTACAAAGTGGTTTTAAGATTACCACGAACTACATGGGGGTACGCATTTCCTCATCATGCTTACATTTGACTCATGTACATACAATTCTCATACTCCATCAATGGAGAAACAAGGTACATGCTCAAATATTTTCTAGGACCAATACATCAAGTCAAACATGACACCATAGACTTGTTTACAAATATAATGTATGATTCACATCCACAATACTCACAAACTTTTAACTTTTATTGTCCATCATTGTTTGCTCTCGTTTTTTGCCAACTTCATTGCTATTGCAAGACTTCCATGTGCACTATCATCAAATTTTCATTGTCTTCACTTGAGATTCATCCTTGAACTTTCTTCTATTTCCTTTTTGTACCTGCATAAAACTGATTATTTATGGAATAATCAATCCATTTCACTTTTTGAGATTTTTCCATCTCATATTTCCCCCCTTAATCAATGATTCAATTGCTTCGATTCCACATCAAGCTTATATACAAGTCCACTTGTTTCCCTCATACCTATATGAGTGGTTGATTTAATAGCTTGATGCCACATCCTCTCTATACATAAGAAGGATACACACTATGCCATGATTACATGTGTTACCACACTAATGCATGTAGGCCTGACTCAATAGGGCTTACAAAACACCTGAAGAATGAAACTTGCATATGGCTAAATTTACATCTTAGACAAAAAATTTAGGGTGATGGGTACAACTAATCATGCACCCTTTCCACATCTTTACATCATTTTAAATTAAGTACAACAAGCATTCAAATGTTTACAACAACATAAAGTTGGGCCACTACTCCTTTATGGGAATCACATGCCCAAAATATAAGCCGATGTATACTTCAACTAAAATATATAGAAAAGAGAATGCACTCATGTGAATGAGACCAATAATACACCATTCACCCATCATTCTTTTAAAACTCCACCATGTCATAAATTTTATCATGAGCCCATAAAACAATGAGCATTATCTCAACCTCCTCATTTTTCTCTCCTTGCATTTAATAAAACCACCCTTGAAAAATGTATGGATTCTTTCTTTTCATTGAGAAGTATATTCTTCTTACTTTTTCATTTCACCTTTACATATAAACATTTAAATTTGGTATATTTCCATGCGTGGAATCAAATTTAAACTAAAAATAGATACTTTCCGTTTCTTTAAAATACATTGGGTTACATTCTCCATTTCAATGAATATTAAGATGCTTAAGTCTCTAAACAAACACTAAGACTCAGGTAAATTTAGGCATGGTAAATCTCCTTCACAAGGTAAATCTCCATTGCTAGGGATGTCCTTACTCAATTTAGTTGTCTGTAATGAAAAAAAATCACCTAAAGTAGGACCGATATCATAACCAAACATTACACCTCACAAGGGTGAGAATTGAAATAGTAAAACGAGACAACACCAAGTAAATATTTCTTGTGCTTCCTTTCAAACTCATTCTGGCATCGAACATGCATACAAAGACAACTCTTTTTACTTTGGCCATCAAACATACATACAAAGACAACTCCTTTTACTTTGGCCACGTCTCCTTTATACTTTTCCAAGTAACTAGTCTTATCTTCTTCTTCTATTTTTGAATTTATAAACATTACACCTTAGAAGGGTGAGAATGGAAATAGTAAAACGAGATAATACCAAGTAAATATTTCTTGTGCTTCCTTTCAAACTCATTGCCGCATCGAACATGAATACAAAGACAAATCTTTTTACTTTGGCCACGTGTCCTTTATACTTTTCCACGTAACTAGTCTTATCTTCTTCTTCTTCTATTTTTGAATTTATCTCCACATCCCACCATTCCAACCATGAACTGCCTTTTCTACAGGGCTACAAGTCCACACAAATCTCTCTAAACTCTCACATATATTTGTTCTAAAATGGATTAGAATAACATATCTTGTAAACTAGAAGACACAAAATATGAGGAATTGAATGTCTTGCTCATCACACAACTATGCATGCCCAACTTTGATCTGCAACCTCAAACACTAGTTTTTCTTCTACATCGAGTGGCTACCTAGATCCAAAAATTTCTCAGGAAAATTTCACTTCAATAAATCATCTTACAACATATAACACAATAGTTTGATGGACAAACATTCTATTGCGAACACAGCTCAAAAAAAATATTTATTTTATTCTCCTATGATAATCAACGATGTTATCCATAAGACCTCATTTTTCTAGGCCCTCCCCCAAGAGAGTGAGGCCCAGAGACTTGCTCTGATACCAAAATAGAAAAAACAGAAACACCACAAAATATCTAGACACACAAAAAGCTATATTTATTACATTTGATCTATCTGTCCAAACACACAATACAATCTCATATTTATAATGATGAAATGACTTATTATAAGCTAGAATGATAATGATACCTACATAGTTACAACTCACACTTCTTGAAAAACAACACTTTCTAAAAAAAATACATTAAAACTCTAATACATTGAAACAATATATTTCACCCTTTAACTTTAATAAAAAAAGACATTTTAAATAAAATCTAAAAATGATTTATTCCCGCTCCAAACGACATATACATTTTTTTATTATATAAAAACCCATTTTTTCTTTAATTTTTTTTTCTAAAGTTCTAATATCTAAAATGATGAATAAAATTGACCTTGTAATTATGTATGAATAATTATACACATAAAATGTAGGGAGTCTATATCATATTAAGAGGTGGGAATCTATAACTCGTTAAGGGGTAATATATATTGTAGTTTAGAGTGTATAATTACTTGGTGTAGCTTGGTCATCGTAACTGTTTGATAAAATGATTTTTTTTGACAAGGTGTTCACAAAATATTGAGAAACCAGATAATATAATATTGCAGTGAAGTATATTAATAAATTACCAAATAAATTTAAATCAAATAATAAATAATTTTTTTTTGTTAAATTTTCATTTTATATTTATTAATATTCAATATTTAAATAAAAAATAAAATGATGATAAAATTTGAGTAGCTTTTAAGTGTATTTTTTTGGAAAGTTTTTCTGGTTTATTTTCTGATTTAATTTGTCCAAAATCTCGTATAGATTCATTGAAATAACAAGTTTGGTAGGTGATTTTTTCACAATCAAAGTGCCCCAAGGGTTTTTGAACGTGTTGAATCCATATACACAGTCAAAAAACCAATTTAAACAAGACAAACCAAGATTTGACCACAAATTTTTTAGCGGATTAGAAATCCAGAAGTTGCATTTAAAAACCGTGTCAAAATGGTCCTTTTCACAACACTTTTAATCAAAATGAGACAGAGATTTTTAAAAAATTGAATTCATGTTATTTAATTTGTAAAATTCAAGTGTCCCAAATTTTTTTTTAGGGTATTGAATTTTTTTTGGTGACTAGCGGAATTGGCAACGCGGTGGTATTACACGGGGTCGAATCCTAGCCACTATAACCTCTAGGAGGAACCGCCCAGCCAGCAAGAACGGCCCTGGGTTAAGACGAGACTCGAACTTGTGACTTGCATAGCGGTACAGACGACTTAGCAGATCGTCTGCTAGCCATGAGACCAAATCTTTGCGGGCTTAGGGTATTGAATTTATTTATGTATTCAAAAATGTATTTTAAATAAAAAACATATTATTTCTTACAATTATTTTGCTAGATTCTTAAAAAATCTATTTCATCCATAAATTAAATTATTCCTTTAAAAATTATTTTAATAAAAACAATTATCAAAATTATTTTTATAAATATTGAAAATAAAATTATAATATTTAATTCAAAACATAAAACAATAAAATAAATGAAATTTAAGATTTCCGAATTAAAAAGATGTAAACTATTTTTTTAAGGAAGACACGTAAAAGATTAAAAGGAAAGGAGGAATATCAATAGTGAGGAAATATAAAAGCAAAAGTAAGAATCCAAAAATCCAATATAAATGAATGGGGACAAAAATTGCAATGTCATGAGAATCATTATAATTGTTCTAATGCAACTTTTCATACTTTTTAAAAATAAATGTTTTAGTATTAATTGCATTAAATGAGGTAGTCATTGTTTATAACTTTTTGAAAAATAAAATTATAAATGTTTTGGCAATCAAATGCATTAAATAAGGTGGTCCTTAAAAGTTGACTTTAAATATAATAGACCATTACCCTATAATGTTTTGAATTTTTGAATTAGGTTGATTTATGTGTTTGTTATTTAGTTTAATTTAATCATAAGCATGAATTGATGATAAGTTTGGTTAATTTTTTTATTGATTTGTTGTTGAAGTAGTATATTGAGTTTAATATAGATTTGGTGATTAGTTTAAATCCATTTTAATTTTAGATTTACTAAGTGTCTAGAGGGATCAAATCTTTTTTAATTCTAAAAGAAGTTTGCATTTCAACATATTTATCCTTATGAGTGCTTGATAGCTCTAGATTTAAGATAGATATAGGTTCGTTTAATTATTAATTGTAATTAATTATTTTTATTATTATAATATAATACTTATTTTGTTATTTCATTTCATTTCAGTGTATTTTTAGCTTTAAGTAATTTGATTTAGTCAAAAATGTTTTATTGATAATTATAATTATTATTTTTTTAATTAATTAATTTATTTTTTGTAATTTTGATGTAATTTGATGGAATCAAAATGTTAAACATGGCATTACAACATTTCTACCATAGTAGGCTAGAGAGTTCTCGATGCAACAAGGTAAGGTTAACCAACCTAGATCCATGTTAAATTTATATCTAAGAGCGATCAAATCTCTTGAGGTGCAAACCTCGTTTAGAGTGAAAATAGATTTGATCCCTCTAGGTGCTTGGTAGATCCAAAGTTAAGATGGATCTAGGTTGGTTTAATTATTAGCCTTTAAATAGAGTACATTAGAGAAAAATACCATGAGAAAAACCATGGGGAAAATAGACTACATTAGAGAAGAATACCATGGAAAAAACCATGGCAAAAACCTTTTAATTTTTATTTTATCTTATTTTATCTTATTTTGACCTAGTCAAAATGTTA
This sequence comes from Pinus tabuliformis, assembly GCA_031772625.1. NCBI lineage: Eukaryota > Viridiplantae > Streptophyta > Pinopsida > Pinales > Pinaceae > Pinus > Pinus tabuliformis. The sequence goes on from CM062818.1 coordinate 161,393,579, forward strand.
AACATTACAACATCTCTACCATAGTGGGTTGGAAAGCGCCTCTAAGTGCAACCAACCTAGATCTATCTTAACTCTGGATCTACCAAGATCCATCTTAATTGTGGATCTACCAAGCATCAAGAGGGATCAAATCTCTTTTCACTCTAAAAGAGGTTTGCACCTCAAGGATATTAATCCCTCTTAGTGCTTGGTAGATCCATAATGGTTTAATTATTAATCAACCTAGATCCATCTTAACTCAAGATCTACCAAGTCTCTAGAGAGATAAAATCTCTTTTCTCTCTAAAAGAGGTTTGCATCTCAAGAGATTTGATCTCTCTCAACGCTTGGTAGATCCAGAGTTGAGATGGATCTAGGCTGGTTTATTTGCTCCCTTCAAATAGGCTATGTTCCACGAATACCATGGGTTCTCAATATATTGAGTTATTTTTATATTTATTTTTTTAATTAAGTTTTACATTACATTACTATTTTTATTTTAGTTTATTTATGTAATTTGACTTAGTCAAAATATTAAACATTATATTACAACATCCCTACCATACTTCAATTAGCTAATATTCTAAGCTATTAAATTATTTCTTTTTCCTTATAGAGATATCTTTATATCCCATTAAGGAAAGATATATTGTTTTGTTCACTTGGGACTAATGTGAGAGGCTCGAAGTCATTACAACAATATTCAATAAGAGTTTCAACATATCACTTATGGGAGTTAAGAGTTTCAACATATCACTTATGGGAGTTGAACCTATTTGGAGAGGATACCAATATTCCTCCAACCATCCAAGATAAACACAATTGACAAGCTATTGAAGAGTTGTTGAAGTAAGATGTCGAGTTCACTATTAATCTAGTGATAAGTTCAGGGTAAGTGAATTGAACATTAATGCAAAATCAATATTTGAAGTTCAAGGTACATATGCTTTAGATGCAAAAATGAGTGGAATGAAAAAGCATCTAAATCACAAAAATGAATTGATGATAATCTGGGCAACTTTAATCACCCAACCAATTGGGCAAGCCAATCTTCCAAACTATTACATTGTTGTTGCAGTAACATGTTGAGTTCACTATTGATCTATTGATAAGTTAATGTTAAGTGGATCCAACATTGATGCAAAATCAATGGTGTGTTTGAAGTTCAAAATGTCATGGCCCTAGATGCATAAATGCGTGAAATTAAAAGCAAATTAATCAAACACATGAATTGATAATAATTTGGTCAAATTTAATAAACCAACTAATCGGACAAGCTAATCTTTCAAACTGTTAAATTGTTATTGAATTAGCATATTGGACAAATCAATGTTAAGTGAATCCAATATAATGCAAAATCAATGGTGGTTGAAATTTAAGATATTATGACACTAAATACATAAATGAGTAGAATGAAAAATAACTCAATCATAAACATGAATCGACAATAATCCAATCAACTTAACCTGAATTGAGCTTTATTTACCTAACCAATTAGGCAAGCCAATCTTCTTATTAAAATAATATATTGAATTCACTATTAATCTATAATCAATAATGTATTGAAATTCAAAATACTAGTTATGCCCCAAAGAGTGAAATGAAAAACATGTACTAATAATGTGAAAGTCTCACATTATGTGCTTAGCTCTAATTGTGTTTAAGTCTATCACATTATCCTCAACTCTAATTGTGTTTATTAAGCACAAGCATAGTAAACACCAAAAGCCAGTCAGTATCTATGAAAATTGATTTATATCTTTGTTTTCATTGTTATATACTATTTACAAATATTCATAGTTAAAGAATTCTCTGTACTCATAGCAGTTGATGTAAGTGGGCTTATTATATTTGCAATGCCTCTGTCATGTCTCATCACGGGACTTTTAACTTTCCAATGTCCCTGCTCTGTTCCTTTCTACCTTTTCAGTGTTCCCTGTTCCTTTATACTCTCCTCCCTATACTTATTTGGTTTTGTTTGCCTTTTTGTTCAAACGGTCATATACACTGTTTTGTATAAAACTTGTGACATAAGCTACCTGCACACAACAACATTATTCCATATTTTCATTCTGTGTGTCCCCAACCCTCCAGATGTTGACTCCCCCCTGCAAATGTCCTCATCATTCCAATTGATTACAAAACACATAATGCCCCTGATCTCAGCATTGTCCCCATCAGTGGGGGCGCTCAGGAGTCAGGACCTTGTCTCACCTGAACCCCAATTCTTCTCCCTCACATTTTCTCCTCCCTGAATGACCGCCATGACCAGATTAGTAAGCGGCATCCTCGTACCCCGGGCCAAAAAAACCACCTAAAACCACTTGACCAGCGACCAAACCAGCTTCATCATAACTCAAACCAGTGACTTGCCTTGCTCCATAAATCACTCAAAACCGCCAGACACCTACCAATCAAAGCTCACAGCACTAAGGCATGTAACATTAAGAATGGAATTATGTGAATTTATTAACCTGGACTCCAAATATTCAATAAATCAATCATTACCAGAAGCCATTATCGAGCTCCCGGGTAGTGAAAGGTAACGTCTCTCTAACTGCTAAATATTTGTTTATTATCATAAATCTACCATCCACAACCCAACCGACAGCCTTTAACTGGTCAAATGTTAAGAAAGACGTTGCAGATAAAACGGCGTTCTCCCAAATACTATTTAAATAGCCATAACGTGACGTGGAATCGTGGCATGCTTCCATAGGCTATTTCAGGCTTAAATTTAAAATATGTGGGACATCCGGCACCGCCGTTGGATAAATTTAAAGCTCCAGGAATGGTTATGGAGAACTAATTATCCTACGCGTTAATTAATTAAATCTTCTACTTCAATACTGTCCTATAAAACCTTGCACTCAAAGCATTCAGACCGCTACAAATTCATACCTATTTAACTCAGAACTGTTGCATTTACCCTGTGTTTATATCATCAGTTTGTTGTCCCTGGATTGGTTCTGATCATCATTTTGAGCACAAATTTGTTCATATTGCTTACCGGAGTCTGTTTTTTCTTTGGGAGGTATTGCATTCATATCCATATTAAAATTAACATGTCTGTCAGAGCTATTCAGAAGGTTCAATTTATGACTGGGCATTACAGGTTTGAATCTTGCTGTTTTGTTTTTTGATTTTTTTTTGGTATATAAATAATCTGTTTGTGATTGCCTAGAAGCAAAGCTGTCACTGAAAATCTGAGAAAAATTAGTGCCCAGAGAATGCATGTTGCTTTCGTATAAACTAGGCCTTGGAAAACGGTATTTGTGGGAAAAATTACAAACCCTGAATTTAGCTTTAGGTTCTGTATGCATAAGTGCATGATACTTATAACAGAAATTGTTTTTTTAATCTAAATTCCTTTACTTATTTTTTTCCTTCTGAAAATTTATTTACTGTAACTTGCCACCACTGGCTGTTGATGGTAGGTGAGAGGTGTCCACACGCTTTAAGACCACGCATCTGCTCCCCAGCTTGCGATTTAGCCTACAAGTTTTTCTTAAACATCGTCATCAATGGTCATCAATGTTGTCATGTTAGCAGTCGGCCAAACATTATGGCTCTTTCTTTTTAGCTTTTCTGTTTAGCCGGCAAAAGTGCAGGGAGTGACAGTTTTAGGAAACCAGCGAAATCTTAAGAATGGTTCTTTAATCCTCAAATTACAGTAAAGCAGGGACCTCTATGAAGCAACAAGGAAGATCTGCAAATAGAAATCCTGTATATATGTCTAAACTTGTATTGATTTTCTCTCTATTACATCCTAACCTTTTTCAGCTTTTATATAGGTTTGGATCCTTCCACTGGAGCTTTTACTTTTCCTTAAATTTTTTTGTTAGTTAAATCCTATGTTTTAATTGGCGAGGGTATGAAACTGCTCTTCAGTCAGGCTACCTTTGCCTAAGAGATGTGACTGAGGGCTATTAAAGTCATCCAGGATTTGCTCTTAGCTTCATCTGAGGATAGAGCTGCGCATGGTGGATTTTGAACCTGGGTCATTATCGTGGGTAGTGGTTCAACTTGCCACTTGAATACAGTTGGACTTTAATAGCTTGTTACTACCATTACTATTATTTGTGAATTTAAACATCTGTTTTGAGCAACATTTTGGGGAAACCCATTTCCCATCTGTCTTTGAAATTGAAATGTGGTGCTTTGCAAGATCTGTGTAACAGTGCTTTCAATTTGCATACAATTTCATACTTTTATTTGTTGACTAGAGGTTTGTCTGGACGTTGAAGTTTAATTCATTTCAATGATATATTTATACTGTTTTATCTTTTGTTCTGTTCTTAAATTCAAAGTGATTCTCAAACAGGGAAGATGTTTTAGCCTTTGATTGTTATGGAGTCCGGTGTTGACATGTACATTACTGTGAATATTGGCCTTTTCTGAATCTGTTTGATTGTCTATTATTTTTCTTGCAGCCAACGGGATTAAACCTGGGATTTATATAACCTAGCAGAGGGATCAAGGATATATTGTGAGAAATCAGTAGAGATGGCATTTGTGTCAACTAACATGGATGAAAGATTGGCTAACATTATCTATAATCAACAGCTGCAAGAGAAACAGGCATTGAGTGAGTTAATAGACAGTTATTCAGTTTCAAATGCGGAGGCTGAATTTCATCGGGGTTTGAAGGAACTTGTTCGGGATCATCTTAATACCTGCATGGCCTTTGCTTCTTGCAGCAATTCTAATGAGTCGATTACTGATACTAGTAACTATGGCAGCAATGGCATTCATTGCCGGCGTTTGAAACATGTGAGTGAGCGGTGCAATATATGTCAACTCCGTGATTTGTTGCAGCAAGATGAGGAGGAGGAAAGTGATCAACTGGCACGCAGGCAACATAGATCCAGTAGTGAAGAATCGGCAGAGTCTTCGGCTGCAAGAAGACGGCAATCTAGAATTTTGAATCGGTGGGCTGCACGCCAAGCTCAGGAGATGATAACCACCATGGAAAGGCAGGCCCGAGAATCAGAGCTTCTATCTCTTGCTGGTTTGCATACTGTATCAACTAGGAATCCTTCATTCCTTAGGGAGTCCTCACCTTCTAGAGCGGTGCGAAGTGTGGAACGGCCGAGTACTAGGGCATCCTCACTTGTGCAGATGTGGAGGCAGTTGGAAGGTGAATCACGAGTTAATTCCTCAAGGGACAGGACAAGGACAAGAATGGTTCAGTCTGAGACTTACGAACGCAGGAGAGAAGGGGCAGAAAGCCAAGCATTCTACCAAGTTAGTGATTTAGAGGAAAGAGAGGACAGGTCAGTCCCCAATAGTGTAAACGAAAATGCTCCTGCGACTCAGTCAAATGAGCACAGAGAAAATTCTGAAGGTGTTAGTTATCATTCTGAGTCTGGACGGAGAGATGTAAATAATCAAACTAACAATGAAGTGTACAGAGGCTGTGAAGATGGTCAAATAAACAGACAGAATGGCCATAGTGAGCGGCACAGGAGAGAGCAATCTGTTGACCTTGAAGAAGGGGAGAGCGAAAGAGTAAGGCAAATTGTACAAAGATGGATGACCGAAAGCAGGATGATGGGTCATACACCCAATAATAATGACCACAGAGCACTCTGTCATGGTGAAATTGAACACGAGCGAGTGAGAGAGCTATCTCAGGAATGGACACGCATGACAGGGCAACAGCGGGATGCCTCGGGCAATACACCGCAGAATTTTCAAAGGCATGAGATACAACCTGGTCTGGTACACAGGCAAGCTAAGAAACGGGAAGCAGTTAAGGGTGAAATTCATGTTGAGCCAGAGGTAAACACGCAAGCCTATGTAAATAGTAATGCAAAAATATTGCGAGGAAGGCAAGCAATTCTAGATTTATTGATGAGGGTTGAAAGAGGGGGGCAAATAGAGCTGGAGAGACTGTTGGAGCATCGGGCAGTTTCAGACTTTTCACATGGCAATCGTATAAAGGTTAGTAATTTGAGTTAGGGTTATGTACTTGGGATCATATTTTTTTATATTTTCTTCTCTGTTACAAAGATGCACAAGGTAAGTGAGTGACTGCTATTTTTGAAGAACTTCTCCCCGCAGTTTTAGGATATGCACATCTTTAATGAGCTTGCGTTTCTGCTCAAAATGAGCTTGTTTGTCCGTGCTGGAGTCGTTTTCTCTTCGTCTGTTTGCCTGCTTCATTGAGTATTGTTGTAATGATACTTTTGTGTATTCCACGCATTATGTTGCTTTTGTAGGAAGATCTCGTAATCTTAGTTAACCTTTGTGTTATAATGTTCTTTTAAGACCTGGATTACTGGGGATTTTGTTTTAACTATCACTTTTTTTGCCTTTTTGTCCGGGCATTTTTTACTATTCCATTTCTTTTCGGTGTAATTTGCTCCCTGGAATCTGCTCGTTCTTGATGAAATTTAGGCTAACATGCTCTCATATATTGATATTATTGAATATCTTTCTTCTTCTGGTAAGTTTAACACACCCATTACAATTTTATGCATTTGAAACTGGACCGGTTGCAGCTCTCTTGTTAACACTGGAATATATTGAAGATTTCAAGTTTCAATAGTATATCAGATTAAGTGATTTTGTCATAAAGCTGGATTGCGAGAAAAAGAAAGAAGGAAGATTTTTTGTTATTTTCAGAAGGGTCTTAATATTTCTGTTTAGGAACTGACGTTTTTTATTTTTTCACTTGTTAACGCTGACAAGTGATATGTTTCAGCATCACTAAGAATACTATTTGTTCTTCTTTGCAGGCCTTACTTAGGGGTAGATTCTTGCGCAGTAGAGCTATAATTGAAGAACAGAGGTCCTCCTCAACAGCGGCAGGGGAGTTGGGCCAGCTAAGACAACGCAGAACTGTATCTGGTTTACGGTAAGGAATAATGTTACCATTTCCTTTTTGGAATATTATGCTACATGTCTGGTTATAATTTTGCTATTGGGAATTTGGTCTTCTTAGTCTGAGCTGAGTTATTTTGTTCTAATACAACACCATTCGGAAATAGGCAATGTGTTTTAGTACCTCTGCAATTTGCTGTTGTTGTATATACTTAAGCCAAGCTAAACTGCCCCCTTTGAAAGTTAAAACAATTTATTGTTGTTGGATTTACCTGAGCTAAGTTCAGTTTTCTCTATGTGAGTTGAAACAAATGATGTATTTGAGATCAATATTTTGATATGATTGTCAGAGTAATCTGAGTACTCCTGAGTCATTATCTGCTTAGGTTGGTTTCTGAGCTGAGTTAATCTAGTCCTAAGCCTGAGTATTGGCTGCTGAGCTCAGTGAACTCAGTCCTGAGTTTTCTAGCAAGTCAAACTTGCGAGCTGCATCTGTTGCCAAGTTTTTAACCGTGTTTTTGTTAACTTCAAGCCAAACTCTCACACTCTGGACATGCTGAGTTGTTCAAGAAACTGAGATTGTGAACATTGGCATATGCAGTGTGTTTTAGTACTTGCATTTTGTTTGTTGTCTATATTGGAATGCTATATACACATGCTGGCATGATACTCATAAATATAATTGCTTGAGCATCAGGGAAGGTTTCCGACTCAATTTAGACAGCACTACTGGGGCTCAACCTGTAAACCATTCCAATGACTCTGGCAACTTGTCTGGCACTGAAATTCAGGAGTCCATTGTTTCTAGAGAAACAGAAACCATGCAGAATGAGTCTGAAAGTGGTACAGAAGAAAGTGACATGGTTGCAAGCAGAGGAGATCAGGTAGGAGATATCAGGGGAAATGATGAAATTCTGAATGAAAATGTCTCCTTAGTAGCAAGCACAGACGGGCAAGTTGTTATGCAGGATGAAGGGGGTTTGCAAGCAGATGCATCACTGGGAGAAGAAAGGGAGTCACAAGAAAATACATTAGCGGCAGATGCATCACTGGGAGAAGAAAGGGAGTCACAAGAAAATACATTAGCGGACAGGGAACAGGACTGGCAAGAAAATAACATAGAGGTTGGGCACCAAGACTGGCAGGAAAATATCACAGAGGTTGGGCACGATGACTGGCAAAGCGGTCACACTGAAGGAGTACAGATAGACTGGAATGGTATTTTGCAAGGTGTGGATATGCACTGGCAAGGAAGTGACTCTGACATAGAAAGAGAATGGGAAAGGGATGACGCTTCACAACATGCAACTGGGGAGTGGCAAGGAGGTCCTTCACAGGACATTGATTGGCAAGAAAGTTCTTCACAGGAATTAGTCAGAGACTGGCAAGATCACTCAGCTGGAGTATCAAATACATGGCAAAATCTTCCTACTGTGCACAGAATCAGTGATTTTCAAAGTCTAGAGGATGCAACTGAATACAACATGGAAATCAGGGAACTTCTTAGCAGGTTTGTAATGGTGCGTTTTATGTTTTTAAGCCCATTGATTTGTTGAATGGGAGGATAAAAAAACACAGAAGTGGACACTATTGAATATGAAGATAATTGTATATTGTTGGTTTGTGTGCAGGCGAAGTGTATCAACTATTTTAGCGAGTGAGTTTAGGGAAAGGATGGATCAACTAATTTTGTCATACATACAAAACCGAGGACCTCCCCCTGTAGCTTGGGATATGCAGGAGCAGCACCCAGATGAACAAGATGATGTGGTACAGATTGAAGGTCCAATTAACATTACAGACAGGCCTCAATTTATAATACCACCACCTCCGCCACCACCTCCCCCACCACATCAACTTTGGCAGCGGGAGATGCAAAGACCATTACGGTCACGTGCATTACAGCACCCTGAACTTGTAATCTATTTCTGATATGTATCTCTTAGCCTAAATTATAAGATACATATGGTTAAAATACGTTTCAGATAGAAAATTTGTTCCCAACATAAAAATAATGAACATGAAAAAGATTACAAATATTTTGTCCTATGGCTTTTAGACTGAAGCACACACGGCTTTAGGCATCTCTCTTCTTAATCTTATCATTTGTGAGCATCGATGTATACTTTATTATTAATGTGAGTCTCTAAAATTTCTGGTGCAGGAGTGGGAAGCTATAAATGAGTTGAGAAATGATATGGCAAGGCTCCAACAAGGAATGAGTGACATGCAGCGCATGCTGGAAACTTGCATGGAAATGCAGCTAGAGTTGCAACGATCTGTGAGGCAAGAGGTTTCTGCTGCTCTAAACCGCTCAAATGGAGGAGAGGGTGGTAAGTCTTTTATGGAAGTAAGATTTTAGTGTTTGAATTTTATTGCGCCCAGAGGTGCTCTACAGCCCAATATGGGGGAGATGTTATGTAATGTTATGTTACATTATGTAATGTTATATTACATTATGTAATGTTATTATTAATTAAAAAAATTGAAATTATAGAATTATGAATTATAATAATTAAAAGTTATAATTTGAAATGTTAAATGACAAGTCACACCTTTTCAAAGAATCACAACCACAAATATTGCATATTAATATTTCAACTTCTCATTTCTCAAAATGCAATGACCGTAATAACAAAGTCAAAATTTCTCTTTGTGACTATCTAGAAGGGCTTCCAAACATCTTAACGATATAAGGAAAATGATCAGTAACAAGGAATTTGTGTTGAGGTATTTCCTGTATGTTTTGTATTAAATACAATCATAAGTTTGGGTAGTTGACATGTCAATCGTTGGAGGCAATTCAACTTCGTAGGCATTCCATAGAAGTCGCAGGGGTCAGATTCAGTTTCATCTTTCTTCCCTTCATCCCTGTCCTCCCGTAAGGACCGATGCTCAACGAACTACTGGGAAGGCTCACGCTCATGCTGCCTGATGGATTATTTGTAAAGACAGACACGACCACCTGCAGTGGCTAAATGACTGTTCATTAATTGCACTTGAACAATCGAGAGTTACGTCTGCATTGCATCCACCTGAATCACTAAATCTCATATCGTAGGTCACATATCAGTTTTACGTTACTTTCCAAACTCAAGTTGCATTCTGATGGATTCTCATGTTGTCATGTGCATGAAGTTGATTTAAATTCATTTTACTCACTAAATATGTTTAAAGAATTCTAAAATAACACAGAGGTAATCGCAAAAAGACCAGGTTTACATTCAAATTTGTTTATCACTCCAAATGTAGAAAATAAGGTTATATGATAGTTTACAAAATTCCTAACTAATTGATGCATTAAGATCTACAAAAGTGTTCAATTCGATTATTTCTATTAGAATGATATAGGATAGGTTTCACATTCAACTTATTCATAATTTTAAATTAAGTAACCAGCCTAGATCCATCTTAATTTCAGATCTATCAAGCACCAAGAGGGATCAAATGTCTCAAGGTGCAAACCTTTCCTCAAGTTTTGCACTCAAAAAAGAAGCTTGTACTTCAAGAGGTTTGATGTCTCTTGGCGCTGGATATATCCAAAGTTAAGATGGATCTAAGATGATTATGATTAGTTCCTATGAAATATATGTAGTTTATATATGCTTTAAGTTTTTATATTTTCATTTTTTTTTAATTTGTTTTTGTTCATTTTTAAATTTTTATTTAAATAATTTATCCATCTAACAAAGCACCCCACCCTTTAGCCCATAGGCAAGGGTAAGATATTCTTCAGGGCTCAAGGTTGTACAAAAAGAAGGCTTGAAGCCATTATAATAATATACTCAATATGACCTTAATATGTCACTTTTGGATTTGAACTTGAGTGGGGAGGATAATAATCATCCCTCTCAACCACTCAAGTTAAACCCAATTGACAAATGCCTTTTTGTTTGTTATATTTGCAATATAAGTACCATAGTACAACTATATCACAGGTTGTTGCGTTTCTGATGATTAATAACATTCAACTAATTTGTTTTAATATACGACTGGATTCAGAGATTTGAATAAGACTATAAAATGTGCAGTTTATGTGAAAATTTCTGAATCTACACATCACAAATCCTATTGCAATCACTGGTTTATCATCTGCTACTTGTTCTTTACATTTATCTAGTTATTTAATTACTTAAACAACGATGAAAACACTATTGCAACCTACACATACATACATATCATGAACTGAAATAAACTGAGACAATCACACAAGGTACACCATTATTTTTGGACAATTGTTTCCGGAAAAATCCAATTCGGGAAAACCGGTGCAACATATAGAGGGTTTGTATTATTAAGCAGATTTCTGAATACAACTATGGTGCCAAATCCGGCTCACTCAACAGAGAATAAACCTGGTAGAAGTACCTCTATTCGGAGAATGATATTTTGGCAAATGCAACAACTAGATGATCAAACCCCACAGATGACAATTGATGTTCCCAGTGCTGGGCAGCGATGGCTGCTCCAAGCTCTGCGCTAGAACTGCGTCACCTCCTCTAGGATCTGCATCACCCTCCCAGTGAGCCTCCCTTGCTTAGAAGTCGATTTGTTGAATTGTTGCACTCTCTGCCCCACAAAAAACCCCAGCGTTGCCTCTAAGGGACTGCGTCAACCCCTCTAGCTTCTGTGTCACCCTCTCTGGAGCTGTGTTGTCTCTCCTACTATTGCTTTGCCTCTCTGCTATGTGTCCTCGGCCTTGGACTCAGGTCTCTCTGCCGAATTGCCCCTCCTACTACAACTCAAATCACTTATCTCAACTTTCTCAGTAAACCATACCCCAGAAAAATTGAACTCTTTGATCTCTTGATGTGTATCTCCAACTGACCCTCAACGACCGAGATTAAGTCCCTAATTAATGGCTAAGATTAAAACAGACTTGATCCTCGTCACTTAGAAGTTTCTCACCCATATTCTTATTAATACCCATTAATATTTTTATTTTCCTAAGTTTAGACTTAGGAATCCATTAAAAATATTAATTATTTTAATAACTCCTCATTCGAGTTGAATTTCTCCAAACGATTTCTGGGTTTTGGAGATCTCATGTGTTCTAGCCCCTCCACAAAATTTCGGGGCTAGAGCACATTCGATGCCTACCCAAACTCAATAGTTTATTTTTTTATACAAAAGTTAAATGTTTATGCTGCTCTATTGCAAGGTAGATGTCTTGACGATATTATTGCCATTTAGACAAACATTATTTTTGTTTATTCTCTTTGTCATATTATTAAAATAGATTCACTTCACATTAATAGACTATATGATTAAGTTATAAAACTTTAAACTAATTTCAAAGTCTCAAGAGTCTAGATACCACTGAAATACAAAACATGACAAGAAACAAGTATCAAAGGATATGTAGAAATCTATGCATAGGAATCTAAACAGGTGCCAAGGCCCAGTGTATTTAAGTTTTATGTTCGTTTTCATACATAAAGCAAGTGCCAAAATATAATTCAACTAACAAGATGTCAAACTTCCATGTTCAAAGTCCTTGAAAACTATCTTGACAATTTCGTTTCAAAGTCTCAAGAGTCTAGATACCACTGAAATACAAAACATGACAAGAAACAAGTATCAAAGGATATGTAGAAATCTATGCATAGGAATTTAAACAGGTGCCAAGGCCCAGTGTATTTAAGTTTTATGTTCATTTTCATACATAAAGCAAGTGCCAAAATATAATTCAACTAACAAGATGTCAAACTTCCATGTTCAAAGTCCTTGAAAACTATCTTGACAATTTCGTTTCTTTAGGGCCTAGCGTGTAGCCTATTAGAGAATATAGACCAAAAAGAGGAACAACCATCCTTGGGTCTATATAGATCCATTTTTTCTATGAGGATCTGCACTGATAAACGGATCTGTGGAGCATCCAATGCCAATTGTTGTCAGCGGGGAGGATTAGCCAACTATGGGGTTGACTTAGTTTTGATTGCTGCTGGCATCTTTTTTTCTTCTTCCTAGTGGCTTACTGGCACCTAGGCTACTAGAATATAGAGACCAAAAGAAGACAAAAAATGGATCATCCTTGGTCCTCTTTGGGTCCATTCTTTTTTCTGGTCAGTACTAAAAAAACGAATCCAAGGAGGATGCAATTCCATTCTCACTGGGAAGGGTTAGTGCAATTATCGGGCTGACTTATGTTTGGGTCTTGACTGCTGCTGCACTCCTTTGTTATGTTCTTCTTGTTGGCTTCTATCTTTCTCCTTTGTGTCAAATTTCAAGTTTAAACCAATCATGACAAATATGTTTTGTTTCTCAAAAAAGAAGGTGTTATTTAAACTTGTCCGATATTTCTCTAGGGCCTAGGGGCTTAAGAGCATAGACTAAAAATGGTCCAAAAAATTGATATGAATATCTGTAATAAACAATGGATACGTGGAGGATTCAATACCAATACTTGTCAGGGGAATGATTATTGCTATTATGGGACTGACTTAGTTTTGACCAGTGTTGCGGGGGAGCGCCCCCCCCCCCTCGCTCCCGCTCCCGATCCGCGCTCCGGGTGGGAGCGGGTCGGGAGCGCGCTCCCGAAATCGCTCCCGATTTCGGGAGCGCGCTCCCTAAAAAAAATTTCGCTCCCTGCCTTTTCGGGAGCGTTTTGCCTTTTTTGCATTTTTTTTTTGTAGTAATGTTCGAAATGCAATTTTTTTTGAAAGAAACAAATAGTTTTTGAGTGGGGCAACTTAATGATCAAGTCTAGGCCCTAGTATTGATATGCTATTCATGGTAATGTTAAATTCTTAAAGTAAAAGTGACATTTTCTTTAATTTTCATTTTCATCCTTTTACTTAAATTTTTAACATTACCATGAAATGACTCAGGATGTTTGAGAGTGGTTTCGTCCTCATTGGATTTCATATGGAGAAAGTAGAATTTTAGATTTCATTCAAAATCCAGCAGACTTATCAGTTTTTCAGGATTTCAGGATTGGGGGATTGCAATGTTTCCATTGAATTTTGTCATGTATTAGGGTATGGAACTCATATTTAATCAAGAGTACCAATCCCTCTATGTACCATGATGTTAGTGACATTGGTTGTCGAACTCCTCTATCATGACCCTTCTAAAAATGTACGCATCACTCAAACAAAATCTTGACTTGACAAGCTATGCTTTTTCTATCTTATGTTAATGCTTAGAGGGTGATATTAATGACAAAGATCCCTATACAGATACAAAGGTAATGACAAAGATACCTCTGGATATTAATGCTTGGAGGGTGATATTAATGACAAAGATCCTGATTTTGCAACAAGACTAAAAAATTAGACATTTCTCGTGGTGGCAAGAGGCCCAAGCATAAGAAATAGATAATAGATTTACTTCTCTTCTCTAGTTTCTAGTAGCTTTTATAACTATTGACTCTTTCATATTTATTATGATATTTTTTTAAACAATATATGACAATTTAAGTTTGAAGTTGGCAATTATAACTCATTAGTAATGAATTATGAATATGATGCTTCATGAAAGTTGAAAGTTGTTTCACTTCGTTTCATTTTATAACATTTCATTTCATGTTAGATATTATTTGTTGTAATGGTTACACTTAGCTTACAAGTACAACTTTGGTGATCAATGATGATAAATGTTATATATTGAATTTTGAAAGCTTGAAACTTTAAGATTGATGAATCATGAGACTCAATATGTTGTATGTTACTATGTTACTAACTTGCGGACGTGGTTGATGAAGATTATAACTTCTAGATGATTGTTGTTATATGGTTCAATCTATTCTTTTTTATGTTTTTTATATCTAATTCATCATTCTACATGTTTTTGTTGACATATATGTATCAAAAATTAAAAAATATAAAAAATATATATATTTTTAAAAAATCGCTCCGGGATTCGCTCCCAAACCGGGAGCTTCTGAAAATGGTCGCTCCCGCTCCCGCTTCCGCTCCCGCTCCCCGCTTCCGCTCCCGCTCCCAAGTAACATTGGTTTTGACTGCTGCTAGGGCTCCTTTGTAACATCTTCTTGGTGGCTTCTATCTTTCTCCTCAGTGATTATCTTTTAGCTATTACTGGAGTTAGATTTCATAATCTTGGTAATCCTCCAATGTGGCATCTGCTTTCTTCATTCTGGCTCCTTAATTTGCTCCTTGTATTTTTGGGCCCTCTGGGTGAGTGAGATGATTTCATCTTTGAGGGAGGCCCTTTCTTTCTTGTCTGCCTCCTGCTTATTATGAAGTTGCTGACATGTACATTTAAGTTCCACCAGTTCTGCTTAAAGGTTATCTATGTTACTTGTGTGCTTCTTCCTAGAACTCCTTGGAGCATTATGCAAATAATTTAGATCGGAGTCAAAACCTCTTTGAATGATACTGAGGACCTTATTTAGTTGTGGTAAGGCAGAAATTGATCCTGACTTATGAAGGAACAAAAAAACACAGAGATACAATGAAACAAGACTTCAATTAATAAATTGCAAACGCTGAAAACTGTTTACATGCATAATTGAACTGTGTTACAATGAGACTGCGATGGTAGCTTATCTTTGAGAAGAGATGTGACGGCTACATGGCTTCTGAACTGTGTTACAATGAGACTTGGAGGCCTTTTTATCATGAAGAAACATTGAGAAACCCTAAACATCCAAAAACCTAACCCTAGGAGATGAAGCACCAAAAGGTATGGGCCTCAATGGGGTTAGTTGGAATGTCAACTTCCCAGTGTCGTAACTTTGGCATACGTTCTCTGTTTGATGCGCATGATAGCATGTTAGAAAGGTCTATCCGACGACAAAAACTTTCAAAGATAACTCGTTTCCCCAAAATACGTCGTTTAAGGCTTTAAAACGGTTCTGGAAGTTCAGGACCTGAAAAATTGTAAAAAATAGAAAACTGTTGAAATAGGAAACTGTGCTGGAAAATAGGAAACTGAAAGGAAATAATGTCGTGGGTCCAAGTGGGATAGGCAGATGGCCACCAATATCCACCTGGATCAGTCCTCCCTCCTTAGGAAGTAATGGTCCCCATTGTGTTGAGTGCCTCCATGAGGTGGGGAAACTTCTGCGGAACTTGGTTCCTGGTGAGCTACTTTCCTTGGTGCAAGAGTTGACCGATTTTGATAACCCGATACAACTGGATCCTCTATTAGTGAGTGTTCTTAATCTGTGTCCATGATCTGATCAGTTGTGGTCTGTTCAATGCAATCTAGGTTGAGCTTTGTTGGTGTCAGCGACTCAAAAATGTCTGTGTCCAATGGTGGAAAGTATGGCCGAAGGCGGTCCACGTTAAATACTGGGTACAGGCCAAGTTATATGGGGATACTTAGCTCGAAAGCGTTGCCACCCACAATCTTGGTGATGGTGTAAGGCCCATATCAGAGTGGTCGAAGCTTCCGATGGGCCTCAATAAGGCATTCCTTCTGCAAATGCAACCAAACCTTGTCACCCACTCGAAACTTATGTGGCACCCGATGTTAATCATGACGTTGTTTGTACTTGTCATTGGCTTTATCCAGGATATAATGAACTTGCTGGTGGATTTGCTAAATGTGTTCAATAAACTTGGTGGCTTTATTAGCTTCAGACCGAACATGTGCAGATTCTACCTATGTAGTTGCAAGAGGTATTACAACATCAATGGGACACAATGGTTGAAATCCCAAGTCCTCTTGAAAGGGGCTATGGCCAGTAGAGCTATGGAGAGTTCTGTTATAACTGTGTTGCACATGGGGAAGACTCTCATCCCATGTTTGTGGATGCTTAGAGTTGTACATGTATAGTATGTGCACTATCATCTCGTTGACGACTTTTGTCTGGCCATTAGTCTGGGGGTGGAATGTAGTCGACTTGGTAAGTTTGGTGTCCAACAACGACTAGAGGCTCGACCAAAATGCGCTTAGGAACCTGCTATCCCAATTTGATAATGGTTTGCGGGATCCCAAAATGTACCCATACTTATTCGAAGAAGAGTTTGGCAGTGGCTTTGGTTGTGATACTCTTCTTGCAAGCAACCAATATGGCCATCTTAGAAAATCTATCAACGACCACAAATACATAGTCATTACCATGCTTGGTAGAAGGAAGGCCAAACATATAGTCCATTGAGATGGATTCCCAAGGTCGGCTAGGAGTAGGAAAAAGAGTGTACATGCCTTGCTTCTTAATGGTTGGCTTGACGATGGCACAAGTAGTGCAGGGTCTAATGTATTATCCAACATCCTATTGGAGTTTTGGCCAATAAAAATACTTCTACAGTACTGCGACTGTTTTCTCCACACCAAAGTGTCTTGCGGCCCAACTGTAGTGTGCCTCCCAAATCATCTTGGCACACTCGCATGAAGGAAAGAAAAGGTGTCCCAGGTAGCATAACAGTGCAACCTAGAGGTGGAAGTCTGGAACTTGCTTGCCATCCATCCACACCTGGTATGTCGTGGCAAATTTTGGATCATTTTTGTATAGATGTGGCCATCCAGAAGCCTCTTGGCCACGAGAGTTGAGAACAGTGATCAACGCCACAACTGGGGGTCGACTAAGGCAATCTGCAATGTTACTGGTGCTGCCCTTCTTGTATTTAATGTTCAAATGGAATTGTTGCAGATATGTGGACCATTTCTAATGGCGATCATTTTGCAACTTTCCCTGTATCTTCATAAATTGAAGAGGTCGGTGATATGTGAAGGTGATCGCCTCCTTCCCCAGAATGTAATGTTTCCACTGTCGACAAGCCTGCATGATGGAATACATCTCCTTATCATAGGTGGGGTATTTCCGAATAGTATCAGAGTGTCTCACTGTGATAGGCCACTAGAACCCCTTGCTAGGTGAGAACTGTACCAATAGCATAGTCAGAGGCATCTGTTTCAATCTTAAATGGTTGTTGCAGGTCTAACAATGTGAGGATTGGCTCAGAGCAAAGGCGGTGTTTTAGCTCAATGAATGCCTTCTGTTGTGACTCAGACCAAAAAAACTTTGCTTTCGCTTTGCCCTTTGTAAATTGACTCAAAGGCCAAGTGATATGAGAGAACCCCAACACGAATCTTCGATAGAAATTAGCAAGGCCCAAGAAGCTGCAAAACTCTGTTAGAGTCGTCGGGGCTGGCCAATCCCAAATGACTTGGATCTTAGTTGGATCCACATGCACGCCTTGCTCATAAATTATGTAGCCCAGATATTGGACCTGGTCCATGCCAAAGGAGCATTTCTCCATGTTGGCACATAGTTTGTGCCACCGCAGGGTTTGAAGGACCCGTTGAATGTGTTGAAAGTGCTCTGCCCAACTCTTGCCGAAGATGATGATGTCATCCAGATATACAACCACGAACGAGTTGGTGAAGGGTTGCAAGATGTCATCCATCAATCTCATAAAAGTTGCAAGGGCATTTGTCAACCCGAAGGGCATGACCAACCACTCAAAGAGACCCTCCTTGGACTTGAAGGCGGTCTTTCATATATCTGTAGTTCTATTGGAACTTGGTGATAGTCGGACTTCAAATCCATCTTGCTGAAATACTTAGCCCCCTTGAGCTGGTCTAGAAGGTCATCAATCCGTGGGATTGGGTATGTGTTCTTGATAGTGATTTTATTCAGTGTCTGATAATCAATGCAGAGTCTCCAGGTCCGATCTTTCTTCTATATGAGTACAATTGGGCTTCCACAAGGTGAGGAACTTGGTTGGATGTGCCCTTTTTGTAGCAACTTTTGGATCTGCCGCTTGATTTCCTTGTTTTCCAGCAAAGAGCGGTGATAGATTGACCCATTAGGTAGTGGTGCTCCGGGAGTCAGATTGATCGAATGCTTGACTTGATAGTGCAAAGGACCCCTGTGGGTGAGGAGAAGATGTCCCTGTACTCTTCCACGACCTTATCAACTTGCTTTTGCTGTGTGGAGGAACCCTTTCTGGGAACCATGGATGTGGCCATGATCTTCCCCTTACTTTGAGAGTGAATAAGGAAGAAAAAAATTTCCCGGTCTGGGAGATGAACTTACGAAATTGCTTAGCAGAGATCAAATAAATGGTGGTTGGCGGGTTACCTCCAATATCTTGTATAGTGTTTTTTCCCAAAGTAATAATAGCAGTACGAGGTCTGAATTCATACACAGCATGGCTTTTCCATAGGTATGGTTGACCTAATAAAACATCGCAAACTTCAAGGGGAGAAACATCACACAGTACCTTGTCCGTGAAAGGCTTGATGCTGTAGGGAAGGTAACACTGCTCACTGACGTTTGTTGGAGCCACCTGATGGTGTATGGTTGCGGTGTGGTGTTTTTAGTAGACCAACTGCTTAACAACCTCTGTTGAGGTGAGGTTCTTTTGAATCCCACTATCAACAATGAACTGCAACGGAGAACCCTTCATCCACATCTGTGAGTGGAAGAGACACTCACCCTCGTCTGGATCTTCGAGCTCGATCTTCTTGACCTTAGTGGTGGGAAGAGTGGCATTGGGTTTTGCATCAATGATCTATTTCCCCTTGTCGGGTTCTGGCCCAGAGTCAGAACATGCATTTGACTCTAAATCTTTTAGCTCGACCACCAGTGACTGCTTTGCACGACATTAATTTGTGTTGTGAGTGGGGCTCTTGTGGAACTCACACCACTTTCCTGTGTCTTTCTTTGTCTTCCCATTGCTATTTTTTGCTTGTGGCTTTGATGGGTTGTCCTAGGTTGTTCCACCTTGGCTTTGTCCTTTGTTCTGCGGTTTGGAGGTGCCTTTGCCTTGCCTCAGATTCACAGATCCAAAGTCTCGCTTCTTCTGTTTAAATTTCTATTCGATCTTGACGACATATCGTTATGCTAAGCCAAGCGAGGAGATGTCCAGGAACTGCATTTTTTCCTCAATGTATTTGTTCAGACAACCACGATACTTGAGTACCAGATGTCGCTCAGAGTCCTTGATACCCAGTTTTGCGCGTAGGGTATGAAAAATATTCATGAACTCTGACACTTCTTGGTCCCTTTCTTGCTGCAACGTTATCCATTTTATGTACTTGTATTCATTGCTCCTAACAGGTAACATTGTTCCTTGACAACATCTAAGAAATAATCCCAAGAGGGTGCAACTGAAAATAGGGAGGATTCCTCCTTGTCCCTTTGCTCACAGTAAGTTTCCCACTAGTCTTTGACATGGGGGACGACCTTGAGGAGTGAAAAAGTAATATTTTCCTTATCGAAAAAATTATGGACCGAAAAATATCCTTCTAGCAAATTTAACCATCTATCTAGAACATCTGCCTCTATTTGGCCTTCAAATATAGGAATATCAAAGTTAACTTGTACTTTAAAGGGGGCGATGCCTCCAAAGTGACTGCTGGATGAAGAGGGGTCGCTCACTGGTATCTGCCGAAGGATCTGGGAAAAATGATCCATCATCTTGTTCCTTTGTCGCTCAAGGGCTTCTTCGAGCAACAATTTGAAAGGATCTCTTGCTCCCTCTTCTTTCTTTTCTTCCACCATGGGAAGTCGTCGTGGTCGTCGAGGTTGGTCTTGCAAGGGCTCAACCAGTTCAAGTCCCAACTCCTTATACCCTAACCTCAATGGGGACATGTATAGAAAATAGAGAAAGAGTAGACAACTTTGATACTACTGATCCAAATTTATGAAGGAACAAAGTGAAATACAAAGTTAAGGAAAAACATAGAGATACAACGAAACATAACTTCAATTAATAAATAACAAATGTTGAAAATTGTTTACATGCAGAATGGAAACAAACTAGCTCGGGCAGAGAAGAGATGTGACAACCACATGCCTTCTGAACCTAAGTTGTAGGAAACGTGGGCAGAGGGTTCGTTTTTGTACAGAAACGAAATGGAAACGGGGAAACTCGTACGGTACGGCCCGAAAACTCGTTTCTGGCTGTACTGGCCTGTTTCTCAAGGAGGAAACGTGGCTAGTGTGGTCGGAAACGAGTTTCCGGGCCATACAGCAGAGTATCCCCACGCAGATTGACTTTTTCTTAATTTTTTTATTTTATTTTGTTTTCTATTTTTTAATTGGGTGACGAAAGTGGCTTCTAGTTGCTTCTAGATGCCTCTCTCAAGTTATAAAAGTGACCCTCGCCTCATTCTCTCATCACACAATTGAGCAAGTCATTTCTCTTGGAGACTGACGATTTTAGCAAAGGAGAAGAGAGGAAGAGAGCAGTGGTTTCAGCTAGGGTGTTTTCAACAGTGAGCAAAGGAGATTTTAGCAGCAAGAGCAAGAGATTTCAGTAGCAAGAGAAAGAGATTTCAGCAGCAGATTTGGAGTGCAGAGTTTCCGGCTACGACATTCTTGGTTTTTTGGCTTAGCTACAGCCATATTTCTCGTTTTTCCTGGCATTTTGGGGTAGTTTCAGCTACAGAAAATTAATTTGGGTAAGCAACATTCATTTTCTTAGTTTTTTCCTACTATTTCTTCAATTTTTCGAGGGTTTATGCTGCCAAAAATATGAAAAACGTTTTTTATTTACATATTTGTTTTTTCAATTTATTTTTGCAGTAATGGCTTCCAACCAAAGTGTAGCTATAAGTTCAAGCCCTAGGGCCAACCCAAGGGCTGAATATTATCCTCTTTGGAGGTATGTTCAGAAGCTTCAAAAATGTGGAGGTGGTGGCTCATGGGAATGGCGATGTAATCTTTGCAATAATTCGTACAAGGGCTCCTACCCAAGAGTGAAGGCACATCTTTTGCATGGAGGAGGACAGGGGGTTGTGGGTTGCACAAAAACAATAGATCCATTGGCAAGGAGGGCATATCAAAGAGAGCAAGATGAGGCGGATGTTATTAAGAGAAGGCATGATGAGCTTACTCAAGCTACTCCTCAAGCTCCATCTAACATTGAGCCAAGGATTGTAGTTGAAGCAAGAAAGAGGAGAGCTGGTGCCACTCAACAACGTGAACAACTAGCACCCAAAAATACCAGAGGGGCATCTCCTTTAGTTCAGGATAGCAGAATTGCTAAATTGGTGAATGTGCAAGTGAGAGAAGAAACTGATTCCAGAGTGGCTAGGTGCATTTATGCATGTGGTATCCCATTCAATGTTGTTCACTCTCCTTACTGGCAAGATATGATAAGGGCAATTAACAAAGCTCCTCAAGGGTACAAGGGGCCCAACTATGAGAAAGTCAGAACTCAGCTTCTCAAAAATGAGAAGGAGCTTGTGGAGGATATTTTATCACCAATTCGTTCTTCCTGGAGTAGCTCTGGGGTTACCATAGTCTTAGATGGATGGACAGATACAAGGCACAGACCATTGATAAATATCATTGCCACTTTCCCCAAAGGAGCAATGTTTATCAAGGCAGAAGACTGCTCAAGAGAGGTAAAAGATGCACAGTTCATTGCTGATGTTATTATAAAAGTTATTGAACAAATAGGGCCTAACAAGGTGGTGCAAGTTATCACGGATAATGCACCAGTTTGCAAAGCTGCAGGTTTAATTATTGAGGGGAGGTATGACCAGATCTTTTGGACACCATGCATTGTCCATAATTTGAATCTGATCGTAGAGGAGATCGACAATAAAGTTTCTTGGATAAAGGAAATCACAGGGGAAGCAAGGGAGATTGTCAAATTCATCACCAACCACCACCAATCTCAAGCCATATTTCGAGAGTACTCCAAATTGGAGTTGTTAAAAGTTGTTGAGACAAGATATGCCTCAAACTTCCTGATGTTGCACCGCCTTGTTGAGGTTAAGCATGCATTAGTTTCTATGGTGGTGAGTCAACTTTGGATCGAGTGGAGGCAAGTAGATTCAAATCGGGGGTATATGGTGTGTAGATTGTGCCTTGATGAGGATTGGTGGAGCAAGGTAGATTTCTTGCTAAAGTTCACAACCCTTGCATTTGAGCTTCTTCGGAGTGCTGACACTGACCAACCTTTCTTAGGAAAGGTATATGATGGCATGGATTCCATGGTTGAGAAAACTATGGAAATCATTTCGCAAGAGTCTCCACAACTTTTGTTTGTTGATGATCATTTTGCTGGTTTAGTCAAGAAAATCATTGTTGATAGGTGGAACAATTTCAACACTCCATTGCACACTTTAGCACATGCCTTGAACCCCAAATTTTATGATGAAGAGCTTATTGCTCAAAGCAATGGGAAGAGGAAGGCACCCCATAAGGATAGAGAGGTGGCTAATGGGGTGAAAAAATCCCTTATGAGAATGTTTCCTTCTCATCTATACAAGCAGGTAAAAGAAGAATTTGCTAGTTTTGCTGCGGGAATAGATGATTATGCATATATATCAGCTTTGGAGGAAAGAAGCACCATGAATCCAGTTAGGTGGTGGATTTGTCATGGAGCAAATGGTGTACATTTGCAAAACCTTGCCATTCGTATTCTTTCACAAGTGGCAAGCTCTTCATTAGCAGAAAGGAATTGGAGCACTTATGGTTTTATTCATTCTGTGAAGCACAATAGGTTGGGCTCACAGAAGGCAGAGGATCTTGTTTATGTGCACTCCAACCTTCGCCTTGCATCTCGTAAGGGTCCAGAATACAACAGTGGTCCTTCTAAAGAATGGGATGTGGATGCAGAAAGTCCTGATTTGGATCTCTCTCTTGCTGCCCTGAATATTGAGGTCCAGACTGGAAGTGGAATTGGCCCATCATCTTCTTCAGCACCACCATCCACTGTTGAGCATTGTTCTGCTTCTATTTTTGATGAGGATTATGATGATGAGGATTAGTCTTTTGTCTCTATAGTTCTTGCAACCTTGTAGTCTTTATTGTACTTGTAGTCTCATATATTAATATATAATAAAGGCTGATTTTGAGATTTGGATATATAATAAAGGTTGCTTTTGGATATTCCGATATTTTTATTTTCATTATGTGATCATTCATGAGTAATGTGATGTAAATTTAGTCAAAATGTTTAAATGTAATAACTTATAATGTATCATGTATGCTTTATGATTGCACACACACACACACACACACACACACACACACACACATATATATATAGATATATATATATATATATATATATATATATATATATATATGTTTCCAAAATTTGGGGAGGTCGCGTTTCGTACCTGTGCCCGTTTCAGAAACTCTTACCCGTTTCCCCATTTCGTGCAACTTAGTTCTGAACTGTGTTACAATGAGGCTTGGAGGCCTGTTTTTCATGAAGAAATAGTGAGAAACCTAAACATCCAAAAACCTAACCCTAAGAGATGGAGCGCCAAAAGTTATGTGCGCCGATGGGGCTAGTTGGAACGTCAACTTCCCAGGGTTGTAACTTTGGCATACGATCTATGTTTGGCACGCACGGTAGACCATTAGAAAGGTCTATCCAAGGACAACAACTTTCGACTACAAACATGCCCGTTTCCCCCAAAAAACACTGTTTAGGGCCTCAAAATGCCTTCGGAAGTTTAGGACTTGAAAAGTTACCAAAATAGAAAATTGCCGAAATAAGACACTGTGCTGGAAAATAGGAAAATGAAAGGAAATAGTGCTAGGGGTCCAAGTGGAATAAGCGGGTGGGCACCAATATCCACCTGGATAAGAAAGGAAGGCTAAGCTAGAATATGAAGTAGAAGTGAGACATGGAATAACAAAAGAGTATCGTTATTCAAGTCATGGATAACACAAATGGCTCACATTATGATCGACCGTGTTTTTTGCAAGGTTATCTGTGCTTTATTGTGTTTTTCTATGATTTCAAGTATCGTGAATAATTGACATGCTCAAAATCTTCCTTGGGGTGAGAAACAATTGAGAATCTCCAATGGAATGTGATTGAATTGGTAGTGCCATTATTGTTCATAATACTGATGATAATGACCAAATCTCTGAGACATTGAAGCCACAGGATGCCCATATCTTTGGCCAATAATATTGAATTACACCTAGTCAAAGCCAAGTGTACTCTATAGTGCATTATGGATAAAATTTGTAATAAAATCTTAACACTGATAGATCTGGGGTTAACATGAATCTATAAAAGTGTAATTGTTCAAGGCTATATGTAAAGCCCCATCACAAGAAATATATGTATTCCCTTTTGGGCCACAAACAAGTCCCTAGGCCTGGCTCGATCAACATACCATTCTTGAAAATAGTAAATTTGACCAATGAGATTGTATATTATCCTTGTAGAATTGAATACAAATTACAAAACAAAACCTCTTTCCCAGAATATCAAAATGGAGGGCAACTTAATTGCTAGAGACAATAGTGGCCAGTAACTCCATGGGACAATTGGATCTAAACATATGACCTAAGGCCTTCCTAATTGAGCTATCTCTCGGGAGTTGTTTCCACAAAATATAGTAGGCCTAGCACAAAGTCCCACCAAGCATAACCAAACCTTATGGCAACAAGAGAAAGGGTTGCCACTATCACCTCAACAACCTTTCTCTTGCTCTTTAATGGTATTTTACCATAAGGCAAGATTCCCTAAATCACCTAATGGATATACAATTACTATGGCTCAAGGTGATAGATTTTAGGTCAAATAAATTGAATATATACCGACAGAACCTAGAAAGACCTAGATATTCTATGCCAATATTCTATACCAAAAGGGTGGTTGTTATAAGTTAGGTTTTTGTTGATTTGCATTGATAGGGTATACGATGTCATCTGATAGCCAAGAAAAGGCATGCCAAGGGTATTCAAGACCTTCTAATAAACACCTAGGTTTAGGGTCACTTAATGGGAAATTAGGGTTGAAAAACATGCATAAACTAAAAACACGGATGATGTTAGCCCTAATAAGGAAGAATTAACCATGCACAATGCTAGATTTCGCTTTTATGTGATTTATTGATGTGATTTCTAATTTGTAGCCACAAACATCCAAAACATTCACTTTTATGCAAAATTTTACTCTAAAAATCCTAGTGGCTAACCCTAGATGTTTAGAAGAAGAAATTTAATGAAATTTATTACCGCTCAAACTAGCTGGGATTCTAAAAGGGGATCCTTGAAGGGCTACTACTAGGTTAATGGCAACAATGGAGCAATAGCCCATTGTCACCTTGGCTAAGGCTCCCTACTCTTTATGGACTTTCACTAATGTGAGGAGACTCGTTATGATAAGGATCACGAAATGGATGGACCAATGATAGGGTGAGGGGTGATCCTGGAAGCCTATTCACAAGAGAGTCTCAAATAGGTGGCTTGCTTGCTTTGGAAGGCAAGGTTGAAAGCTCTCAAGGAAGGGCTTAAGGGGAATTTCAAGGTTTAGGTTTAGTGTATGTATCTTATAATGGAGGTTCCTAGGCCTTAAAATTCTCGCGAAAGCTTGGATTCCAAGTAATCCTTGAAGAATTATCCTTAATAGTGTATGGGACCACACGAGACCAAGTGGCCTCGGGGTTAGGTGAAGGCCCAAGGGGGTAGATTTTAGTAACCAATGATATGCTTGAACTATTCTGGAGGGAGAAAATGATCAAAGAAAGAATTTTTAATGCAAGACAATGTGAGGGTCCTAATGAGGTTTCTAGCCTAAGGAAAACAAGGGCAACATTCAATCTGGAGGTTAGGGCTTGAGATATCTTGAAATCCCACCGTCGGAATTTCTTCAAAATTGGGGTCACCTAGGAGACACACCAAAACAATAGGAGCCAAGAGATTGATTTTTTCTGATGGGTGGTTTGCAAGATAAATGATGCCCAAGGAGACTTAATGGGTTAGGCCTAGAAAAGAAGAGTGTGTAGAATGAATAAGGTTTAAGGTGATCACCTTTTGGTGGACTAGTGCCTAATCCTTTGGGGAGATTGGAGTCATGTAGAATTATAACTATGGAAGTTTGGATTTTTTGGGTCAAGGAGGCCTTAAAGGCAACTTTGCTTGGCATTAGCCTTTAGGGCAACAATAAGCAACTTCAAAGACTTTATACTTCGTTTTGCAAGATAGATGGCTTATCAAGATGAATTTCAGTAATG
This sequence comes from Pinus tabuliformis, assembly GCA_031772625.1. NCBI lineage: Eukaryota > Viridiplantae > Streptophyta > Pinopsida > Pinales > Pinaceae > Pinus > Pinus tabuliformis. The sequence goes on from CM062818.1 coordinate 161,420,246, forward strand.
AAACATCCCTAGGAACATTCATTTGTTATACATGGCCCATACATGAAGCATTCACTATCTAGAAACAAAATTTCCACAACTTTGCATAAATAGATGCAACAAATAAGCCCTAGTATAGCAAAATCCTAGCAACAATGTATGTGAAAAAAATAGAAAGAAAGAATAGCATTAAATTGTACTTACTATATAAGAATATATCCAACCATCCAAAATTTGCCATTCAGGAAGCTCCAAGACATGAGAAAATAATCCAAACATCAAAATTCATTCCATGCTCCAAAAATTCATTCTCCAAGAAGGATAGCGAAAATATCTAAAGAGATACAAGTTCCAAATCCAAGTGATTATGTTAAAATGAATCCTCATCACTTCTATTTATACACTTCTAATAAGTTCGATTTAGCTAATTAGGCCTACATTAGCCCATATAATAAAATAATGTGCAAAACAACTAACTTTTGGTGACAAGTCCACCAAACTAGCTCATAAGCAAAAGAATAAGCCTCTCAAGAGGTCGAATGATCTATAGTACATGTTGTTGGGCCATCTAAGAGGCCTATGAAGTCCATAAGTGCCATAATGAGAAATAGGACTCCCAAAAGTAGTGGACAAGGGGTTGTCCCCTTGTTCTCCAAATAATAAATTGGTGGTGTTCCTAATGGGTGTGGGGGCACCCAAGTGTCCTCATGGGTCTCCAAATAGATCGAAGATGCCCGTAGACCATCTGAAAGGGCACGGATGATGGTGTAAGTGATGCCATATCATCATCAAGGTCTTGAGTCATCTTCCAAGTGCATAATACAACTGTTGGGCCGGTTAGGCATGGTGAACCAGGTGCCGCTTCCTCGTCCAATAGATGAAACTCGAGCAATCTTTGAACATCTTTGGGGATCCATGGAATGTTGTCTACCGCTGTGGAGGCCCATGGCTCTCTACACACACCCTACATGTGTCAATGTAGCCCTCTGGAGGGTTAGGACCCCATATAGGGAGACTAAACCCAAAATGGAGACCATCTGTAATCCTGCATAAGATCCAATGCATCCCCTTGCCTTCTAGTACAACAAGTCATTTAAACAAATTGAGTTAAGGAGCTTACAAACCATGGACAACAGGTGGGCACTTCATAATGGCATGCCCTTCCATAATGGGATTTGGCATGTGCTAATGTCTCCAAGCTCCAAGGGGGTTAACCAAGTGCCCTATTTGGTGGTTCCTCTTTTGAAGTGGATGATATGTCCAAAGTACATCCTTCAAATGGTGGTGGCATGTGATAAAGTGATGGAACGAAGTAGGGGGGATGGAGGGGCAATCTCGGGTCACATGCCAAGGTACAAGGGTAGCTAATAGAGGGGAAGCCCACACTTGGGTATATAATGTATAGGAGGGAGCAATCGTGGTACATGAGTCACCTGACCTTGATTTTTCCACCCTTCTTCATTTGCCTTTTGCCTTTTATGATTTTTATTTGGTTAACTGCTCGAGGCTCAAGGAGTAAGAGCATGATATGTACAATATAGCAGTGGATACCGCCTTTGAGGTGGGGCGGTTCATTGCCCACTAGGGGTTGGGACAATCATGGGTTCCTAAATGATAAATGAGGCTCATCTAAAGCCTATAGGAACCAGGGTGATAGCCATGAGAATGGGGTAGAGCTCATGCATTGGATTTTGCCCACATGTTAAATGTGTTTGTCTCGACCATCTTTTGCATTTTGTGGTACATTTTTTTGTTGAATGTGGCCAATTATGCTTTTACTTTTCTTTTCCGCTGCATCAATCTTTGAGGTATCGTTCCAGGCCCGACCCAAGGTGTGGGCAAGGGGAAGGGGAGGCTAACCCTATGTGGACCCAGTGGAGGAATGTGGACCCAGGTGAGAAAAATGATGAATGGGGTTATAATGAGTGGAGGGGAAAAGATGTATGTGGATGAGGGAGTGGGACCATGCAACCAAAATCGGGTTTTCCCATAAGTACCATCTTGAGAGCCCAAAGGTTAGTAAAAGAGATCCGATGGGACTAGGCTCCAAGGCTAACATCCAAAATAGGTCTATGGGACAAGAGCACAGACCTAGCCCACTCTTTCCACCGAATCCCCCCATTGATTCATGCCCAAAAGTTGCCATGATAAGTAAACTACAATACTCAATTTCCAAATGACAAGGCATACCTTTAGGTTTGGGAAGCCCATCTTCATATGTACGATCATCACAGATGGGTTAGGGACCACATGGTTGGCTCAGGTGGTGGAGAAGTGGCACAACGAGCTACTTGGTGACTGCAAGGGGCTGTCGGCTGTGGACCATCTTGGAGAATTTTTTTCTCCTAGGGATATCACCCACAAAATGGTGGGTAACAAAATTAATGGATGATAAAAAAAACAATGATTAGTTCCTAATCCTAAATGGGCTTAATGGAATCTTCTAGGACTAAAATTTTATGAAGAGGTTTTGTTGGAGTAAGGCGAGATGACTAGGGTATCCACTTTTAAAACCCTAACTATTTTACTTGTGAGGGGAGAAATTAAATATAAGGAATGCAGATTCAAAGTTTCCTTATAGGCTTCAAAGAGGACAATTTTGCAGGCACTAATGGAGCAAGATTTCAACATAAATTTAGAATTTAGTCATGACATAAATAGAAACCCTACGTCACACACACAACATGCAAAATATCAAAAATAAAGCATGAAAATTGCAAAATTCTCCAAAGAAGCACTTCTTTCAATCCCAAAAAGACATCTCCATGCAAGATACGATATCCACAAAAATTTACACCATAAAAAAGTCACATCTTTCCCAAGTAGCGAAAAAGAGACTATTTCACACTCTTTTGTAGAGCAGAGTGACAACTGTGTGATGATGAAATGAAATGAGGGGGAGCCTTTATTTATATGAGACTTAGCACCCTCAATTTTACAGTAAAGCAAGTAAAAACCCTAATTACATGTTTACTTTGAGTGTTCAACAAGTGTGAGGGTGCAAGGAAACCTCATAGCTTGAAAACATAATAGATAATGCCAAAAATAAAATAGGCCACCTCTATGACGTCACCCTCCAAAGGAGCTCAAAATGCCACAAGTAATTGATGAATAGGCTAATGAGTGCTCCATACTATAAAAAGTAGCTCTAAGTCCATGTGCATGCCTTCAAAGTGCCTCCAAACCAAGGCATCATCACCAATGTGCCCTACGTCACCCTCTAAAGGGAAAGAGGGGTGATGTGGCATCAATCTACTCAAGTGCTGGGGTCAAATTTCGATGTGCAAGCCCTCCTTTGTCATCTCGAGGATAACCATCATCATCCGGGCTTTGGTACAAACAACACACATCAAACAATGTCAAGGCTAGCCTAGGGGCATCTTGGGTTTATTTGGGCACATTGTCTATAAATCTAACACCAAGCTTCATGGGCTCAATGTTTCAACATCTCGGGGTACTTCATAGTGTGAGTACCATATGGAACTAACATATAACCCAATGGCCTACTCGGGGTAGGCGACGCTACATCAACAAGGTCATATATTTTCTTTGGAATGTGTAAAATGACCTCTAGAATGTTGCTGAATAGAGTGATAATCATGTCTCCAAAGGCCTTTGTTCCTGTGATGACACCACCTGACAAAACCTTACTCAAAATCAAGTGAAATCACCAATAATTATGGATAGTATTAAATAACCATAAATGCACCATAGTGGACTATACCTAATGTCAGAGGCACAAAAGCACTTGACACAAAGCTCACCTTCACATGTCTAACTAGATCAAGTCTTGTAAACAGGTTACCTCCTTATGTTAGGGATGGTTAGGTGGATAACCATATCAGGTGTTTCCAGCACCCAAGAGGAAGTGACATGTCCCAAGTTAGCCCATCAATCCATAAGTGCATGTGAAAATGGTGGCTGCGGAATGAGAATGACTTCAGGGCAAGGTGCCATAGCCATGTTACCAGCTAATGGAGGTCCAACATCCTGAGTATATAGATGTAAGGAGGGAGTGATTGTGTAGGCATGATTTACCTCTTTCCTTGGCTTGCATTGTCCGCCCCTCTAGTGCACCTTTTACATCTTTATGATTTGCTTTGATTTGGGTGCATAGCCTAGGAGCCCAAGTTTGCTTTTGAGATATTCCTTTACCCCTTAAAGATGAGTCTATTTATTGCTCATTAGGGTTGGGACATTACAAGAGTTCGTTTTTGTAGATGAAGTGTCATATGATGGCTAATGAGCAGGGTAGAGCTCATGCTAAGCTTTTTCCCATGCACTAATCAAATGTCCTAGCCGTCTTTTGCATTTTGCCTTTTGTTCATTGTGGTTTTCTTATGGTTTTATCTTTCTTTTAGCTGCATCAACCTCTAGGTCAAAGTTTTTCGGGCCCATACTCAAGGTTGAGGATTTTAAGGCTGCCAATCCCAATGACCAATGACCACCAACCCAAAGAATGGAAATGAACAAGTGGAAGATGAAAAGTGGTAAGTATGAAATAACCATGGACATGCTACTTCAATCAGTACCTCCAGTAGTGCCCATGCATCAACCTTCAGGTCGAAGTTTTTCAGGCCCATACTAAAGGTTGAGGATTTAAGGGTGCCAATCCCAATGACCACCAGCCCAAAGAATGGAGATGAATAAGGGGAAAGATGGAAAGTGGTAAGTATGGAATAACCATGGACATACTACTTCAATCAGTGCCTCCAGTAGTGTCCTTCCTAAATCCCTAAGGCCTCAGAGGAGGTCCCACTGGAGTAGAGTCAAATGCTAACCTCCCAGTTGAAATGAGGTAACAAGAATACAGTCAAGATCGGTCAATCATCTACGCCTTGATCCATATTAGTATGACCATAATATTAAGTGAAAAAACATGATTGCAAAATGGTTAAAGTACCCGCCTTCCCTCAAGAAGGATTGCTAGATGGGAGAGAGAAATCTGACGGGAGCAAGAAGTGGAAGATCCTGGCATCATGTTATGTGCTGATCATACAGGGCTGCTGGCTGGATGGCTGTCCAAGGAAGACAAAATTTTTCTCCAAGGGGTTATGCATTTTTGGTGGGTAACAGGACTATACTCCCCTTTGACAAACTGTGTAGAGTGAGAACATACAGGGCTAATGGCTGGATGGCTGTCCAAGGAGGAGACAATTTTTCTCCAAGGGCTTACACACTTTTGGTGGGTAACAAGACCATACTCCCCTTTGACTAACTGTATAGGATGAGAATGTTTTATCTTTTATTTGGAAACTTGTACTACAAGCCAACGATATGATGTGTGTGTAGACGAGGGTTTTATTTGGAAGAGAATTTTTACCATTTTTGTTGAATGATATTAAAACTACAGGTCTTATTTAGTGCAAGTTCTAGAAATACGAAATCCGGCCAACCTTCCTCTTGTATTTACTGATTAGGAATGAGAAGAACATTCTATATTAATGAACAAAAGGGACTAATTTTATATATCTTTTTATTATTTTTGAAGTAACGCGTCAAAGTAGATTCAGAAGCTGTCACAAAGCCCAATATATTTTTTTTTCAATCAAATTTGAAGTAAACCATTGCAATTTGTTATCATTTTAGAGCTTAGCGCAGGAGAATGTCTTAATAAAAGTAGTCAATAAATTGTTGTTTCTCACATCAATTCAAGTTTTCATGTATTCAGAATTGATACAGAATTCCGAAGCCGTGAACCATGTTTTGTGGATCTGATTAAAATTCTGACTGCTTGATTTTCAGAAAATGCAGGTGTACTGGACGAAGCTATAGATGGTTCAAAATGGGTTACTGTCAGGAAGGGAATATGTTGTATTTGCTGTGAAAAACATATAGATTCCCTATTGTACAGGTTAGGAGTTCTCATCCACCTGTTGCAATTACCTTTGCTGTTTTTAATTTTGTGGATCAAAATAGTGAAGGTATACCCAATTGCACGTGGTTTGTTTTAGGAAATATTTGGTTGAATGTGTGACTATTTTACAGGTGTGGTCACATGTGTACCTGTTTGAAGTGTGCGAATGAATTGGTTCACAATAGTGGAAAATGCCCCATGTGTCGAGCTCCAATTGTGGAGGTTGTTCGTGCCTATTGTCAAGCGTGAAGAATATTGTCGAGTGTGAATATTTTAAGTATTGACATCTAACTGTTCCTGACAGCAAAGGACTTGGGGGTATTTCATTCCAAGGTTTGTGAACATCAATGAGAGTTTTCTTGATCAACTACTGATAATATACAGTTTGTTTCTGGTTTATTGCTTCTTACTCCAGCACCAGCAAATATGGTTGGCTGCAAAGGCTTGTAATGATTTTTTTTTGAGATGGGTGATGATTGGGCGACGTCGTCGTTTCTGGAGCCATGGTTACTACAAAGTTTTGGGTGTTAGCAACATAGATTTTCTGCAATGGGGGCTATAATATGCCAAGGCCATTAGATATTACTTGGTGTTAGGTAAAACGATTTTTCTTCAACAAGGCTATGACAAATGATTTAAAATTTGGGCTCAACTTTCTAATGCTACTATGTTGTATGCTAGTTTTGTTTGAAGTTCACAGTTTGCGGGCAATAGCAATATTTTTCGTTAACATATTCATATATGAAAATCTGACATGCAGTGAAAGGCTTAATTGTTTCTTTTCAGTGTTTCAACCAGGCTTGATTGTTTCTTTTCAGTGCTTCAACTAACCATGGCCTTTTTTCAGAAGATCATTGTTTTGTGTCGTAATTTACACGATGAAAGAATGGAAGCTTGGTTAAAGTTCGTGCTGTCAATTAGCCAGAACATAATTGGAATGTAGTTTGGCAGGGCTGAGTATTGTCATTTTTTTGGGTTTGGTTTTGAACATATTGCAGTGTTTGCATCAGTTTTTATCGATTTTCAATCTCTCCAAAAAGTAATCAGCAGTATATTTCTTTTAAAATGAGGGAAAAAATGACAATAAGAAACATTGAATCGGTTAAAAGCCATGAGAAGATGCATAATATGCAAATAAACCAGAGCTCACATATATAGAACACTTTTGATTGGCTTTTCCGTTACGTGGTTCAATTTGAACATTTGGCTAGTGTTAAACGATATGAACAGCTTTGGTTGGCATTGAATTGTGACCATGTGCAGGACCTTTGTATTTTATAGTCACATTGCTCGAAAACTAAAATTCCAGAATATTTGATGAATTCTGTATAAAATAAAATCCTTATATAAAATAATTATTAATTTTAAGTTTGAATATTTTTTTTTTACTTACGAGTTTTGGTAATACAAAATTTAACACTTTAGTGTAAAGTCATTCCCAAAGCAAGTGTAATAAGAAAGTGTTACCATTATAACCTAAACAATCACTTTCTTTCTAAGTGAAAGAGATTTTTCTAGTAGCTTTAAAGATTTATAAAGCAAGTGGAAATTAAGTCTAGCACTATTTTAGTTTCCACATAACAGCCACTAAGATATAACAATCAAGATGTGAATAAGGTGGTTTATTTAAAATAATTTTTAGATTTGAGAGTATGAAGCTTTTAAGACAATCTAAGATGTTTATTAAGTCAAAATAGGTCATAGAGGAGAGAACTTCAAACACTACCAAAGAACAAAAAGATACGACTCTTGCAAATTTTGAACAAAAAATGGTATGTTTCGGCAAGCAAATCAACCATTGAACAACTAAATAATCATTGCAAACTAGGGTTTAAACAACTAACTAATTCTGAAAATTTAAAGGGCAAATAACAATCCAGCAGTACAAGATATGAGGATATGATCTATCTTTGAACATACAAATGTGCAATAACTCTAGATGTAGAGCTTTATTATGGCTGAAATGAGAAGTATAGCTGTTACAAACTCTAACCTAACCCTAAAACACAATAAAAGGTAAAATTTTAAGATTGGCACATTCTATTTTTTTTAGGCATATGGAGTCAACTAAGGCCTTGAAGAAATGTAAGTTGATTTAGGGTGATAACCATGGTTGTTTTCTACTAACCCTAGAAGATCCTCCTAGGACTTTTTAAGCTTCATGACAAAATCAAGGGAAGGTTCTCTACCAGAAATCTCCTTAGGGTTTAAGAGATGAGATTTATCCAAGAAGAATTCACCGTCACCACTTAGGGAGAACACTTAAAATATCATTGTTCATCCATAAAACCCTAACCTTGAAAATCCATTCACAAATCTTCTCAATATTGCAAATTTAATCATCCATCCATAGCTAAAGATATGATTAGACATCTAGTGATATATTTCCACAAGTAGGAACTATTCATAGATGGGGAGTGCTTTTCTTTGATATGAGAGATCTAGCACTTCATCCATTAAAAGTCCTAAAACATAAAATAATGCCTTTATCTCATACAAACCCTAAAGAAAAAGCAACAATACATAAAATAACCAATGATGTACAAGTCGATAGGTCTCAAGATCCCTATTGATGCCTCGTAAACGAGAAGCAATGTTGAAAACACCAAGTTGTCCTCATCATAAGTGTGCTCCAAGGCCACACATGTGGCATAAGTGCTCTAAAAAAGGTGGACAGTTCACTCCAAGTGATAGACAAGGGCTCAAAAATGAAACATTGTCTCCAAAAGTCACACCATTTCATCATAAATGGTCACATCAAGCCCCAAATGATGTGATGCCATCATCCAAGTGCCCCATCATCACATAAGGAACCATGTGCATCATCCAAGAGCCCCATCATCACGTAAGGTACCATGTGCATCATCCAAATGCCCCATCATCATGTAAGGTATCATGTGCATGTTCTACAAAGGACCATGTGTTTGATAGTAAGTGCTCCAAGAATCAAGTGAGACGACCCAACATGTGTAGAAGAGTCAATGTAACATAAAATGCAAATCATGTTTAATGTAGAAGCTACCAAGTATTGTTTGTTAATAACCCTAGAAGATCCTCCTAGTACTTTTACAAGCTTTCATGACAAAATCAAAGGAAGGTTCTCTACCAGAAATCTTCTTAGGGTTTAAGAGATGGATTTATCCAAGAAGAATATAAGAGAATGCACCCTCACCACTTAGGGAGAACACTTAAAATATGTCCAACATAAGGTACCTCATGCATCTCATTTAGCACTATCCTTTTCATCCCCTAATAATTTGGCACATACAATTTTCCCTTGTACATGAGGATTCCTCCTCTTTTAGCTCACAATTCTTGTACTTCCGCTGTAAATTACCTCGTTGTAGCTCTTATTTTATTTTCATGTGCTCTGATCTGAGTTTTCAACGTCTGAAACTATGATTTTAAATCAGATTTGCACATATGCCTATGATTGTAGCATGCATTGTATGCACCCTTCTAGTGTGTGCATTGATCACCATATTTTCCTTTCCTTTTATGTTATTAATTTCAAAATCATAATCAGCTAGAAATTCTAGCCATATAATTTGTGTGCCATTCAAAGTTGGCTATCCAAATAAATGCTTCAAACCACTGTGGTATATTCTCAATTCAAATAATTTTCCTAGAAGATAATTCCTCCACATTTTAAAATCATAAATCGTAGCTACCAATTACAAATCACAAGTGGCATAATTCCTCTCATGCTCCTTTAAATTCCTTGATTCATAATATATTACAAGCCCATTTTGTATGAGGACTCCTCCAAGCCCTTCCTCTCATGCATCAATGCATACAATAAAATATTCATTTGGATCAACTATCCTTAATATTGGTGCACTTGTTAATAGCATTTTCAAATGTTGAAATGAATCTTCACGTTTATGGGACCAATCAAGTTTTATACCTTTATTTTGCAAAGAAGTAATGGGAGGTGTTATTTTTGAGAACCCCTCTATAAATCTCATGTAGTAGCCTACTAATCCCATGAAGCATCTAACCTCTATCACATTTTTTGATGGTAGCCACTCCCTAATTAATTTGATTTTCTTTGGGTACACTACCACCCCTTCCTCTAAGATGATATGACCCAAATATTGAATCTAATTTTGATAAAATGAACATTAACTCATCTTGGCACAAAGTTGATGCTCTCTAAGTAGCCACAACACCATACCAAAGATCATGGCCCTTACAATTAGTCTTGATACAAGGTAAATACTAGGGCTTGATGTCAACAATTTATGACAACCAATCTACACTTTTGACTTACTTATTGAAGGAGATATTACACCAAACGTTTCAGTCCATGTACCTTGAACACCTGGCAGGTCCTTTGCCACCTATACTTGCAAAAGGTATTGCTGCTCCAATGCCTCTGCCACACAAGAAGGTCTGCAACTTCAGATTCTATTGTACATCAACTCATCAAACTACCTTCTATCAATGGAATTGCTGCTCCAATGACATTGAACTTAGGACACAAAATCTGCCCTCTAACAACACCTCAACTGCTTCAAAGGATGCTGCTCTTAGGGTCTTCAACAATTGCCTCCTATCAGACCTCTTGCTACTCCAAGATCAGTGAACATAGGCTTCAACAAAAAACTCTCACAACAACCTTCTTGCTCCTCCAAGATGACTGTCCTTAGGGCTTCAACACACATCCCTCTCAACAATGATGTGCCACCACAAACACTATACTTAGGGCTCCTAAAATAGGTTTGCAACACTCCTTGAATTCACCCTTGAATTTAGTCCCATACTTGTGCATTTACTGAATGGTGAATGTGGAAAACACAAAACTCTATGAGTCTTCTACGCTGGATTAGGAACAAGAGTAAGTCCTAACTTCCATAAAGGGCTTATCACAAAATGCTCAAGTTGTTGAAAATTAACTAGGTTCAGTCTTCATAATGATGTGCATAATTGTGATTTTATGTAATTGATGGAAAGAAGAAAAATAAAATTATATTTGTAATGCTTGTTTCATGGGTTTCATGAGCAAGGAATTTTATTTTTAGTATGACTCCCATTGTGAGTCCTTAGGATTGGTCATAAATTCAAATTGAGCCAATTTCATGTATGAAGGACCCTTCTTGGGCATGTTATATATTTATATAAGTCCTTAAATTATATAGAAACCCATCCAAGACCAAGACAAAGTCTCCTCCTCAATTCGGGTTCAAGAAGGATAATTATATCTCCTATAAATGACACGTTGGCTCACCCTCCTACAAGTCGGCTTATTTTGATGAGAAACAACTATATATAGTGTAGTGCGTCTTCATTTCAGGACAAAATTTTTGGTGATCAAGTATGAAGCAGAAAAGTGCGAAGTACAACTAAGTAACTTATTATCAAGAAAAGGAAAGAGGAGGATAGTCCAAGCTCTTTTCTGTTTTGTTTTTGGGTTTATATTATCTACACGTGTGAGGCAACAAGAGCTTAGTTGCAGCAGAAGAAGCCAAGAAGAAGTAGCACTCCTCCTAGCCGAGGTGGAAAAAGGTTGAATATAGAAGGGAGGCTGAGACAATAATTGGAAGAAGGTAAAGTCTAGAAGGGAAGCCGAAGGTTTGAAGTAGAAGCAAGACGAAGTGGAAGAGGAGCTGAGAAAATGAAAAGAGTATAAGGTTGAATGTCGTTGTCTAAGGATCTCATTAAGGGAACTTGTGTCTTGGTCTTGGAGAGGCAAATAGGTCAAGGTTCTTGGTGTTTGTATTCGTCAATTGGAATCTCTATAAGAAGAATAATTTATGCGGGTTTTCTTCTCAAAGAGTGAGAGGTTTTGGCCTTGGCTAATAACCTATATTTTGTGTCTCTTGTCTCTTTATGGTTTATGCATTGGTATTTGTTTGATGAATAAGAACACTAACAACCTAAGTAAAAGAAGATCCTAATCTAAAGAAGTAAAAATCACTCACAAGTAGTTACTAATAGAAGATAAATCACTTGATCTCGATGCCCTATATTTTTCAACATGGTTTCAAAGCTAAGGTAACTAAGTCAAGGAAGGGCGTCTTATCAAGGGACACTCAAGGATCAAATCTCAAAGAAGGCATCAAACCGAAGATCACTTGAAGTCAAAACCCTAGATCAAAGAAGAATTGGAATCACCATAAAAAAGGGAGAATGCCAAAACCTTACATCTACTCAAGTTAAAGTGTTTTGAAGACTATTCATCCAAAGGAAGCTAGATCAAAAGTTAGTGTCATCTCATTCTTTGTGGGATCAAGGATCATTCTTGAAGAAAACTACCTTCATCAAGGAGAAGTTTTCTATCATCTATATCATCATCAACATCAAGAAAGCAACAAGAAGAAATAATGTCCTATCAAGTAAGTATATTTATGTCCACATTTGAATCTGTCAAAATGTATCTTTGCAAGGAAAGCAACAAATTGGTTGGGGCTTCAAACTATCTTGCATAGAAGAAAAGGACGAATCTGAATCTCATTGAAAATGAGGTGATGGAACTTGTCAAAGGATATATCACAAAACCAGGAGAGGAAGATGCTCAAGCTCTTTCCAAGTATATGAAAAGGGAAGTTAGGGCTCAAATTATTCTTATAGAATCCATCAAGGATCCCCTCATCCCATATTTATCTAAACTCGTAAATTCAAAAGAAATCTATGACAAACTGGTAGAGTTGTATTCCATAAGCACTGATAAAGAATTCATCTCATTAAGGCAAGAACTCTACAAGCTAAAGATGTATAGGGAAGATGGAATAGCCTCATACTTTACGAGGATATCTGAGTTCTAGGATTGACTACAAGATCTGGGAGAAGTCATGTCTAATAGTGAAATGACTACAATTGTATTAAATGCACTACCAGAGGAGTGGGGTAACTTTACTTCAAGTATTTATGGGAAGAAAGAAGCTACTCCATTCCAGGATCTATGGTCACTATGCAAGATTGAAGAATCTAGACTAAAGGCCAAATATGATGTGGGAGCAGGTGAGCAAAGTCAAGCTTATGCTACAATGACAAGAAGAAAAGGAAAATTTGGAAAGTTTGGTTCTTGGAAAAAGAAAAGGGACATGTCTAAAATTCAATGCTATGGGTGTCAAGAATATGGACACTACAAAAGAGATTGTCCTAAGATCAAGAAGGACAATAACAAAAGAAGAAGAGAAGAAGCTCATATCACCGAAGAAGTGGAGGAAGCTGAAAAGAAGAAATACAAGATAGAGGAAGTAAGAGATCTCTACTATGACTAAGATAGTCTTCCTCACCTAATTTCTTATCAAATTCCTAAGTCTTCTATTGTAAGATATGGCTATCATGATTCACTAGATGGGATGCATCAAGGCATCATAGAAGCATTGAAAGAAAGAGATTGGGACATCATCATAGAGAAGCATGAAAGATGGTTAGAATCTATGGAAATCAAGGATATAGGAATTGGGAATCTAATTGGAAACATAAGTGGCAAGGTCATATAGTACAAGGTTCATCATACATGTATCAAAAGGAAATATCTATTGACAGGGATACTTTAGATCCTCAAAATTCTCTGATGGAATCTTCATTGAAAGGTTCACCGATCACGAGGAGAAGCAAGTGTTTCATCAAGAGCTCCAAACTTGTGGAATTCATGGGATGATGATATGATGACATAAAAGTGAAGCAGATCAAGGGATTGAAGCTATTTCAATCAAGGAAGATGTTGTAGGAAGTCTGGATGACCCAAAGGAAAAATGAGGTATGCATGCTTACATTTGATATTATGGAAGTCATGTCATATGGTTGTAGGTATCATGAACCAATGCTCTATCTTAAGAGAATGATCAAAAGAAAGGATCTCCTCCCTCAAAGGGGTGCAGGAATGCATGGATCACACATTCACTGGATGAAATCAACATAATATGTCCTCATATTAAGTATGTGGTGGTTGACTACAATTGAGGAACTCTGATTGGACGCTCCTATGAATGCAATGTGTGAATAAAGGAATGAAGAAATCATGGAATATGTAACCATGGTAAAGGAAATCAACATATGAAAGACCAAGAAAACTTGACAAGGATATCTCCATCTAAGATATGACGATTCTGATGGAGTTTGAAAAAGAAAGAGACCCTTGAAAATATATATATCTTTGGGAGATGTATGCAAGATGTTGACACAAACTAGAAGATGTCATGATGAAATAACATCATAAAGGTAATGTTGATTTTAATGTTCATTCCTTTATTTTTGAATATATGGATGGTTTTATGCAGGGATGCCAAGGAAATATCTATGGATATCTTCCACCACCGATGAACATGTAGTATGATGAAAGATCCTTAAGCAAACATAGCATGAAGAAAGCATCATGGCGTAAAGGAAGGCCATATATGGATTGATGGATCACTTTTCTATGATGACATGACTAACTCATGTATGAAAGTGATGGATGGTTGGTGCCCTATGTAGAAGTCCCAAACATGTAGACTCCTAAATAACGAAAAGAAGTTCATGAGATCGTAAGGAGGAGTTCTTCAAACAAATGGTTGTCCCATCATCTCCACCTAAGGATATGTTATAGGTCCCTAATTAAGAGGGAGCCTGAAAACAAGTTTCTTACTTGGAAGAAACTTGGAAATTCCTAAGACAAGAGGGAGCTTAGGTAGATTCCTTCTGTAGGAATGAGTACATTCCTTTATTGGAATAGATATGTCCTCCTTAATTAAGAAGGAGAGATAGACACATCATTATTTTCTTCACTTGTGAAGACATAATGGAGGATTGGGTAAGCATCTGGCATCCGATGCTCTTTGAGGATGTATTAGGGCATCCAAGATAAGAGTAGTCTTTGAGGACTGGGAATCCAAGATAAGAATAGTCCTGGTGGAACACACCCTTAGAACCCGCTTGGGGTATGTTCCGAGAGAGACAATGATGAGGGTGTCTATACATCATTGGTCTCGCCAACATTTTGCTTAGATCTTGTGGAGAGATAGAGTTGTTAGTCAAGGCCTTGCTATGTGACAATGCTAGTTGATATGATGTTATACAAATGGGTTACCAATCCAACTCTTCTTATCAGAAATTAGTCAGATTGCAAATGACCAAGTGTCATTATGAATACCTCCCTAGTTAAGAGGGAGTGTTGAAAGGTAACTAGGTTCGATCTTCATAATGACATGCGTAATTGTGATTTTATGTAATTGATCAAAAGAAGAAAAATAAAATCATTATTGTAAATCTTGTCTCATGGGTTTCATGAGCAAGGATTTTTTTTTTAGTATGACTCCCATTGCGAGTCCTTAGGATTGGTCAAAAAGTCAAATTGAGTCAATGTCATGAATGAAGGACCCTTCTTGGGCATGTTATATATTTATATAAGTCCTTAAATTAGATAGAAAGCCTTCCAAGACCAAGACAAAGTCTCCTCTTCAAGTCGGCTTCATGAAGGATAATTATATCTCCTACAAATGACACGTCGACTCACCCTCCCACAAGTCGGCTTATTTTGATGAGAAAAAAATATATGTAGTGCAATGCGTCTTCATTTTTGGACAAAATTTTAGGTGATCAAGTATGAAGCATAAAAGTGTGAAGTAAAACAAAGTAACTTATTATCAAGCAAAGGAAAGAGGAGGATAGTCCGAGCTCTTTTTTGTTTTGTTTTCTGGTTTATATTATCTACATGTGTGAGGAAACAAGAACTTAGTTGCAGCAGAAGAAGCCAAGAAGAAATAACACTCCTCCTAGAAGAGTTGGAAAAAGGTTGAATCTAGAAGGGAGGCCGAGACAAGAGTTGGAAGAAGGTAAAATATAGAAGGGAGGATGAGACAAGAATTCGAAGAAGGTAAAGTCTAGAAGGAAGGTCGAGATAAGAATAAGGTCAAGTCTATAAGGGAGGCCGAAGGTTTGAAGAAGAAGCAAGTTGAAGTGGAAGAGGAGCCAAGAAAAGGAAAGGAGCAGAAGGTTGAATGTCATTGTCTAAGGATCTCATCAAGGGAACTTGTGTCTTGGTCTTGGAGAGGAAAATAGGTCAAGGGTGTTGGTCTTGGTATTCGTCAATTGAAATCTCTATAAGAAGAAAAATTTGTTCGAGTTTTCCTCCCAAAGAGTGAGAGGTTTTGGCCCTGGATGATAACCTATATTTTGTGTCTCTTATCTCTTTATGGTTTATGCATTGGTAGTTGTTTGATGAAGAAGAACACTAATAACCTGAGTAAAAGAAGATCCTAATCTAAAGAAGTAAAAATCACTCACATGCAGTTACTAGTAGAAGAGAAATCGCTTGATCTCGATGCCCTAGATTTTTCAACACAAGCAGAGTTTACAAAGGATATAGTTTTGTAGAAAAGGTCCAAAACTACAAGAAAAGGGTAGCATGACCTTTGGTAGATTTGGTTAAAGGAAAACATCCAAGCAAGGCTAAAAGATCCTCTAGGGAGAAGGTAGAGGAAAAATTTCCTGACCTCATTCTAAAAATATTTGGGGGAACAAAATCCTCCAAAAATGGGGAGGTGATTCAAACTATATCATTATATAATTTGTCATCCATGTTGATGCTTTCAGTGTGAAAAAAATTGAACGAATCATCTTTTAGGAGCATTTTTATTAGTGGGACCTAGTTTGAAGAATTGGGATCTAAAATCTTTTGAGGCGAGTTTGAGGCCCTAAATGTTGTTTTTTGGGGTAAAAAATTCTCAATTAAGTGTGAAAATATGACACTATTCTACACTCAAATACCTTTCCAACAGTGTAAGAAAAACATCAATTGGAATTTGAATGCAAAATTTATGTCCCACGAAAGTTGACATATCATGATCAACCACCATAATTCGAGAGGATGCTGCATCGACCCCTATTATTCATGGAAAATGAGCTATCCACATGATGACTATAAAGAATAATATAGAAAGATCAAGCTGTAACTCATGTTGAGGGTTGAATGAGTCAAATATAACCCCTAGTTAGTTATCTTGTTGTGTTTTAATTGGGCCATTTGGAGGAGAATGAGTTCCATTCTATTGAAACACTATCCAACTTGGTTTTCTCCCAAAAGGGTTTCCCTAAGCATATCTTTGTTTTAATTGTGATTGATGTGTGTTTGTATTTCATTATTATCCATTTTTTACATTTTATCTATGGCATGCACACACAACAAAATTCATAATAACATATCTAGAATCTAAAGGAATTAATCCTTCATAGCATAAATTTAAATTTATTTTAATAGATTTTTTGTGATTAACTACCCAGTGGAATATCCACAACAATTTATAAATCAGAAACCATCATTTGAGAACTATGACAACCAAATTTGGCTCACCAATTAGATATCCAAAATATTTGGAATATATATATATATATATATATATATATGAGTGAATATGATATGATATGATTAAAAGTGTGAGGCTCAGTGGAAGTGACCTTTAATTAAGAGTTATGCCTTTTAGTTGGGACATGTCCTTTCTTATGTACATTAATTATAAGTTACTTTTTAATTATGAGTTATTATTTATATTATTTTATATACATTTATGTTCAGAGCATTTCCTTCCCCTTTTGAAATTCTTTGTCCTTAATGCGTATTGATGAAAATGAATTTATGTCTGTACTCTCACTTGTAGTATATTTGCTTGATTCTCTATTCTTGATATTATCATGGTTGTGATACAAGATGATATAAACTTGTAAGAGATTAGGATAATTATCAACTTGTAAAATAATATGACCAAGGCTAATTCAATCCTTTACTAAACATTGTGTTTATAATATTCACAAGATGAATTGCTATCATTAGAATATGATACTAATATAAGTATTCTTCAAAAAATATGGTAATTGTTTCCCCTCTGAGTGATGTTGATACACTATCTGGGTAATGTACCTTCTCTTCTGATTAGGATGTTGATAAGGTTTCTTTGTAGTGTTTCTTTGATTTGCTTTCCAAGTTTTATTTTCTTCATGTATTATTAATTGATCTTTTATTAGTAAGTACACTCAGAATTTATATTGTTTTCTCTAACATCTAAGTATTTATTTAATTCAACTGGTTTGAATTTTTTTTAGTCATGGTATTAGTAGAATTTGTATTTGTTCTCTTCTCCTCAACTTGTATTTTTTTACCTAAAGACCTTATGCATCTTTCTAGATAAGTTATTCTATTTTATTTTTAAACAACTGCTTATCATTCTTAAGCTTCTCAATTTGTGTGAGTGGACTTTGATTATGATTCCTTGACGTGAAATTTATTCAAATGACAATTTTCTTCACCTTTTCATTAATAGGTTCTTCTTGAATTCTTTTTCAAGATCTTCCTAGTAGATTCTTCTTAAATTCTTTGTCAAACTCTTCCTTTTTTACTATACTTCGTAGCCTTGGAATTCTTAACTTGTGCAAATAATTTTTAAGTTTTAACTATGATCTTTTAAGAAATAAACTTTTTCATCCTTTTCCCTTACTTCGTTGTAAAATATATATTCGAGATTGTTATAATTTTGTTGTGATTCTTTCTCATTCAATCAAATTTTTGCTATTTTTTCTTCTAATTCTTTTATCTGTCACTAATCTTACTCTTCCAACTATGATTTTTTTGCATCATGTAAGAATAATGTTTTATATTTAACTTATAAATTGAGTTTTGTATTCTTTAATTCTTGAGCTATATATTCTTTCTTTTTGTTTATAAATTCCTCAACTTTCACCAAAATTTATTCTAATCCTTCGTATATATACAATTCTAATATTTATTAAAATCAATATTTTAATTTTGTGCCAATAACATTTTAATTTTTACATAATTTTCAACTATTAAACTATTCATCCACACAAAACTCTTTATAAAATTCAGAGTTCCTCACAATTAAACTATTCTTCCACACAAAATTCTTTATAAAATTCATAGTTCCTTTCAACTTAAATATATATGCATATATAATATAATATAATATATATAATATAATATATATATATATAATTCCAAAGTTATAATAACGTTTCAATAATAACTTTTCGAAATAGTAATATATCTCCTTATATAAATTACTTTTGTGATACCACATGTGATGGTATATTTATAGCGTCTTTCTCTCTTCAAAATATATTCTTGACATTTTTAAGAACTAATCAATACTAAAAATGTGAAGAGACATTATTATACTGAATGTGTTTATAAGGGGAGGTTGTTGTGAGGCATTTAGTTATTTTTTGAGTTTATAAAAATGTTGTTTGTTTGTTTATTTGTTTAATGGTTAAAAGAATGTTGTGTTTGTTTATTTGTTTAATGGTTAAGAGCATGTATTTTTTCATAAGAGGTTATAAGTTTAAAATCTAAGGGATAGAGTATGTATGTCTTTGTAGACTTAATATTCAAATCACTAACTAGAGGTGGGCCTCTGGGCTGTGACCTTAAAATTGGATAATAATAATAATAGTAGAGTATATATGCCTTCTTAGACTTAGTATTCAAATCGGTGTGTGGAGGTGGGTCCCTTGGCTGTGACCTTAAAATTGGATAATAATAATAATAATAATAATAATAATTTCAATGAAAGTTTTTCATTTGCATTAGGCTTTTAAATCGCTACGGGGAGGTGGGTCCCTTGGTTGTGACCTTAAAATTGGATAATAATAATAATAATTTCAATGATGGTTTTGTTCATTTGCATTAGGCTTTTTAACACGATAGGTCAGTAATTCAACTTCAACCACTGATGATGGGAAAATGGGATAATAATAATAATTATTTCAATGACGGTTTGTTTATTTGCATTAGGCTTTCAGTAATTCAACTTCAACTACTGACGTTGGGGAAATTGATGCATGTGCAGTGCAGAATCCTGTGCATGTAGTGGAGCTCTCTACTTAATATTCCAACTAGTCCATCAAATTTGATGACCTCAATTTTCCCAGGTGGACTATGTCTTTAACTATCGTGCAACTATTGTGTTGAGACATCGGGGACTATAACATTCCCCTCACAGTCAAATTGTGTTGACTCTATATTATTTGGTTGTGTTTTTGCAATTTTAACCAAAGTTTCAAGAAAATGTTGAATATTTCAAATTGTGTTGACTCTACATTATTTGGTTGTGTTTTTGCAATTTTCACCAAAGTTCCAAGAAAACGCTGAATATTTCTATGTTTTAGTACATTCAAAAATAATTTGTTAATTTTTTGGAAACTTATTTCTATTTTTCTATTAGGCTTTGATGGAACATAATTCCACCCTTTTCTGTATTATGGAGGATTAACCATTTATTTAAAAAAAAAAAAATTAATTTTATGAGTGCCCATTTTATAGATGAGTGCTGTGACACTGTTATGCGACTTCTTTATTCAGAAATGACATAGTTGCAAATCCAAGTTACAAAGTGAACAAATATCTAATTAATATTTTTGTGCAAAGCAAACTTTTAATTACAAAAATTTAAAAAAATATGCGTTTAAAATTTTATGCATATAAAACTTTTGTGTGGAACTTTAAATGCCCAACCATACACCGCTTTTGAGGACAACATATCACAAAATAATATGTGCAGAGGGAAAAACGCCTCCACACTCCGGACACACAAATATTATATTGAATTAGCTCGAACAAACCTCACTTTTGTTCAATTGTGAAAAGGCAGAACACTTAATTTTAGGTGCTCCTTTGATGTCAAATGCATCGTTAATTTGGCACATATGGATGTGCTAGGTTGAAGAGCATAATAGGCTTGGTGCAGTGTACAAACCTTCAACGATTAGCACGTGTTTGGATGGTCATTGTGATCGAGTCCTCTCGGAACAAAACAAGAACGCCTATTTGATAAAACAATTTATTTACTTAGTCGATTTCTCATAGTAAGTGTTTTTGCAGTGTTTTGCATAAACTTGGATATGACCATTTTTGAATATGTGTCTCGTAGTAGGAAGATAACAGCTTACTCACATATATCTCATCTAAGCTCAGAGTTAAATTTTTGGAGAAAACAGCACCATAACCACATGCAAGTTTTGGATATGATCAACCTCATAAATTCAATTCTACAATGATTGAATTCGTGGTTCCATTGTGTATTGGCCTATTTTTATTTCGTTGAGAGTTCGCACTTAGACATTGTGAGGCCTATTTCATTTCATGGGAGTGGGAGTTTGTGTTTGGGAATGGAGTATTAGAAAAATAGAAAGAGAGAAAAAAATTTACACAATACAAATTATTCTTATATTTTTATTGATCACAAATGTTAAATATATATAAGATACAAATTACTGATTTCGACAAATTTAGATCTTAAGAAAGTGGATTTATGACTGGGGCATGACATAACAACAACTCATACACATAGGAAACAATTACATCTAAAATAACACTTTATTACTCACTTACAATTTGTAATACACAGAACACACATAACATAGAAACATTACTTCGCACTTAAAAATATCTATACTATACATATAACCATTATTTACAAAATTAAAATGATTAGATTACTTGTCAATTGTGCCCCAAATGGACGTTGCAAAGGCGATCCAAACTATGAAACACTAACCCACGACCACTGGGCTCACTTCCATTAAATACAACATCGTTACGAATAACCTCAATGGTTGATGGTCATGACTGATACTTGGTGTTCATTAGGTTCCTTTACGTTCAAGGGTACTTTGGTAGCCCTAGTGGATTTGTTGTCCTATACACTTTGCTAATTCTGTTTGTGATTGGAATGAAGATGGGTCTAATCGATTCAAGAAGAATCATGTTAAGCTTCTAATTAAACTCTCCCCGACAATAGGATTATTGTTATGGGTGGCAGGCAAGCTTTCTCCTACGGGTGTTTTCCTAGATTGCAATCATATTCTTTGCCAAATATCGTTCTATGAGTTAGAAGCGCTACCAAATAGGGAAACATTGATATCCTTAGAGGTATTTGGGGTGAAGATCTTAATAAGCTTAAGAGCATACCGGGCTTGGCGAAGTGTACAAACCTTAAGGAACTATTTGTTTAGTCTTTCAATAAGTTAAAGTGCTACCAAATATGGAAATACTGAATTCTCGTTATATTTTGAAAAAAATTGCCAAGTTTTTTGTAAATTCAAATAAAATGTGTTAAAATTCATAATTTTAAGTGTTTTAAATGTTTTTGATGGTGGTGAATCTATTTTCATTATCAAAAACATAATTCAAATACTGCAACTACAAAATTTTTTGAAATTTTTTTACCCAAATTCCAAAGTTTTGACTTTTTAAAGCATTCCTAAATGTGTTATTACACCTATGCCGTCCAGCGGTCAACTACTTTACACGGTGAAAACTCTGCACAAGCATGTCGAACAGACATACTCATATTTAATAGTTCGTTTTCATAATGCCGGAAGCATATTGCTGCTGCTTTCAACGTTCATGCGGATAACGACATTTCTTCCGCTTTTTCTTCAAATTATTATTAAATAAATAAACGGTGGTTTAATATTTTATTTGTGTGTTAATTGAAATAAATTTAATGCACCTCCACACAATGAAAACCTCCGCACATAGGTTTGTGTGAGGCTTTTATTGTGAGGAGGTGTGGAATAATGTAAGCCTCGGCACAAAATTATTCTCTAAAAACACGTGTCTTCGTTTTTTTTAACCTATATGGGATCTTGCCTTCATCATTTCGATGATTCGCTCGATCGCTTTCACGTGGATTTTCAAGTTAGGACTCACAAATAATCGGTGCAGTCTGCCTACCGCGTAGGCCTTTTTTGAAGCATAGCTAGAAAGGTTTATATATGTGTCAGGTTGGGGTTAAAATAATATTTTTAATATCATTCAAATAAAATATTTCGCGTTCTTTCCAAAAGCTTGGTGAGAAAGTATATATATATACATGAAGTTAGGGTTAAAATAAAATTTTTAAGGGGGTGATAAGAGGGAGGGATTCTCATTAATTCTAAAGGAATTATTGAATATAGATATGTTTGGGGTTTGGATGGAAGACAAACAACCAAGGTGAAGTTTATGGTTTGTTTTTAGGCCTCATTTGAGCTCAAAAGAAAGGAATAAAAACCCTACAGGTGATGGGAGACTCCATGATTATAATACCACATATGAACTATGTCTCATCTGCAAAAAATACAATTTTAAACCAAATTATCAAGAGATCCCAAGAGATGATCTCATCCTTCGATTCAGTGACCTTCTTCCATATTCTAAGAGGAAATAATCAAGAAGTCGACAAACAGGCTAACCTTGCTTGCTAGTTGATAGAAGAAAAGAGCGTGGTGAATGATGTCGTGGGGATTAGTATCCCATAAATTAGTTAATGATTTACAATTCCTAGATAGTGGAGGTTCCTCTAAGCCTTGCTTGGAAGATAACAAACCTTAGAATTAAGGAATTTGATTTTAGATTTATTTGGTTGACTTCATGGCCTGCCTCGCTACCCTCCCCCCCCCCCCTTCCCCTGCCCCTTCCCCCCCTTCCCCTGCCCCTTCTCCCCCTTCCCTTTGCTCCCCCTCTCCCCTATATATCCTTCCCATCTCTTTCCTTTGACATTCCCTTTTATTTTCCCTTGTCGTTCCCCTCTTCTATTTCGTCCCGCCTCCCCTCTCTTCCATCATGCTCCTCTTCCTTTCCCACCTCACCCCTTGCCACTTGGGCCCCACAACGTATCTCCTTGCATTCCGTGGCTTGTTCAAGAGCCTCATGGCACGCGAGTCCTATGCTTTCACTTGCAACATGTATGTTATTGTCACCCAGGTACTATCTTTATTAATAACAAGGATATCTCGGTACGTTTTCAGTTCCCTCATCCTGGTTATTTGTGCACAACAAAGGGAAGAGAGGAGCAACATTTATTTCTTGAACACAGATTGATCCTCAACACTCGTGGGAGGAAACCAAGAAGGAGAATGATAGACAATTCATATCTTTTCTTATTTTTTCATTACTTTGTTGTTTTCCCTATTTTGTCAATTGATGCATGTGCAGTGCAGAATCTAGATTTTCCTAGGTGGACTATGTCTTTAACGATCATGCAACTATTGTGTTGAGATGTCACGGACTATAGCATTCACCTCATGGTCAAAGTGTGTTGACTATACGGTGAAAGTGTGTTGACTATGCATTATTTGACCGTGTTTTTGCAATTTTAACCAAAGTTCCAAGAAAATGTTGAATATTTCTATGTTCTAATTTTTGGAAACTTATTTCTAATTTCTATTGATCTCTAATGGAACATAACTCCCTTAGTGGAAGGGGTTTTGTTTTTTGTATTTGTTAGGACTGACAATTTATTAAAACAAAATTGTGAGTGACCATTCCGTAGGTGAGTGCTCTGACACTAACAGTGCTGAGAACTGACACAGTTGAAGGCTCCTTGCTCTACCCAAAATTGACATGATAGTAGGTCCTTTACATAGGTTAAGAAAGTGAATAAATATCCAATTAATATTTTTTATGCAGAGCAAACTTT
Organism: Pinus tabuliformis; assembly: GCA_031772625.1. Classification (NCBI taxonomy): domain Eukaryota; kingdom Viridiplantae; phylum Streptophyta; class Pinopsida; order Pinales; family Pinaceae; genus Pinus; species Pinus tabuliformis. The sequence goes on from CM062818.1 coordinate 161,444,483, forward strand.
TAGTTAAAAAAAATTGAAAAAATATGCCATTAATATTTTATGAAAAAAAAATTATGTAGAAATTTCACTGCCCAACCATACACTGCTTTCCAGTACAACATATCACAAAATGCTATGTGTGGAAGCAGAAAAACCTCCATACTCAACACACAAATATTATATTAAATTAGCTCGAACAAACCACACTTTTGTTTAGTTGTGAAAAGGGAGAACACTTAAGCTTAGGTGCTCCTTTGATGCATTTTTGTAGCATCATTCAAATGAATACAAATTGAGATTGTCAAAAAGCATCGCTAGTTTGGCACATATGGATCTTGTTGCTAAGTTGAAGAGCATAATAGGCTTGGTGCATTGTACAAACCTTCAGCGATTAGCACTGGTTGGGATGGTCATTGTGATCGACTCCTCTCGGAACAAAACAAGAATGCCTATTTCATAAAACAATTTATTTATTTAGTCGATATCTCAGAGTAAGTGTTTTGCATAAATTTGGATACGACCATTTTTTTGCATATGTGTCTCGTAGCAGGAATATAATAGCTTACTCACATATATTTGATCTAAGCTCAGAGTTAAACTTTTGGAGAAAACAATACCATAACCAGAAGCAAATTCTGGATATGATCAACCTCATAAATTCAATTCTATATTGATTTTATTCGTGGTTCCTTTGTGTATTGGCCTTTTTTATATTTTGGTGAGGGTTAGCACTTAGAACGCTGTGAGGTTTATTTTATGGGAAGTTGTGTTTCGAAATGAAGTATTAACAAAACAATAAGAGAGAAAAATCACACACAATGTAAATTATTTTTATGTTTTTATTAATTACCAATTTTATATAAGATACAAATTATTGATTTTGACAAATCTAGATTTTAAAAAATAAATTTATAATTGAAACATAACACAACAACTCATATACATAAAAACAACCATATCTAAAATAACACCTTAAATAATACATATAACACACCATAAAAACGGCTATACCATATGACCATGATTTACAAAATTACCTTGGTCAGATTCCTTGGCACGGACTTCAGTCCTTGGCAACTGTGCCCCCCAAAACCCACGACCGTTGGGCTCACTTCCACTGAATACAACATCGTTACGAACAATCTCAGTTGTTGATGGTCATCACTGATACTTGGTGTTCATCTCGTACATTTGTGTGCAACGGTACTTTATAGCCTTAATGGATTCGACGATGGAGTTCGTTGTAGGGCATCTTTAAGTTGATGGTAGATTTTTTGAATATTTGGGAATTGGATAGATATGGATGTGGTCAATTTTTTGGGCGCAGTCAATTTTTTGACCGCACTCATATCCGTCTGATTCCCGAATATTCAAAAAAATCTACAATAGCCTTAAGCTCAGGGTTCGTTGTACTATACACTTTGCTCATTCTGCTTGAGATTGGAATGAAGATGGGTCTAATTACTTCACAAGAATCATGGTATGCTTCTAATCAGACTCCACTAACAATACGATTAGTGTTGTGGGTAGCAGCCCAGCTTTCTCCTACGGTTTTTTCCTGGATTGCAATCATATTCTTTGCCAAATATCATTCTATGAGTTAGAAGCGCTGCCAAATATGGAAACATTGACATCCTTAGAGGTGTTTGGGGTCAAGATTGTAATAAGCTTAAGAGCATACAGGGCTTGGCGAAGTGTACAAACCTTAAGGAGCTATTTGTTTAGTGCTTCGATAAGTTAAAACCGCTGTCAAATATGGAAATATTGATATCCTTAGAGGTGCTTCTGGGTCAAGATTGTAATAAGATGAAGAACACACAGGGCTTGGCAAAGTGTACAAACTTTAAGGAGTTATTTGTTTGGTCCTTCGATAAGTTAGAAGCGCTTTCAAATATGGAAACATCATCTTTGGAGTTGTTTGATGCTCTACGTAGTAAGAAGATGGGGTGATAGAAAATTCAAACCATTTAATTTAATTTTAAATTTTAAATTTAATGTTAAATAACTTTAATTTACCGGTCACTAGTTTACATATATGGGAAAATAAGAACACCATTTTTGCAAAGCGTTACAAGCATTTAGTTTTCGGGATTTTTTTGAGACATCAACATTTTCCGCTATTGCAATTCGTTAGCTGGAATGCCCAGCCTGGACAGTACTGCTAGGAAAGTAAGACTCCGCTTGCGAGTTTGAATGTTTTGAAATACAAGCCTCGATGCCATTTACAAATGTGTTATTATACCTGTGCGGAGCTCGTAACTGAACATCGAACTGGCAACCACAGATGTGTGGAACGCCTTTACACATTGAAAGCTCTATACAAGCATGTGAAACATGCATATTCATATTTAGTAAGTCATTTTATAATGCATGAAGCATATTGCTTTTGTTTTAGGTATTTATTTGTTATTTTGAAAAGTGGACACAGAAAAACATTTCATTTTAAAATGTGAGCATTTCAAAGACAACATAGAAAGTTATGCAAATACGCTGGCAGCTAGCTCTTGTGATAATCTATTTAGCGAGGAGTGAAGAGTTTGTCAAGACGCTGGGAGCATTTATTTTAAAACTTCAAAAAAATGACTGAATACATTGTATTCAAGCAGATGACGAAGTAATCTGTTTTATAGACCATCTTTAGCTTCTTAAACCTTAAAATAAGTCTTCTTTCTTTCACGCGGATAACAATACTTAATACTTTTTGATTTTTCCTCAAACCATTATGTTAATTAAAATTTAATGCACTTAGGCACCATGAAACACTGCACACATTGGTTTGTGGGGAGGCTTTCATTGTGCGGAGTAATATAAGCCTCCACACAAAATTATTCTATACAAACACCTATCTTCATTTTTTTTTGTTTTTTTGTTTTTTTTTTTTCTTTTCAGCTATATGTGATCTTGCTTTATCATTTCGATGATTCTCTCAATTGCTTTCACGTGGATTTTCAAGTTATGACTCAAATAGTTGTTGGAGTCTGCCGACCGCTTGCCCCTTTTTTCCAAAAACATAGTGAGAAAGGTATATAGAAAGAAAGAAATAAATTATTTTAACGTCCACGAGGCTAAAGATAGCCTATGGGACAGATTTCTTCTTCATCTGCTAGATGTATTCGGCCCTTTTTCTGTGAAGCTTCACAATAAATGCTCCTAGCTTCTCAACAAAGCCCTCGTTAAATAGATTATCCCAAGAGCTAGCTGCTAGCATATCTGCATAACTTTCCCTGTTGTCTTTGAAGACCTCACATTCTAAAATGAAATGTTTTTCTGTTTCCATTTTTCTGGAAGAACAAAAAATGCATACCCTTTCCTCCCACACTTCCTTTGGCCTTTTCCAGCGCCCTGTTTCACAACGGAGTTGATGAGAATTAGTCCTTAACTGAGCAATAAGAATTTTGGCTCTCCAAGAGATATTGGCCTCTATGTATGCTTTTGGTTGATGATTATGAGTGGGATTAAACACTTCAATATAGTAATTTTTCTTTCTTCCTAGCTCCATAACAAAAGCTTTTATCTCTTTGCTGTTTATGGGACACGCGTTCAAGCAAATACCCCATTTACTAAACCATTTGTTATTTTGTTGCATCCAAGTTTTTTTGCTCTTACACAATCTATCATTAAAGACAACCTTAGGCCTTCTACCCTCTTCCATTTGCTCAATTTTTTTAAATACCTTATGACTCGCACCATAGCAATTGCTTCAATAGGAGCAGTACATGTTTCACTTAACAAGATATCATAAGGAACTGCACTTTTAATCTTAAATTTGTTTGTAATCAAACGCTTCTGAATTTTCTCAATTTTTCTCCACTGCATGTCGGAGGTACAGCTAGCCCACAGTTCACAACCATAAAGAATCACCAGAATCACTAGAAGCCCAAAAAGAGTTTGAGTGGTCTTCCAGTCCCATAATTTTGCCTCTCTACACATATTTTGAAAAACATAAAATGCTTTCCAACCCCCCAAAGTTATTTTCTTTCTACAACCATTCCAGCTTAGATTTTTGTTGAAGTCAATTCCGAGGTATTTGTAATCCGCAACTTCTTCCAGAATGTTGCCTTCAAAGTAGAACTTATGCTAGTTATGTTTTCTTTTCTTAGAGAAGACCACTACTTTTGTTTTGCTGATATTGACTCGCAACCCCACACTTCTACAAAAATGCTCAAGGGATAGTAAGTGCTCTTGCAAACCAAGAGCCAATTTAGCAATCAGAATAAGGTCATCTGCATATAAAAGAAGCCTTATAACAAACTTGCACAAATAGATACCATCACCCCTTGCGAATTTAACCACTCCTCAAGCTTGTCGATATATAAACCAAAAAGGGTAGGAGACAGTGGGCAACCTTGCTTGACCCCTATATCGCTTCTAAAACTTTCAGAAATGCCTGCTGAAGTTCTAATTTTGACTTTCACCTCTTCATATAGCCTATGCACAACTGCTCTCAAATGTTTAGGAACCCCAATTTCCTCCATTCTCTACCAAAGTTTATCCCTAGGAACCGAGTCAAACACTTTTATGAAATCAACAAAGCAACAAAAGACTTCTTATTTTTTCTCCCAAACTTTTTCAATGATGTGCCTTAAAGTTATGCAATGATCAACTGTGGAATGCTTAGGTCTAAAACTTGCTTTCCCTTTAGCACGCTTATCTCTTTTTTATGCCCACTTGCTAATTTTTTTTTCTAGCATGCTTCCAAATAACTTTGCAAACAAAGGGTTTATCATGGTGGTCCTATAATTGGAGGGATTATTGACATCAATGCTCTTGAAAAGAGATATTGCTAGACTAGTTTTCCAATCTGTGGGGAGCCATTGTTGTATGATGTTGTTGAAGATTTTTGTAATGTGAGGTGCAAGAATCTTTGAGCCCCACTTTAGATATTATGCTTGGAGTTCAGCTAAGTTTTTTGCTTTTCCAACACCCAACTTCTTGATACCCATCTCTACCTCTTGTAATGTGAAGAGTTCAGTATCAGTGTTGACCAAGGGGGAGGGTCAACCTTGGGAACCTGCTCATAGAGTTTTCTTGCATAGTCAAACCATGTAGAAGTTGTAATATTATTTCCAATTTGTATCTTTTTCGGTTGGAGCTCCTTCCAAAATAATTTGGGATTATTTTTCCCAAGGAAGATTATTTCTTCCCTTGAAACCATGAAATCAACCTTTTTCTTGCTTAATAACTGCTTGTAAGATTTGAGCTTTATGTTATCCTTGTTTGACTCTTTCCACATTCTCCTTGCCTTTTTGCATTCCTCGTCAAACCAAGCATTAACCGGAAAGCAATTTGTTTTAGACTTCTTAATTTTTGTCCTTTTGCACTTTGCAAGTGCGCATTGAATTAAATGTGTTAATTCATAACTATAAAGGCTATGAATTGTAATTTTCTCCTTCTCAAAGAGCCTCTCTAGCATCATTTTAAAGATATTACAATTTTCCGGGGTCAAAAGAATTATGCCCGGTGGGAGATTTTGTTGAACATGTTGAATTTTTTACTCTAATTGTTTCTTTCCAATCCAAGAGAAACATAAGTAAATTGGCTTGTGATCTGATTTCAAATCCCGCAACTGATCTCCAACCAAAACTTCTTCCATTTTCTCACACAAACCATGCGAGAAAATTACATAATCTAGCACACTTGCTCCATTGTAAGTATTGCAAGTGAAATTACCGGACTTTGCCCATCTAGTCAAGCCATTACAAATGACTAAATCAAAGGCCCCACATAGAGTAAGAAATTGTTCACCAAAGAGATTGCAGCCCTTGTCCTTTGAAATTCTTTCCCACTGATGATTACTTTCTTTTGTAAGCCAAATAGGGTCACAATCATCTTTACAACAAAGAATGCTAGCTTGCTCACTTGCAGTCCTAGCATTGAAATCACCCACTATAAGGACTTCACCTAGCTGAGAATATGTTGCAATATCCACTTTTAAAGCTGCAAATCGATCTTTGTGGTCAAACCCTGATCCAGGTGGATCTTCAGATATAATGGCATGGAGAAACTTAGAAATCCAAGTGGGAAGAATGAAGTCAACCCAGGACCAGAGCAAAGATCTCATCTTCCTGATTCCAACGGCACAAACAATACTTCAATCCGAGTCCGGATGATGAAGTTATCGCCCGAAGAAGGATGTTTTAGTCCTTAAGAAAATGAGGAATTTCCTTTGAAAAAGGAGTCTTAAGCCTTAAGGCCAAATCGCAATTGGAGGTTGCATGTGGGCAGACTTAAGCATTGGGCCATGGAACCCCCGATCGCCGATCTCTGATCAATTCGGATCGGCGGATTGGAGGCAATCACAATCGGCGGTCATCTATATCTATATCTATATCTATATCTATATCTATATCTATATCTATCTATCTATCTATCTATCTATCTATATATATATATATATATATATATATATATATAAGAGTATATCGACGATCAGGCAATGTGATCGGCGATTAATTGGATTGGCGAAACCTCTGTCGGACACCCAGGGTGATGTATGTGTGGGATGCCGACGCGATCGGCCGACGCCGATATCGGTGATCGGCGGTCGGTCATTCCTGGTAACCAGGACAGGGACACCCTGATATGCCGATTTGCGACCTCAGTGCGGACCTGATAGGAAAAATAAGCCCGATTTAATGGTTTTTGAGGTCTGGGTATATGGTTTTTGGGCAGATTTGCAGTGTTTTTCAGGATTTTGAAGCTTTATCGTTTCAACGATAAAATACCATCTTTGAGAGGTGGTTGCACTCGCCGATTCTTCCACTCTACCAGCCTTTGTTAAGAGCCGGACAAGCCCCGATTGGGATGGGATCCTGTCCGAGAATCCATTATAAAAGAGGATCGTTGGAAAGAGCGAGAGGAGGGCATTTTTTATGGTTGCAGCACGCTATTTTGCAGGAGGCCGAGAGCACTTATTGATCTGTCTTAGACAGTTTACACGACTCCAGCCCCTTTCATTGCTGCGGGACGCTTTGGTGCTGCATACCTCTCCACCCCAGGCATTCATTTCATAGCCATCTTGCATATTGGAGGTATAAGCCTCTTTGTGGACAGATTGATGAATGCAATTCTGTTTATTCATGCCATTTAATAAGAAAGGCCTCCCCATTGTTGAGTTGGGCCCGAAGACGTAGTCCGAATTGGACGAACTCCGTTATCAAGCCTTGGTGTCTTCTTTTTGTGCCTTTTATGTGTTTACTTCTTCTTTTCTTATGTGCACATTTACGTGTTAAGCTGCAATTTTATATGCAATTCTTTTCTATACATCTATAAGCGAAAACATCCTAGATCAAGTGGTATCAAAGCAGGGATTTTTAGATGTGAATTCCATATTTGTATGCTAACAAGAGGCATGCTTCAAACAGGCGAAGGGAATCTAGAACCTTTCGATCCAGAGGCAGGGCGTGCACCTCGAAGAAGAAACATGGCTAAAGAGGAAGCTCGTATTGAAGAGGAGCGCAATTTCAGAAAGACTTTCTATTCAATGGCAGAGAATATCAGTCAGCTGGTTATAAGACTAGAAAAAGCTGAAGAGAGGAATCTAGAAGGACAAGGTTCAACACATGGGAATGATGGAGAAGAACCCCCTCCTTCTCCTTTTGGTGGTGAAGGTTCTTCTTCCCCTCACCACCATAATCAGAGAAATCCAAAGGATGCATCTAAGAAACCTTTTTTTAAATTAGATGTTAAATTTGATCTTCTTATGTTTAATGGTGAAAGTAACACAGAAAAGATTAACAATTGGATCAGGCAGATTGAGGTTTATTGTAGGATTCAGCAAATCATAGAGGATGAGGCGAAAATCTAGCTGGCCTCTCTACGGATGGGCAACACAACTCTCGTTTGGTGGGAGAGTAAATTGTACAGCAGTAAAAATGTGGGTAAGCTCTTTTCCTCATGGTCTGATTTTACTTTTGCGTTAAGGGAACAAGTTTATCCCTTAGGATACAAACAAAAAGCTTTGATGAATTGGCAATATTTAAGGCAAGGCAAAGGGCAGGATGTTTAGAGTTTTACAGAAGAATTTAGGAAGCAAGCAATGAATTTGGCTATTGCACTAGATACACCTGAAGTTGTAACTAAGTATATTGGCTCACTGCATAGTTATATTCAAAATTCATTATTGTTGTTTGAACCAACCACTATTGACACAACTAGAGTGAAAGTAATTCATATTGAGAATAGGGGCAAGAATGAAAGAGAGGACCAGTCTAGAAAGCCACTGTCGAAACCTCCCAATGGCAAATCCAAAGCGAAATGGAAAGGGAAGGAGAAGAAATCAGCAGCAGCCAAAGAGGGAGAGCAGCCTTATTGCAATCATTGCAAGAAAGAAGGCCATGATGATGATCACTGTTGGAAGCAGCACCTAAGAAAACGCCCAAAAAAGTATGGAGGAAAAGGGAAACCGAAAACAATGGCAGCAACACAGCAAGACCTTGGATCAGATTCGGGAGATGAAGCGCTAGTCACAACAGTGGGAACAAAAGGTACCCTTACACCTCCTGTTGATTCTAAATCACATGGAAGCACCAGTTCTGTAGATGAGTCCCTTTCAAATGATAGAAAAAGAATTGAATTATTTCATATCAGAGTTGTAGTAAATCACACCAAAGTAGAAACTTTGCTTGATACTGGGTCCCAAGCAAATTTAATTGTAGAATCCCTAGTAAAGAAACTTAGCTTAGAAACAAAACCGCACCTAAAGCCTTACCTGTTGGGATGGATACATGATAAAGCTAAATTGAATGTAACTCAACATTGCAAGGTAAAATTTGTGATTGCGTCTAAGCTGGTAGACGAAGTAGAAATGGAGGTAATCCCACTGGATATATGTGGCATGGTATTAGGGAGCCCCTACCTATATGACAGGAAAGCAGTATTTTTATGCCATGAGAATAAATACCACATCACCAAGGATGGGGTAGAGTACATAGTGCGGGCTCATCAAAACAAGATTAACGCCAACCTTGTAAGCGCTAGGCAGATGAAACAATTGGTAAATTCCAGCAAAACGTGCATGCTTATGGTTGTAAAGGAGAAGGAGGTTGAATTCGTAGACGCGTTCCAGGGTTGCGATGGGGAGCTTAAATAGGAATTAATGCAATTAATTTCTGATTATACTGAATTTTTTCAGGAGCCGAGGGGACTACCTCCAAAGAGGGAAATCCAACACGAGATCCACCTGTTGCATGACGCCCCTCTGCCGAATATTGGCATGTACAGAATGTCAGCAGTTGAAATGGAGGAGATCAAGCGTCAAGTGCAGGAATCGCTGGACTAAGGCATGATTAGGCCGAGCTCCTCTCCATATGGTTTTGTTATGCTCTTAACCTGCAAAATAATACCCAAACACATAATATGCGAAGAAAAAGATACCCAGAACATAGAATAGCAATGATTTTATTATTCAGAGAGCAATGTTCACATGCCTCTTCGAGGGGGCAACCTCCCATAGAGCAGAGCTCGATTACAAAATAAGACACAATGCTCCTCGCAAGGAGTCTCTATCCTTTATATATGACTCATACATGCAATACCATGGGCCAATACCGTGGGTTTTATTAATACCATCTATCTAATACTACGGCCCATTTGCAACTAACTGTGGTCCCGTCATTAATTGCGGTTTAACCACTTACAAATATTAATATGGGCTTTATTGACTCTTGACTATGACGTGATCCCATGACATAAATAAGGGGGTTAGGGTGGGACCCTAACATGCCCTCCCCCTTAAGACTAGCCTTGTCCTCAAGGCTGAAGCTGCGGAAACTGCTGAAGAATAGTGGCTGGTTCCCAAGTTGCATCTTCTGGAGAGGTGTCTTTCCATTTGACGAGGACTTCCTTAATCATGCGGCCGCGCAGGTGCTTGTCTCGTGTATCTAGAACCTGTTCGGGTTGAAGCCAGATTGACCCTTCTTCGTCCAATTCAGGTAGACTGGTTTGAACTCGGAAATTGTTCCCAATCACTTTCTTGAGGCACGATACATGGAAAACTGGATGGATTTTTGCCGTAGGTGGCAAAGCCAACTTGTAAGCCACTTCTCCAATGCGCTGAAGTACTTGGTATGGTTCGTAGAATTTTGGAGAGAGCTTTTGACAACCCTTGGCTTTGAATGATGTTTGCTTATATGGTTGCAGCTTCAAAAAGACCTGATCCCCTTCTTGAAATTGGTGCTCTGAGCGATGTTGGTCGGCCTGTTGCTTCATGCGGTTCTGAGCTTGATGAAGATTCTCTCTAAGATGGGCGAGCATGGTTGCGCGGTGTTGTAGGAGTTGATCCACTGCTTGTACTTTGGAGCACCCCTTGAGATAAGAAGTAGGGGAAGGCGGAAGTTGACCATAGACTGCTTCATAGGGAGTCATTTTGGTGGTGGCATGATAGTTGGTGTTATACCACCATTCAGCCAGAGGTAACCACTGTACCCAAAGGTGTTGCTTTTCTGAAGTGAAACACCTAAGGTAGGTTTCTAGACATTTGTTGACAGCTTCGGTTTGACGATCTGTTTGCGGATGATATGAAGTACTGAGTTTGAGTTGAGTGCCTTGTATTCTGAAGAGTTCCTGCCAAAAATTACTGGTGAAGATCGGGTCGCGGTCGGACACAATAGAAGTGGGCATGCCATGCAATTTGAAGATCTGATCCATGAAAGATTGAGCAACCAAAGTTGGTGTAAACGGGTGGGGTAGGGCGCAGAAATGAGCATATTTCGACAGTCGGTCCACAACCACCATGATGACTGACTTTTTCCCTGACTTTGGAAGACCTGTAATGAAATCCATAGAAACCTCCGTCCAAATTGATGCCGGAATGGGCAATGGTTGTAATGAGCTTGGTGTGTTGACGGTTTCCCCTTTGTGGCGTTGAAAGACATCACATTCTGCTACGAAAGTAAAGATGTCCTTTTTCATGCCTGTCCAAAAAAATGATCTTCTGGTGCGAGCATACGTCTTCTGGAAGCCCGAATGTCCTGCAATGGGAGATGAGTGCAATTCTGCCAAAATGCGACTTTTGAGGGTGGATGTTGGTGATATTACGACTCTGTCCTTGTAGCGAAGAATATCATTCTGCCACGAGTAGCCCTTGCTGGAATTAGGATCTACATGTAATTGAGAAATGAGTTGGGAGAGCCCGGGGTGTGAAAACCATTCCTTGCGAGCCTCTTCAATCCAGTCTGGAATGGGGAGGGAAATTGCGAGCATAGTACTTTCCTCCTCAAATTGGCGAGATAATGCATCTGCTACACTGTTGTCTTTCCCTTTCTTATAAATGATCTCATAATCATATCCCAGCATTTTGGCTAACCATTTATTTTGTTGTGGGGAGGATAGGCGTTGCTCCAAAAAATATTTAAGACTGTGATGATCTGTGTGGATTTGGAAACGTCGCCCCAATAAGTAAGGTCGCCAGGTCTCGACTGCATGTAAGATGGCCATCATTTCCTTCTCATAGGTAGATTGGCCCAGATTCCTCCCACTGAGTTGTTGGCTTGTGAAGGCCAATGGTCGCCCTTCCTGCATTAAGACCGCCCCAATACCTGTACCCGAAGCATCACATTCAATGACAAAGGATTTGGTGAAGTCAGGTAGTGCTAAGACTGGAGTGGAACACATGGCGTTTTTGAGAGCGGTAAATGCCTGTTGTGCTTCCTCGTTCCAGAAGAAGGAATTTTTCTTTAGGAGTTGAGTGAGGGGCTTTGCTATACGGCCATAGTTGCGGACAAATTTACGATAATAGCCTGTGAGACCCAAAAATCCTCTCAAGCTCTTCAAGGTCTTAGGTTGAGGCCATTCTTGCATTGCCTGGATCTTTTTGGGGTCCACCTTGACACCTTCACGCCCCACAATGTGGCCCAAATACTCAACTTCTTCCATGCCAAACGAAGACTTAGACATCTTGACAAATAATTTATGCTTGCGGAGTAGTTGCAAGAGTAGATCTACATGCTGAAGATGTGCCGCCCAAGTGCCACTATAGATGAGGATGTCATCGAAGAAGACAAGGACAAATTTTCTGAGATATGGTTTGAGAATGTGATTCATAAGGCTTTGAAAAGTAGAGAGGGCATTACAGAGACCAAATGGCATGACCAGGAACTCATAATGGCCTTCATGAGTTCTGAAAGCCGTCTTGGGAATGTCGACTTCCTTCATGCGAATTTGGTGGTAGCCTGAGCGAAGATCCAACTTAGTGAAGAATTGAGCCCCATTGAGTTCGTCCAGCAAATCGTCAACCACCGGGATGGGAAATTTATCTTTGACTGTCAACTTATTGAGGGCCCTGAAGTCGGGACACATCCGCCACTCCCCATCTTTCTTGAGGACCATGAACACTGGGGATGAATAAGGACTAATGTTGGGACGAATGACACCTGATTCCAACAATTCCTTGATGATTTTTTCTATTTCATTCTTTTGGGTGAACGGATATCTGTATGGCCGCACATTTGGGGGTTGGGCCCCTGGAACCAAGGTGATGCTATGATCATGTTCCCCTCGCGAGGGTGGAAGCTCATGAGGCTTGTCAAAGACCGTCCTATGGTTATTTAAAATCTGTTGCATCTCAGGATGAATTGGCAGAGACATGGTTTCGACTACCTGGATGGCATTAAATTGAGCGACCACTCCATGATGGCCCTTTTTTAACAATTTTTCCATCCTATGTGAGATGATGATAGAGGGGGCTCCCACTTGGAGTCCACGGAGGGTATGTGTGGAGTTGTTCTGCTTAAAACTCATATATAACTCCTGGAAATCCATTGTGATTGGCCCAAGAGTGCGGAGCCATTCAGCGCCTAGGACAATGTCGCAACCCCCCATGTGTATGGCAAACATGTGGGTTTTCAACTAATAATCCCCCATTTGAAGTTTGACATTTTCACAGCGGCCTTCACATTTCATTGTGCCCCCATCTGCAATTTGGACTTGGAAGTTAGAAATTGCCCGTACAAAACAATGCGTTGCTTCTGCGATTTTTTGATGGATGAAATTATGGGTACTTCCACTATCAATCAAGACTACTACTGGGCGATGTTTAAGAAAACCCCTGATTTTGAGAGTTTGAGGGGAAGAAATTCCTGCCAACGCATTTAGCGAAATAACTGGTTCATCAGATACAATCTCCTTTTGGTTGTCTTCTTCGATCGCCTCCTGTTCCTCAAGTGGTGGATCTTCCTCGGTGGAGCTGTAGTCAGTGGCATCTATTTGAAAAAACTTGGGCTCCTTGCATTTATGACCCGGGGAATATTTTTCATCACAGTAGTAACATAGTCCTTGCTTCCTTCTTTCGGCCATTTCCACAGGTGACACCTTTTGAATCTTAAGTGTCTGAGTCGTGTTGGGAGCCTGTGGGGGACGACCTTTAGTGGGGAAATTGGGGCGGCTGTATTGGGCTGCTAATGCACGTTTCACCTTACGAGCTACCTGGCAAGCCTATGTCCATGTGGGAGGGTGGTGGAGTAAAACTTGAGCTTTGATGGCTTCTTTAAGACCGCTGATAAAACATTCCATGTAGAACTCATCTGTGAGACCCTTAGTGCGAAAGGCTAAGGCTTCAAAAGCAGTAATATATTCATCCACTGTACCCTTCTGTCGGAGCTTAGTGAGACGCCCCAAAAAAGAGTCTTCCTGTTCAAAGCGAATTCGAAGAGCTTTGGTAAATTGGGCCCAATTCTGAAAAGGTCCATTGCAACGCTGATGCCATTCCCCCCATTGCCATCGTTCGTTGTCCAAGTACATGGTCCCCACCATAAGCTTAGTCCAATCATCTAGGATATGATTCAATTTGAAATACTGCTCCATTTGTGCTAGCCATGCGGACGTGTGAGAACCGTCAAATTTATGCATATCCAACTTGGGAGGTCGCTGACTGGGTGGTGGATGGTTGTGCCCGACGTGAGGAGAGTGGCTAGACTCACCCTCATGGTATTCATGGCCATTATACGCCTCCTCATGGGCTGGCTCCTTGCCCTTCGAGAGTGCTAGCTGTACCTGGAGACTTAGTCCGCTAATCTCATGTTGGAGGGAGTCCATATTTGCTTCAAGTTTGTCTAGCCTTTCATTGGCCATCGCTTGAGCTCTAGTTTCTACCATACACCAACTTGATGAAAAATTGGGACCGCCTAAATTTTTTTTACTAACAAATTGAATGGTACCACCTTGCTCAGCTCGTCGTCCTGATGCTGATGGGCTAGATCACCAATAAGCGCCTCGGAAGATCTCAGACTCTTTTTTTTTTTTTGGAAAACTCCTAACGGAGTTTTACTCCTTCTTGATCAATACTGCAGTGGCCAAATCCTCAAAATGTCAATGCTGCCAAAAGTCCTGCGAAAAGTATACCCCGGTAGAGGAACCCTTCACAACAACTCCGATCTGGTAGATCTGAGAGATCTGAATGGTGGAACAACTGTGGCTGCGGATCTGATGGAGCTGCGGGACTGATGTCTGCTGCTGCGGCACGTCTTTGCACACACGGATCTGGAATAGATGATGTGTGATCCCCCGATAGAAAAGGGAACTATGGTCTAGAGGAGTGTCAGGTGCTACAAATTGCAATATACATAAGGGTCTGACAGTAGTACTCGGCCCAATGTTTCAGGGCTCTAACTAAGGAGGATCGACCGTACCCTTAGCCGTACAACCCGACTACCCTATCGTACGGGCGAGTAACCTCTCCGAGTGCTGTTCTCGGTGTACTGTAGCCACAAGACGGCCGAAGGTTTATCTATGGCGAGGTTTCAAGGGAGCCTAGGGGGCTTCCTATATACCCAGAGGGTATGTGGAAGACAGTCCGTGCGCGGTTCTGTCTAATGCGCTACTACTCGAAGGGGTACCCACAGGGGTTACAAGGGAGTCCAACAGACGTGACCACCTCTTGTATTTCCTGCGTGCATGCCTCCCCAAATCCGCAGGTTTATGTGCTAAACGACAGATCCCCTGGTTTAAAGACGCCGGAACACGTCTCTAGCCAAAATTTTTTTGCTAAAAATTGGAGATCCCACCGAGCCCTGGAAAGTGCTCTGATACCACTTGTTATGCTCTTAACCTGCAAAATAATACCCAAACACAGAATATGCGAAGAAAAAGATACCCAGAACACAGAATAGCAATGATTTTATTATTCAGAGAGTAATGTTCACATGCCTCTTCGAGGGGGCAACCTCCCATAGAGCAGAGCTCGATTACAAAATAAGACACAATGCTCCTCGCAGGGAGTCTCTATCCTTTATATATGACTCATACATGCAATACCACGGGCCAATACCGTGGGTTTTATTAATACCATCTATCTAATACTACGGCCCATTTGCAACTAACTGTGGTCCCGTCATTAATTGCGGTTTAACCACTTACAAATATTAATATGGGCTTTATTGACTCTTGACTATGACGTGATCCCATGACATAAATAAGGGGGTTAGGGTGGGACCCTAACAGTTTGCCGATTGTTCTAGTGCCAAAGAAAGACGACAGCTGGAGGATGTGCATGGACTACTGCGCGCTTAACAAAATATCGGTGAAAAATCGCTATCCCCTCCCACACATAGATGATTTATTGGATCAATTAAAAAATGTTGTATATTTCACAAAGTTGGATTTGCGCAATGGCTATCACCAGGTTCGAATTGTGGAGCAGGACGTGTGGAAAACCGCTTTCAAAACCAAGCAGGGGTTGTTCGAATGGATGGTAATGCCATTCGGGCTTTGGAACGCTCCAACCACCTTTATGCGGGTTATGAACAATATATTTCAGCCCTTCATTGATGAGTTTTTTCTTGTATAATTAGATGATATACCAGTTTTCAGTGAGAGTTGGTTTGAACATGTGAGTCATGTAAAGAAAGTGCTTGATGTGCTGAAGAAAGAAAAACTCTTTGTAAAATTGTCAAAGTGTGAGTTCGGGAAAACCTCTTTGGGTTACCTAGGTCATATTGTTGGTCATGGTCAGTTAAAAATTGATCCCGCTAAAGTTGAAGCAATTGTAAATTGGCCTAAGCCTACTAGTGTAACTGAGGTCCGTAGCTTTCTAGGTGCAGTCCAGTATTGGAGGAGATTTATTGCTAATTTCTCTGTTATTGCAGCACCTTTGCACACATTGACAAGTGTGAAACAGGTCTTCCAATGGGGAGGAAGACAACAATAGAAGTCCTTCGAAACATTGAAGGAAAAAATTAGCACCGCGCCAGTCTTAGCCTTACCCAATCTCCAACAGCCATTTGAGATCGAAATCGATGCCAACGGTTATGCCATGGGAGCTGTACTGATGCAACAAAAGAAGCCAATTTGTTACCATTCTGAGAAGTTTTCTCAAGCTGTGATAAACTATCCCACCTATGACAAGGAGCTTTATGCCTTGGTGTAGAGTGTGAAAAAGTGGAAACACTACCTGATCGATAAGGAGACCATCATCCATACAGATCATCAGCGCTTGCAATATCTTCTGTCACAAACCAAGTTGCAGCAAACTCATCATTTCAAGTGGATGGGCTTTATTCAAAAATTTCATCTGGTAATAAAGTATAAGAAGGGCACTATCAATAAAGTGGTCGATATGCTATCTCACCCTCCTATTTCTGCTTCTGTTATTTTGCATAATGCTTCGTTGTCTTTTGAAAGTTATGCTGAACAATATGCTAACAATGATGACTTTAAGGAGGTTTATGCAAAACTAACCCATGGTTCACAGGTGGACAACTATCACTTGGGGGGGAAATTGTTGTATCACCTTGGTAAATTGTGTATTCTCTCAGGAGAAAGAGTGCATGTAATTTGAGAGGCCCACACCTCTCTTGTGTCTGGACACTTTGGTGTTGAAAAGACTTTATGTCATGTACAAAGATTTTGTTTTTGGCCTCATATGAAAAACATTGTGACTCGCTATGTAAAGGGTTGTGTGATGTGTTCTGTTTCAAAGCCCTCTAATAGAAAACTTGGGCTCTACACACCACTCCCTATTCCGAGTCGTCCATGGGAAAGTGTGTCAATGGACTTTGTAGGAGGTTTACCTTTGTCTAGGAAGGGTCACGACTATTTGTATGTTGTCGTTGACCATTTTAGAAAAATGTGTATTCTTATGCCTTGTAAAAAGCAGATTACTGCAGAGCAGACTGCTTCTCTTTTCTTTCAGTATGTTTGGGTCCACTTTGGATTACCCACATCAATTGTGTCAGATCGAGACTCTCGCTTCCTTGGGGAGTTCTAGACTAGCTTGTGGAGGATGATGGACACCAAACTGAAAAGAAGCACGACATTTCACCCGTAAACCGACGGGCAGACAGAGGTTGTTAACTGTACCATGGTACACTTATTACGAGGCTATTGTGGGAAACATCCCAAGTTGTGGGATGAACATCTCCCCTATATACAACATTCCTACAACCGAGCAGTGCATTCATCGACGCAACATTCACCATTCGAGACATGCTTTGGTTACCTACCAAAGGACCCTTTTGACATGGTATTTGGAAGGCAGGATGACTCTAGTGGACATAATGATAAAGACAAAGCTCAACAGTTCATTCAACGAATCCAAATGATTCACCAAGCAGTGCAAGAGCAGTTGGAAAAGAGTCAAGCCTATTACAAGGCTCAACATGATAAACACCGAGTTGACCATCAATTCCAAGTGGGCGATAAGGTGTAGTTCCACATCAGCAAAGACAGGATGAAGGGAGAAGGAAAGAAGTTGCGGCCAATCCGGTGTGGACCATTCACCATATTGGAGAAGATTGGGAACAATGCCTTTCGTCTTGACTTACCAGTATATATGTAGATGTACTCAGTAGTGAATGTGGAGAACCTAAAGCTGTATGAACCACCTTTGATCATGGACACTAATGAGGTGGGCACAGTTCCTACCATTGATGATTTTGCACCATAATATCTCGATGAGTTGCATGAAGACATCATCCTCGAAAGAAGAACCAGGACAACACAAAGAGGAGATGTAGAATACCTTCGAGTTGGATTCAAGGGAATGCATCCCAGCAAGGCCAGATGGCTGGAGAAAGAGAAAGTGAGGGCATAGTTCCCTCACTTGCCAATTGACTAATGAAAAGCTTTTGGCGGTCCAAAAGATCCTCAATTGGGAGGATTGATCCAGGTGGATCTTCAGATACAATGGCATGGAGAAACTCAGAAATTCAAGTGGGTAGAATGAAGTCAACCTAAGACAAGAGTAGAGATCTCATCTTCCTGATTCCAACGGCGCAAACGGTACTTCAATCCGAGTCCAGATGATGAAGTTATCACCCGAAGAAGGATGTTTTAGTCCTTAAGAAAATGAGGAATTTCCTTTGAAAAAGGAGTCTTAAGCCTTAAGGCAAAATCACAATCGGAGGTTGCATGTGGGCAGAATTAAGAATTGGGCCATGGAATCCCCGATCCTCGATCTCTGATCAGATCGGATCGGCGGTTCGGAGGCAATCACAATCGGTGGTCATCTATCTATCTATCTCTACATATTATATATATATATATCTATATATATATATATATATATATATATATATATATATATATATATATATATATATATATATATATATATATATATATATATATATATATATATATATATATATATATATATATATATAAGAGTATATCGGTGATCGGGCAGTGCGATCGACGATTAATCGGATCGACGGAACCTCTATCGGACACCCGGGCGATGTATGTGTGGGATGTCGACGCGATCGACCGACGCTGATATCGGCGATCGGCGATCGGCAATCGGTCATTCCCAATAACTAGGACGGGGACACCCTGATATGCCGATTTGTGACCTCAGCGTGGACCCGATAGGAAAAATAAGCCCAATTTAATGGTTTTTGAGGTCCGGGTATATGGTTTTTGGGCAGATTTGTAGTGTTTTTCAGGATTTTGAAGCTTTATCGTTTCAACGATAAAAGACCATCTTTGAGAGGTGGTTGCACCCGCCGATTCTTCCACTCTACCAGCCTTTGTTAAGAGTCAGACAAGCCTCAATTGGGATGGGATCCTGTTCGAGAATCCATTATAAAAGAGGATCGTTGGAAAGAGCAAGAGGAGGGCATTTTTATGGTTGCAGCACACTATTTTGCAGGAGGCCGAGAGCACTTATTGATCTGTCTTAGATAGTTTACACGACTCCAGCTCCTTTCATTACTGTGGGACGCTTTGGTGCGGCACACCTCTCCATGCCAGGCATTCATTTCATATCCATCTTGCAGATTGGAGGTATAAGCCTCTTTGTGGACAGATTGATGAATGTAATTCTGTTTATTCATGCCATTTAATAAGAAAGGCCTCCCCATTGTTGAGCTGGGCCCGGAGACGTAGTCCGAATTGGACGAACTCCGTTATCAAGCCTTGGTGTCTTCTTTTTGTGCCTTTTATGTGTTTACTTCTTCTTTTCTTATGTGCACATTTACGTGTTAAGTTGCAATTTTATATGCAATTCTTTTCTATACATCTATAAGCGAAAACATCCTGGATCAAGCCCTCTACCTTTGTAGATTTTTGAAACCTGTGGCGCAAAATAGCATGCTGCAATTCTGATGTGGTTTCCATTTTCTGATATTTTAAACCAAATGAATTGCTTATTTGAGTCTTCTTTTTCTAATTGAATGAGACGACCTTATTTCTCCCTTACTAAAACCATGATACCCCCGTGCCCTTTTCCATTCCATGCTGCCTTGTTCCACACTGCCATCTTCCAGTATCCTTCAAACAAAGGTGTCTTTCACCCTTCATGCTCATGTGTTTCTATGAGGCAAATTATGTCTCTATTTGCCGCAATAGGCCCTAACCCAAGTCCTCGTCTCCATGGGTAGCGTTAGCCTCATGTTACAACAGGTTTCATATTTCATGATTGACAGTGGAAGTGCCAAAAATGTTCATCTTTTCCATGCTGCAAAGGTTCCATTTTTGAAAGGTTGCTCAGTTAAGGGAAAGCCAAACAGCCTAAGCCTGGTTTCCCTAAAGTTTAAATTGCTTGTCTTAGAATATAGAGAATAATATCTGGCCAAACAGTTTAAACTTGGCAGATGTGCAGATAGGTAGAGAATCTTGGGAGCTCAACAGTTCAAGCTGAGCCCCTGGCAGAAATAAGGGTAGTTTTTAGATAGGAAGGCAGTTGAAAAGAAAAAGAGATCAGGGTTTGCAAATCTAAGTGCACCCTTCCTGGAGTAACAAAAAATGCTAGGTGTTGTAAGAAGGGTAGGTAGCTTGGGGTTGCAGAAACAAGATTGTCTTCATTTTTGGCTTTAACAAGCACAACTCATCTCATCAATGGCAGAATTTTTGAAGCATGTCTAACTTCCCTTCTCCTCCCCCCTCAAAGTTCCTCACTAACATCCCCTTAAGGACCTTGGGATCTGCCCAACAAGTCCTGATGCTGCTCCATTTCTATAAAGCATCAAGGTAATGTTGGCTTTCTTAAATGAAAAGAAGCCACATTTCTTGTCTAAAATCGCTTTTTGACTTTCATTTGTCCCTACATCTAAGTTTTGCTGTTGAAACTTAGCCTTCTGCTCTTCTTTCACCTCACAATCCATGTTAACTCTTAATTTTATTATATAGCTCCCTAACCACTCCCCTATCCCTATTTACTACAAAAATTATATAAAAATCCCAAAAAATATTAAATAGCCCTCCCTTGGCACTATAGTCATATGCTCTAGAGTCTGGGGAAATATCAAGTCCATCTGGGACTCATATTTAACCTTCCTCGTCTGTCCCTTGGGATCAGTTAACCTCTGGTGAACTGATAACCGTTTCATCCCCCCTCCGCATTCATTTCCCACAGTTAATGTTTAAAATACCTCATTAAACATTAAGTTGTTCACTTCCCCCTCGCTTAAACCTTACCCGCAAAACCCATCTCTGCAAAGTTCTAACCTCCCCGCGCTCACACAAACCCAAATCCGCTTTATTAATGTTGTAACCCCCCCCGCTGTATCAAAAAGTAAATAAAATGCCGGGCGGGTCCCCGCCATAACCCACCGTCACATTGATTGTCCCGCCAGCCGTTAGATCTGGCCCGCCCCAGATCTACGGTGGGCGGGCTTTTCTATATACAACACGCCCGAGCTTTAGCGTCCGGGAGTTCGGCGGTTTTGCCGTCGTACTCCCGCCACGCGTCAAGCTCTGGGGTGTGGCGGAGCCCCTCCCCCCAAAACCGCCCAGGCGCTTAGGCGGTGCGCCCGAAACCGCTTACCGCCCTCCCCTGTGACGTAAGCCCCACGTCACCTGCCGCGTCACCCCCCTGCCCAGTCAACATGACACGTCGTCTGCCACCATGTCCCCTGCGTACTGCCACGTAACCCGTCCGTACATGATGACATCATCTGCTGATGTCATCCTGCCACATCACCCATCCGTACCCCGGGACCCGCCAATGACGTCATGCCGACGTCATCCCGAAAAAGCGCCAAAAAGCGCCAAATGTCAATTTTTTTTGCTTAAAAGAGCGCGGACGACCGTTGTAATTCATTTTTATGGGTTCATTTGAACGCGCCGGCTCCCTGTTCCATTCATTCTCTCACTCCCAAAGCTTCAAAGCGACCAGGCAAGCTACTGCGGACCGCAATTCAGCTTCATCGTCTATCTGCGCACCAGTTTGTCCACTTTCGGCACAGTCTGAACCAGGTATTTGTCATATACTCCTCTTTTTCGCTCCTGCTCGTTCATTTTGTCCACTGCACGCACTGTAAACCTGTAAAGTTCCCCAATTCGTAGTTCTGCTGCGCCTGTGACTTCATTAAACCTGCTGGAGGCCCCCCACTTCAGAAAAACCTCAGAAACCTTATGCCCATTTACGCTTTTACGGGCAAATTCTGTTTAAAATCTCGGCCCCCAGTAAGAATTGCTGAGCAGCTCAGTATTGCCCAATTTTACCCCGTGCCGCTGTTCAAATCCGTCCACTAAAACTGCAATTGCCCTCTGCTCCCCTGTATTGTTCCTCACAGTCCTTAGCTCCAGAGAATTCACCAAGAAAAGGGAGGTTGACCCAAAACTCCTCCAAGTTGGTCTCTCACAGCATAAGCTCTCAAGCCGTTCAACCACTATCACATTTGAAGTTCAGTTTGCCTACTCTTGCTAGTTGTTGCGAGCACAATTGATAGCCGATTGTTTCATTAGCCCTCCTTTCAGCTCAAGCACTCAAAGTTGCATAATGGCCGCTCTTTCTGCTCTGAATATAACTCCCATCAACCTGCCAAGCAAAGAACTGGAGTCCATGCCCTTGGCCGATACAGATTACCTCATTCAAGACTTTGTTGCCAGAAGAAATCATCTACGCACCTACTGCCAGCTGAGAAACAGTTTCCTAGACAAAACTGACAAGTATTACATATGGGAGTCCAATCTGCCCTATTATTTCCTTCCTTCTGTGAATATCTTTCCCGAAATTATTCACCTCTGTGCTGCAAATTATGAACCAAGTCAGAGGGCTGTCAAGTCTTCATCTGGAAGCATACTTTTTTACACTACCCCTGACTCCATCAACCAGATGTTGAACTTTAAAAAGTCTGAGACACTGTTGCCCTTTTCCATAAATAATTTGCTACAAGAAGCCTCTTGGTTCCCTGGTACCAAGATTGAAATAGTTGCTGAGACATTTATGAGGGCAGATTGCCAACCGAAGGAACCACCTCCATTTCCTTATGATCATTTCAATGAGGTGGGCAAATTGCTGGTAGATATGATATCTTATGTGTTGGGATTCACATCAACTGAACTTGTAGACGAGACAGTGCTGGTTATATTGTCTTCTTTCAGCCAAGGACAGCCTCCTGCTGTCAAGTATAATTATGCCAGGTTCATATCGGACAAAATCCATGATCAGCTCACAAGACTAGATAGGCAGGGAATTTTCAAATATTCCTCCTATATCTATCATCTCTTCATGTTTTATCAATCTGACATCTTCCAATGCCCTATCAAGAAACTGGATTCAAGGGGAGAAAGGAGGTCTGTTGTCTTCTGGTCATCAGTTTTCCACCAAGTTCAAGACTCCCCTTATTCATACTGTGAGTTCATTGACCAGTTTGTATATCCTGTGTCCTGCCTCCTGATGAAGGTCCCTCCTCCTAGAATAACCTATGAAATGCAAAAAATCTTGCAGCTGTCTAAGAATTTCAAATTAGGTGATTGGTACCTATATCAAAACCATACTGTTATCAGAATTTATGGCTGTGAGCTGTGTCCTTATAGGCTTCCGAGATATGTGCCAATGAGGCTGTTTGCATTAGAATACTACAGGCAACTTATAAATTCAGATTTGACTCACTTCCACAGCACCAAGAAAAGGGCACAATTGAAATTCAGAGACCGCCTAGGCCCCTTCATCATGAACAAGAAGGATGGTTGGCAAGAAGCTGACCTAATACTCAAAGATCAATTTAAATTGAAGAGGAGTTTCTGGTGGGTCCCTTATGACCCGCTTGGTTTTATTAATGCCAGAAGGGTCAAGTATAGATTGACACCATATGACCACTGCAAAAACCCCCAAGTCGAACCATATGCTAATCAAGATGCTTGGGTACATGGAACTTTAGTGGAAGAATTAACTCAAGAGGAAATTTTGGAACAAACTGCTAAGGATCTTGAAAAGACTCTTGACTTGGATTCTGATGACCAGGTATATTTCAGGCTGCCATACCAAGTGGAAGAGGACCCGTCTACAGCTGCATCTTCACAGATTGCCCAAGGAGCTTCTACATCAGCAACAGGTACAGCCAAAGGGAAGGAACCGATGGAAACAGAGCAAGTGGTCAGGGAACAACCGGTCACCTCAACGGAGCAAGCTCAAGGGCAAGCCCTTCCACAACAAACAGTGGCAGCCCAAATACCAATTTTGCAGACTCCTGCCCATGAAGAGAGAGGCAGGAAAAGAGACCGGGAAGACTCCACACCTGCCAGTGGGTCTACACAGCAGCCTGAATCAAAAAGGCAAAGAGGGGACTCTCCAATTGAGGAGGAGGTCAGTGAAGAAATTATAGAGAGCCCAAGGAGGGAAGCAAGTCTGCATACACCAACAAGCTCTGTTCAGCAAGAGCAACAAAGACAGCAAGAGCAAGATGTACAACGCGGATTGGAGGTATCTTCCTCCACACAGAAAGGCAAGAAACCAGCCAGCACCAAGGCCAGCTTCAAAGAAATCAAAGCTCAAAACGAGCAACTGAGAATGCAATTGTACAAACAATTCTTGAAAGCAACACCTGCCAAACAGGAAAGACTGATGGCAGCATTTGATATAAAGCAAGAAAAGATGTTTTTGACCCACTTCAAGCCCAAGGTTCAGCAGCCACAGTCAGTTGCAGATTTTGTTAAGACAAGGCTAGAGGTCCTGTCCAAAGATATTCACCCCATGGACCAAATAGAGCTACACAAGCAGACAACCAAAATGCTTTATGCCACCCTTGCAGAGAAGGCCACATTGGCTCATGAGTTGAATGAAACATTGAAGAATACCAACACTCAGTTGGATTTTGAAAGACTGTCATCCACGGCTAAAGATAATAGAATTAAAACACTGGAGGAGATTATTGTGGACTTAGGACACAATCCCAAAGATCCTAAGGGTGTGAGGACCCTTATGAAAAAGAAAGACGATGACATTGCTGCATTAAAGAAGAGATTGAGGTTGCTTCCTACTGAGCATCCTCAAACAGGGGAACTGCAGAAAGAAAAAGAAGCTGAGGATCAACTGGATTTGATCATGAAATTAAACCAACAAGTAATTGATTTGGAAGGGGAATTGGAGAAGGCACTGCAAGAAAAACAGGGAGAGTCGACCTCCCAGCCGCCTCGAACACTTCCAACTGGTGTTACTGTTCCTCCAGCACAAGCAACGGCCATCCCTCCAACTATTCCAACAACCACAACAACTACAGGTGCTACAACAGCAACAACAACAATTCCTGAGTCTAGCATGAGCATGGACGAATTAAAAAAGGCTATCAAAGAAGTAGAGCTTCAGGCAACAGAGATTAAACAAGCCAGAGAAAAATTGGCTGAGCTAGAAACAAAATATGACAAATAAAATGACAGTGGGTGAGCAGTCAAGAGAAATCAAGACCCTGAAGGATAGAATCAAAACCTTGGAGAAAGAGCTGTCATTGGATAAAGCTTTGGCTGAAATAAAGAAGATCCTGTGGGCCAAAATAAATAAGTCAATCACTGGCCAATGGAGGTCAATTTAGGCAATATATGAAAAGTGGAACTGCTTGGTCGTGCTAAGACTAAAAGCCAGAGAGCCAAGACAGCGTTAGGAAATATGCCTGACCAGGCCAACAGAATGATCAATTTTCTGAATCATCAGACTAGGGAAGCGCTGGCAGCACTCCATATCATGAGCAGAACAGATGCCATACTGACCGCAAAAAGTGTGCTCACATTGAGGAGCCTGGTGCAAACTTTGGAGGCAAGATGTCGGGATATACAAAGAGATGTAGACAATTTTGAGGTAAGGTTTGCAGCATTACAGACCAGGGGATTGCCCAGCCTGCTGACCAGTGCTGGAAAACTATTGACATGTGACCAGTATTCTACCAGGCTCAATAATTTTGTCAATAATCAGCTTACTGCTGCATCAAGTTCCGCAACAGAGACAGGGCCACCTACAGGATAGATGCTCTATGACAAACTGGAAAGCTTATTTTACCTGGAGCACGAGGTCAATCACCTGTTTGAGATGCCGCCTAGTTATTACAAGTACATAGAGGTCGATGAAACACTTGTCAAAATACAAAGACATCAGTGGCCTTCTGAGAATTGGTGGCAAGCAATGCTGGCCGTATTGCCCAGGTGATTTCAGTTTTTCCCTCTTTTTTGTTTATTTCAAAATCGCAGACAGCTGCAGGTCATCAGCGAGCATAGGTTAAGGCACAGAGTGCACTAGCAGAGCAATGAAGGAAGGTGCAGGACAGGTGGGAACGGTTACCAAGCAAAAGCGCTGAGGTGGCGAACCTAAGGGCGCAAATTTCTAAGAACGCAGCCCAGCCGACTCAAAGTGACTCAAAAGTCAAACACCCACTGACAGAGAGAACAGCTGTGGCATTTGTATTTATTTCAGCATTTACTTTTAATCAACCACTCCTTAGGAGTTGGTAAAAAAGTTATGAACTATTAACTTCTCGTCTAGATATTTTTGTATTCAATTTTGTATAAATACGACCCTCTGCATTGTTAGAAGGGTTGGTCGGCTAATGTATCTCAAGAGAGACTCGCACTATATGTCTGATTCTATTTTTTCTATAATCAAAGACTGCTCAAAGTTTTGGAGAACAACGGTATGCGCTGTGTTTGATGGTTGAAGATGTGAATGTGGAATTCTTGCGCTGCTGTATGAATCAATAAGTGTTCCTCGCCTCTGTTATTTTCATCTCATATATGCTCAAATCACAGAAAGAAAGATTGGTCTAGAATTTGCATGCTTGCACTCTATGCTCAGTTTCTGTGGTTTCTTAATGTTTTCCTCTTGATTTAGGGATGGATATGAATTCCTTCATGGCTCATGTTTAACCTTTTTCACATATGAATGACTGTTAGCTAGGAATTCTTAATTGCTCCTGGGCAAAGCTCATTCAACTTCCCTCTGCTAAACATGTTTGAGAGATTCTTAACTGCCTCTCATGCCTTAGCTTTCACTCCACTCTTTTAGCTTGAAAGATTGTTTCATATGCAGCTACCTTGCTCCATGTTTGTCTTGTGACCAAGAAAGCACACCAGCAGTCCTGTTCTTTGACTCCATGCCCAATGGTTTGAAATTGACCAGATTATGTTTTGCCTCTCTACTTGAAAGCACCATCCTTCCCACCAAAATCAAAATGAAAACCCTCTGGACCCAAGACCTAGCCTAAAATCCTTTCAAACAAAGCTAAATCTAAAAGAGAGAGCCCTCTCTGATTGCAGGTTGGCTAGAACCTACAATCCAAAGTTGGTCTGTGGTTACCTCGGCCGTATCCTTTCCGGAGCTTAAGGATAACCTGAGTGATAATAGGTAGCCTCTGCAGTTCCAATAAACTAATCTTAAGGAAACCTAGGTATGACTTGATTGCTATTTATTTTGACATGCAAGACTCACATTTGAGTCTTTGTCCCTGTTTTCCCATACCGACCTTGCTTTCTGATTTCCTGTTGAAGAGTTTGTTGCCTCTTCTTTATTACCATCTTGTTGCTCTGTTCTAGAAGGAGGTCCAAATTGCGTTATCACAGCTTTGCCTTTATAAATCCATGCTCTCTTTCCTTCATCTCTTGCTGCCCTAACCTTTAAAATTTCCTCCCTTCTTTCCTCCTGTTGTTTTACAGTTAAATCTTCTTCTAGGAAAAAACGAGAACCCCTCAAGAGATGTTTCTTGCTTAGAATAATATATTTATCACGCAAGCTAGGCATAAGACTTTCATGGGCCCGAATCTCTCCCCGATAAACTTACCCACCCTCCATGCTTGGCATATTTGTCCTTGCCTTCACTATCTTGCATGTTGTCAACCTAAATATTTGTTTCTCCTTCCTTATTAGCAGAATTGCGAATAACTTGAGCCCAAGTTTTGGAAACTTTGGTGGAATCTTCTTTCATTTCTCCTCTTGTGTTCTCTTCATGGTTGTTTATTTGGGCAATCATTTTCCTTTTATCCTGGGATGATTTCACATTCACCACCTCTGTACTTTCTGTTAGACTCCGTCTCATGTCAGCAATTGATTCTTCTTCAAAACCCTGTTTTGAAGAAGAAATCATTAAATATGTTGCTTTAGATTATCTAATTTGTTCTTCAGCTTTTCATCTGGCGGCAAGTCAGCACCATCTTGACAGTGCAACAATGATAGATGCTCTATCCCCATCAGGACCTAGTCCACAGATTGAGGTTTTAAGCAGTCCGAATTTACATGATCTTCAAGTCTATGGAGTTCTTGTCACTGTTGTTCTATGCCTTGTTGTGTTTGGTGGGGTAAAAATAATCAACAGAGTTGCTCCAGCATTCTTAGTGCCCGTTTTGTTGTCGGTGTTTCTAATTTTCATTGGCATCCTTTCAGTTTCTCATCGCAATCTTTCTTCTGAGATCACTGGCTTAAGATTGAGCACTTTTAAAAGAAATTGGGGTCCTGAATACCAGCATACCAATTGGGCCGGAATTCCTGCTCCAGATGGCATCATTTACTGGAACATGGAGGCTTTACTTGGGCTTTTGTTTTTTTTTAGCAGTGACAGGCATTATGGCAGGTTCAAACCGTTCAGCATCTTTAAAAGATACCCAGAGGTCTATACCAGTTGGCACATTGGCAGCTATAGGATCTACGACCATTCTTTATTTGGTTTCTGTTTTTATGTTTGGAGCTGTTGCCACCAGGAAAGAACTTCTCACTAACAGGCTGTTGACTGCAACAGTTGCATGGCCAGATCCCGCTGTTGTGCAAATTGGAGTCATTCTGTCTACACTTGGAGCAGCTTTACAAAGCCTTACAGGAGCTCCTAGGCTCTTTGCTGCAATTGGCTCCTTGCTGCAATTGCCAATGATGATATACTACCCATACTAAACTATTTTAAGATTCCTGATGGTGGGGAACCACATCAAGCAACTCTTTTCACATCACTAATTTGTTCTGCTTGTGTTATCATTGGAAGTCTGGATGTTATTTCACCTGTGATCACTATGTTTTTCCTCCTGTGTTATGGAAGGGTCAATCTTTCATGCTTTCCACTTGATTTATTAGATGCTCCGAGCTGGCGACCTCGATGGAAGTTCCACCATTGAAGCTTCTCTCTAGCGGGTGCTCTTCTATGTTTAGAGACAATGTTCCTCATATCCTGGACGTTTACAATTATATCTCTGGTACTAGCAAACTTAATTTACTATCATGTCAGTATACGGGAAAAGGCAGGTGATTGGGGTGATGGTTTCAAGAGTGCTTATTTTCAATTAGCACTGCGCAGTCTTCGTTCTTTCGGAGGGAATCAAGTCCACCCAAAAAAACTGGTATCCTATCCCATTGATTTTTTGTAAGCCTCGGGGAATTCTACCACCTGATGTTCCTTGCCATCCAAAGTTGGCTGACTTTGCCAATTGTATGCGGAAAAAGGGACGTAGAATGTCAATTTTTGTATCTATATTGGAGGGTATAAAACCTGGGAAGATATCATACAATACCCTTCTCAATGCATATGCCAGGTCAGGGTAGCATACCAGAGCAGAGGAAGTTTTCATTGAAATGCAGGATGCAGGTCATTCTCCAGATTCCTGTACTTACCTTTCACTAATTTGTGCTTACACAAACTGTCAAAGATTTCAAGAAGCAGAAGACCTCCTCAAGAGAATGCATCGACAAGGGCTGGCCCCAGGACTTGTCCATTTTAGTCATTTGGTTTTTGCATTTGGAAAGGCTGGCTTGGTTGAGGATGCTTCCAGGTTATACATGGAGATAGAGAAGGCAGAACTTAAGGGTGACTTGGCTTGTCACCGCACAATGCTGAAGATATACCGTGACAATGGTCACACACATGAAGGGATTCTCTTGTTCGAAAAGCTGCAGGATTATATAGAACCCGATGAGCACATTTATAGGATGGCTATCAATCTGCGGGGAAGATTGTAGAGGCAAAATATATTTTACAATTGATGAAGAACAGGGGATTTTCCTATCGTTCGAAATTGGAGGCGTTTAAGGCTGCTATTTCTGGATAAAAGGCGTCAAAACTTCTATTACGATGATGAGCATTCTATCTATACCTGGCTTTTATTAAACGAATCTTCTAAAGGAGGTGTTGAATGCTGTTGAATATTTCAATCGTTTCTGGAGTCATGATGCTTCTGTTTCTGAGTTGTGTAGCTCCTTGACTCAGTCAAATATCGACATGACAATATATAGGGAAGATACAGTAATTGATGAACAATCTGGGGCAACCTCTCACAAAGACTTTATTTATAAAGAACATCTCTCAGCAAATGCAATTGAAGAGGGAAGTGCAAATGGCGATCTTCGAATTGGCACTTTCCATGCCACCAAGTACAGTCTAGATGAAGGTTTTGTTCGCCCCAGCAATAAGGGCGAGGCATCTCTACTTAAAATCTTAGCTCCTGGTCGGAAGCTACAAAACAGAGCATTGCATGGAGATCTTGTTGCTGTATGCTTCCGCCATTTTCGGTTTAGTGCGTGTTTTTTATGTTTGGAAATGCTGAAAAACCGAAGTCTAAACAACCATTATAACCGGTCTCGGCCTTGACAAAACTGTGAAAATGTTTCTTTCTCATGGAGCGAATCCTTTGACAATCAATGATGATTGCCAGACACCTCTTGGCACATGCTTTTCTGCGTTGCTCTCCTCAGTGCCAATATACAAATTGCCGCAGAGTAAAAGGGCTTTTTCGTCATGGAAGACAGTGTAGAATTCGTGCTCTGAAGTGTGACAAGGATAGCACCCACGATGGGTCTTTGTTTTCTGTTCCTGTATGGACCATGTATTGCAATGGGCGCAAGGTGGGTTTTGCCATAAAACGCAATGTTACAGAGAACGACCAAGCCGTATTGAAGATGATGCAGTCCATATCGGTTGGGGCTGGAGTTTTGCCCACTGTGACTAAGGGAGATGAAGGCGAGCTCATGTATATGAGAACAACTTATGAACGAGTTGTTGGGTCTTCAGATTCGGAGTCCTTTCATATGGTCAATCCCGATGGGAGCACCGGGCAGCAGCTTAACGTTTTTCTTCTCAGATATGCCCATTATCATCGGATAAGCAGGATTGTAGGGGGGGTCGATTTCCATCCGATATATGCGGTGGATTTATTCCAGATTTTCAAAATCTTTTCCTAATTGCGGTAAAATGGCCAACGCATGTCAGGACATTTGGGGAGCAGTTGCAAAGTGGCAGGGAACAAGATTCGATTGCCCATATTTGTCTTCACAAATGGAAATTGACGCCTGTAATGCCACCTATTCACCAGATTTCAGTGGAAAGAGCGCTATTCTCTCTTCAGGAAGCGCTGATTGTTTTTTTAGTTTATTAATAATGATAAAAATAAATGCCGGGTCTTGGGGTCGATTTGTTTTCCCCCAGTGGTTTTTTGTTTCATATATTAAAAAGAAAACGTTCTTTCCAATTTTTGTGTAGTTAGTTAAAACAGCGCCCCTGTTTTGGGCAGCAGTTTTATTTAATGTATTAAAAAATTCATTTGTAAAAAAGGGTGAGAGAGGGGAGTTTTTCTGAGCGCTGGGAGCTGCTGGAGAAGCAGAGAGCTTTTTTTTTTTGTACAGTTTTATGACAGAGAATTGAATGGAATTTCACAGCTCTGTTTGCTGAGATTCATGTGGTATGTTGATTTAGCATAAGTTTTTCCCTTTGTCTCATATGTAAATTGTTTTGTTTCATTCACCTCATGATCATATCTATTTGAGCAAATGAAGTGATTAGGTAGGAATTCATAGTACTATATGCTCCTCCTATAAGTTTGTTCAATTCAATGTTTTCTTCTGTTTAAGGAGGATTCGAAGTATTATTTGCCCTCCTTAGCTCCTCACCAGTCTTGCCATCCCATTTGAAACCAGATTTGGTGTTAAATTGCATGCCTACCTTGCCTCAGTTGATAACCTGTGTAGTCATTATATTTCTCTGTTTCAAGCTGTGATTTTGCCCATGCAGCCCAGAAAAGCCCCGTCATTCCATTAAAAAACCCCAAAAATCATTAAATCCAACCCCCTATCAATTTACTAGCCTAAAATCTTTATTCTTAATTGGTCAGCCTAATCATATTGAAAGATCTACCGAATCTGACCCGAGAGAGCCTTCTCATACCTCGTAGGGCTAGCTATGAGGTGAAATGGTTTGATGTAGCCTTGATAGTTTGTCTATCTCAGCCTAGGTGAATTCCAAGTGCTAACACTTTCCACTACAGATATCTTTATGTTTTGCACATCCACCTTCATGTGTTGCCATTCTGTCTTCCCTATCAGGAGAGCTTCCTGTAGCAATGCCACTTGTTCTTTTAAAATTTTATTGCTTTCTACTAACGCGTTGTTCTCAACCGTTATTATATGAATTTTATGATCTCTTTCCTGCCCTTCAGCTTCTAAAACCTCCAACCTTTGTTTTGCATTTAACAATTCTTTCACATAAAGATCAGATGACCAGGTGAGAGGTGTGGATATGGGACTATATAAGGTAGAATCATCAATGAATTTTCCTTTGGACTTCTTGTTGCCATGTGCTTGTGGAGGAGACTTGTTTGAGTGCTTTTTGTGAAGCACTCAATTACTTTTCTTTTTAGACTATTTCTTCCTTGTTTTCTCCCATTTTAGACGGGCTATTCTTCGTTTTAAAATGGACCGATATTGTTTGGCATTAACCCAAACCCACTTTCCAGCTTTGGCGGATGAGGCAATTTTCACTTGTCCTAAATCATTTGTCTCCACATGTTCTGAAATTTCTGGTTCCTTTTTCATGTTTGAATGCATTTGCTGTTGCTTACTCGTTGCTTGATACTTCTGCTGCATAAAAACTCCCTGCTTTCACACTGCTCACTGTTCACTGCTGCCCACATTGCTCTTCTCATATTGATGACCACATTGCTCTTCTCATAAATGCCCTGAATATATGTTTGCCAGAGGTGACGCCAGTGTGAGTGCAGCCATTTTTCAGAAGTGAATGCCTTACTTTCTGGTGGCCAACAGTTATTCCCTGGTCTTGTTTTTATACCGTGTCAACTCTGGTTTGGTGGCTCTTTGCATGCGGCTATCTGCGTGCATATATGTGCTTAGTTTAACGAGGCTGAGGAGTTATCCAAAAAGTTATGGAAATTCCGGTCATATTTAGAGAAAATCTGGCAAGAATTTTCATAAATCTAAATTATAATTGTTAAACTTTAAAATTTTAGGTGTCCATTTCCACCATCAAAAACACTATTCAAACACTGCCTCTATAAGATTTTTTGAAATTTTTTTGCCCGGATTCCAGTCAGTTTTGGTCGTCCGGGCAATTTCTCGGCCTCGTTAGACGACTACATATATATGTGTGAGGCTCGGGTTAAAATAATATTTTTAATATCATTTGAAATAAATATTTCGGCTTTTTTTTCTTTTTAGAAGCATAGTGAGAAAGGTATATATATATATATATATCTATATGAGAGAGGTCAGGGTTAAAATAATATTTTAATATCATTCAAAAAGTTTATTTGTTTTTAATAGCTAGACAAATTTGTATTACTTGAAATTAATAATTAGTGTTATTAAATTGTGTTTAATGGTTTACCATTAGAGTAACTAGATTAGTGGCGAGAGGTTTTTTTAGGCAATAAAATCAATTTAAAATTGGAAAACTATATTGTAGTTTTAGTAGTCTAATAAAGATTGATTATGAAAGGAAACAAATAGTCTTGACATCTAATGTGTTTTCATGTACTTTCTATGCTCATCTAGTATAGGTTTCTTCTTTCAAGATAGCCAAAGAGTTTCTCAAAACTCATGACTTTATTTTTGCCCACTGGCCTCCAAAGGCAATTGGGATATTGATGTTTTACAATGCTAAAGATGTGGTCTTTGCAAAGAATTGAGTCCTTCAAGGGTGTGCGAGAGGAAGAGGTGTAGGTGATAATCCATTCAATTTGGGAAAAGAGTAAAGAATAATGGGTGTGAATATGAGCAAGGCCATCTTTACTCTCACCTCCAATATAGCTTGGTGAATATTGGTGAACCAAAAATTTTCGGACGATGATTTGGGTGGCTATTTCAAAGGGTTTAAAGAGCTATTGGATTGGCTTGATTCGCAAGATATCATTCACCACATGAATAAGATCTATAAAACATTCAATGAATTCAGGAGAATAGTCGCAGTCTCTAAAGGCCAGAAGAATGCAAACAAAGAGCCTCATGTTCTTTCCTCGATGTCCATAAAACATTCAATGAATTCAGAAGAATGGCTGCGATCTCCAATGACCATAAGAATGCAGATGCAAAGCCTCATGTTCTTTCACATATGTGTTTTGCAAGATATCAATCGGCTCATGAAGGTGATCCATAAAACATTCAATGAATTCAGAAGAATGACCGCGGTCTCTAATGGCCAAAAGAAAGTAGATGTAGATCCTCACGTTATTTCCTGGATGTTGAGGTCACATGATAGGTCTTCAAGCACTTTCTCTGATTTTAAGGTTCTTCTTGTATTTTTCAAGTGAAGAATATAGTCTTGTAAGCTTCTAATATTTCTTGTGCGAAAACATGGAACACATTATAACACCATAGATAATGAAAAAATGACTAGCGAAATCTCATCCCCTCTGTAGACAACACACCTACATATTATGCATTAATTATTGTTTAAACAAGCCATTGCTACCAGCCACCAAGGACCAAGTAATAAACAACGCAACATAACAACAAAATACTCTTTTTTGGCTTTCTTGGGTTAGAAATTCCCTTTGATGTGGAGAGACTATGAAACTTTAGCATGTATAATGGGTACAACAAGTGTAAAACATGGTCCCTTTTTTCCTTTTATCTCGGCTCAGTGAGTCACATCCACCTCCACACAAATAATCATTGTGCAAAGGTTTTGATTATGATATCTCTTGCTCCACACAACACTTCCTTCCGCACAATGGTGGCAAGACATTCCTATCATTGGCTTTTGTCGAATATGGAATCATTGCGAGTTCATAATATCTATACAAAAGCATTGGGCTTCACATGGTTGATATGATATTGGAATTTGGATTCACATGGTTGTTGAAAAATGCAATAATAAATTCTCAATTTGATTTTTCCTTGATTAAATTGAGAAAATTTAAATTTCCACATCAACAGACAACTTGGATGATGTTAACTTGCGTGGCATGGCTTGTGTCACCTAGTTTACTCAGTAAATTTGAGTTGGAGGAGTTATAGTTCAGTTCTACATGTGTGATTGCTAATTTGTAGCAATCAAGGTTAGTTATCTTAGGTTGTTTTCAGTTAAACTATTTCCAACTTTTGGAGGAACTAGTGGAAGGTCAATTAAGCAGTGGGACTTCAGTCAAAGTCGGTGATCATCCAGTTAATTGATCAATCAACACAAAAAACACATATTTCATTAAATTTGGAATTAAATGGTGGATCTAGAATTTCAAAATAACCCAAAAGCTCAATTCTAGTCATTGTCCTTGTAATAAAATATTTCCAAATTTAATGAAATATGTGTTAAAATAGCAAGTGCATGTAGTGATCCATGTGGATATTGGTGGCCACCTGCCAAGTCCACCTGGACCCCCACCATTGTCTTTCTCAGCATTTTCAGTTTCCTTAATTGTAGCACAACTTACTATTTTTAGCAGTTTTTCGGGTCCTGAACTTCCGGAGCCGTTTTGAGGCCCTAAACGACGTTTTTTGGGGAATCCGGGGGCAACACGAGTCCATGGAATGGACTGGTGTTGCCTGTTCCAACAATGATAGTGCTCGGATAGATCTTTCTAATGAGCTATTGTACGCGTCAAACGGATATCATATGCCAAAGTTACGACCCCGGGAAGTTGATGTACCAACTTACCCCCAAACGGGGCCCACAGTTTGGCGTTTCATCTCCTAGGGTTAGGTTTTGGAATGTTAAGGGTTTTTCCATTGTTTCTCAACAATAAATAGGCCTTCGAGCCTCATTGTAACACAGTTCAGAGGCATGTAGCCATCACATCTCTTCTCAGAGATAAGCTACCATGGCCCTAGCTAGTTTATTGCCATTTCTGTTTGTAAGCATATTTCAGTATTTTCCATTAATGAAATGAAGTATTATTTCCGCTGCATCTTTGTGTATATGGTTATCTCTGTAATTTGTTGCGTTCCTGTTTAAATCCGGATCAGTGGTATCAGAGGGGTCTGCTTTTTCTCTGTTTTTCTTTGCATGTCCCCAACAAGGTCGGGATATAAGGAGTTAGGGCTTGAACTGGTTGAACCTTTGCAAGACCAGCCTCGCAAATCCTGACGGCCTCCCATGGCGGACGAGAAGAAAGACGAGGGGGCAGGAGATCCCATCAAAATCTTGCTCGAAGAAGCGCTCGAGCGACAACGGAACGCGATGATGGACAGCTTTGCGCAGATCCTTCAGCGGCTACCCAGAAGCGGCGCATCGGCTTCCAGCAGCTCCTCTGGAAACGCCACACCCTTTAAGGTACAAGTTAATTTTGAAATCCCCATATTCGAGGGTCAGATAGACGCCGATGCCGTAGATAAATGGTTAAATCTGCTAGAGGGTTATTTTTCTGTTCATGAATTTTCGAGTCGGGAAAAGATTGTTTTTGCTCTTCTCAAAGCAGCCCCCCACGTCAAGGACTGGTGGGAAACCTACTGCGAGCAGAAGGATGAAAGTACTGGCTCACTATTTTCAGCCGCACCCACCTGGGATTCGTTCCGGGATGCCATCAAGGAGTAGTACTACCCTGTCGGAAGCTATGAGGATGAATACATAAAGTGGACCACGCTGCGGCAGGGAAGGGACCAAGACGTGCCGGAGTTCACCAATCTTTTCCATACCCTTCGCACAAAGTTGGGTATCAAGGATTCGGAGCAACATTTGATACTCAAATACCGTGGCTGCCTGCACAAGTACATCCAGGAAGAAATACAGTTCCTAAACATCCCCTCGCTCGGCGCAGCATATCGGTATGCCGTCAAGATCGAGCAGAAGTTTAAACAAAAGAAGCGAGACTTTGGATCTGCGAATCCAAAGCAGGGGAAAGGTGCCCCTAAACCACAGAACAAAGGACAAAGCCAAGGCGGGACAGCCCAAGACAACCAGCCGAAGCTGCAAGCAAAGAGCAACGCCGCGAAGCCGAGAAAGGACACTGGAAAATGGTGCGAGTTCCATAAGAGCTCCACTCACAACACAAGTGAGTGTCGGGCCAAGCAGTCACTGGTGGCTGAGCTAAAGGTTTCAGAATCAGATGCATGTTTCGACTCTGAGTCAGAACCCGATAAGGGGTATGAAAAAGGGAAGCAGATCATTGATGCGGATCCCAGCGCCACTGTTGCTACCGCAAAGATCCAGAAAAATGAACCCGAAGATCCAGAGGAGGAGGAGCGTCTCTTCCACTCCCAGATGTGGGTAAAGGGCTCCCCGATACAGTTCATTGTTGATAGCGGGAGTCAAAAGAACCTCATTTCGGCAAAGGTCGTGAAGCGGTTGGGCTTACCGACCACAGCACATCCACAACCATACACCATTGGGTGGCTTCACCAAGGGCGAGATCTTCGCGTGAGCCAGCAGTGTCGCCTTCCATACAACATCAAGCCCTTCACGGATGAGGTATTGTGTGACATTGCTCCCCTTGAAGTTTGTGATGTATTACTAGGACAACCATACTTGTGGAAGCGACATGCTGTGTATGAATCAAGGCCCCGTGCTGTTATTATTACATTGGGAAATAAGTTGTTCAGGATACCAGAGGTAGCACCACCTGCCGCCATCTCTTTGATTACTGCAAAACAATGCAGTAAGATCATTTCCAAAACCAGGAAATTTGTTTTCCTGATGATACGCCCTCAAGGGAAGAAGAAGACAGTGGCCGCGGCCTCCAAACGGGGTCCCTCTGCACGGCAGCTACAGATGGACAAGATTGTGGAGGAGTACGAAGACATCTTCACCTCCCCGGCAGGGGTTCCTCTGCACTGTCAAGTCAAGCACTCCATCGATCTGACCCCAGGTGCGCCGCTACCCAATGGACCAATTTATCGGCGCTCCGTTCTGGAGAACAATGAAATCAAGAGGCAGATTCAGGAGCTCCTGCAGAAAGGTCACATCCGTGCGAGTTCTTCGCCCTGTGGGAGCCCGATAGTGTTGGTACAGAAGAAGGATGGGACGTGGAGACTCTGTATTGACTATCGGGCGCTGAACAAGATCACTGTCCGTAATAGGTACCCGATCCCGCGGATTGATGACCTCCTAGACCAACTAAAGGGGGCGAAATATTTCAGCAAGATCGATCTGAAGTCAGGATATCACCAGGTACCAATTGAACCCTCAGATGTGTGGAAGACTGCCTTCAAATCCAAGGAGGGCCTCTTCGAATGGTTGGTCATGCCTTTCGGATTGACGAATGCTCCTGCAACCTTTATGAGGCTAATGGATGACATCTTGCGGCCATTCACCAACTCCTTTGTAGTAGTATACTTGGATGACATTCTGATCTTCAGCCAGAGTTGGGAAGAGCACCTCCACCACATCCGACAGGTTCTCCAAACACTGCGGCAACACAAGCTATGTGCCAATTTGGAGAAATGCACTTTTGGCATGACCGAGGTTCAGTATCTGGGATACATCATTGATGAACAGGGGGTGCATGTCGATCCAGCCAAGGTCCAAGTCATTCGGGATTGGCCCTCTCCAACCACTCTAACAGAGCTCCGCAGCTTTCTAGGTCTTGCCAACTTCTACCGCAGGTTTGTGTTGGGATTTTCTCATATTTCTTGGCCCTTGAGTCAAGTCACCAAGGGCGGGGCGAAAGCAAAATTCTTTTGGTCTGAATCTCAACAGAAGGCATTCAGGGAGTTGAAGGATCGCCTCTGCACGGCACCAGTGCTCGCGTTACCAGATTTACAACAACCATTTGAGGTCGAGACAGATGCCTCTGACTATGCTATTGGGGCAGTCCTTACTCAACATGGACATCCAGTGGCATATCACAGTGAAACACTTTCAGACACAGTCCATTGTACAGGCCTGCCGACAATGGAAGCATTACATTTTGGGGAAGGAAACGGTCATCCACACAGACCACCGACCTCTGCAGTTCATACAGACCCAAGGGAAATTGCAGAATGATCGCCATCAGAAGTGGTCTACATACCTGCAACAGTTTCACTTGAATATCAAGTATAAAAAGGGCAGCACCAATAATGTTGCAGATTGCCTCAGTCGACCACCGATCATGGCGCTAACCACCGTGCTCAACTCTTGCGGGCACGAGACTTCTGATTGGCCACTTCTCTACAAAAGCGACCCAGAATTCGGCCACACATACCAGACACTCTTGGAGGGTCGGCAGGTTGCAGATTTTCACCTCCAGGATGCCCTATTATGCCACCTCGGTCACCTTTGTGTTCCTTCAAGCGAGCGTGCCAAGATGATTTGGGAAGCACACTACAGTCGGGCTGCTGGGCATTTCGGGGTCGAGAAAACAGTGGCAGTACTGCAAAACTATTTCTATTGGCCGAATCTTCGACAGGATGTTGGGAAGTACATCCGATCATGTACTGCCTGTGCCATTGCCAAACCGACCATTAAGAAGCAAGGCCTCTATACCCCGTTGCCTACCCCTAGTCGACCTTGGGAATCCATCTCCATGGATTACATGTCAGGCCTTCCTTCCACTAAGCATGGAAATGACTGTGTTTTTGTGGTCGTCGACAGGTTCTCAAAGATGGCCATTATGATGGCCTGCAAGAAGAATATCACAGCAGAAGCCACTGCTAAACTCTTCTTTGAACGAGTGTGGGTGCACTTTGGGATCCCACAGTCTATCATCTCAGATCGGGACAGTCGGTTTCTCAGCACCTTTTGGTCCAGTCTCTGGTCAATGCTGGACACCAAACTCACGAAGTCCACAGCCTTCCATCCTCAAACTGATGGCCAGACAGAGGTTGTCAATAGGATGATTGTGCACATTCTGCGCATGTATAACTCAAAGCATCCACGCACATGGGACGAGAGCCTCCCCTACGTTCAGCACAGCTACAACCGAGCTCTTCACAGCTCCACTGGCCATAGCCCTTTTCGGTGGGTTTGGGATTCCAGCCACTATGCCCCATTGATGTGGCCATGCCACTTGCAGCTACTCACATGAATTCAGCTCATGTCCAATCCGAAACAGATAAGGCCACCAGCTTCATTGAGCGCATCCAACATATTCGCCAGCAGGTCCATGACATTCTTGAGAAATCAAATGCCAAGTACAAGCAGCGACATGATCAACATCGGGTGCCACACAAGTTTCAGGTGGGCGACAAAGTCTGGTTGCATTTGCAAAAGGAACGCCTTACTGGAGCCTATCGGAAATTGAGACCACTCCGATATGGTCCTTACACCATTACTAAGGCTATGGGAGACAATGCATTTGAGCTCAGCATTCCCCCATTCCTTGGCCTGCACCCAGTATTTAATGTGGACCGCCTTCAGCCATACTTTCCACCATTGCTAGACACATCCGACATTGCAGAACATCTCAAACCCACAGAATTAAATCCAGATTGCATGGAACAAGCTGCAACTGATCGGATCATGGACACACAGATCAAGAACACTCGCCAACAGAATATCCAACTGTATCGAGTTGTCAAAGCGGGCCAACTCCTTCAGCAGGGCAAGTGGCTCACCAGGGAACAAGTTCAGCAGAAGTTTCCTCATCTCATGGAGGAGCTCAACGCAATGGGGACCATTGCTTCCTAAGGGGGGAGGAATGATCCAGGTGGATATTGGTGGCCACCTGCCAAGTCCACCTGGACCCCCACCATTGTCTTTCTCAGCATTTTCAGTTTCCGTAATTGTAGCACAACTTACTATTTTTAGCAGTTTTTCGGGTCCTGAACTTCCGGAGCCGTTTTGAGGCCCTAAACGACGTTTTTTGGGGAATCCAGGGGCAACACGAGTCCATTCCATGGACTCGTGTTGCCCGTTCCAACAATGATAGTGCTCGGATAGATCTTTCTAATGAGCTATTGTACGCGTCAAACGGAGATCATATGCCAAAGTTACGACCCCGGGAAGTTGATGTACCAACTTACCCCCAAACGGGGCCCACAGTTTGGCGTTTCATCTCCTAGGGTTAGGTTTTGGAATGTTAAGGGTTTTTCCATTGTTTCTCAACAATAAATAGGCCTTCGAGCCTCATTGTAACACAGTTCAGAGGCATGTAGCCATCACATCTCTTCTCAGAGATAAGCTACCATCGCCCTAGCTAGTTTATTGCCATTTCTGTTTGTAAGCATATTTCAGTATTTTCCATTAATGAAATGAAGTATTATTTCCGCTGCATCTTTGTGTATATGGTTATCTCTGTAATTTGTTGCGTTCCTGTTTAAATCCGGATCATGTAGAGAATTCAAGTTACCCAGTTGAGGTGGAGATTCTAAGGCAGTGTAACATCAGTTGTAGATTAGCCTTGAGTGTATAGGTGTTTCATGCAGTCAGATGATCAACCCAAAGGAATTGTGAGGGAATTTCCTAAATAATAGGGGCTAATTCCTCAAGGAACATCGCAAGGAAATAAGAGCTCAAGCTAAGGAAAAAATTGACTAAGTCTGGGTCATAGAGATTAGTGAGCAGAGAGATAGGTTGTGCACTTGTAGGGTGAACTCAGTTGAGAAAATAAATTGTAATACATCTTTATTCATTTGATTAATGCAAGAGGCATTGGGGTTTTTAGCAAAATGTTTTCCCCAGATAAAAATACTTGTTGCATGTGTGTTATTTCTTCTTGCATGTCTAAGATTTTTGTTCTAAATTGTGAAATAATATCCGCAGAGCAGTAGTGTAGGTTTCTGTCGTGATTTTGATTAAAAATTCATGAGTAGATACAAATATACAACCTAATTTTTACATGGTAACAGATTTGGATTCACATTAGAGAAATAAATTCGAAGTTGATTCTCAGAGGTTCAAATTTGAAGATCGATGGAGCAGGATTTGTTCAGAGCTGAGAGTATTCATTGGAAGGCACCTCTAATTTTGTTGCATGGAAGGACCGCATGGAGGAAGTATTGGATGAAAATATATTGCTAGAATACATCAAGACAGATGTTGTAAAACCTCAAGCATATGATGCCCAAAACCTTGCTCAGTGGAAGAAAGATGTAGCCAAGGTGAGGAGAATAATCTTGGAGGGAGTATGAGATCATATTGTCTCGAATCTCCATAGAAAAGAAACTTCGTTCACGATGTGGAAAGCAATGAAAAAATTGTTCGAGAATAGTAGTGACCATAGGAAGCTGGCGCTCAAGGATAAACTTCGAAGTATCAAGATGCATAAGAATGACACAATTCCGCAGTATCTGAGCAAGTTTACACAGTGTCATGATGAACTTGGCAGGGTCGGTGTTAATGTCCCTGAAGAAGAATTGGTAACCTTATCCCTTCTAAGACTTCCCAACAGCTAGCATAACTATCAAGATTCGATGAATGGGAGGGAGAAACTACTGAGTTGGGAGTGCTTATGGTCTGATTTGGTATAGGAGGAAATAAGGAAGAATACCAGAGATGGGACTTCATCCAAGGGTGACAATGAAGAAAACTTTGCATTGTCTAGAAAGACAAAGAAGGGAAAAGGGAAGAAATCCCAATCCAAACCAAAATCTAGTCAAGGGGGAAAGAAGAAAGATCTGTCAAAAATTAAATGCTTCCATTATTATGAATTTGGGCACTATGCCACGAAGTTTCCACAAAAGAAGTCAAGCAAGAAGACCCCTGGAGGAGCACCAGGTGTAGCTTTGGCTTCACAGTTCGAGCTTGACTTTATTGTCATTGCATGCATGACCAACACAGTGATGGGGAGCATGTGGTACTTGGACTCAGTTGCATCGTTCGACATGGCGGGCAATAGATCTTTTTTTAGTGACGTGGAGGAGAAAGACTTGCATATGCACATTGATATGGGGGATGAAGGAAGGTATAGCGCGACTAGGATTGGTACAATACCTTTCAGAGAGAGTTGGGCTCCCCCCCTCAGGCTCAAGGATGTCATGTTTGTTTTGGGCCTAAAGAAAAATCTCGTCTCTGTTGTAGTTTTGGAAGACTGTGGTTATGATGTGATCTTCAGCAAAGGAACGCCATTCCTGAGACAC
This sequence comes from Pinus tabuliformis, assembly GCA_031772625.1. NCBI lineage: Eukaryota > Viridiplantae > Streptophyta > Pinopsida > Pinales > Pinaceae > Pinus > Pinus tabuliformis. The sequence goes on from CM062818.1 coordinate 161,487,234, forward strand.
ATAGCCATCAGACAAGTGACGTAGATCGAGGTTCGTGTGAAGAACTTGTACAGGATAGATGTGGAGGATTGTGTTGCATTAAGCACAAAGGCGAAGAAGGTGCAGAGCCGCGATGTCGATGAACTTTGGCGTAGAAGACTTGGCCATTTGCATCATGGCACTTTGAATATCATGCAACACATAACCACAGGCCTCCCCAAAGGAGTACTTGAGCAGTAGGATGTATGCAAAGGATGTACTTTGGGGAAGTACACAAAATCCACATTCCATGATCGGGACAACAAAGCACATGTAGTCCTTGAAAGGATCCATTCTAATGTCTGTGGACATTTCTTGATAGCCTCCACTTCTAGGCAGAAATATTTTGTCATTTTTATTGATGACCTCTCACGGAAGTGTTGGATATTCTTCATGCAGAAGGAGGATGACACATTCTCCAAGTTCGTAGAATTGAAGGCACTAGTTGAGAAAGAAATAGAAAAGAAGTTGAAGGCTCTCATAAGAAATAATGGAGGTGAGTATGTGTTGAATAAATTTAAAATTTTATGTGAAAAAGAAGGCATTCGATGAGAGTTGACAACACCCCACAACCCACAACAGAAGGGGGTGGCTGAGAGGAAGAACCGTAGCATTGTGGGAGCAGCGAGGGCAATGTTGCATGATCAAGGCCTACCTCTTCATTTATGGGCCAAGACATGCAACACAACAATACATTTGCAGAACCATATTCCTCATAAGATTCTTTGTGTGATTACACAAGAGGAGGCTTTCTCGGAGAGAAAGCTGGATGTGTCACACTTCAGGATTTTTGGAGCCTCTATTTACAGCCATGTCTCCAAAGAATCAAGGAATAAGCTAGTGCTCACAATAGAATTGGGGGTAATTGTGGGTTACATAGAAACTCCCCACAACTACCTTGTGTACTTGCCATCCATTAGAATTATAGCCGTGTGGAGGGATGTAAAATTTGATGAAGACAAAGCAATGTGATGCTCTCTTGAGAGGGAGATTTAGATCCCACCAGAAGAGGATCTTTTACCTCCAAAGGAGGAACCTCAAGAATTTGTGGAACAACCACAAATTGAGGAGCAAAGAGTGGAGACAACCACTCAAGAAGAACCATCTAGAGAAGGCAAGAAAAGGACCAAGGAAGCTGAGAGACTTGTGCAAGATGCGAGGGAGAATTTGCGTGCTCCTTCAAATCAGTGCATGTAGAGAAGGTCACCAAATCAGTACACTGGCTACATGGCTCTAATTACTAAGCTTGTAAAGACGGAGCCATCCTCTTTCAAGGAAGAAATAAAGAAACCTGTATGGGTTAAAGCAATGGTGGAGGAATACAAATCCATTGTAAAGAACAATTTTTGGGAAGTGATCCCAAGAACAGTAGATAAATCAGTTGTGGGTTCGAGATGGATCTTCAAGGTAAAGCATGCAGTAGATGGAAGCATAGAAAAGTACAAGGCCAAATTTGTGGCCAAGGGGTACTCTCAAGTTGAGGGGATTGACTATGAGGAGACCTTTGTTTCTATAGAAAAGTACTCATCTATTAGATCAATTCTTGCTCTGGTTGCACAGATGGGGTGGAAGATCCACCAAATGGATGTGAAAACAACATTCCTCAATGGAGTTATTGAGGAGGTGTATATCGAGCAACCAAAAGGCTTCGAGACTTTTGATCGGGAGTCTCGTGTGTGCAGACTCAAGGAAGCATTGTACGATCTCAAGCAAACACTTGATTCTTGGTACATGAGGATCGATAGCTATCTCATTGGTTTGGGATTCACCAAAAGTGAAGTGGAGGAAAACCTTTATCATATCTTGGTAGAAGGTAAATTGTTGATTATTGTCTTATATGTTGATGATTTGATTTTAACTAGTAATGAGCAACTGATCAGATCTTGCAAATAGGACCTTACAAGAGAGTTTGAAATGAAGGACATGGGTCTTATGCACTACTTCCTCAGATTGTAAGTATGGCAAGGTGATGAGGAATTGTTTGTTTCTCAGGGAAAGTATGCCAATGATATACTTCAGAGGTTCCACATGGATAGTTGCAAACCTATAGAGACACCTCTAGCGACCAACTAGAGAAAAGAGGATGCCATTTTAGGGGAGGAAGTGGATGCTACTGTTTACCGGCAGTTGGTGGGTTCACTAATGTATCTTGTGAAGACACGACTAGATATGTGCTATGCAGTCAACCAGTTGAGCTAAGCTATGATTAGGTCAACCAAATTATTTTGAAGGGAAACTAAGCATGTTCTATTGTACCTCAAAGGAACCACCCCATTTGGACTATGGTATAGACAGATAGAGGGAGTGAAGCTATGTGGCTTCACATATGCAGATTGGGCGGGGAGTCCATCAAATTTGAGGAGTACATTAGGTGGAATTTTTAGTGTTGGGCCGCAACAGTTTCTTGGTACATGACGAAGCAAATATATGTGGCACTCAGCTCGAAAAAAAAAAAAAAAAAAAAAAAAAAAAAAAAAAAAAAAAAAAAAAAAAAAACACCCACATGGCTACAAGTCAAGAAACATGTGATATGATCTAAATGAGAAAGATACTTGTTGGATTGTTTGGTCAGATGATGGATCCAACTGTGATCTACTATGATAATCATAGTTGCATCACGCTCTCCGAAAATTCTATTTTTCACGATATATCCAAGCATATAGATATTCAGTATCACCATTTATGGGACTGAGTGCAGAGGTGGATAAAGTTGTTGTAGTACATTCCGACAGATGAAGAAGATGATAACATTTTGACAAAGCCCTTGTCAAGAGGGAAGTTTGAGTTCCAAAGGTGCAGGATATGGGTGGTTGATAATCCCTTTCTTCCAAAGTGGGAGTGTTGAAAAATGTAGTAAAAAATTCTCAATTTGATTTTGCCTTGATTAAATTGAGAAAATTCGAATTTCCACATCAATAAACAACTTGGATGATGCTAAATTGTGTGACATGGCTCGTGTCACCTAGTTTACTCAGTAAATTTGAGTTGGAAAAGTTAGGGTTCAATTTTGCATGTGTGACTGCTAATTTGTAGCAATTAAGGTCAGTTATCTTAGGTTGTTTTCAGTTAAATTAGTTCCAACTTTTGGAGGAACTAGTGGAAGGTCAGTTAAGCAGTGGGACTTTAGTCAAACTCAGTGATCATCCAGTTAACTAATCAATCAACCCAAAATAGCTAGTGCATGCAAAGAATTCGAGTTACCCAGTTGAGGTGGAGATTCTAAGGTAGTGTAACATCAGTTGTAGATTAGTCTTGAGTGTATAGGTGTTACGTGCAATCAAATGATCAACCTAAAGGAATTGCACGATTTAATTGAGGGAATTTCCTAAATAATAGGGGCTAATTCCTCAAGGAATAGCGCAAGTAAATAGGAGCTCAAACCGAGGCAAAATTTGACTAAGTCTGGGTTAGAGGCCTTCAGTGAGCAGAGAGATAGGTTGTGCACTTGCAGGGTGAGATCAGTTGAGCAAATAAATTGTAATACATCTCTATTCATTTGATTAATGCAAGAGGCATTGGGGTTTTTAGCATATTGCTTTCCCTAGATAAAAATACTTGTTGCATGTGTGTTATTTCTTCTTGCATGCCTAAGATTTTTGTTTTAAATTGTGAAATAATGTCCGTAGAGCAGTAGTGTAGGTTTGTGTCTTGTGATTTTGATTAAAACTTCATGATCAGTTGCAAATCTACAACCTCATTTCTACAATGGTTGACATGGTTGGAATATTCCCTTTGCCACATTTTTTCCTCATCGACTATGATGAGTTTGTCAAATAACTATATTCAATTAGAAAAATTACTATTATTATGTTATATAAAAGAATTATTATCATTAAATCAAAATATGGTCTCCCATAATATGCCCATGCTCACTCACTTCATCATTATTTTTATTGATGACTTATGCTTCACGTAATTTTCTTTCCGCGAGTGAGTAATTGGAGGCAAGATGGGTGGAGGAAGCATTTGCGATGAAGATGTCTGAAGAAAGTGTGTGTGGAAAAATCATGTGCGAAGGAAGTTGTGTGGAGGTGCTTGGGTGGAGGAAATATGTATATAGACAGAAATACGAACAAAATGCAGAGCCCATTGAAAAAAGCACAACCTTAATCAATTAATTAACGATAAAGAAAAAAACTATGCTGCGTTATAGCGATTACCCTTGTTGTATGACATATGGTCCATTGGTCATTTTGCGGTCCATTGAGTACGATGTAATGAGAGGGTACATCTCTCAGTTAGTTTTAGTCGAAGCACAATTATGAGTGTGTTGAAAAAAGTAAGTGTAACAATGGGGAAACTAGTGAAGTTAATCATGTAGTTAATAATTCTCTTTTGGAGTGCAATTACAAAAAAGTGTTTTTAAGGGAAATTTATTTTGAGAAATTTCATTGTCTTTCCGGATTATATAGAAATATGCCACATGTCTACACAGTCTCACACCTCTAAAATTGCAATTTAAAAATTGATGCAGGGAAGGGGGAGGAGCCTATGGTGGTTCGGATTATGAATGACATACATTTCCCTAGGTGTGCTTAACAATTCACTCATTGACATCGATAAATCACTTGTCACTCATAACAAAGTTGAAAAGGGATATCGAAAAATGAGTATGACTGGAACTAATGGTTAGCGCCGGAAAAGTGCCCACCCAAAAAATGAAAATCAATTGGGATTTAAGCCACGCCATTCTAAATTATAATTATATGGAGGTATGGGATTTAAGCCACGCCATTCTAAATTATAATTATATGGAGGTATTTTTAATGGGAAGTTGAAAAATGTTTTATTTATTTAATTAATTTTTTTTTTTTTTTTTAATTTAAAATATTATGAATTTTAATAATTTATTAAAAAAAATTGTTTGATATTATTAAATATTTATTATTGTTATTATAATTTAACTTAAATGTTTTTTTAACTTAAAAAACATATAATATTGTATAAATAATAATTATAATCAAAATTATATATAAATATAATAAATATTTTCTCATTCAAATTGATTGTTATTCTTATCTATCTTATTTGTAATTTAATTTTCACTTATAAAAACAAATCAATCATAAAATTATTATAACTTGTCCTCAATTTTATGAAAATAGTTAGAAAACATTTGAGAGGCATCAATTCATGATAGACATCAAAATATTTACTTCTAACTAAATTATAACTTCATTTTAAATTATTACTATTACTATTATTAATTATGAAAGGAATTAATATATACATCAATACATTAGAAAAATTATATATGGAGCAAGACTTTTTACCATGGAGATTCACTCTCATTTTACCATGGAGTTACTTAACCTATAAATAGGTTTTGTTACAATACTATGGGTCAATATCATGGCTTATCAATACCACATGCCCAAAAAACCATAATTCATTTCACGGTCAAAATATTTTATACATGTTTGATTTTAATTTAATTTTATAATATTCTATAAATTAAATTGAAAATTAAAAATTGCATAACTACTTTTTGAAATACATCTCAACCCTGTATCTCAACTACAACTAAAATTAGTGCAACCATATAAAATAAATGGCTAGTAAATACCTATAGGTGTCAATATATAACAAACATCAACATACTTCATCATATATTTCAAAGCTAAAAATAGAAAATCATAAGAATTAACTAAATTATAACTTTATTATTATTATTATTAAAAAGAATTAATATATAAGTTAAACACATATATACATTGTTAGATCTAAGCATTTTGTGATCCATCAATTTAGAGAGAAGTCTTATGGATTAGTCACATCGTAACTAATGTGGTTCATTAGAAAATCCTTACGATGTGATTAATTCGGAAGACTTCTCTCTAAACATATATGCATTTTTAAAAAACATGTAACACGATTCTTAACCATGGAGATTCACCCCCACTTTATCATGGAGATTTTGAATATGTAAATAGTATTTGTTATAATACCATTGGCCAAATACCATATGCCCAAAAAACCATAACTCATTTCATATGACACTTGTTTATATGACATTTTTTAATTAATGAATTTAATTAAATGGGGAAAAAAGGCATAACTACTTTGAACACAAGTGTTGCATGGTGCCTGAGTTCCTGCCTAAAAATTTAGAAGATGCATGGAAAATAGTTAAGCTTAATATGGTTAATTTAAGCTTAATATAACTAAGTACTAAAATAGTTTTGGTTTTACTCGCAATTTTTTTTGGATTAGCTTTACACATTATATTTCACAATTTTTTGAGGAAATTAGATTAAAAAATCCCTCTAGTAATGAATGATGTAGTGAATGTTGGACTTAAGGAATTACTTAGGGAGGGAGGAGGCGAGGGTGGGTGAATCAATTACTAGTGATAATTTTAACTTTTAAACCTAATTCTTACTTTCCTTTTAATTTAGCAATTAATCATGTTAAAACTCATATCAAAGTACATAAAAAACAAAGTAAACCATTCACATGAACACACATACCATCAATACAGACGTAGAGATTTAACATGGAAACCCAAATGGGAAAAAAATCAATCTGTTTGTTATTGTTGTTTGTGACCACCCACTCATAGAAGGCCGCAACCCCCATCAAAATAACAAGGCACCACTTGTCAAGAGGCACCAAACGCTTATAAATTCAGGCCACAACCTGCTTCAACTTACTATTTTACCTTTCATACAATTTGAAAACTGGGTATCAGAGACCTACTTATATTACAAAGAAATATTAAGAACATGGTCTGCTATCACACATACAAATCCTTCCTTTCTACTCTACAACCCCACTTTTCACTGCTCCATTAGCTCTACTCTTGGACGACAATTAGTATTCACAATCAGCAGCTCTCAGCCTTCAATTATTCTCATGCACATACACAACTTATTATGAAAACACATTCACTCCCTCATAGAACACACACACACAATCCTCCTGTTGTCACTCACTGCATTGTGGGTTTCAATTGGTCAAGGTTACCCGAGAGAAGTGAAGTTAAAGCCATTTTTCAGGCCACAGAAGCCATTAGAGCTTAACCAGACCCTCCCCATTTCCAAGTGCTCAGAAAAATCTTTCCAACGGTATATGGAAGTCCAAAAATGGACTCCTGGAGCAGAAGATAAAGCATTTTGAAGATTACCTTGGAAAAGCCCAGCTGATAGAGAAAAATGACTAAGTGTAGAAGACAAATCACAATTAGAGGTCTGAGGCTGATCACAATCGCAAATCGGGCTTGTTGGTGGGTAAGGAGCACTAGTGGAAGTGGAAATAGCGATCCGGTGATCGTCAATATCACATATCGATAGTCGGCAGATTAGGGCTCAGTATTCATCGACGGATCAACTGGGTTTCAACTTAAAAAGACCTGCAAACCGCCGATATTGCGATAAAGCGGTGCATTGCTAGGGGGCCGAGAAAATCGAATACAAAGGAAAGCATGAAAAAACAGGGCTCGGCGGGCCTCTTTCTCTCTCCTCCAGGGGGCCACGTGGCAGCCTCTGATTGGTCCACTGAGTTGACATGGCAACTGACGTGGAAAGTATGGATGATGACATGGCGGTGGACACGTGTCACTCATTTTTGGCATTTTCAGGGGTCCAATGGGGCTGTTTCCGGGTGCCACGTGGCACCACTCACAGGGTGACACGTGGTAGTGATGACGTCAGCAATGATGTCACCCATTGCAATCGACGATCAACGATTGCGCAATGTAAAGCTTTCTCTTCCACTGAATCTCCTTCCCGGCTGCGATTGCGATAAGAAAAAGGCCCCCTCGGATGCGATGTTCCATAGGCTATATTCCATAAAGATCTTGCGTCCAGACTATCGACCTGCGCTAAGGAAAAAGGTAAAGGGGTCTCCCTCTTTGTGGTTGCAATTGCGATAACAAAGGAATAAGGCCCCCGCGTAGCTGTTGAGAGCCTTAGCGCTCAGAGGACTAAGCCCTTGGTTCCAGCCCCTAGTCATATGCGGAAAGTTACAAAAGGGGTTGAAAGCATAGGGGCTAAGGGGAAAATTAAAAGTGCCTGCTTGTTTTGTCTGTTTTTAGTGTTTAAAGGCCCGTGACTGAGAGATTTGGCTGTCACACTTTAGCGAGGCACCGATAGTGCAGGACAGAGGGAAAAAGGGCGTGATGGGTTGGCAGTTAAGGCAGACAGTGACCAGGAACCAGCCAAGAGAGGATTAACCATGACTTAGTAGGAACATGCCAGGACCAAAGGCCAGCAAAGAAGAGTGGCATGAAGATATTTCCAGAAACCATCATTTCAGTTTCGATGGATTAATTCTGTTTTGTTGTTTTGATCACTGTATTGTTATTCTGTTTTGCTTTCAAGAAAGGAATCTCCCTGCTGTAATAGTTAGAGGATTCACGCTGAGACACCCATCCATATAGACAACTATAACTTCAGCTTGAAAGATATTTTATGTAACTGATTTTCTTGCCCTCCCTCTCATTATAAAAGGGAGGAAGAAACATTGAAGAAAGGTTATGAATTCTAGGAAAAAACAGTAGGTGCTCCTAAAGTTGTATGGAATTCAGATCTACATCTTTCTTAATATGAATGAAACAGTGGTGATTCCCATGTTCGAGTATTACAGTATGTTGTTACTCTGTTAAACTTCCATTATGTTCGCAGTTCCTCCGTGATTTCAAGCAATTGTAGCTGCCATAAATATCTCTTATATTCTTACATATTCATTGGTGTTAACCAGTTAATACATATGCATTTATGCAAGTCTGAGATTATATCTTTAAATGTGTGCTTCCTGAAATCATAACATTCACTCTTCTTACATCCACTTGTCTATCTTTAGCTCAGATAAGTATAAAAATCTTGATGTTTCAAGCTCTATGTGATGAGTTATTATTCTCTTTCTCTTCTTTCATTATTCCGCAAAATATGATTAAACTGTAAGTCCTTGATTACTCAGCCTCCACTTGTATTTTCCTTATTCTTGTGAGTTCTATATGGGAAAGGATAACATAAATACATGGCTTATATCCTTGGATGAAGGAACAAACCCATGCTGTTATGTGTATATTTGTATATTTGTAATTACTATGTGTAGAAGATACATATGATGCCTTTAGTTTCTTGAGGATCATATAAGATACATAGAATTTAGATGTGCCCAGGCACTAGCCTTGTAAGAAATCCAAGGTTATCTCTGGGAGAGATAACATCTTTTGGCGTCGTTGCCAGGGATCTTATTGAAGTATTTCCCCCCCGGGATATGACAAATTGAACACCCTTCGTGTAGGTAAGCGAAGTCTGTTCTCATTGCATTCATATCACCTTGGCAACTCCACACACCCCTCATTATCATTCATAACCCTGGATTTTAAAAGGCCTATTACTCGCTCAAATACATCCCAAAAGAAAGCCTCGTTTGTATCTTATCCAGAAAATTTAATTTCCAAGAAAGTTGGGAAAGAGAAAACTCCCCCTGCTTGTACTACCATCTCATCATCCTTTTTCACCTCCACCTCCAATTCTCATCCCACTATTTCTCACTAATTAGGACTTACTCCTAAGGCCCTGACATACCTTGCTTCTCCTCAAACCATTGTGGTATTGATGCTAGTTCCTCAAGAAAATTTTAATCCCCCTCCACCAATCCAGATGGCTCTCCCGAGATTTTTTCTAAATAAGTATGCACCTCTTAATTTACCTCAGCCTCTGAGTTCAATGCTCTAGAACCACCTAAAGAAGTTGCCTAGGTTCAATGGAGAATATGATAACACGACAAAGAGTCACATTGAAGCCTAGTCATGAGACTTTTTGTATGAAGTCTTGAGGGAGAAGCCAAAAAATGGTTCAAAGATCTACCCAATTCCTCCATCACTACCTGGGAAAAGTTGGAAAACGCTTTCACCCAGAAATGGGGAGAAAAGAGGGATCATGAGTATCTCCTCATTGAGTTTAATTCCCTAAGAAAAAAGCCGAAGGAGGATACTTTAGAATTTATCAAAATATTCAATAGGTAGTACAATAACCTACCTGCTGACATAAAACCTCCTCCAATTGCGGCTCATGTGGTTTGCTTGGGAGATTTTGATTCCTAAGTTGGTTTTTCCCTAAGAGAAAGAAACTCCCTCACTCTAGACCAACTTCAAACTGATTCTCTTGAAGTGGAAGCCAATATGGTCTTGACAAGCAAGTCAAGGGTAAAGCAAGAAACTACTGAACCCAAAATATGGAAAGAGGAGGCATCCTCCTTTGGTCAAGATAAAGAATCATCAGACCCGAAGTGGGACGAGCTGGAGAAACTTGTCAGGAGTTTAACACAAAAGATTGGAAAGCTTGAAATTGAGAACAAGAACCTTTCTAGAAAGAATGCTCAAGCCAACAATCAAGGCTATAACCCTCAATATAGAAGGTCTCCACTGCATCTACTTCCAAGGGAAAGAAAGGAACAACTTGATCATATCCCTCATCCTTTATACTTGGAAGATGGTTCCAATGAACAATCATCGGATACAAAAGAGATGCAGGGAAATATGTATTCTGCTTTTACCGAAGAAGAATACGAGAATATGGCTCACGAGGAGGCCATCCATGATAGAGAAGGAACAATAGAAGAGGAAGATATGGATTATTATTGAAAACAATTTGCAGATTTCATGCAAGCACAACCACAAAGTAAGTATGATCTAAGATCTTCAAAGAAGAGGAATAGAGAACCAAAACAACAAAGGGAAGCTACTCCCCAAGTTGTTCCCCCAGTACTGAATAAAGGGAAGGGTAAGCTAAATCTTGACCCTTCCAAGATAAAAGTCTCCTCTAATGAGGAAAGAACTAGTTCAAAGGGGCACATAGAAAAAGAGACACCTATTTTGCTGAAAACTGCCTGTGGCAAGGAAGAAGGAACAGAGCCAGGAGGTACAGAAAAGGTCCAACTTGCATTCAATCTCCAGAAGGAGCTTGAGAAGGTAAAAACTATTGTTCCCCCGACTGAGCTTCTAAAGTAGCCTATTTATAAAGCTCAGGTCTCCTAATTTATGCATCCCTCTATCTCAACACCAACCCATGATAGTTTAAACCTCTAAGAGGAAAGGCCAATGGTCGTTTTTGGGTCGCACGTGGAAGAGTTGGATCCTTCTACCACACCTTTTTATGTGACTTTGGTGATCCATGACCTTTTGCTGCATAATTTCATGTTGGATTCAGGAGCTTCCCACAACCTCATGCCATTATCAATAATGGAACAACTGGGTTTGGAGATCATCACACCATACAAATACTTTTACTCCTTTGACTCCAAGAGAGTCAAGTGCTTAGGCATGATAAAGTATCTGGTGGTTAAATTGACTTAGATCCCGGTGAAAAGTGTGGTAATGGATATAGTGGTGGCTGATATACCTCCTCATTTTGGAATGCTCTTATCCAGATCTTGGGGTTCCAAGGTGGGTGGCTCTATCAAGATAGATCTGACTTATGCCACCATTCCCACTTTTGGAGGTGAACAATGAAGGTTGTATAGAGAATATTGGTTTGTGAAAACTGTGACCTGTTGGCTGGATAAATCATTCCTGCGGACAAAGCCAATCTCCCTAGTATCAACAGATATCTAGAAACAAGAAGGACAAGCAAATCTACCTTTCTCTAAACATATTGCGATTCATTAATAAAAACTAAAGAGGTGTTTTAGACCCTACCTTAAGTCCAACACTAGTTTGTAGCAGCCATCCTTCAACCGTCCGAAAGAGTTTCCTTTTAAGAACCTGCAATCACAAACAAGCACACATCAAATAACACCTGCATAGCTAATATCATAAATCATGTTCATTATGGTGATCAAGGAATCCATAAAATAAACCATAAAACACAGCTTATTGAGAAAAATAAACTTGATTGTATTAACTTTGAAATAGAAGAACTTTACAACCTTTGGTGCCTTGATGTTGTACAAGCTCTTCCCAGGGTCCAAAATAGGAATCTCCTCTACTTTGAAAAGCCTCACACTCTTCCAAATGAGATCAAAGAGGTATGTAATATTTCCTCACAAAAGCTCAATTAGGAAGACTAAGTTCCAGCAACATTTCACCTCAAAAATATTCAGCTTTCAACCTCCTCAATAACCAGCCCAATGCTTCATTTTATAGTGCAAAGGAAGGAGGTTACAGGTCCACCTATGAAGGGATAGAGTCCTCCTTCAAAGGGATAAGCTCCTCACATCAAGGGGTTAGCTCCTTAAGGTATGTGATACATGAACCTTAAAGGAGTGAAATTACCACCTCAAGATTCCTTCTAGAAGCTTCCAGAAATGACTCAAAGTGAGTTTTTAAGAATGTACTTGCACCTTTTTTGACTTTTACAGGGGTCCGCACCCATTACAAGAGACAGAGTGGTTAGATACGCAGGGGAAATGACCATTAGGTGCGGGACCGCAGGTAATGCTAAGAGAAAGTGCGGAACCAGAGTTTTAGATACTTTTAAGGGCTTTCTCTTATTTTCAAGGATTGACATGAAGAACTGAGGTTTAAGACTTGCAAAGGAGGAACATATGAGTGGTGATAGACTCACACAGATTGCAGAATGTCATGGTGACAATTTTTGTGCAACAGATTGCCCCCTAAAGTGCGAAGTTTGTAATAGATGAAGATGAAGTCTTTCATGTATGAAGAGTGAAGTAATTTATCATTTCAAGGATCATCCTGTGGACACCCCAGTCGGAACCTGTAAAAAAATTCGATACAAAATATATATATGTGAACATATCATCGCTGAGGTAGGCATTCCCATACTCATATCAAAACTGATTAGAAAACTAACTAAACTGCTCTTATACATGAATGATTTTGCAATACATCACAAGTATAGACATATGTAGACATAGTATGGGCGCAACCATCTGTTTATGAATAGTCCATTGTATAATGAATAACAAAATTCCTCGTAGCCTGGATGGTGGAAACTAGATCCAGGGTCTTGATTTCTGATTCCCGAACTAGTATGATTCTATCCATGTGAATGAATGTGTCGAAGTCGAACATGGTAGAAACCACTTGATTATCAGTCAATGATGTGAACTGTTAACAAGTGTGAGAGAAACCACCAGTAATGTCAATGGCTCTCAAAGTGCTTAGTACAATACATGAAATGCGAATAAATGAGTTGATGTCGAACATGTCACAGAATCCTTTGATCGAAGGTCAATGATGTAACCTATCGTCGAAGGCGAGAAACCTGCCATTGAGGCATGCAGATTCCAAGGTACTGACAATTTCTAGATCATCTTTCTAGATAATGAGTTGGAGTCGATAGAAAGCGATCTGTCGTAGGCAAGTCCACAACACGAAATCATAGATCAATTTTGAAGAAATATATTTGGCAAGGACTAACTCAAGGATGGTCAAAAATAGATGACAGATATTTTGCAAATGAATGGTTTATTTGAACTGACGTCTTGAACACATAACGACACTGTAGATGGTTTGGTGACAATTGACCCAAAGCTAATACCCAGAAACCGGCTGAAGACTTTCAATATGGTTTGATTAACTGTTAGACAAAGGATTTCCCAACCCAGGTGAACAAAAAGTGTCATGTTCAAGAGTGGTTAACTACTTTTCTAAAACACAAAGTGTAACAAACAGGTTCATTTTTCTCTCTTTTCCCCCACCATTTCTGGCAAGTACCTCTTTATTTTTGACAAGCTTGAGGAGGATAACATTTGCTTGGTTATAAGCTCATCCTTCGGATGAGTCCAACTTAGTTTAAAATTCGAACCCTAAGAAGGAGTGGTTTGTTCCTGTTTAAAATTGAACAGGTCCTTTACTGTTGAATTTTAACGAGTCCAGTATAGGGAAAACTCGGTGTTTTTCAATTTTAGGGAGTCAGAAGAAAAACTTAAGGAAACTCCATGGGTGTCCTTTTTTGTAAATTTGTGTCCCTCAAGCCCGAAAAAGTATAAAATAATACTTGAGAGAACCGCTTGACCATTACGATCAAGGAGTACTTTTCATAATTAGTGGCCCTGATCTGAAAAAGTAAAAAAGCGATCAAAGACACGTCGTTTTATAACCAATATCGAACTTGAAACGAAAAAAGTCCGACAATCTTTTCATGTTTATACGGTCAAAAAAGAGCTGTAAGTGGACCGTCTTTTTAATTCTGTTTAACGAGTTAAAAAGGAAAAATCTCGGCAATCTTTTCATATTTTACGAGCACATGGGAAAGATAGAAAACTTCCTAGTACATGGGAAAGACAACGACATCTCCTGCCTATTCTTAGAAGAATATGAGAACCTCTTATAAGAAGCATTAGTGCACCTAACAAGGTAGTTGAAATACCAACATTTAAATGAAAATGAAGTATGGAAATTGTACTTCTATGGAGCAAACTCAAAAGAGGGAAATGGAGTTGGAATATTGTTGGGATCCTCGGAAGGAAGTATGAGGCATTGATCCTAGGGTTACAAGAAACAAAAAGATGAATATCGAATGCCTAGAAGTCTATGGAGATTCTGAACTAGTCGTAAGGAAGATCAGAAATCAATGCCAGGCCAAACACCCCAGGCTGAGGACGTATCGAAATGAAGTGTGGGACTTAATCGAAAATTTCTTCCTGGACTTTAACATCTAGTTTCTACCCAGGGAAGAAAACATGATGGTTGACTCTCTTGTAGTAGCTGCAAGCACTTTCAGGCCCCCACAAAATCCACTCCTCAGATATGAGATAGAAGTCAGACACATGCCTTCAATACCTGATAATGTCAAACACTGGAAGGTATTCAAAGATGATGAGTAGGTCAAAAGATTCATAGAAGTTTTTGGGGAGTTTTCCCACTCCACCATCGATCAAGAAGAAGAAGAAGCAGAACAAGAAGCCACTCCATGGAAAGACATAGTGGCTGGGAAATTTTTTTTGCAACTAAAATGGAACACCATCCCTCGTGGACTTGTTCCACTTGAAAGACTTTTCAATAAAGATGACATAGCGTCCAAACAAATGGCCCCAGAGAAGGATGAGCAAGTAGAGGAATGCAACATCGGATCAAAGGAGGAACCCCAGATGATCAGGCTGTCCAAAGAAATCCCCTTGCAATACAAACAGAGGTATTTAGATCTATTCAAAACTTACAAAGATGTATTTTCTTGGTCTTATAATGATTTGAAATCATTTGATACAAATATTATTTAGCATAAAATTCCTTTGAAGGGTGGGATAAATCCATGCAAACAGAAACTCAGACAAATAAACCCACTCTTACTCCCCTCCATTGAAAAGGAGTTAAGGAAGCTGCTGCAGGCCAAGATCATAGTCCCTCTAAGATACTCTGAGTGGGTATTTAGTATGGTCCATGTCCGTAAAAAGAGCAGAGAGATAAGGCTATGCGTGGACTTCCAGAATTTAAACAGGGTGTCTCTAAAAGATAACTACCCTCTGCCCAAGATGGATAATATATTGCAGAAGGTAGTAGGTGTAGCCAGAATGTCCATGATGGATGAATTTTCAGGATATAACCAAGTGGCGGTCCACCCCGAAGACCAAAGAAAGAATGCTTTAACCACCCCGTGGGGAACCTTCATGTACGCACACATGTTGTTCAAGTTGATAATGCAGGGGCCACATTTCAGAGAGCAATGGACATAGCTTTTGTGGGCAAGCAAGAGAAATTTGTGGTAGTCTACTTAGACGACATCACAGTCTTTTCTAAGACTAATGAAGAGCATATCCTCCATTTAAAACTCACTTTTGAGAAGTGTAGAAGGTATGGCCTCTCTCTGAATCTGAAGAAATCTCAGTTCGCCCTGAGTGAGGGGAAGCTTCTCAGACACATAGTAGTGCAGGAAGGAGTAAATATTGATCCTAAATGAGTCAAAGCCATCAACCTTATTCCCCTGCCCAGAAACAAGAAAGAAGTCCAAGCCTTTTTGGGGAGGATAAATTTCTTAAGGCGATTCATACCCAACTATGCTGAGATAGTTAAAGGTATCATAGATATGCTCAAGAAGGAGAATGAAGTTAAGTGGAGCTCCATCCCTCGTGATTCTTTCACAAGGATCAAAGAAGCTTTGGCTAAGGCCCCATTGCTAGTCAGCCCTGATTATTTAGTGCCCTTCTACATCTTTTCTTTCACCTCTCCACATACCATTGTTGTTGTGTTGTTACAGAAAAATAAAGAAGGTTATGAGTAGCCCATTTCCTTTTTCAACCAAGTCTTAAGGGACACTGAGATGAAGTATGATATATTGGAGAAACAGGCTTATGCACTGGTCAAGGCATTGAAGTCATTCTATATGTATGTACTGCAATCCAAAATCACAACGTTTGTCCCAACGATTGCAGTCAAAGACATTCTGGTGCAGGGAGACAACAAACGAAAGAGGGGCAGATGGATAACTAAAATACAGGAATATGAGCTGGCAATCAAGCCTACCAAGCTCATCAAAGGTCAGGGGTTAGCTAATATTTTTCCTGAATCCAACTGCCAATCTCTAGGGATAAGCCTAATCACAGAGGAGGGTAGTCCAGAGGATGAACAAAGCATAATTAAAATGGATGAACAAAATATCTATGCCAAGTATGAGGGATCACCCAGGTATAAGAACATTGTTCATTACCTCTTGTTTCTAAGATGCTCATTGGGACTGGATAGATCAAAATACCAGAGTTTGAGATTGCAAGCACAAAAATACATTATATCCAATGGACTACTCTACTGGAAGGACCCGGTGGGGGTATTACTGTTGTGTTTGGTTGAGGGAGAAACCCATGAAGTGATTGAGGATTTCCATGGGGGATTCTGTGGAGGACACTACAGTTGGAAGGAAACAACACACAAAATCCTCAAGGCATGATTTTACTGGCCCACGCTATTTGGAGATGTTTATTCTAAGGTCAGGTCATGCCAAAAATGCCATTTGTTTGCTGAAAGGCAGAAGTTTACTCCTCTCCCCCTGATTCCTGTGCATGTAGAGGAGCCCTTTAGACAATGGGGATTGGAATTCATCAGAGAAATCAACCCACCTTCTAGCAGCCAACTACTAGTAGAAAATGGTGAAATTAGTGACTAGGTGACTAAAAACGTTAGTCACCACAACTTTTCCAAGTGAAATACTACAAAAAATTAGCAATATTAAGAGACCCAACTAAAAACGACTAACATAAATGACTATTTTAGTCACTAGTTAAAATATATGACTAGCTAATAAGTAATACTACTAAAAATGACTAACATAAATGACTAATTTAGTCTAGGAAAAATAAATTGACTACCTAACAAAAACTACAATAATATGAATTAGTCGTTTATGTTAGTCATTTTAATTGCGTCACTTCAACAATCTAAACTTACAAGTCATAGGGGATTCAAAGGTTGTTTTAGATTGGGTGAAAGGTTATACTTCCTTGTACACTTCTTTATTGGATCAAAGGATGATTAAAATTATGGAGCTTATTAGAATCTTTAGGGTCATATCATTTGATCACATTCATAGGGAATCAAATTCAAAGGTTGACAAATTATCAAAAAGGGGAGTGGGCCAACACCTCCTTTTGCAACACGACATGACCACCTATATATGTTGCAACAACCTTTCCAACTTATTTAGTTGGTTGTGCATATATTTCACATTTCTTCTTCGTCTTGCAAAGTGGTAGTGCTAAGGAGAGGGTATGAACTTTGATAAAAAAAATGTTCACTTAGTACCACTACCAAATTTCTTTCATGCAACTTGCATGATGATAAATGGATGAAATTTGAATGTTACAAACATGTAAGTAGTCCATATCCAACTTTGTTGTCTTCATTGTCCTTAGTAACAATGACAAGTTTGAATATTTCCTTTATTTATCATCGCAAACACATAACTCTTTGTTGTCCCAAACATAGTTAATATTGTTGGTGTATGATCTCTTAATTGTGGAATGGTCCATTGATGATGATAACGAACTCTCAATCTCCAATGCTCATGAATACGATAAATGAATAATCTAATGCCTTACTTGTATAGACAATATATGATTCATTTTCTATTTTTATTGTGCCATTGTATATATGCTTCACTAGCATCTCATGCTATATTGTTAATTGAGCAAGCTTTATCTTTCATTTTTCATATTATAATTTGGTTGCATGAATAAGCATAGTTATGTAATTTAAAATCATTCAAAATTTGTTAATAATTCATGGTTTGTTTGACTATTTGCACACTTATTCCTAACCTTTTACTTTGAGAGTGAGTAGTGTCAAATCACTAGTCTTCGTTAAGGAACTTCCTTTCATTACTCAATGACCTAGCTTAGCTCAATATTTAAGGATTCCCCCCCTAGATAAGGATATCCTTCTTGTAGTCTAAAGAGTGAGAGAAGGCCACCAAGGTGACATTGGGTGGCTTGCTTGATGGGTGGGGTCAAGACTTTTTTTTCTATGAGAGTGTTTGAGTTGAGATACACTTTAGAAAATGCTTACAAGAAAATTAGTTTCCTTTATTTCCATCACCTAAACTACTTCCAATAAAATCATGTGCTTTTAATAAAATATAATTTTGATAAATAATTAATTCAATATAATTAAAAAAAAGATTATTATTGTTATTGTTATTTTTTTTATATATGAGAGAATAGACAACTATAGAATGTTTGTACTTGAGGATTTATTCTATCCACTACCACAATCACCTCCAAGTGTACCCACATTGCCTCACACATGGCACACTGAGCTAATCGAAGTTGAAACAAATAACATCATAAGAAATGCCTCAACAACCCATTCTATCATGAACTAATCTACACCATGGGGAAAATTAAAAATAACTTTTAATATTAAAAAATATAGCCAATTTTTTTTTTTTTTAAAATCAATTCTAACATCTAATTTAAGGAAACTCCGCAAAATAAAATTTAATGTGAAAAATGTTAAGAAAAATAAAGTTGGGGTAAATTATACAAATAAAAATAAGTAAAGTGAAATATAAATTTAGTAATTAGTAATTATAATTAATAATTCAATCATATTACTCCTAATTTACCATGTGTCAGAGGCATAAAATATCTCCATTTACAAACCATTTTTAAAGTGAAAAGAGATTTGATCCCCTCTGCCCTTGGTAAATCCAAAATTAAGATCTAAAATTAAGATAGATCCAAGCTAGTTTTATATCAATTTATGTAATTGAAAGTAAAGAATTATTATTTTAACTTAAAGTTACTTTCAAAAATATTTGTAATTTCCTCAATTTTAAAATAAAGCCAGCCTAGTTCCATCTTAACTCCAGATCTATCAAGCCACGAGAGGGATCACTTCCATCTTAACTCTGGATCTATCAAGCCACGAGAGGGATCACATCTCTTGAGGTGCAAACCTCTTTTTTGAGTGCAAAACTTGAGGAAATGTTTGTACCTCGAGAGATTTGATCCCTCTTGGTGCTTGATAGATCTAGAGTTAAGATGGATCTAGGTTGGTTTCAGTCATGTGCAGACAAAGAAAATCTAACGAACATATGATTAATTTGATCAATAATATGTAAATTCATCTAAGATTAATATAATCATTTTAAATATCCTAATATGTCTCATATTAATCTGTATATTTTAATTTTAAATTTGCGTAGTTGCCTTAGTTTGCTGTGATGATAATAACTTTAATGATGAAAAATGATGAAATATAAATTTTGAATGTAAAGGGATAATGTAATAGTGTTGAATAATATAAAATGTGAAGAATAAGAATATAGTCAATTACAAATAGTCTTCATTGTGGTTAATCTAAAACTATTTTCTTCTATTATTCTTATTGTCACCCTTTTTACTTTTGTCATCTTTTCATATTGATTGTCATATTTTCATATCAATTATATGAAAAGGACATGTTAAACCATAAACCATTTAAATCTTTAGCTCAATCTATTGTAGTAAACATCATTCCTTGTCTCTCCTTCTCTCGAATATTAATAGGTTGGATTACTATAACACAAAAATCAATGTATAGTGTCAATAATTCTTTGTGCTTACACTAAAATCAATGCACAATGTTAATCCAATCACTTTAAAATTAATGTACCATCATACATCCAATTACATCAAAATAGAAATCAACATTTACACTGAAATTAATGAATCTAATGCAAGCAATTAAATAAGATTAGAAAACAAAATTTACACTAAAATCACTGCATCTAATGAAAGCAATCAAATAAGATTAGAAATCAACATTTACACTCAAATTAATTCATCTAGTGCACGTAAGAAAATTGGATTATAAACCAAAATCTACACTGAAATTAATGCACCTACTGCAAGTAAGCAAATAGGATTATAAAGCAACATCTACATTGAAATCAATGCATCTAGTGCAAGCAATCAAATAGGATTAGAAATCACCATCTACATTGAAATCAATGCATTTAATGAAAGCAATCAAATAAGATTAGAAATCACCATCTACACTGAAATCAATGCATCTAGTGCAAGCAATCAAACATTATTAGAAATCAACATCTACATTGAAATCAATGCATCTAGTGCAAGCAATCAAATAGGAATAGAAATCACCATCTACATTGAAATCAATGCATTTAGTGCAAGAAATCAAATAGGATTAGAAATCATCTACATTGAAATTAATGCATCTAGTGAAAGCAATAAAATATCATTAGAAATCAACATCTACACTAAAATAAATGCATCTAGTGCAAGAAATCAAATTGGATTAGAAATCACCGTCTACACTGAAATCAATGTATCTAGTGCAAGAAATATTCTTCCCTCTCCCCCCCCCCCAACCCCATATATATCTATATCTCCCTCCATCTCTCCTTATTTTCCACTCTATCTCAACCCCCCAAACACACATGATATTTCACTTCATATATATCAATTTCTTTGTCCCCCCCTCCCTCTCTCCATCTCTATATTCTTTCCTCTCTTCACTTTCCGCCTATATCTCTATCTCCATTTTCCTCTCTATATCACCGCCAAAACATACACTCTGTTTCTTCAATATAACTACCTATCCTTCCCTCCTCCTCTCTCTCTCTCTCTCTCTCTCTCTCTCTTCCCCTTCTCTCCCTCTCCCCCGCTTCTATCTCTCTTCCCTACTTCTTTCCTCTCCCCTATCTTTCCATCCTCTTTATCACTCCCTCTCTCTCTCTTTCCACCTTTCTCTCTATATTTCTTTCTTCTTACCTCTCTCTCTCTCTCTCTTACTCTTCAGCCTCCAAATCTATTACTATATCCCTCCCTCTCCTTCTCTCCTCCATTCTCTCCATCTCTCCTTCTTTGTCTTTATCTCAACCCCAAACATACACACTCTCTCTCCATCTCTCCATTGTTACTCCCTCTCTCTCTCTCCACTTCTCACTCTCTATGTATTTCTTCTTCCCTCCCTCTCTCCCCCTCCAACTCCATCTCCCTATCCATCCCTCTCTCCTCCTCTCTCTCAAATCTTCTCTCTCGTACTTCCTCTTTCGCCCTTTCTCTCCTACCTCCCTCTCTCTTTCCCCCATCATTCTCTCTCTCTCTCTCTCTCTCTCCCTCTCTCTCTCTCTCTCTCTCTCTTTTATACCTCTAATCCTCTCTCTTACCCCATCACTCTCCTTCTCTCTCTCAAGTATTATCTCTCATTCTTCCTCTCTCTCACTCTCTCTATCTCTCTCTACCCCCCCCCTCTCTCTCTCTACCTATGTTACTATATCCCTCCCTCTCTCCTTTTGTCTCCTTCTCCCCCCCCTTCTCTCTATCTCTCCTTATTTATCTCCTTATCTCACCCCTAAACATACACTCTTTCTCTCCATCTCTCCCTTGCCAGTCCCTCTCTCTCTCCACTTCTCACTCTCTATGTATTTCTTCTTCCCTCCCTCTCTCCCCCTCCAACTCCATATCTATATCCCTCCCTCTCTCCTCCTCTCTCTCATCCTTCCTCTCTCGCCCTTTCTCTCCTACGTTTATCTCTCTTCCCCTATCTCTCTCTCTCTATCTCTCTGCCCACCAATCCTCTCACTATCTCCCTCCCACTCTCCTCTCTCTTCCCCCTCCATCTTTGTGTCTCCCTCTCCCTATTTTACCCTTCTCTACCTCTCTCTCTTTTTATTCATCCTGTCCCCTCTCCTTTAGTTTATCTCCATCTCTCCCTTGTCACTCCCGCTATCTCTCCACCTCTATAATTTTATGTCTTTGTTCTTACCTCCCATATATATAAAGTTAATATATATCATGATATATTATAATATAAAAAATTTACTATTGGATTAAAACAAAATTATTATATTTAATATTATTAATATTATGATATATTAATATGAATATTAGATTTAATAATAATAATAATAATAATAATCTTTTAATATTAATATTATGGTTAATAGTATTTTTTGCATGGTATTAATAATAATTTGGCCCATGGTATTTTGCCCATAGGCTTCACCTAAATAAAACCTATTTTTTGAGTGTTAGTAAGTGTAAAGAGGTTTATGGAGCAAATATAAAAAGAGGTTTTATTTATTTACCATACCTCTTGTTTATTTATATTTTTATTTATTTATCATATTTCTTTTATTTACAATGGTATTTGGCCCATAGGCTTGGTATATAATTAAATGTTGATTTCTAATCTTATTTGATATGTTTTTATTTATTTACCACACATCTTTATACCTCCTTTATATTTATTTATCACACCTCTTTTATAAATATGGTAATTGACCCATGGTATTAATAATTATGTGTCCCGTAGGATCCACCTAAATAAAACCTATTTTTTGAGTAAAGATAAAAGAGGTTAATGGAGTAAAGATAAAAGAGGTAAGGTTAATGGAGTAAAGATAAAAGAGGTTTTATTTATTTACCATACCTCTATTTATTTTATTTTATTTATTTAACATAGCTCTCTTTTTTACTATTGGTAAACTCTTTATATTTTCAATTTATGTTGTGTTTATACATAATAATAATTAGATTGATTTTTAAATAGGGCCGACATTAGATTAACAATGTTAAATGTTAAATAGTAACGTTTACATTTACGTTTATGTTTACATTTACATTTAAGTTTACATGTTCCCATGGGGGCAATAATTATTTTATTTTTAATCTGAAATTACAAATAACTTTGGAAAACACATAAATAATCAAAAACATTTTTATATTAATTAAAATAAAATAAATTTCAATTAATTGAAAGTTAAAATAACATAAAATCCCTAATGATGAACCACACTTGTTGGTTCGATCACCACATGGGGGCAATAATTATTTTATTTTTAATCTGAAATAACAAATAAGTTTGAAAAACACATATAAATAACCAAAAACATTTTTATATTAATTAAAATAAAATAAATTTCAATTAATTGAAAGTTAAAATAAAATAAAATCCCTAATGATGAACCACACTTGTTGGTTCGAAACGTGTCGGCCAAAAAATTGTCTCATGTGATTTCGACGAAAGACTTTGTTTAAAATAATATTATTTGAATGAAAAGTAGTTTTCTATTTTTAAAGAGAGTAAAGAGATTTGTAATTATTTTATTTAAACTTTGAATTACAAATAACTTAATAATTTAATAATTTAAACTGTCATAAATTTGGGGTTTTGGGTGATTTTTCCCTAAACCATAGGGGTTATAGATCATCTTGCCTTGATAATTGGCAATGTAAAGGCATTGTTTTACATCTGGCACTGTTTCTACCAGGGTAACACCTATCCAAATCTCTGGGAGGATAAAATTGATCTAGATCGTGCGACTGGATTTTTAGTGGATCCATGTGTTTGGTGCCCCTGAAAACCTACATCTCAACCATCAGAGTGATTTCAGATTCTATCGACATTGAACTAGCGACAACTAGTTGGGAACTAGAGAAAGAGAGATGCAGTGAGCTGCTGAAACTTGGAAAAAAACTAGTAGGTTTTTAGATTCAAAGTTCCTTGTAATGGAGACATGGTGGGTGCTTCAGATATTGGTTACATGTCTGGCAGTTTGAACCACCGACGGATCAATGGATGCCGAGGTTTCATCAAAAGTCGGTCTTTGACAAAGTTGAGGAAACCTTTGGATCCGATGCTCGATTACTCTCACATTGTTGTTGAGCTAAATCAAATATTCAGCTTGCAGAATGATTGATCCAATCGTTACACACTATGGCAAAGGTCAACTATCTTGCTTCTTGGCCGATCCAGATATTGTGCTAGATCTGGTGAGTAACTGTGTGAAAAAACATTTGGTAATTAATTTTAGATTTTCTGGAGTATTTCCATATATATTTTTTTATTATTAGATTACGTTTTTCATCTATATCTGGAAGATGACAGTGGATGGTTCCAAACTTAGATTTGACATTTTTTAATTATTTAAATCATATTTATTTGATTTTTTTGAAGCTTCTCTACATTATTTATTTTTCTTGGGAGATCAGATATTCCATATATGTCTTCAAAACTTCGACCCAAAAAACCATTATCATTTTTCTCTTAAATGTGTTATTTTGGTTGAATTCAAATTGCAGATATCGACAGACATGGTTGCAGACATGGTTGCGAATGCAACTTTAGCAGCCAGGAAAGCATGGCGTAAAGGTTTATTAGGTTGCTTCTTCGGTGGTAAATCCCATAACAATTCAAGAATTTTAAAAAATAATATTTGAACATTTTAAATGTAATCCCTACATTGATCGCAAAGGAAACCCAGTAAAATTGTTGAAGCAATTGACCTGCATTAATACTATGGAGAATTATGGGCAGGATTTGGACACAATAGTTAGTTCACAAAACAACGCAATTTGTAACGATACTCTATGTTTCTTACTCGAAATTTTGATGAATATAAGTGGAATTTGAAAAGTTAAAAATTTACTCATGTAAATTTTACTTTGCATATAATATTTCGCATATAATATTTGTTCAAGGAGTAGATTCATTATTTAATCAAAAGAGTTCTTGATTCACCATAATTATATAAAAAAATACATAAAATGAATCATTGCAAACTGATAGTCATATTGCAGATAGCAGGTTTATCAAGATCATCTACAAAATATATGTAACAACAATTGAAACACCTGGAAAAGATCTACGAGCCATATGCGTTCTAAGAAGGAAGGTGAATTATGTGCAATGGAGATGAAATACAAATTTGTTGGTGTTGTATTGTTTTAAACATTTTGATTGGTAATCAAGAAACATACGTTAATAATTTTTTTAATATATTTGTGCAGATCCGATACAATTATGAAAAATTGTTTCAAGAGATCTCTGAAGATGAATGAGACAGTTTCAGATTTGATGTGAAGATGAATGAGACAGTTTCGGATTTGATGTTAAGATTTCTGGGAGAGTGATGGGGGTTGTTGGAGCAGAAAGTTGTCCAGATATAAATGGAGGTAGTGTCAGTGTGAACGTTGAACTCATTTCCACCAGCAATGATCTCATTAATGATGTGTTTACATTGCAGGGAGGCAGTTACACATTTACAAATATTACTCCAAGGAAATATAGGCTGGTTGCTTCCCATCATGAATACATAAACTTCATCAATCCTTGAGCAGTATACAAATATTAGGTCATATCAAATCCCACTACATTTTTTTCAAAAAGGAAAGGCCATGATATTTTTCTCTCTTTGCCTTCATTTGATACGCAGAATAAGTTTGGAGATTCCTTAAGGATGAGTGTCCAGAGGACACAGTATCCCTCCATGAAATCAAACGTGAAGAAGTGGAAAGAGCAGGCTCTGTGAGCCAATTGTTAAATAGAGGAAGAAGATACAAGGTCATACCTAATGTCGATCCTAGCTAGGATGGCGCTACGCATGAGGTACAATGATTGAGGTTTATAGAGTATATTTTCTATAATATTCTCTTTCAAATACATGATTCTCATGTTCTCTTAACAATTTTCCAAAGAGGCTCTCCAGAGATGGAGTTGGGCTTTGGAAATCTGGTAGTAGATGACATCTTTTATGTCCCAAGTTATGATATGGATGGCTTAGTTGTTTCTCAGGGTAACCCTATTTTAGGTGTTCATGTATACCTTTATTCAGATGATGTCCATGAGGTGAAGTGCCCTCAAAGAAGCTCCTTGGCCAAATCAAGCGCTTTGTCATGCAATATCTGATGCATATGGGAAATTTGCTTTTAATTTTATTCCATGTGGAAAATAAAGGTTGTTTCCATTCTACAAGGGTGAGAATACAATATTTGATGTTTCACTTCCATCTATAGAGGTTCTTGTTGAGCATAGTCATGTTAATATATCTCAGCCATTTCAGGTCACAGGTTTCTCAGTTGGAGGACTTGTGGTGACTTTTGAAGGAGTCCGTTTTGAAGGTGTTAAGATATTAGTTGATGGACGATAAAGAGCTACAACAGATGTCCAAGGATATTACAAAATTGATCATGCAACATCAACACGCTACACAATCAAGGCTGAGAAGGATCACTTCGAGTTTAATAGTTTGGAGAATTTCATGGTTGTGCCAAACATGGCTTCAATCCTAAAGATAGAAGCAACACATTATAATATTTGTGGTTCCCTAAAATTAGTGACAAATGGCTATTATGGCAAGCGTCAAGTTGGTTTGACACATGGACCAGACAATGTTAAGCCTCAACTAAAGAGGATTGATGATATGGGAAACTTCTGCTTCGAGGTTGAACCATGTTAATATTGAATATCCCCACTAACCACAACAACAGAATGTGATTTTGATCTTCAATTTTCATCATCACATATTGATGTGACAGTAACTAGACCAATGTTTGACATTGAATTTATAAAGGCCCTTGTTGATATCTGTGGATCGGTGATATGCAAGGAAGGATGTGACTCCTCGGTTTCTATATCACTTACTTCTCTGGCTGTTGAACTCTGGGTTCAGAGAAGCTTAACTCTTTAATTTTAACAAATGAGAGCAATGACTTCATATTTGAGAAATTTCTACTTGGTGCATTGCGTCTTGAGGTAAAACATGGACCTTCATCTGATTTGTTAGATTGGGATGATGACTGGTGTTGGGAGAGAAAGGTTATTGATGTCAATGTTGGTGTTTCTGATCATTCAGAGATAGTGTTTATCCAAAAAGGCTATTGGTTGCATATTATGTCTACTCATCCTGTGGCTTCTTACATCATATAGCCAAACAAAGAACTAACGAATTTTTTGATTGAGAAAGGATGGGAGAAAAATCTGCTTAGAACACATACTTCATTAGATTTGGAATAAAATAATGGATCTAGAATTTCAAAATAACTAAAAAATTCAATTCTAGTAATGTCCTTGTAATACAAATTTTCCAATTTTAATGAAATATGTGTTTTAGAAGCTTCTCGCGTGCACATGCTTCATTTCTTGAACTCGTGCATTTTATTTGGAATTTATTAATTAGAATTCAATGTATTGAACCATAAGCCTATATATTTGACTGGTGAAAAATATCTACTGAGTGGTGAAATACATGTTGATTCAAGTTCTTATCCCAAAGCAAATGAGTTGTCTCGAAGCATTATTGTAGACATATGGAAAAAGGAGGGTGCATCTATAGATATGATCAATAATATCAAACTTGTTTCAAGTGCTAATGGACCAAGCAACATTGTTTTATATCAATGCACTCACTGGGCCAATCTTGAAGATAAAATGGTCTTTGTTCTGAGAGATAAAATGAATGCTAGTGAGAAAAATAGTTTTTAAAATGTCTTGTTTTATCCAAGAAGTCGACACGTTGTTGTTAAAACTGATGGGTCCCAACTTGATATTCCTTCTTTTGTGGGGTGCCTATGAAAGTAAATTCAGGGTCAGTGCTGCCAGCAATCCCAGGTGTTGACATTAAAATAATTTCTCAAAATGATAGTAGCAATGGTCTTCTGAAAAAGGGTGACTTGGTTCTTCAAACTTCAACAGGATTAGATTGTCTGTTTTTGGGTGATCCTTTGTATGATGATATTGAGTACTATGTTGAAGCTTCAAAGTGATATAATTTAAAAGCACTTGCATAGGGCCCCTTTTGAAGCTTATTTGTATGCTCATCCAATTTGATTAGACACCCCACTCGACTAGCCAAACCATAAAGAATATTTGATCGTTAGTATTCAACCTTCTGTGCACTCCCTGCATTTGTGGTCCTCAGTAGAGGAATCACTGAATTTGCGTCAAACAGCCACTAGATATGGACAAAACCTCTTCAATCGCATTGCTTCAAACTACAACCATGTAAGTCTGGATTTTACTATTACTTTCAACGCTTTACAATGAAACCAGTGTAAATGCAGGTTGTATGTGGATAAAATATAAACCACTGTAAATGCAGGTTGTCTTGTATGTGTATGCAGGGGCATACATGATAAAATATTTGAGAGTGAATGGGATACTATTTCAAGAGCTTTCATGCTCTATCTTGAGACTCAATATGCAATGTGGAAGTAATTTGACTGTAATGGAAATGGACTCATATTGATTGAGATGATGGGGAGCTTTAAATCATTAAAGGAGCTGGTCATATCTGTTGTTCCTTTTCTTAAAGAAATATGTGTCTTCTCAATTTGTTGTTCGAGAGGCTTCCTAATCTCCAATGTTTGTTAATGGGTGACAACTTTATCTTGGTAAAAATAGAATTTCTGCTTTTCTTTTACATGTGCAATGAACAACATGTTTCAATGTTTAAGAATGTTTGCATTTGCTACTTAGTTTTCAGGTATAGCATAATTTTTTTTTTATACAAAGCATATATTTGATCCGAATTAGATCCATGAAGAATAATTAAAGTATCATGACTGTATAAGATCGGGACAAACTTCGAATTCTAAGATCACATAGCGATCAGAAAAACCTCTAAGCCGTGACAGTTAGTAGCCAGCGTGGAACGACGAGGACCTCGGTCAAAGTGCGCTAACCGAGGCCCATGGAGACTGCATAGGAGGCGAAACTAGCACTTGGGAAGCCCAGATCGAGAAAAGGAGGCAGTTTCTGATGCGCGATTAGCGCTAATTGCACATTGATGGGAAAAACCCCTCGAGAAGGAGAGGCCTCGAGCGCTCGGCTGCATGGGAGTCGAGAAAATCATGGGAAAAAGCGCTAAAGGCTAAAGGCGGGACTCGCGCTCCAAAACCGATGGTATTCATTGGGGGCACCCTTGGGCAGTAAGCGGATTTAGAGAAAAGCGAGCGATTCCACTCAGCGCCCGCCGCATGGTAGGCAGAGGAGAGATAAAACCGCTGCTAATCGCGTGCTAATGGTCGAGCAAGTCAACCGCACGAAATGAGCGAATGGTGTCGGATCTGGAGGCTCCAGATCTAACGGCTGAGATCGTGCCCGATGGGAAAGCTGGAATTGACAGGGGATTAAGCCGCGATAGAGAGAAGTTTGACGTCCGATTTGATCACCGAGGTGGCAGATGAGTCATTTACCGACGTAACCAAAGAACCAAACCGACGAGGAAAAAGATGGCGCAATTCATAGGAGGAAAAGTGGTCACTCCCTGTGAGCTTGATGATGATGCCGAGATAGGGAACTCCAAGTGAAGCTACAGCAGGCGATCCGACGGAGGTGGAAGGGGAATCGAACAGCCATGAGATCGAATGGCTTTAAAGCCATGAATAGACAAAGCAGAAGACACTGAAGACAGAGAAGAGAAGAAAAGGAAGAAGACAGAGAAAATGAAGAAAAGACAGTGAAGCAAAAAGTAGAAAGACAGAGGGCTAAGCTGACCACAGGCAACGTCGAGCACCAGAGAGCTTGAGAGGTTCAAGCCATCCTTGAGAGGATCTGTCAGGACTGAGCACCACATTGGGCTCCTTCCATTAAAGACTAGAAAGGTCAAGAGCTGGTAAGGAAAAGAGTCTGTGCACTCTAGTGGCTTGGGGAATCCAAGAACCACCCTGCCAAGAAATTCTGTTTCAGGAGACTCATATTGAGCTCCTTCATTGTAATTCTCTGCTTAAGACACAATAAAAGAAGGCCACCACTGAAAGCTGGACCGGAGACGTAGCCCTGGAGGATAGGGTGAACTCCTTATTAATTTGTTGTGTTCTTGTATTTTCTTACTGTGTTTCTCTACTGTTTTCCATTTCAAGTGTTTGTGTATTTTGCAATCTGATCGATCCGTTGCCTAAAATGACATAGACACACACCAGCACATGAGTCTGTAATACCTTCATTCAATAATTAATTAACTACGGTCACTCAGGGGTGATTATCAGAGTAAGTGGTATCAGAGCTTTAGGCTGTTAAGGTTAGACAGGCTTGTGTTGGTTTAGCTGTGAATGCTCACTAGATCAAAGCTCTAATTAGGAGAAGGAGAGTTGGTTGAAACTAATCCTGAGATTGGGAGAGTCTATCCTCGGAAGATGATGTCAGAGGAAGGTACTATGGGTCCAGACCCTCAATTCATAGAAAGTTTCCTAGCCATAAAGTCCATGGTAGAATAAATGTATAAGGACTTTAGAAAATATAAGGATGAAGATTCATCAGGCTCTAAACAAGACAAAGAAGAAGATGAGTCTCACTTCCATGACCACTCCAAAGGAAAATGGAAAGAGGAAAGCTTTCTCACACCTCCTAATAGCCCTGTGCATAACAAGAAAGCATCTTTGATCAAGTTATATGTTAAGTTTGATTTACCTATATATGATGGAGAGCTAAATGCAGAAAAGTTGGACAATTGGATTAGACAAATTGATGTTTATTGCAGAGTACAGAACATCGACTCAGACAAGAGCAATATTTAGCTGGCAAGCCTACGCCTAAGAGGCACTGCCTTGGTTTGGTGGGAAGGCAGGACCCAAGCTGACCTGAAAAGACATGGTAAGATCATCTCTGTTTGGAGCGAATTTGTTTTTGCAATCAAAAAGCAGTTCTATCCATTGGCCTACATGCAACAAGCCATGATGAGTTGGCAAACTCTTCGGCAGTTGAAAGGCAAAGTGTGCAAGGGTACACTCAAGAATTTAGAAAAAGAGCATTGATTCTAGGAATGTCATTAGACTTACCAGAGACTCTGTTGAAGTACATTGGTGGTCTACACAGCTACATGAGGCATACCATCCTCATGTTCAATCCCACTAGTATAGATGAGGTATTTGTACAAGCTACTCATCTAGAAGCTAGAGGAAAGAATGGAAATCCAGAAGTTGGGGGACCACCCCAACCCACTGCAAACAAAAGCAAGGAGAAAAGAAAGCAAAAGTGGAAAGCAAGGAAGGCTAACACTACACAGAAAAGCAAGGCTTCATGCACTCACTGTAAAAAGGATGGGCATGATGATGAGCATTGTTGGATTCTGCATCTAGAGCTGAGACCTAAGAAGTTCGAGGGCAAGAAGAAGAAGACTGCTGCAGCTATTCAGAAAGATTTGGGGTTAGACTTGGGAGATGAAAAAACCATTGCAGCCACAGGTATAAAAGGTAAGAATTCTAAAGCATCTACTAGTAACTCTGCTCAATCTATTAATGATGAAGAAAATGAGAGAAAAAGACATGAGCTTTTCCATAGTCGAGTTGTTTCCAAATATCAAAAGATTGATACTTCGTTTGATAGTGGCTCACAAGTAAATTCTATTTCTGAAGCAATTGTAAAGAAATTGGGATTAGCAACTACACCTCACAGAAACCCATACCCATTAGGATGGTTGAATGATAAAGCACAACTACAAGTGACTAGACAGTGCAGACTCAAGTTTTCTTTTGGGTCAGCATTTGTAGATGAGGTTGAGTTAGACATAATTCCTTTAGATATATGTGGAATTGTTTTAGGAAGTCCTTACTTGTATGATAGAAAAGCTATTTTCTATAGAGCTGAGAACAAGTATCTACTTGTTAAAGATGGAATCAAATACTTTGTAAGAGCTCATAAGCTTAAGAATAATTATACTCTCATAAACTCAGGGCAGATGAAAAGAATGATAAATTCATGCAAACAATTCTTACTGATGGTTGTAAAGGAAAAGAAACCTGATAAAACCAATGTATTTGAGGGCTGTAATGCTAAACAACAAGCTGATATAGAAAAGGTTGTTTCAGAGTATGATGTCTTGTTTCAAGAACCTAAAGGTCTGCCACCCAAAAAGGAAATAGTACATGATATTATTTTGCAGCAAGATGCTCCATTGCCTAACATTGGAATGTACAGGTTGTCTGCTTTAGAGAATGTTGAAATCAAGAAGTAGGTGCAGGAGTTGCTCGAGAAAGGGTTCATCAGGCCTAGCACATCACCATGTGGGTCACCAATCATTTTGGTGAGAAAGAAAGATGGCTCGTGGAGAATGTGCATTGACTACCGAGCACTGAATAAGATAACAATAAAAAATCGTTATCCCCTTCCTCGCATAGATGATCTTTTAGATCAATTGAAAGAAGCTGTTTATTTCACCAAGATAGACTTGCACAGTGGATACCATCAGGTCAGAGTGGCAGAACAAGATGCACGGGAGACTACTTTCAAAACAAAGCAGGGATTGTATGAGTGGCTAGTTATGCCTTTTGGCTTAACTAATGCTCCTGCTACTTTCATGAGATTAATGAATGATGTACTCGGGCCTTTTCTTGATGATTTTGAGTAAAACATAGGAAGAACACTTAAAGCATGTTAAGCATACATTAGATGTTTTGAAAAGAGAAAAACTTCATGTTAAACTCTCAAAATGTGAATTTGGAAAAACATCTCTAAATTATTTGGGTCATATAGTAGGGGGTGGTGAATTGAAGATAGATCCCTCTAAAGTGGCAGTCATTGTAAACTGGCCTACACCCAAGTCTACTACAAAAGTGAGAAGCTTCTTAGGTGTAGCAGAGTATTGGAGGAAGTTCATTTCTAACTTTTCCACAATTACATCTCCCTTACATGCTTTAACAGGATTGAACAAGGTGTTTCAGTGGGGAGGCAAACATCAGAAAGCCTTCGACACTTTGAAAGAAAAGATTAGTACAACACTTGTACTAGCACTGCCTGATCTACAAAGACCATTTGAGATCCAAACATATGCTAGTGACTATGCCATGGGAGCAGTGTTGACACAACACAGTAAACCCATATGTTATCATTCTGAGATTTTTAATCCTGCAATAGTTAACTATCCTACATATGATAAAGAACTGCATGCATTAGTTCAGAGTGTGAAAAAGTGGAAACATTACTTAATGGGAAAAGAGACAGTAATACATACTGATCATCAACCACTTCAATATCTTCAATCCCAAACTAAGTTGCAGCAATCAAGACACTACAAATGGATGGGTTTTCTACAACAATTTCATTTAGTCATCAGATATAAAAAGGGCATACATAATAAAGTTGCAGACATGTTATCTAGACCCATTATAAATGCATCTATTATACTTAAGCATAATTCTGTGTTACATGAAAGCTACATGAACAATATGCTCAAGATATATATTTTAAAGATGTATATGCAACTTTGAGTCAAGGCAAACGAGTAGAAGAATTGGATTATCATGTAAAGGACTGACTCTTATACCATTGTGGGAAACTCTGCATTCCACAAACTGAGAGAGTAAAGATAATTAGAGAAGCACACACTTCTCTGATATCAGGTCACTTTGGGGTAAGTAAAACTGTTGCACAACTGCAAAGATTTTGTTATTGGCCAAAAATGAATGAGACAGTTTCTAGATATGTAAGAGGGTGTACTATGTGTGCTAAAAGCAAGCCCAGCAATAGAAAACTAGGCTTGTACACTCCACTACCAGTTCCTTCTCACCCTTAGGAAAGTGTTTCCATGGATTTTGTTGGAGGACTGCCTAAATCTAGGAAAGGCCATGATTATCTATATGTTGTTGTGGATAGGTTCAGCAAAATGTGTATTTTGATACCTTGTAACAAACAGATTACAGCTAAACAAACTGCAAAATTGTTCTTCGAACATGTATGGGTTCATTTTGGATTACCCACTTCCATTGTATCTGATCGAGACACCTGATTTTTGGGAAAGTTTTGGTCAAGTCTGTGGGAACTAATGGACACCAAACCGAAGAAAAGCACAGCTTTTCATCCACAAAATGATGGCCAGTCAGAAGTAGTTAACAGGATAGTGATCCAGTTACTCAGAGGATATTACAGCAAACATCTTAAGCTTTGGGATGAACATTTATGTTATGTGCAACATGCTTACAACAGAGAAAAACATTCTTCTGCACAAAGATCTCCTTTTGAGACCTATTTTGGTTTCACACCAAGGTCTCCTTTGGATTTTATCTTTGGTAAAGATACCATAGTTGAGGGACACAGTGATGTGGACAAGGCAACTAGGTTCATTGAACAAATCCAGGAGATCCACTAGGCAGTACAGGAACAGCTGGAAAAGAGCCAAGCCAAATACAAGGCTAGGCATGACAAGCATCGGATGGAGCATAGTTTCCAAGTTGGTGACCAAGTCTGGCTGTATATCAGCAAGGACAGGATGCAAGGTGAAGGTAAAAAGCTAAAGCCCATCAGGTATGGACCTTTCAAAATACTTGAGAAGATTGGTGAAAATGCTTTTCGCCTTGATCTACCAGCTTACATGCACATCTACTCAGTTGTAAATGCAGATTGCTTGAGATTGTTTGAACCCTCTCTAATTGAGGATCCCGAAGAGCAGAGTCAATTGCCTTCTATTGATGACCTGCTACCTGAATATCTTAATGAATTGCAGGAAGACACAGTTTTGGATAGGAAGGTGAGGACGACACGCAGAGGAGATGTTGAGTACCTCAGAGTAGGACTCAAGGGTTCAAAGCCAAGCAGTGCAAAGTGGATTGAGATTGGACAAGTGAGACAACAGTACCCTCACTTAGTTGATGCTTGAAAACCAACTTTTGGTGGTCCAAAAGCTTTTTCAATGGGAAGGCCATGATCCGAATTGGATCCATGAAGAATAATTAAAGTATCATGACTGTATTAGATCGGGACAAACTTCGAATTCTAAGAGCATAGAGCGATCAGAAAAACCTCTAAGCCATGTCAGTTAGCAACCAATGTGGAACGACGAGGACCTCGGTCAAAGCACGCTAACCGAGGCCCATGGAGATTACGCAGGAGGCGAAACTAGCACCTGGGAAGCCCGGATCGGGAAAAGGAGGCAATTTCTAATGCTCGATTAGTGCTTAGCGCTAATCACGCATCGCTGGGCAAAACCCCTCGAGAAGGAGAGGCCCTGAGCACTCGGTTGAATGGGAGCCGTGAAAACTATGGGAAAAAGCGCTAAAGGCTAAAGGTGGGACCCGCGCTCCAAAACCGGCGGTATTTATCGGGGGCACCCTTGGGCGGTAAGCAGATTTAGAGAAAAGCGAGCTATTCCACTCAGCGCTCGATGTGTAGCAGGCAGAGGAGAGAGAAAACCGCTACTCATCGCGTGCTAATGGTCGAGCAAGTCAACCGCACGAAATGAGCGAATGGCGTCGGATCTGGGGGCTCCAGATCTAACAGCTGAGATCGCGCCCGATGGGAAAGCCAAAATTGACAGGTGATTAAGCCGCGATAGAGAGAAGTTTGACGTCCAATTTGACCGCCGAAGTGGCAGATAAGTCATTTCCCAACGTAATCGAAGAACCGAACCGACGAGGAAAAAGCTGGCGCAGTTCATAGGAGGACAAGTGGCCACTCCCTGTGAGCCTAATGATGATGCCGAGACAGGGAACTCCAAGCGAAGTTGCAGCAGGCGATCCAACGGAGGTGGAAGGGGAATCGAACAGCCATGAGATTGAATGGCTTTAAAGCCATGAACAGACAAAGCAGAAGACACCAAAGACGGAGAAGAGAAGAAAAGGAAGAAGACAGAGAAAACGAAGAAAAGACAGTGAAGCAAAAAGCAGAAAGACAGAGGGCCGAGCTGACCACAGGCAGCGTCAAGCACCAGAGAGCTTGAGAGGTTCAAGCCATCCCTGAGAGGATCTGTTAGGACTGAGCACCACATTGGGCTCCTTCCATTAAAGACCAGAAAGGTCAAGAGCTGGTAAGGAAAAGAGTCTGTGCACTCTAGTGGCTTGGGGAATCCAAGAACCACCTTGCCAAGCAATTCTGTTTCAGGAGACTCATATTGAGCTCCTTCATTGTAATTCTCTACTTAAGACACAATAAAAGAAGGCCACCACTGAAAGTTGGACCGAAGACGTAGCACTGGAGGATAGGGTGAACTCCTTATTAATTTGTTGTGTTCTTGTATTTGCTTATTGTGTTCCTCTACTGTTTTCCATTTCAAGTGTCTGTGTATTTTGCAATCTAATCGATCCATTGCCTAAAATGACATAGACACACACCAGCACATGAGTCTATAATACCTTCATTCAATAATTAATTAACTGAGGTCACTCAAGGGTGATTATCAGATCAAGTGGTATCAGAGCTTTAGGCTGTTAAGGTTAGACAAGCTTGTGTTGGTTTAGCTGTGAATGCTCACTAGATCAAAGCTCAAATTAGGAGAAGGAGAGTTGGTCGAAACTAATCCTGAGATTGGGAGAGTCTATCCTCGGAAGACGATGTCAGAGGAAGGTCCTATGGGTCTAGACCCTCAATTCATAGAAAGTTTCCTAGCCATAAAGTCCATGGTAGAATAAATGTATAAGGACTTTAGAAAACATAAGGATGAAGATTCATCAGGCTCTAAACAAGACAAAGAAGAAGATGAGTCTCACTTCCATGACCACTCCAAAAGAAAAGGGAAAGAGGAAAGCTTTCTCACACCTCCTAATAGCCCTATGCATAACAAGAAAGCATCTCTGATCAAGTTAGATGTTAAATTTGATTTACCTATATATGATGGAGAGCTAAATGCAGAAAAGTTGGACAATTGGATTAGACAAATTGATGTTTATTGCAGAGTATAGAACATCGACTCAGACAAGAGCAAGATTTAGCTGGAAAGCCTATGCCTAGGAGGCACTGCCTTGATTTGGTGGGAAGGCAGGACCCAAGCTGACCTCAAAAGACATGGTAAGACCATCTCTGTCTGGAGCAATTTGTTTCTGTGACTGCTTCCGGTTCCAATATAATTTTTCCTTCCTCGTCAAGTTCTGGCAATATTGTTTGAACTGGGAGCTTGTCGCTTATAACCTTCTTTAAACATGAAACATGGAAAACTAGGTGCACTCGAGAAGCTGCAGGAAGCTCCAATTTGTATGCCATAATACCAATATTTTGCAACACCTTATACGGACCATAATACTTTGGTGATAATTTATTATCCTTCTTAGCTTGCTTGAGGGACATTTATTTATGTGGTTGTAGCCGTCAGAATACCCAATCACCTATATCAAAACTTCTTTCACTGCGATGTTGATATGCCTATTGTTTCATTCTATTCTGCGCCAACACGAGGTTATCCTTTAAGAGTTGGAGAACTTGTTGTTGATGCTCGATGTGATGTTCCACTGCTTGAACCTTAGAATTTTCTCTTAAATATGATGTGATGGATGGTGGTTGATATCCATAAAGTTCCATAAATGGGGTCATTTTTGTTGCAGTATGGAAGGAAGTGTTATACCACCATTCAGCCAGAGGCAACCATTTGACCCATTGTGTCTGTTTATCAAATACAAAGCAATGAAGATATCCTTCCAAACATTTGTTTACTATCTCAATTTGCCCATCAGATTGAGGATGATAAGATGAGCTATGAGCTAACTGAGTACCAAGACAAGAAAATAATTCTGTCCAAAAATTTCCAGTGAAAATGGGATCTCTGTCACTTACAATAATCTTTGGGTTTCCAGGTAGCTTTTGAATTGTTTCCATAAATGCAGTAGAAACTGTATTGGCTTTAAATGGATGTGATAATGCACAAAAGTGTGCATACTTGGTAAGTCTTTCAACTACCACCATGATGACACTCTTTCCTTTAGACTTGGGTAAACCTGTGATAAAATCCATTGAAACCTCCTCCCAACGTTGGCTTGGAATGGATAAAGGTTGTAATAGGCCTGGGGTCTTAATTGTTTCAACTTTATTTTGTTGGAAAACAAAACATTCCGCTACAAACTTTTGAATATCCGATTTAAGGCCATCCCAAAAAAATTCCTTCTTAACCTTGTGGTAAGTTTTTAAAAATCCCGAGTGCCCTCCTAAGGGAGAACTGTGCAATTCCATAAGAATCTTTTGTTTGAGTTGGGGAATTTTTACAGAGGTATAAGCGATTTTTGTACCATAATGAATCATTTTTCCAGCTAAATGTATCAGATGTACTGGAATCTTGTTGTAACTTTCGAATACATGCCCACACTTCTTTGTCATTCTTCCATTCCTCCCTTGCTTCGTTTATCCAATCTGGTTGGATAATAGAAATGGCACACAACAATGCTTCCACATCCTCATCCTTTCTTGAGAGTACATCTGCCACAACAATTTGCTTCCCTTTTTTGTAGATGATTTCAAAGTCATAACCCAACATCTTTGTGACCCATTTTTATTGCTCTTGAGAGGATACTATTTGTTCTAAAAAGTATTTAAGGCTATCATGATCCGTTTTTACCTTGAAGTGTCATCTCATTAGGTAGGGTCGCCATTTCTTAAGTGCATGTAGTATTGCCAACATTTCCTTCTCATAAATAGCTTTGTGTAAATACTTTCCCTTGATTGGATGAATTTCAAAAGCAATGGGTCTTTCATCTTGCGTTAAAACAACACCAATTCCATTTCCTGAAGCATCACATTCCACGATAAAGGTTTTTTTGAAGTCCGGTGTTGCTAAGATCGGTGCTTGGCACATTGCCTATTTAAGATGTTCGAAGGCCTTTGTTGCTTCTGGAGTCCATGAAAATGCATCTTTCTTCAATAATGTTGTTAGAGGTGCTGCTATTCTCCCATAATTCTTAACAAACTTGTGATAATACCCTGTCAACCCAAGAAATCCTCGCAGATGCTTTATGGATGTGGGGATTTTCCATTCCTTAATGGCTTTAATTTTTCTAGGGTCTACCTTAAAACCTTCATGAGATACAATATGACCCAGATATTCCACCTCTTGTACTCCAAAGAAACATTTGGATATTTTTGCATATAATTGTTTCTCCTCCAATAGTTGTAATACCCTGTCAACATGTTCAGCATGATCCTTCCAAGACTTGCTGTAGATTAGTATATCATTAAAAAATACTAACACAAATTTTCTAAGGAAGGGTTTGAAAATGGAATTCATCAAACCTTGAAATGTAGAAGGTGCATTGGTAAGGCCAAAATGCATGACCAAAAATTCATAATGACCCTCATGAGTTCTAAATGTTGTTTTTGGAATGTCTTCAGTCTTCATTTTGATTTGATGATATCCTGAATGAAGATCCAACTTAGTGAATTAAATTGATCCATGCAATTCATCAATGACAGGAATGGGAAATTTATCTTTAATAGTGAGCTTGTTGAGCTCCCTATAATATGGACACATATGCCATGATCCATCCTTCTTGTGCACCAATACTACTGGAGCAGAGAAAGAACTTTGACT
The DNA here is from genome assembly GCA_031772625.1 of Pinus tabuliformis. Lineage (NCBI taxonomy): Eukaryota > Viridiplantae > Streptophyta > Pinopsida > Pinales > Pinaceae > Pinus > Pinus tabuliformis. The sequence goes on from CM062818.1 coordinate 161,526,602, forward strand.
AGGTTGAATTATACCAGCCTCTAGCATTTCTGCAACCATATGTTCAATTTCACCCTTTTGGGCATAGGGATGTATGTACGACTTGATGTTTGGAGGAACATTTCCTGGAATCAAATGAATAGCATGATCCTGACCACGAATAGGCGGGAGACCTTTGGGAGTCTCAAATACCTTGGAATGATTGTCCAAGACTTTTTGGAGATCTCGAGAAATAGATGATTTTGATGTGGAAACATCTAGCGAACATAATTGTGCAATTACACCTCATTGTTCCTTTTTTAGAAGCTTTGTCATACCGTTAGAGCTGATTATCTTTCCCCGTTTCCCTGTAATACCCCTTAATTCAACTTCCTTTCCTTCCACAAAAAATTTCATAAAAAGTTCTTGAAAATTAAAAGCTATTGTACCCAAGGATTGTAGCCATTAGACTCCTAGTACAACATCAACACCACCCATTGGAATGGAAAGCATTGGGATATTCAATACATATTCTCCCATGGATAGCTTGATATTATGGCACTTTCTGGAGCAATTTATGGTTCCTCCACTTGCAACCATCACTTGACACTCTGGTGCTGGATATAGGAAGCAATTCCATTCTTTTGCTATCTTACAATGAATAAAATTGTGGGTACTTCCTGAATCAATCAACACTATTACCTTTTTCATCTTGATATGTCCTTCTATCTTGATAGTTTGAGGAGTGGTAATTCCAACCAATGCATTACAAGATATGGTTGGATTCATTTCCTATTTGTTGAATTGAGGCTTCTATGATCCATAATATTAATACGTAGAGCTTCGACGTAAATCACATAAAGAGAGACATTTGTCGACGCGTTTCGAACCAACCAGTGTGGTTCATCGTTAGGACAAGTTGAAGAAACAGATCCAGCTTAGCAAGTTAAATAAACAGAGCAGAGCCTCCAACGGCTAAAAAGACCAACAACTACTTTGGACTGGGTACCGGGATCAAAACCCCTGTTTTAATAATTTAAGGAAAAAGTTACTCTAGGGGGACCAATCCCTTAAAATAAAATAAATAAAAATAATATCAAGATAATAGTTAGTTAAAAATATTAATAAATAATTAAAATAATAAGTAAAAAATTAATTCATGATAATAGTTAGTTAAGATAAATAATTAAAAATTATATTTAAGGGAGAAAATTACCCTAAGGGGGACCAATCCCTAAAATAAAATAAATAAAAATAATTTTATGAATAAAATTATTAATAAATAATTATTAATTTAGTAAAAATTATTATAAATAACTAATTTTATGGAGATAGTTAGTTAAATAATTGCAAAGTTATGTTAAATTAGTAATTAAAATAATTCATGATAATAGTTAGTTAAAATAAATAATTAAAAATTTTATTTAAAGAAACAAAAAAAAATAATAATAATAAAATAAATAATAATAATAATAATAAAAATAAAAATAAAAATTACCCTAGGGGGAGCAATAAAATAAATAAAAATAATTTAATGATAATAGTTAGTTAAAAATTATTAATAAATAAATAAAAAATTTTATGTTAAAAAAAAAAAATGAAGTTAAATTAGTAATAGAGGAATTAAAAACAGGACTATAAAGATAAATAAAAGAAAGAGAAGGTATGAATGAAAAATATTTTATTATAAAAGTCAACTTAAATAATAATAATAATAATAATAATAATAATAATAAAAATAAAAATAAAATAAAATAAAATAAAATTAAATGAAATTAAATAAATACATAAATAAATAAAAATTAAAAATTAATAAAAAAATAAAAATAAATAAATAAATAAATAAATAAATAAAATAAAATAAAAAAAGAAGAAGAAAAACGACTAGGACGAGAGTGCTGGGACCCAACACCGACTGATTTTCCAGCCATCATCTCTATTGAGATTATTCGGCCTCTTTTCAATCTCCAGCGCCTCCCTAAATTTCTGATGATGGAAGCGCGAAACCTTAGCAATAACACTAGCTTCCTCAATACAAACATGATGATTGGTTTTCTCAGCATGCTCAGCTAAAGCGGAAGACTTAGTTCGCCTATGCTTAAGGTCTGCTGCATGCTCACTAATCCTCTGATTAATGGAGCGACCAGTTTCCCCAATGTAGGGGGTCCCACAGGAACAGGGGATCAAGTACACACCTTTCATATCTTTAGGGTCGATAGGATCCTTAGCTGATCGGAGGGACATGCGAATAGTGTTCAGGGGCCTAAAGGTCACAGGGACACTATGCGTCCTGAGAATCCTACCAATCTTATCAGTAGTCCCTTGAACATACGGAAGATGGACACCAAGAACTCGCTCCTTTGGTTCCTGTTGAGACAGCGAATTCTTGGAAGCTTTAAGGAAAGCCCTCTGACCCATGAATCTACTATAACCATTCTCAACAAAGACATCAAGGAGATGGGATTTTTCTTTCTCAAAACTCTTCTTATCCGAGATCCTTAGAGCCCGGGTAGCAAGGGTATTGAGAACACCCATCTTTTGAGCCGGGAAATGATGGGAACTGGCATGAAGATACGGCTCAGTATCTTTTGTTCCTGGAGTATATCCTCTTCTTTTGAAATTTCTTGTTCATTTCTTCCTCCTATTCACAATCTACGTAGAATAATTTCTTCTCAGCACACTTATGACCTTTAGTGTATTTGCTATCACAACTGTAACAAAGCCCTTTTGCTCTTTTTTCTTCCAATTGTTGTGGCGTCAACCTTATAGGTTGTGGAAGGCTAGGGGTAGCAGCACTTCCATCTTTATAGTTGTGAGTGGTAGGCTTCCTGGTTTCCATAATTTTGCTTTCCATTTTTCTTGCTAACCTGAATGCCTTCTCCAATGAATCAGGTTCCCAAAGGTGAACCTAATGTTGGATATTATCCTTTAAAGTCCCTATGAACACATCAATCCTATGCTCCTCTGGAATATCTTTTACCCTTATGTTCAATTTTTGGAAGTCCTCAATGTGCTCCATCATTGAACCCTTTTGTTTGAGACTTATCAATTGGCTAAAAAAGGTGTTACTTTTTGTATCCTCATAATGTGTTGTCATTTCTTTCGTAAAAATTGCCCAAGTGACAATTTGTTTACGAGAGCAAAGCCATCGATACCATACAAACTGATTTGGTTCCAAATATAAAGTTGCAATACGTACCTTTTGTGTGTTTTGCACATTATGGAGATCGAAAAATTGCTCCATCTATAGTATCCATGTTGCGGGATCCTTGCCATCAAACTTCCTCATATCGATTTTTGGAATATGGTGGGTCTTCAATCCAACATTAGAGTCTATGAAATCATTATTAACATTTCTTTTGTTCTCATCATGAGTTTCCTTTACTACCCTTTCACCATTAGTGACCATTTCTTGTAGCAACTTATTCAAATTTATCTTCAATTCTTCCATATTATTGTCCATGCCATTCATCTTAGCTTCCATATTAGTGTCCATGCCATTCATCTTATCTTCCATGCCATTCATCTTAACTTGCATGCCATTCATATTAGCTTCCACGCCATTAATCCTGGCTTCATTTACCTTTAGTGAGAGTGAAATTTGTTGTACTTGGTCTTGTAATTTTGATATATCATGTTGCATTTCTTCCTCTTCTTCACGAGTCATGCTAGAGCTTTCAGGTTGCTTACTAGGTGTTTCCATTTTCTTTCTTCGGGGCATTAATTAATGCTAATAATTCTTCACTATTCCCTTTGAATTCCTTCAAACTAATTTTTCCAACCAATCTTATGCAAAATAAAAAAAATTACACACCTTTTTTTTCACTTTGTAAGAGCTCGATATTGAATCTGTTGTATCTCTGTAGCCGCGGATCTCAAATATCTGAAATCTTGTCCTCCGGTATCCCTTTGAGTCCTCTTTCTAACCCTGCAAGTCTGATCAAGATTGGATTCTCTAAGGAAGAGTTATGCCAAATCTCCCACGGTGACCTGATTATAGACTAGTTTAGTAGAGAGAACTTGTATGACGTGTCGCGTCTCACTGTTTCAACCTTAGGTTTTGAAAATGATACTCACAAAAACTACAGTTCGTCCTCTTTCTGTAACTTCTTATGAAAATTCAATCTGATATTCAGAGCAAAAGTTATGACGATTTTCCCAAGGTGACCTGTTTGAAATGTAATTTGGGGGTCTGCAAAAACCCTAACTTTCTCAGATCATATCTCCGAGAATATAGCGAGACAAGCTCTGAAATTTGGACTCGAGGTTTAGCGCGATTTTGTCTCAAATGGGTTTTTTTTTTTTTCGCTTTTGAAACGTTGCATAAAAAAAGTTATAGCGAAAATGCCACAATGTCCCCGTTTGGAGCAACGAAACTCTAGAATTCAAAGCTCTGATACCAAATGTTAGGAAATCAGCTCACAAAAAGATAAAAAAGATAGATCAACGCCTTATAAATAAGCCTCTTCAAGGGGGAAAATTCCTTTACATTACACAAATGAACAATTCTTAGACGATTCAAATGACAAAACCTCCTTTCTATATAGAGGAGTCTAAGGGGTCACAATATAACCAAGCCGACCTAACAATAATAATATAAAGACACAAAAATAACAATAGAGGGATTCTATGGGGCACAGTAATAACGATATGGGGACAATAGGGGCACAACAATATTAATAAGGGATACAACTATAATAGTAATGGGGGAATCACTAGTATTATAGGGACCTAACATCGACAATGAGTCCTAGGTAGCGCTTATAATATGCTCAAATTTTAGCCAATACAAAATAGAGCTTGTATAAATGTTCAACAAATCGTAAAATATGCTCAAATGCAACATAAGATATAGTCAAAATCCTTGCATATTCACATTAAACGTGGAGTTTAATATCTTAGGTTGAAGTTGCATAAAAAAATTCAAAGGTGTAGGTAAATATTCCTTGCTCTGTGTCATGTTTTTAGAAATGACTTGCAAATTTTTTGCTAGATGTTCGAATCGGGTTGGTTATTTTGTAAAAAATGCTTGGCCTCATCACTTATCTTCTGAAAGAAATGAGAAAACTTGTGTATTGGTCATTTCTATTCGTCTAAATCCAGTGACAAGATGAAAAAAATGATTTTTTTTGCAAGTTTATATCCATCTTATAATTTTCTTTCTCCAAAAAGGAAATCTCAAAGAAAATGAGTAATAAGAGGTAACACCACGCATCAACTATGGATCAGATTAATATTAATGACTGGATAAAAGTCATATCCAAGATGCTAAACAAAATGCCAATGCTATATACTTTGGATGGCCTTGGATGCTAAGTATATTATCACCTAGAGTACATATCTCAATTTATGTTTTAAGTGAAGAAGCCAATTTCTCTAACTTAGTGGAACTGCATACACTGGTTCAAACATTTTTAGTGAGCGAGAATGAAAAAGTGGATTAAACAAACTCTTAGAATTGTTATTCTCTGAATATATATATATATATATATATATATATATATATATATATATATATATATATATAATTGCTAAGATGTCATTTTGTATTTGAGAGACAATAAATATTTGCTCATACATATTGCAAATGCAAAGAAAATTTTGTAAAACAAATAATACGTTGTCTTCATTGTCTCGATGGAATTCAATGATACTGTTCATAAAAGGGAGGTTCAAACCAAATTATTCGGCCCACAAGTTATCAAAAATTGTAATTTTCTTGAAGCAAATGTCCCATCTATTGAGAAAATCTCTAGTGTTCCTCCCAATACTCAACATATCACTTGCATGGCAGAGATCAAGAAACTAATGGGTAATCAAGTATGGAGTTGAAGACACTATAAATAAATATGACATTGTTGAATAGAGAAAGAGAAGGGAAAAATGGATTAAATTGATTAGAGTACCTGGTGACCGAAGTAAATACCAAAGATTTTAATTCCTATTGTATTTAGCATTTGCAAGATTGCAGAGCTTTAATTTTCTTTTCCACATTTCATTTTCACTTGCAACATTAAGCACAGATGATGGGGAAAGAACAAAGCAGGAATGGAAAGTCCATAAGTGGAGCATCCAATGGGTTCAAATTACACAATACCTACAATTGTAGTTGATCAACAAGAGAAGGAGACGTGTCACCTCAACCCTTCATATGAGTTTTTTGATATTGCATGATTCACATGCACAAATAATAATTAGCTTGATTGTTATGGGAGATGATATGTAAGCTTGAGGCTCATAACTGATTAGTTAGAAGTATTTACTTGACCCATTTCAAAGAAAAAATCTCATATCACTCACTCAGGGGTTACTTAACAAAGCACTCATAGGTCTTAAAAGTTAAGAAATTGGAATTAAATTGTTGGTGGTGAGATAACCAATGTTAGTAAGTGTTAACATATTTTGAAAAATCATGGCAAAAATAGATTTTTAAGTTTGAATTTCGAAAGAATTAGTTAATGGTACATATTAGTTGTAATGGTTTCCAAAAATCTTTGTAAAACTTTAGTGAGATATGTATTAGTTGTAACTATTTTAAAAAATCATTGCAAAAAAATAGTGAAACATGTATTAATTCTAACTATTTTTAGAAATTATTGCAAAAAATTAGTGAGATAGTTATCCACATGGCGACTTCTTAGAGTTAGCAGAGTTTATTGATGAAATTAGGATAGATGGGTCGAAAGGTTGAAATAAGACATCGAATTTTTTGTCCAATGAAGCGTTTCCAGTTTTTTTTTTTTAAAATAAAAATGTGTTATTTATTTCCAAAATTTAACATTTGGTTTTGCTATTTATTTCCAAAATTTAACATTTGGTTTTCCATAAGTTAAAGGTAAATTAACAGTAGTCAAACTACAAATTGATTGCTAGATTCCTGCCTAGGCAAGAACACTAATAAAAATGTCAGGAATTCAATTTTCATTATTGTAAGATTTAAATTTTGACCTACAATGTCATACAATGTCATCAAATATACATAATTAATTAAACTATTAAAATATGCATAACCTCATACATAAACCCCACACTATAGATAAATATCCATATCCATGTACATGGAGTCTGCTGTAACTAAAATTTGTAGGGCAAAATTTTGGTCCACGGAATTTGCTATTGATTGGTTTCACATTAAGGATTACGACAAGAATAATGCATGTTTAATGAGGTACTTGGTGAGATTCAAGAATATATTATGGTTCTATAATTGCTTTGCTTTTGCAAAGATTCTAAATTTTTCCTATAAAATTTGTAGAATTATTATGATTCTACATTTATGTTAAAGCAATGAAGGAATACCAGCAGTGAAATGTGGGCGAAGGAATGCAGAATCTCTCGCTATAAATCTGCATGTTATATATTGTTAGAAGCATATCCAAAGATTATTCACCGTGACCTGAAGGCTGCCAGTATTCTGTTAGATGAAGATTTGAAGCAATTGTTGGTGATTTTGGATTAACAGAGTTGGTTGAGGCAATAGAACTTATATTTTTTATTTCCCGATTTCAGGGCAGTAGTGTTGAACATCATATTCATGGTGAGTCTTTAGCGTAAACATCCAAATTCCCAACGAAGTCATTCCGAAAAGGTAGTGCCCAGATTTCAGGGTGTTAAAATGGCGTTGTGTTGAACATCATATTCATGGTATTGGTGAGTCTTTGATGTAAACATCCAAAATTCCCAATGAAGTCATTCCAAAAAGGTAACTTGTCACTGTCACGTCACAGTCAAAATTTAATGAATGTCAAAATATTGTAATGTATGTCAAAATATCGCCAACAACATATGGCCAGCACAAACGATGTATGATTTGTCCAACAACATATGGCCAGCGTAACCTTACAAGCAAGGTAGGTATGTGCCAGAGGTTCTAATGCCCTTGCCTACCAAATGTCCCAACCCATTGAATTACAATGCCAATAAACACAATTTATGTATAGCATATTATATTCTCACACTATGTATATGGGACCTATCATTTTAGATAAAATATATAAATGAAATGTAAAGCCCAACTGTGTTCAAAAGTATTTCCGTAGAAAATCTGGCAAGGATTTTTGCAAATCCAAGTTATAGTTGTTAAACTTCAAAATTTTAGGTGTCCTAGATGTTTTTGATGGTGGTGAATTTATTTCCACCATCAAAACACCATTCAAACACGTCTACAAGATTTTTTGAATTTTTTTTTGCTCAGATTCTGACCACTTTTGGTCGTCCGGACAATTCCTCCACCTCGATAAAAGACTCCAAAAATATCACCTCTAGCATTCCGGTTGGTGGACACGAAGCGAGGAAGAACATAAGATTAAGATACTATTGTAAAATAGTAGCGCATTAAGGAGCACATAAGGAGTCCCTCACTATTGGAGGTGGACTGCACGATGTGTTGGTTGTCTTTTCTTGAACACAACAACTAAGGTGCACTCAATGGTTAGTGAATACGACGATCTTATATTAATTTTTTTTACAGGAGGTAGCGAGCCAAATTTTGCATTGGTTGCACGAAGAGGTAACAATGTATAAAGAAAGGTATTTTCCCAAAGCATGTGACAACAAAATTTTAAAATATCAACAATGTGATAGCCTGGCTAGGTTTTGTTGTGCAACATGCCAATTTTTAAGTAGTTTCAAATCTATAGAATGATAAGCATGGTTGTATTTATCAAGAGCTATCAAGGAATAAGGTAATCATTGAAATGAAGGTAAGATTTTTTTGTTCCCACTTACATAATGGCAGTGTTTGAAAATGTTGTGAAGTTAAATTGGTTTTTGATATTTTAATGAATTAATTTTTTAACGAATAGATTAGATCACAAAACTTATGAAGACCAAATCTGTATAATTGTTGGACCATATCCATGAGATTATAAGCCTCGACAACTTTTGCCACTGAATTTCAAATCAGCCAGAAAAGTGAAGTTAATTATTACTTCATGAGATATAATAAGAAGAATGAATTTGAGTCATGAGATATAATAACAACATTCAACAATGAAGTTGAAACGTTGGTGAGAATAGAGCATTCGAACCTTGTGAAACTGATAGGAGTTTATGAGCAGAACGGGACAAATGACTCGTATTAAGAAGATCTAAAGTATTTATATGGGGAAACTGAGGACTTTGAGGGCTGCGCCATATCTGAAGTTGAAGCTGAGAGACATTCTCCTAATAATGAACATAAGAATTTTGATTATGATTCGAATTTTGATGGAGGAGTAACGTACTGGAACTTAGCAAAGATTAGCAATGGGTTCATACTTCAATGGGAACTACTTTGCTCCTACTGTAGGATCAGTTGTTGCATTGGAAGAACAAGTTAATAAACCTACAGTTTGATGTAATGTTGTTCCCATTGACGGAGTAAAAGAGGAAGCGCTTCCTCATTCCTATTCTTCGGCCAATAGTGGTCCATGTCTGCGTGATGAAGGTCGGGCCCACCTGATTCATTATTATTTTTATATCTTTATGATAGGCTCAAAAGCCCAAAATCTAATTTGATGGCATATATTGTATAAAGGGGTGAGATCCATTTTTAATGGGTTTATTAAAAGTTTAAAATATGAGTTATTTTTTATTTGCATTTCCTTATTTTTAAATGGTAAGAGAAAAACAATTTTGTAACCTAAATGGTCTCAGTTTTATAAAAGATAAAAAAAAGCATAAAAGATAAAAAAAAAAGACATTGAACAGTCAGAGTCTACAACCTGTAATGGAAAAGTTTCTCAATAATTAATCAAGCAAATTAGATTTAATGGAAAAATATCTCAGTGATTAATTAAGCAAATTAGATTTGATTCTAAATTCCTTAGAATTTGGAGTCTTTTTCTTATGTGCTTATAAATTCATGTTATTAGTTGAAATGTGTAGAAGCAACAGGGTCTCTTAAATCTGGTCATGGATTTACCTATTTGAATGGTATATACAACTAATTTAATAACTTATATGGGTGGTGCACCCATTTCAAGCACTTATTAACCTTTTTTTTTTGACTATTTATTCCATTATTCTTCCTGCATAGTTCAAAACCTAGATTCTTGACTGCCTAGGTCTTAAACCATGTTTCCTTTTATTTACATCCTCATCACTTTAAATTGGTAGGTAGGTCTGCAATCCTCAGAATACCGGCCATTGTGGTGGAAATAAAAAAGTTGTTGAATTGGAAAGATACATTGCATCTCTCATGCTCCTACTCTGATATTTTATTTTAAAAGTTTTCATCAATTTGTGAAAGCCTTGGGCACTGACATCCATCAACCAGAAGTTGTCTCCAATGTACAGTCGTTTATCGAATTTGTATTAAAGATGTTTTGAATATTAAAAAATATGAAAATTGTAGATATAAAGTATAAAATAAATTTACAAATTTAATTTTTTATCGAATTTGTATTAAAGATGTTTTGAAATATTAAAAAATATGAAAATTGTAAATGTAAAGTATAAAATAAATTTACAAACTTAATTTTTTGTAATTTTTTTGAGAGATAAATCTTACATATTCACATATTAAAATGTAAAACAAAAAATATTCTCCTCTAAATAAATGATAAACAAAAAATATTTTTATATATTATAAATAAATGTCATTAAAAACATATACATCTATGAAAAATCTAGCATTTGACATGAGCATTCTTTGCAAAAAGATCATAAAAATCATTGTAATGAATAAATTGCCACCCATTAAGCAACCATTAAATAAGGCTTGCAATATAAAATTTTAATATTAGTGATGATAAATAACAATAATAATTTAATGATATATAAAATAATAATAATAATAATAATAAATATTTTAATTTATTTAAATAATTTAAAATTATTATTGAAATTATAAAATTGATATATATAATTTGTTTAATAATAAAATAATTAATTGTTTTTTCATATAAACAATTTAAACGATAAATTTTAACCAACGTGCTCACATTCTACATGGGAAATCAACTGCCTAGAACGTAGGGTATTTAGGTATATAGCTCATAGAAAATTTGAATCTGAAATACACTACCAGCTCCTTTTTCTACTCAGTTTAAACGATAAATTTTAACCAACGTGCTCACGTTCTACATGGGAAATCAACTACCTAGAACATAGGGTATTTAGGTATATAGCTCATAGAAAATTTGAATCTGAAATACACTACCATCTCCTTTTTCTACTCAGTTCTAACCCACTGATGTTTGCAAAGAATATGACATTGGACGAATCAATAAAAAGGGAATTCTTTTCTTATCCCAAATTCCCCACTATGAAGTGTGTTTTCATATATTCTTAATGCAATTATCATGACAAATACTACTACCAAAAAATAAATTGAATATTTGATGGATCCATTAATTGAAATTCCCCTGCTAACCACCATGGCCAACCAATTATATTACAATAAGTTTATACATACCAAATATGATCAAATAGGGGTAATTATAGTCATGGGAGAATTCAGTATTGAACAACTTTATACAAGCCTTTTAATGCTTTGGAGATAAAAAAGTGAGGACAACCATCACTAGTTTCTATAACTAAGTTTTCAAACCAAAAGTGAGGACAACCATCACTAGTTGCTATTCCCAAATGCAGGTTGAATCAATCAAACTATTATAATTTCTATTCTCTATTTAAAAAAACTATTATAGTTACTAAGATGACATTTTTGTATTTGAGAATTATCTATATTGGATCTCTATATTGTTCGTCATCCATCTTGACGCTTTCAAAGTGGAAAAAGTGGAGGAATCAGCTAACATGACCTCTTTTAGGGGCGCAAAACCAGTTCTAAAACCTTACAAGAGAGTTTTGAGGTATTAAATGACATTTTTTGGGGGGAATTTGTTTTTTGCATGAGGTTGCAGCCTTTTCATTTAATTTCACACACAGAGGCCTTTCCAACGGTGCAAGAAGCATGCCAATCAGACTCTATATGTGAAAGTTATGCCACTCAAATGTTGACCTTTTTGTTTTCACCACCATAATTTGAGAGGATGTCACATCAACCCCCATTATCCATGGAAAAAGGGGTTAGCCACGTGATTATGATTTGAGGCAGTCAAACCTAACCACTAGTAGGCTATCGGGTTGTGTTATAACCAGACAAATAGGAGGAAAATAGATTCCATTCCTTTGAGTGCATTTGTTCCATAGTTGAGCAAAAATAGCTAAGAGGGATAGGAGATAGTGCACACAAAGATGCTTTGTGCATTGTAGCAAGTCACGGACCACAAATAATAATTTTTTGTACTGGCAGCCATATTTCCATACAAAGAAAGACAACATAGTGACCTCACCCTCTAGCTGGGGGTTTCTCCCAATAGAGTTTCCCAGAGCATATCTTGTGTCAAATGTATGTGTGAGATTTTATTTTTTCCATTCTCTATCTTCTGCTTATTTTTCATTAGCATGCATGCACTATTAATAGTATATCTATAGATGCAAAAATCTAAGACAACTATAATAGTGTAGAATTTCAAATTTCAAATATAATTTATGAATTCAGGGTTGTGTGGTTCATAATTTCTCAAGAAAGATTTTCAACAATACCACATTTAAAAAAAATCGTGATGTGTTTCAAACCCTCAATTGTGGTTCATAATCACAAGTAAGATGAAGATTTTATTCAAGGCATGCAAATAAATATTGTGAGAGGAAAGAAAAATTCAAATAGTTAAATCCCAACAATATTTTAATAGTCAAATAACAATATTTTATTAAAATTCTATAACGTCTAAAAACTTATTAAATATTAAATATATATATTTTTAATTAAGAAACAATTTTATAAAGGAGAAAAATTATTGAAAAAAAACAGAAAAGACATAAAATTAAAAATTAAGAATCAAGAAAAGTCAAACAAGAAATATCATCATAAATGTGTAAAAAATAATTAATATAAAAGCTAATAAAAAATAAGATCAAAATTTGAAAACATATTAAAAGAAATGAAAAAATTATAATAAGAGAAATTTAATCATAATTCAAATAAGTTATATATATGAATGAAAAATAAAATAACAATAATGATAAAAAATATAAAAACATAAATAAACAAATAAATAAAACTCTGTGGATGTCCCCGGAAACACTGACCTCCTTCAGCCATAAGTTGTGGCCAAGGTACAACATAGTTGTTTATCCAATTTGTATTGAAAATGTTTTGAAATATTAAAAAATATAAAGATTATACATATAAAATATATAATAAATTTGAGCTTCACAATTTATATTTTTTTTAGAAATAAATCTTATATATTTACATATTAAAAATGTAAAAGCAAAAAAATATTCTTCACTAAATAAATAGTAAACAAAAATCATTTTAATATATTATAAATAAATGTTATTAAAAACATACCCATCTATGAAAATATAGCATTTTCCATGCATGAGTACTCTTTGCCAAAAAAGTCATTGTAGTGAATAAATTGCCACCCACTAAGCAACCATTGGGTAAGTTCGGCAATATAAAATTTTCTTTTCTTTTTCCACCTAAAAAATAATGTTAGTAATGATAAATACTCATAATAATTTAACAATGATAAACTATAACCTAGTAAATTTCATATAAAATAATAATTTAATTTATTTAAATAATTTAAAATTATTAATGAAATTATAAAATCGATATATAATTTAATTAATAATAAAATAATTAATTATATTTATTTGTATATAAACAATTTAAATGACAAATCTTAACCAACATGTTCTATATGGGAAATCACATACTTAGAACTTAAGGTATTTAAGTGTGTATTTCATAAAAAAATATGAATCTGAAAAGCATATTATTTGGCTTTATCTATTCTCTAACCCAAAATATCTTCCATTACAACTTGCCATATCCTTACTTGCCTCCATGAAAACAAGCCAGTTGTTCACTCCTGATCCATATCCTCGGTGTAAATGGGAAGATGGTAGGCTTCCATCTAAACAAACTGCAATAAACTTATTAGTTCTTTTGCATAAATCAATTTATAATTGAGACACATAAATACACTTACCAACTCCTTATGCTACTAAGTTATGATACAATGATGTTTGCAAAGAATAAATTAGACGAATCAATAAGAGACAACTCTTTTCTTATCACAAATTTCCCACTATGAAGTATATCTGCATCTATTCTTAGTTCCATTATCATGACAAATATTACTACTAAAAATGAAATTGAATATTTGATGAATCCATTAATTGCAATTCCCCTACTCACCATCGTGGACAACCAATTACATTACAATAAGTTTATACATACCAAATATGATCAAATAATGGTAATTATAGTCATGGGAGAATTTAGTATAGAACAACTTTATACAAAAAGTTTAAATGCTTTGGCGATAAAATATAACTTCAGTGCTTCATAAATGTTTAAACATGATGGATTTATTTTTTTAATAGTTACTGTTGTTATCACTCAGGTTGTTCCCAAAAGTTGTAAGAAAGGGAATACGGCCGAGGTAACCACAAACCAATCTTTTAGATACAGAATCTAGCCAGTCTGTATCCAGAGAGGGCTCTCTCTTTATGATTTAGCTTTGTTTTTAAAGGTGTTAGGCTAGTTATGAAGTTCAAGGGTTTTGTTTTGAGTTTGGGTGGTGAGATTCCATAGAATAGAGAGGTAAAACATAATAGTTCAGTCAATTGGGCATGATGGAGTCAAAGAAGATGATTTTCTGGATTCGGTTTCTTAACAGAGGATGGCATTACAGAGCAAGGTAGTCAAACAGGGAACAAATGAAGGCTAGCAATCAGATGGAATGGACTCAAACGGGTGAAGGGCAGTTAAGAATCCTTCAACATATTGAAAGAGGGAAAATGGATGATTACTGATAAGGAGTAGTTAAGAATTCCTTAGCAAATAGTCAACATGAGAGAATCAGGAAACATGAGCAATTAAGAATTCACTGTTTATGCTAATTCTGAAGAAAACACAGAGAATAATAAAGACTAAAAACAGAGTGTAGTTAAGAAAATTCTGAATTAACCTTTTTCTTTGTCATTCAAATTATGAAACACAGATGATATAATAAACAAGAAAACTGTAAAACACAAGATATAGAGGGTACTTATTGATCCAGAGGTTGATTCAAGAATTCTGTGACAAGTCCTCTACTTCAATTCTTCATCCAGTAGGTCAAACAACAGTTGATTCTAATAGCTATTTATTCCAAAGTAT
This sequence comes from Pinus tabuliformis, assembly GCA_031772625.1. Lineage (NCBI taxonomy): Eukaryota > Viridiplantae > Streptophyta > Pinopsida > Pinales > Pinaceae > Pinus > Pinus tabuliformis. The sequence goes on from CM062818.1 coordinate 161,541,729, forward strand.
CTGAGTTACAACAAAGTTTAGGAATCTGCACACCACCAACATCTTCAAAACTCTAATGAAGGGGGTATTTATACAACAAAATATATACAACAGATATCTCATAAAAGCTGTGAGATAATATCTAGATCTTAACCTAAATTAGTTTACAAGTAACATAGAAGCGGCTCGAGAAAGATAACTGATATAGACAGGCCTTTACGGTTCGGCTTGCAGCTGTCTTGTAGTAACTCTGTGCTGATTGCTTGCCTTAAATGTGCTCTTAACTTCTGATCTGCTTCTTTTTGTCGGCTCCAATATTCTTTAATTCTGACTTGACTTGCCTTTAATTCTGCACTGATACTCTTTAATGCTTGATCTGATACTCTTTAATGTGTTTTGACTTTTGCTCACCGCTGTCTGATATTTAGCCCAAAATTTCCCTTTTTTCAAGGGTAACAATGCGGCTATGGATATCTTCGTGGCTGGTATGTCGAGTTCTGTGGAGATTTGCTAAGAAACCACGGTAAATGATGCACTGATAGCCGATTTGTTTGGAGATAGCTGGAAAAGGTACCTGTGTTTCAGAGGAACACTGCATGCTGTAGTTTGAATGGCTGTGAGCCCGTTGGTGTAGCCCTTTCTGGTTGGAGGCGGTTTGAACCTAGAACATTTGATTTTGGTTGCTTTTACGCTTGGAGCGCGATATACAGAAAAACATAGGAAAAATGATATTTTTACCCTTTTATTGACAAAATGAAGTTTTGGCAGCAATTTTCGATTTGAAGGACGGATTACATAAGCATGACGTCAGCGGGAGTACGGGACAGACGACGTGGCGGAGGTTGTGGCAAGTGACATCAGCAGAAGGTGATGTGGCAAGATGACGTTAGGGGAGGGTGACGTCAGCGGATGATGTCAGCAAGGGGACAGTGGATGGTGGTAAGCGGTTTCGCCCACACCACTTTTGGGGCTGGGCAATTTCGAGTGGAGGGCTAGCGAACATGGCGGGAGTGCGACACGTGGACTTGTATGGGCAGCAAAACCACTGGTTCCCCGCGATTTAAACATCAGCGATGGAGGGGGTCGTGAAATGATTTTGAATAGTTGGATGGATGAGGGTTGATCAGATGGTGGGCGCTCAGCGGTGATGGCGGGGAGTTAATGGTGTGGGACCGATATAATCAACGTTAATAAATCATATTGGGTGCATTTTTATTGGTTGGCGGGGTGGACTTAGTTATTAATCAACCAGGGGTTAATTAATCCTTTGAGTGCGGCGGGTTTAGGTTATTTAATAAATTCCAAATGAATCTATTAATCCCTGATTTAAATAGTGAATATGGTTATAGTTAATCAGGGCGGGAATAATAATGATACCAGGATTTTTAATGTATTTTTACATAGTACGGGGAATGGAAATGTTTACGTGGGAGTTATATAATAAAGGTTAATTGTTAATATGAAAAGATGTAAAATGAAAGCGCCAATTTAAAAAACAATTTGTCTTTTGCAGTTTAACTTAGGCTTTAAAGGGGAAAAAGGTTTTATGAATGAGAAATATGGCTATTTCCCTAAGTAGAATAGGGATTCACTTAGGCAATCATTTTGAAATGGAATGAGTGGCTTCTTAGGGATATTAAGCAGATCTTAATACCTTTGGGGAAGTTAGTGAATGATTTGGGGAAAAAACCTGAAGGGAAGTTAGTTATGAATCTGCCTTGCTTGAGCTGCATCAAAAATATCTGTCTTGCACTTGTGACAGCAGTGAAAGTTAACACATTGAAAGATATGATTCATCACAAGTATCATTCAGCAACACCATCTACCTACCCAACGTACTTTGCCTAGCATTTTTTCTTCTTTCTTGGGTGCACTTAGACTGGCAAACCCTCATCAACTTTTCTTTTCTTTTCATGGTAAGCCTACCTAAGTCTGCACTTATTACTTCCAAGGGCTTAGTTTAAACTGTTGAGCTCTTTTGCTTCTCTACCTATCTACTTATCTACCAAGATTAAACAGTTTGGACAGATTTTATTCTCTATTTCTAAAACATGAAATTCAAACATGAACTAGCCAAGATTGAGCTGTTTGGCCATTCATCAATTGTGGCATGAGTTAACAAGCTGCACACAATGCTTTATTTACAGAAAATGAAATAGTAGTGGCATTTGGACTTGCACACTTTCCTAGTCTTTCTTTATTTGGGGTTCATTTCTTCTCTTTCTTTCTTTTGACCATTTTATTCTTTTTACCCTTTGATTTTTCTTTTAGGGTATACCCTCTTTACATTTTTTAATTTTTTGATTTTTTTGATAATATGGAAACTTTTACAGCAAGGAAAGGAATGAACATATTACAAAGCTCAACCAGTCAATCATGAAATATGACACCTATTGCTATAGGAGTACAACACTGGCTCCTCTTGGGGATGGATTTCCCTGGTGGAAAGTCAAGAACAGCAGGTCAGATGGCCTTATGAGTAACTTTTACTGTGTTCTGAAATCTTCCTTTGCTGGTTGTTTTTTTTTTTGTATATATGACAGCACAGTTGTGAAGCTTAGGGCCTTCTCTTCGGGCTTCAACTGCAGCAGGTTACTATCCAATCCAAACAGTGACATTATCAAGGATATAATATGTACACGTTAGAATCAAAATTCATCAAAAAACTGGATCAAAGTAATGTTTCAGCATTCGGGCATTCACTGGTCCTTCTTCTGTTTCTGTACCATCCAGGCTTTTCAGAAAGTAAGTATTGTTTCCTTGCAATGCTTGGATGATAAGTGGCCCTTTCCATAGGAAGTCAAACTTCCCATGTTTTCTTTTGTCTTCTCTCCTGGAATCCCACCTTAGAACTTTGTCTCCAATGTAGAAATCTTTTGCTTTGATCCTTTTATCAAATATTTTCTTGAGTTTTTCTTGTAACACTTGGGATCTTTGGTGCACTTCTTCTCTAGTCTGCTACAAATGGATAATCTGATTTATTCTCCTTTCAATGTCATTGGGTTCCACCTGAGCTTCTTGCAGCAATTTCATCACAAGAACTGCTAAAAATGAAGGAAACAAAGCCTCCATGCTATAAACTAACTCATAAGGGTTGGTTCCAATAGATCTCTTTGTAGTAAGTCTGTCTGTCCATAGTGCATTTGTGAGTTTCTTGTGCCAGTTTTTCTTGTTCTCTTCCAGCAGTTTCTTAATAATATTGATCAAGCTTTTATTGGAAGACTCAGCTAGACCATTACCTTGAGGGTAATAGGCTGTGGAATGGCCTAAAGTGATATGGTATTTGCTGCATAAATTTATCATTTTCTTGGATTTGAAGGCAACAACATTGTCAGTTATGATCTTTTCAGGACAACCAAATCTAGACAATATGTTGGTTTCTAAGAATCCTATAATCACTGTATCATTGGCTTGTCTAAAAGGAATGGCTTCTATCCATTTGGTGAAATAGTCTGTGGCAGTAAGAATCCATTTGTGTTGGCCAGAAGAGGAAGGGTGTATTTCTCCAATGAAGTCCAAACCCCATTGTTGAAAAGGATTTTCAGTGGAAATTGGTCTCAAGGGTAGGGGTAACAGTTTCCTTTTGCCTTAAAAAATTTGGCATTTGTGGCAAGTGGTAACAAACTTCTTTATATTAGCAAACAAGGTTGGCCAGTAAAATCCAGCTCTTAGGATTTTGTCTGTAGTTGATTTCCAGTAGAGGTGTCCACCGCAGTCCCCTGCATGAAATTCTTTGAGAACTTTGTCAGCTTCTTCTTTTATTAAACAATTCAATAGAATACATTCATGATTTTTCCAAAAAAGAGCACCATCTAAAATACAGAATTTTGAAGCTTTCATCTTTAAAAACCTTTTCTTTGTTCTGGATAACCCTGTAGGAGCCTACAGGTTTAATAATACATGAATTATATCAACATACCAAGGTGATTCTAAGAAGGCCTGGCTGATTTGTGGAGTCGCCATCTCCTGTTCATTATCCAGTTCATTAATGTCTAGGGCTTGAAAGTTTGTTTCAGTCATGAGTTTGGCCAATCCCTGTCCTTTTATCAGCTTTGTAGGTTTTATTTCAATGTCATACTCCAATATTTTAGCTATCCATTTACCTCGTTTGCCTTCAATTCCATCCTGAGTCAGGATGTCTTTAACAACAACATTTGGCACATAAGCTACTACGTGGGAGTACAGTATATAGACTTTGAAGTCTTGAATAGCTTTGACAAGTGCATAAGCCTGTTTTTCCATGATTTTGTAATTCAAAGGCGCATCTCTAAGTGCTTTACTAAAAAAGGCTATGGGTTTTTCACATCCTTGATCATCTTTCTGCAGTAAAACAACTGCTATGGTGTGTTCTGATGCAAATGAGAAAATTATGAAGTCTCTGTCAAACTTTGGACTTGTAAGGACTGGTGTTCTAGTCAAAGCCATTTTAATTTCTTCGAATGCTTGTTTGGTTTCTTCGGCCCATTTAACCTTTGAATCCTTTCTCAACATGTTGTTCATCAATCTGATTAATTTAGCCAAATTAGATATAAATCTTCTCAAAAAGTTAATCTTCCCTAGGAAAGCTTGAAGTTCTTTGATATTTCTGGGGTGGGGTATTTGCAAAATAGCTTCTATTCTGGTAGGATCAATTCTGAGGCCATCTTTGGAGATGATATGGCCTAACAGTTTACCTTCTTCTAGACCAAACAAAGATTTTTTAGGATTTAATGATATACCATATTCTCTGCATTTTAGGAACACTTGTCTCAAATGATCTAAATGTTGCTTATTTGACCTAGAAAACACAGTGAGGTCATCTAGATATATAACCAGAAAATCATGAATCTCTTTTGCAAAAGCTATGTCCATTGCTCGTTGAAAGGTTGCCCCTGCATTCTTAAGTCCAAATGGAATTTTGACATATTTGAATGTACCCCATGGTGTTGTAAACGTAGTTTTTTCTTGGTCATCAGGATGAACTAGAATCTGATTAAAACTTGAGAACCCATCCAACAGTGAAATCCTAGAAGCACCTACTGCCCTTTGTAAAATATGATCCATTTTGGGTAAAGGGTAGTTGTCCTTCAAAGAAACCTTGTTTAAATTTCTTAAGTCAACACATAATCTGTTTTCTCTTGTTTTCTTCCTGGTAGGCACTAAATTAGATACCCATTCTGAAAATCTGATTGGGGCAATTATCCTTGCATCATGCATTCGTCTGATTTCTTTTTCTATTAAAGGAAGCAGTGCAGGGTTGATTCTTCTGAGTTTCTATTTGAATGGTTTTTTATTTTCCTTGAGGGGTATTTTATGTTGAATTACAGAGGTGTCATAAGATTTCAGGTCTTCATAGCTCCAGGCAAAAACATCCTGGAATTCTTTGACGAGTTCAACATATTTAAGCTTTTGATCAGGGGGCATAGATTTGGACAATTTTATCATTTTTGGATTCTCTTCAGTTCCTATGTTGTAATCTTCAATGTCTACTTTTGGAGGTTCCATATGAGGTTTCTTTGGAATATCATTGAAATCAAAGAGATCTTCCAAAGGAGTCAATCCTTTGGGCAAATGATTGTCTTTCAAATTGATAATTTCAGATTCTCCTTCAATAATCTCATCAACATCTGTTTCTTTAAGATCCTGTATTTTCTCTCTAGTAAATCTTGTTGGATGAAGCATTTGAGTTGCGTTTTGTGCTGAAGTGTCGATTTCTATCTGTTTTGTTGGATCAGATTCACTAATTGTATCTCCATCTATGCTAGTGCTAGAAAATTCTTCTTCTAGGGTCAAAAATTTGTTAAACTGAGTATCACTGTCAAACACCTGCCAGTTCTTCACATTATCAAGTATGGCTGGCCTGTGCCTAATTTCAGCTGTGAATTGATGATTTGGTTCAAATGGTAATTTACAGGTGCTGGCAAACATTGCTAGGCTGTGAGCTTGCAAGTTATGTTTTCTCGGGATTTTGGCAAGCGAGTTTCCAAAAATGTGTTGAGGATCTCTATAGCTATTCCTCTGTACTCTCTCAAACTGGGATCATTTGTCAAGAACTTCCCTTTTATCTGTTGAATGATTAAATCAGAATCTCCTAGGAATGACACTCTAATTGCTCCCAATTTCTTGACCAGTTTAAGACCTAGCAACAGAGCTTCATATTCAGCCATATTATTAGTGCACCTAAAGTTTAATCTATAGGCATGGCCTTCAACATGGTTGTTTTCAAGATTTTGCACCCAGACTCCTGCTCCAGCTCCTAATTTGTTCACAGAACCATCAAATTCTATTTACCAAAGGATTTCATGTTCATACTTAGTATCTGGAGTTTCAGGGATCTGTTTAACAGGGAAATCTGGTTTTTGAGTTTCTTCTGATTTCTCTGCTGTTTCATGATTTTCAGAAATTTCTTGGATTCGGACATTAGACTTTTCATGTGTTGTTTTTTCTATTTTTTATGTTAAACCTTTCATTGCATGTGGGGGATCAATTTCATCATTGTAAAGGATAAAAGAATCCATATCTGAATGTACTAAGTAGATAGGGAAATTTTGAGGTTTCTCTTGACTACTTACTACATATTTCATTAAGGTTTCTCTGTATAGTCTCTTTGGTTGACCAAACACTGAAATAGTAGCATACGACATGTCCAAATGTAGAGATCCTTGAAGCTTTGCACCCCAAGATCTAGACAATAACATACCATACTTTGGTGGAATATCAGCTACTACTATATCCATTAAGATGGTTTTGGCAGGATATTGGACAAGTGACACACATAAATCTTTGATTAAACCCAAACATTTGACCTGACTTGAATCAAAAGAGAAGAGGTCTTTATATGGTCTGGCGATGTCAAGGTCAAGCTTTTCCATTACAGATTTAGGCATTAAGTTGTGAGAAGCACCAGAATCAAACATGGCATTATGAATTATTTTATCATGTATGTTTAAATCCACATAAAAAGGAGGAACTTCTCCCTTTGCTGTTTTTCCATTTACTTCAGGGCCAAATATCAATTCAGGTTGGTCATCAAAAACGTTTACTGAATCTTCGTTCACAGAAATTTTCAGTGATCTGCTTATTTGACTTCTGTAGACATCATGTTTAGCTAATTCTGATAAGGAAACAACTATATTTAGTTTGCCTACTTCTGTCTCAAGATTGAAAGGTTTCTCAGTCTGAGTTCTTGTATTTCGGACAGCTGAATTTTCTGCGTTTTTCTCGTCTTCAGGAGTGGGATTACGGGCTGAATTTTTTTCCAAATCAAGTTCTAGAGGCTCTCCTACTTTTCCTTTAGTAGGAATGGCAGTGGAAGGTTGTCTGTTAGGTGGCTGTTTATCTGATATATCTTCAACAATTGGATTATTTGGGTTAGGATTTGTTTTAGAAAGAATATGTACAGGGGGGTTATTGATCTTACCTTTGTTAGGCTGTTTGGTATCTTTCTGTTTTCTAATTTCAGGGACATCTATCCTTCTGCTCCTCAGATTGTATTGTTTGTGGACTTCATAAATGGCTGTATCATATCCCTCCCTAAAGTCAAATGATTCACCTGACTGAGTTTGGAATTGTTTCACAATGTGGGCTTCTTGATTCTCTTGGGCTAAGAAAACTTGTCGTTCATTGTTGAGTCCCATTAAATTAATTTGAGTGTCTTCTGTTGGTTCATCAAATGTTGAGGTTTCAGCATAATTTTCTTGAAATGGGGGCCTAATATTTTGGTCAGGCCCTGTCTTTCCAGTGTTAGGATTTTGGCTCTTCCTGAAATTTGGATTTCTCCCAGTGTTGCTTGGTTGACCATGCCAAGGGGATTTTCTCTCGATTGTTTCTACTCTATCTCCCAGTCTGCCCATTCCTTTAATAATGGCATCTAATTTCTGTTCAAAGGCAGAAGTTTCTTCTTTGAAATGTATCCTTCTTTCAGCTTTGGCTCTAGATCATTTAGATATCAGGTTGGCCTCAACACTGACAGCTATACTCTGCATCTCTTCTAAGTTTCTAGGATCTCTTTCCATAAGTTGGTATGCCATATCAGAATCAAATGCATCAGGGAATTTGATCAAGGCCAAATCTGGAGGAGGCCTGAGATTCTGAGGAATAGCATTGTAGACATTATTGAATCTGGCACAGTAATCTTGGATAGTTTCTTGTGTGCCTCTTCTTAGGTTTTCATACTCTGATAATATGTGGAGAGGATCTTTCTTCCTTTCCCATCTGTTCAAGCAGGTTTGATAAAGAGCTTGTGGGTCATTGATACTTTTTGCAGGGAGGGCTCTAAACCAAGTTCTAACATCTCTAGTTAAAATTTGAACAAATACTTTCATTCTAACATCATCATCATCAATCTCATAACTCTCAAAATAGTCGGTCATTTTCTTGGTATGTTGTTGAGCTGTGTAAGTGCCAGTACTGTCAAAAGAAGGGATTTTGCTTTGATAGTCTTGGGGCATAGCCCCTGGATTGGCAGGTAAGTTTAGGGGAGTATAACGGTTTTCCATGGTTGCAAAAATAGCTGTGACAACTAGAAGAGTAGGGATAACAATGGAAACGTGAGTTGTAGATGGGGGAGTGGAAAGGGTAGTTGGAGGTGCTGATGGTAAACTTGGAGAAGTTGTAGTAATCACAGAAAGGTTTGGTGTTTTTCTAGAGGTAAGCTCATATTGAATGGAGTTCGGCAAATGTTTGTCAGGGTGTGAACTAGCAGAATTTTCTTGGCTCTCTTGGCTTCTAAGAATCCTAGGAATCAGATTAGGATTTTCAAACACAGGTAGGGGATTAGGATCAAGATTTGATCTAGTGTAATGAATCTTTTCTGAAGCCAGTTTCTAGGTATGTTTTTGGTTTTTTCTTGGAATAGTTTTGACAATACAACTTAAACAGTCTCTTCTAGGAGGTTTTGGATGTGGGAATTTTTGAACTATCCTAAAAGATTTTTGAAAAGAGGAACTAATCAAGTATTTGAAACAAACTGTTCAACACATAAACTAGACCAGAGATAGACTGAAGCAGCATTTATTTACTTCTGCAATTGCAAAGCAAGAGCATTTCAAAGGCTACCTGGCTAACTTCAGGCTCCGTCTGTAGCTTGTGAAATAAACAATAGTAACAAACAATTATTCAGGTCCCCAGTGGAGTCGCCAATGATGTTATCACTCAGGTTGTTCCCAAAAGTTGTAAGAAAGGGAATACGGCCGAGGTAACCACAGAACAATATTTTAGATACAGAATCTAGCCAATCTGTATCCAGAGAGGGCTCTATCAAGGGTTTTGTTTTGAGTTTGGGTGGTGAGATTCCATAGAACAGAGAGGTAAAACATAATAGTTTAGTCCATTGGGCATGATGGAGTCAAAGAAGATGGTTTTCTGGATTCGGTTTCTTAACAGAGGATGGCATTACAGGGCAAGGTAGTCAAATAGGGAACAAATGAAGGCTGGCAATCAGATGGAATGGACTCAAACGGGTGAAGGTAAGTTAAAAATCCTTCAACATATTGAAAGAGGGAAAATGGATGATTACCGATAAGGAGCAGTTAAGAATTCCTTAGCAAATAATCAACATGAGAGAATCAGGAAACATGAGCAATTAAGAATTCATTGTTTATGCTAATTCTGAAGAAAACACAGAGAATAATAAAGACTGAAAACAGAGTGCAGTTAAGCAAATTCTGAATTAACCTTTTTCTTTATCATTCAGATTATGAAACACAGATGATATAATAAACAAGAAAACTGTAAAACACAAGATATAGAGGGTACTTATTGATCCAGAGGTTGATTCAAGAATTCTGTGACAAGTCCTCTGCTTCAATTCTTCATCCAGTAGGTCAAACAACAGTTGATTCTAATAGCTTTTTATTCCAAAGTATCTGAGTTATAGCAAAGTCTAGGAAATCTACACACAACCAACCTCTTCAAAACTCTAATGAAGGGGGTATTTATACAACAAAATATGTACAACAAATATCTCATAAAAGCTGTGAGATAATATCTAGATCTTAACCTAAATTAGTTTACAAGTAACATAGAAGTGGCTCGAGAAAGATAACTGATGTAGGTAGGCCTTTAGGGTTCGGCTTGCAACTGTCCTGTAGTAACTCTGCGCCGACTGCTTGCCTTAAATGTGCTCTTAATTTCTGATCTGCTTCTCTTTGTTGGCTCCGATATTCTTTAATTCTGACTTGACTTGCCTTTAATTATGCACTGATACTCTTTAATGCTTGATCTGATACTATTTAATGTGTTTTGACTTCTACTCACCGCTGTCCGATATTTAGCACAAAATTTCCCTTTTTTCGAGGGTAACAGTGCGGCTATGGATATCTCCGTGGCTGGTATGTCGAGTTCTGTGGAGATTTGCTAAGAAACCACGATAAATGATGCATTGATAGCCGATTTGTTTGGAGATAGCTGGAAAGGGTACCTGTGTTTTCAGAAGAACACTGCACGCTGTATTTTGAATGGCTGTGAGCTCGTTGGTGTAGCCCTTTCTGGTCGGAGGCAGTCTGAACCTGGAACATTTGATTCTAGTTGCTTTTACGCTTGGAGCGCAATATACAGAAAAACATAGGAAAAATGATATTTTTACCCTTTTATTGACAAAATGAAGTTTTGGCGGCAATTTTCGATTTGAAGGACGGATGACATAAGCATGACATCAGCGGGAGTACGGGATAGACGACCTGGCGGAGGTCGTGGTAGGTGACATGGTGGTGATGTTAGTAGAAGGTGATGTGGTAGGATGATGTTAGCGGATGATGTTAGCAAGGGGACGGTGGATGGTGGTAAGCAGTTTCGCCCGCAACGCTTTTGGGGTTGGGCGGTTTCGGGCCGAGGGCTAGCGAACATGGCGGGAGTGCGACATGTGGACTTGTATGGGTGACAAAACCACCAGTTCCCCGCGATTTAAACATCGACGATGGAGGGGGTCGCGAAATGATTTTGAACCGTTGGATGGATGAGGGTTGATTGGACGGTGGGCGCTCAGCGGTGATGGCGGAGAGTTAATGGTGTGGGACTGATATAATCAACGTTAATAAATCATATCGGGCGCATTTTTATTGGTTGGTGGGGTGGACTTAGTTATTAATCAACTAGAGGTTAATTAATCCTTTGAGTGTGGCGGGTTTAGGTTATTTAATAAATTCCAAATGAATCTATTAATCCCTGATTTAAACAGTGAATATGGTTATAGTTAACCGGGGCGGGAATAATAATGATACCGAGATTTTTAATGTATTTTTACATAGTACGGAGAAGGGAAATGTTTACATGGGAGTTATATAATAAAGGTTGATTGTTAATATGAAAAGATGTAAAATGAAAGCGCCAATTTAAAAAACAATTTGTCTTTTGCAGTTTAACTTAGGCTTTAAAGGGGAAAAAGGTTTTATGAATGAGAAATATGGCTATTTCCCTAAGTAGAATAGGGATTCACTTAGGCAATCATTTTGAAATGGAATGAGTGGCTTCTTAGGGATATTAAGCAGATCTTAATACCTTTGGCGAAGTTAGTGAATGATTTGGGGAAAAAACCTGAAGGGAAGTAGTTATGAATCTGCCTCACTTGAGCTGCATCAAAAATATTTGCCTTGCACTTGTGACAGCAATGAAAGTTAACACATTGAAAGATATGATTCATCACAAGTATCATTCAGCAACATCATCTGCCTACCCAACCTACTTTGCTTAGCATTTTTTCTTCTTTCTTGGGTGCACTTAGACTGGCAAACCCTCATCAACTTTTTTTTCTTTTCATGGTAAGCCTACCTAAGTCTGCACTTATTACTTCGAAGGGCTCAGTTTAAACTGTTGAGCTCCTTTGCTTTTCTACCTATCTACTTATCTGCCAAGATTAAATAGTTTGGACAGATTTTATTCTCTATCTCTAAAACATGAAATTCAAACATGAACTAGCCAAGATTGAGCTGTTTGGCCATTCGTCAATTGTGGCATGAGTTAACAAGCTGCACACAATGCTTTATTTACAGAAAATGAAATAGTAGTGGCATTTGGACTTGCACACTTTCCTGGTCTTTCTTTATTTGGGGTTCATTTCTTCTCATTTTTTTCTTTTTACCATTTTATTCTTTTTACCCTTTGATTTTTCTTTTAGGGTATACCCTCTTGACATTTTTTATTTTTTTGATTTTTTTGATAATATGGAAACCTTTACAGCAAGGAAAGGAATGAACATATTACAGAGCTCAACCAGTCAATCATGAAATATGACACCTATTGCTATAGGAGTACAACAACTGTATCATTTCATTGCAACAAATTGTGCTGGCATTTTAAATACATAAATGATAGAGAAATAATAATATAAAATAATACATTTCGCAAATGTAAGTTGACTTAATCAAAATATTATAATTGTCATCTTCTAATTAAAAAAAAAAACTCTTGTAATTACTAAGATGACATTTTTGTATTTGAGAATGATCTGGATTGGATCGTTATATTGTTTGTCATCCATATCAATGCTTTCAGAGTGGAAAAAGTGGAGGAATCATCTCACGAGACGCTTTTACTGGTGGGACCTAGTCTGGCGAAACAAGGTCTGAAACCTTCCAAGAGCGTTTTGAGGCATCAAATGATTTTTTTTGTGGGAAAAGTTTTTTTTTGCTTTAGTGTGGAACCTTTTCATTCAATTCTAATCACAAAGACCTTTCCAAGAGTGCAAGAATCACTCCAATCGGAGTCTGTAAGCGAAAGTTATGCCACTCAAATGTTGACCTTCCTGTTTTCTCTATCATAATTTGAGAGAATTTCATCTCCACCCCCATTATTCATGGAAAAGGGTCTAGCCACATTATTATGATGTAGAGGACTCTAGAAATCTATATTGTAACTTTGGTTAAGAGTTGAGGTAGTCAAACTGTTGGCTTGAGGGGGCTTGACCTAGGTTCAATGTTAATTAGCCAAACAAATCCCTACACTACTGGCCTTTTCGGCATCCGTCCGTGGAGCGCAGATCGAAGTCTCACTCGAAGCAGTATGGGGGGATGTTGGAACCAAGTTTCTGCACCCTGAGATGGTTGTGATGTCATTTTATTCCTTCTATTCCTACCTTCGTGCATGTCACTTAGTTCTAGGGCCATGTCTTTCTAATCCCTTATTCCTCTCTTCGATACCTCTGTGAAAGGGTACAACTAGCCTTCACGCATCTCTATCCTTCGATTTAGATACTTTTGCGTTGCTAAGGCAACGTATTGCACATATTGTCAAGTTATCTTAAGAATCCTACTTATCTTATCAGGTAAACACAATTAGCACCGTGTAAACATACATTATTATTTGTGTTCAGTTATCCAACATAATTATACACATTCGCGCATCCCATAAGCATTATAAAGGAAATTCATACATAATATGACAAGATGCATTAATCGGAACAAAGACACATAAATTGCAAAATACTTCTCTTTATTGATATCTTCAAGTGATTACAAACTCTATCTACCCTATGCACATAGCTGCAGGGGTCCGCGCACTCAGCTGCGGACTTCCACCCTAAGCCTCTATGCACTCAGCTACAGAGCCTCTACCTATGCTACGACCCAAAACTTAGACTTCTTACTTCAGAGCTATGACTGTCTTAGACTTCTTCATCCACGATTGACTCCTAAACTAATTAGAGCTTAGCTCTTTTTATACAATTGGGTAGATCTTTTACAACTGACTTTACTTTACAAACTAAAGGCAGACAACCCTTTATGATTATGACACCTTCGCGCTCCGCGACCACAAAATGTGGAGTCTTTACAAGTTTATTACAAAATTTGACCAAAACATGGGCTTTTAGCCCCAAAACTGTCCTTGGGGGAATCCCATTCCCAACAGGCCCCCAACACAAACATCGTGACTCGCCCTCGAGTCACTCGGAAAACAAATAGATCTTTGCACGAAGCCCTTCCAACTCGTTCTTATGACCACAACCTTGGTTGTGCACTGAGCTGCGCCTTATTCTCATCTTCTACCATCTACTCGGTCACTGCTCCTGTGCTATCATCCTGAAGCTTTTGTTGCATCGCTTGCAGAGTCACAAGCTTGCCTTCAATAGATCCTGTCACTATGTAAGCCTCATCCAACTAGGGCTTCAATCTTGCCTTCAAGACTACTTCCTTGTGTAGTGTTGCGTCCACCTGTTCCTTCAAGTGCTTGGCCTCCTGCAGCTTGGCTAGTCTTTGTGTCAGCGTGACGGTTCGCACTGTGCCCTTAACCTCATCAAAGCACTGTTGTAGCTCGTGCACTTCTGTCTCTAGCCGCTATACATTGGGGTCCTCCTGCAAGCTAGTCAAGACCTCAAATGACTGCTCAAACAATTGCATGTAGTCTGCTACTGCACTATCCATTGCTGCTACTACTTCTGTGGTAGCGGTCACCTGCTACTCCTTCACTTCTAGCAGAGTTGAAGGTTGGGCCTTCAACTGTAACTCTGTAATTTGTAGGTTCAACTCCAACTGAACCCGTGCCATCTCAGTACGAGTGTCGCACACCCCTATGGCCAGCTTACGGATGCGCACCTCGACTGGCGCCTCCTCTGGAATGGCCAACTCTGGGACCATTCGGCATGCTTCCTCGACGACCTCCATAATGCGCGTGCTTTGATTGGTTGCCTCGGCCTCAGAAGCAATGGAAACATTTCTCTATAGTGCCATCTGCTCGTTTTTGATTCGATGTTCACTAATCACTTGAAGGGTATGGTGCTCACGAGCCCTCAGTTATGCAATTACTCCATCCTGCAAGAGGTGGAGTGCTTCACGCGGGAGCACTGCCAAGTTCAACCCTACTCCTTTTAGGGCACTGACAGTGGGCTTGTCAACCTCATTCTTTGTGGTCAGTGCTCCATCAGGCAACACTATTGCATTAGAGGCCTTCATGCGTAGCATATCAGCAGCCTCTGAAGTGCCGATAGCCAGGCTGGTAGACACCGTGCCAGCCTGCGACGTGTGGGTCTGTAGCTCCTGCAACCTTGTCTGAATAGCCCCCAAGATGATCTGTTGTTGCTGCTCAAATTGTTGCAGGGCCTTCGTGGTGACATCCCTCACTGTGTCACTGATTTCATGCAAGTCGCTCTCTGTTTTGATCGCCCTTTGATTTCTTCTTAGACCCTCCTTTCTCCAGCTCCCTTCGGTGCTTGATGCAGGCGGACGTCTCTTGAGGGTCTGCATCATGCTGTTTTGTCTCCTCCTTTGTCACAGGTGAAGGCGACCTCGCGCCTTTGTCAAAGCCTCGCTCTGTTCCACATGTTTGATTCCCTATCTCCTGTGCGGCCTCACGCTCTGCCTGGTCCTTGTCAGCAGCCCCTTTTTTCCTCTTTTCGGCCAGCTTTGCCATCTTAAGCTTGGCCTCCTCCTCCTCCTTCTTCTGCGTGGCAGACTTGCTCCTACCCACCACCAAGTCTGTGGTAGTGCGCCACTCTGCCGGCCATTGATCAAGCACCGCATCAATGGTGTCATCCGTTTCCAGATAAGGCAAGTCGTACCATTTCTGCGCAGGGTCCTTCCGCACCCTGATGGATACTCGATGGAAGTCTGCTTTAAATTCGGCGTAGCCCTGTAGGTTGGCGTACACCGTAGGTGACAATCGCGGTTTGTGGTTGATGGCCATCCGAATGTTCATCTCCATCAAGATCCAAAATATCTTGTTGTCCCTGACTCGTTGTGCCTCGTTGGTCACCCACAGTGAAGCGTACTTCGCTACTTCAGGGAGGTCTGGCGTGACCGAAGGGAACAGGATGTCCTTTGGTAGCTCCCATGCTACCGGCACAATTGACAGCAAGATCCACGTGTAGTGGAATGTCTTGTTGAGCTCGTGTGCTTCGCGGAAGTTCACCAGGAACTCTCCACGAAGTTAGTCTGACCATTTGAACTGGACTCCTTTAGCGCACTGTGCTACTAGCGTGACGAGAGGTGTTGGTACCTCAGCGCCGTGACACTTCCTCATCACTTTCCTTGCGAGGATCTACGTGGCTACCTTCACAGTAGGGTCATAGATGCTGGATATAGCGTATCCATGCAGCTTCTTCACCAGTTTAAATTTTTCCTTCATTGACTCCATGAGAGCCTGTTCGCCACCCTTTTCTGCCAATATCATGGCCAGATTCTCTCCTGTATATGGAAATCACGTTATCTGGTGAATCAACCTATCCGTGATGGGTATCGACTCCTCTAGCCACAGACACCCATCATGCACCAAGCACAGTAGCTGCTTCACGACCAAAACTGTCACCGAGGTGCGATTGTAGTGCAACACCTAGAGCAGGTTGAGAAAACTTTCCTTTTCTACTCCCTTGAGCCACCTTCGCGGCTCCAATGTGGTCATTCCTGTATTCGTATCAATGATGTGGTGCATCAACTACTCAGTTTCTAGGTGTGGGAACTTCTCGTGGTCAGCCAAGTCCAATTCTTCAAGTTTTAGCAGTGACACTCATGCCAAGCGCGGTTTGTCGAAAACAATTTCGCTCGACAGTAGAGGGGTTTGCAGGGGAGTCTTGCTCTCATCGATGTCCTTTGACACCTTGGTCTTGGGCTTACACGGAGGGACGTACTCCGGAAACCGAGTAATAGGGTCCGCACCCTAGGTTTCAACCTCCTCTACTTCAACTCCCACATCCTCATCATCCATCGGGATGTCTTCATTGTCTTCCTCCTCTGGTTCCAAATTTATGGCCTTGCCTTTCTCTTGTGCAGTGGGTTTTGGTGGGTTTCTCCTTGGCAATGCGCGCACCGGTATGGCAGGCTGCTTTCCCTTTTTATCTTTCACGGTTTCTTTGGTTGGGGTCAGATTCGGTCTCGACATTCTAGGTGATTTAGGGACTTCAGCGAGCACCTCGACGACCTCTGGAGCAACTACTTCTGCCTCTATCTCAACTTCCGGCACTGATTCTTCTACTTCGGTATCTCTAACTTTTGTGGGTGCAGATATTATTTTATGCAAGAACTCTTGTGTTTCCTTCGGCAAGGTCTCAAATACTTTACTAGCTATCAGAAGCTCATAGTGCTCGTGATTCATGTGTGTTTGAGAGCTCAACAACTCAATTCTCAAAATCCCAAGTGTTTTTCGCTTGATAACCACTTGTAATTTATAGGGCATTTTGAATTCAAATCCGACCGTTCCCCCCAAATTCGATTCATTAATGCCAGATTGGTGGCATATTTTCAAGGATCTGAGCCATAAATTTCATCTTAAATGTCGACCGCCTGCTCCATTTGGCCACATTTCTACCATCAAATCATGAACAGTGACTTTAACGGTCACTTTCCGGCTGACCTGCGCGATTTCTCCCTAGGTAGCGCAACCCCCTTCACGCTGTCGCGAACCCTGTGACACTTCCTTGCTTCATACAATCCTCCAATCACGCAGCTCCCCCATCCGGGTAGTGTAGTTTATAGTCCCGCACCTCCTTTCAGCTGCCTGGAGTGCTAAGACTGTGCTACCTTCATCTAGTCACATGGTTGGACCACCAGTGTATGGATTCAAGCGACTACCATTCACCTTTCTTGGGAAGGGATCTCCATTCAACTTGACCAGTTGTACCGCTTCTCCATCGGCAATCTCTTTAATGACATAAGGCCCTAACCAGTGCATTCAAAATTTCCCTGGAAATTTATCAAACTTTCTGTCATATAACAAAACCAGGTCGTTTACCTTAAAGGTGCGCAACTTAATATGCTGATCATGCCATGCTTTTTCGCACTGGTTTTGGACCTGTTGGTGAAATCCAGCCAGAAATCTCTCTTCCTCAAGGTCATCCAGTTGTGCGGGCCTTTCCTCTAGGGCTCTGCGATCCATCATACCTGTGAGCGCCGCTATGCGCAAACTAGGCACAATATATTCCATAGGCATTATCGCTTCAACACCATAGACAAGCCTAAAGGTAGTTTGTCTAGTCAACTTCTTGCACGTCATTTGATAAGCCGATAGTACTGTAGGTATGCGTAGGTCCCAATCAGTTCGCTGTGCATTGCGAACCTTGTTCATCACATTCTCTAGCACTTTATTGAATGCTCCACCATCCTGTTAGCCTGCGGGTGATAAGGTGTGCTCTTCTGGTGACATACCTGAAATTCCTCCATTAGCACGCTAATTGTCTCATTCAAAAAGTGCATACCTAGATCACTCATCAAAATCTTTGGACAACCAAATTGCGTCAGTACATGCTCAAAGAGTAACTTTGCAGCAGTCGCGCCTGTGCAATCCTTCACACACTGTGCTTCTACCCATTGAGTTAAATACTTTGTCGCGGTGATAATGTACCTTGCTCTTGTCTTTCCTTGGGGCTGAATAGGTCTCACAAAATCTATCACCATTTTTTCAAAGGGTTGCAACGTCATCTGCGGATTCAAAGGCATATCATGCCTCCGCGATGACCTGCCATTTTTCTAACACACATCACACGCCTTGCAGTACACTTTTGAATCCTGATGGAGGGTTGGCCACCACAAACTTGCACGTAGAATCTTCCGCACAGTCTCTCTCCCTGCATAATGTCTTCCTGTGGCACCCCCATGAGCGTCTGCAAGGATTCTTCTTCTTTCAAACTCAGGTACATATTGTCGCAATATCTCAACATACCTCATTTTGTATAGATTCCTAGCAATGACAGAGAAATCTACTGCGTGCACCACTAATTCCTTCTTCTGCTGGACGGTGTATCCCTATGGTGTAGTCCCTGTCATTAGGAAGTGTATTATATCCTCAAAATGACCATCCGTGATGCACATTACAAATAGCCCTGTCTCAAGCAATCCTTCTTCCAAATTAGTGGGCTCTTCTCTTGTTTCGATGCACGACAGATGGTCTAGTCCCGCGTTCAGTCATCCAGGCTTCACAATAACTTCAAAATCATATTCGTGGAACAGTAACAACCATTTGCAGATTCTCCCCCCCAACACAGGCTTATTTACCAGGTAGTTCAACACGGATTGATCTGTATACATCTTAAAATGGTCTCCTAGAAAGTAGTGCCTAAACTTTTGGAGTGCATATACCATAGCTAACCCTTCATTCTCGGTGGTGGAATAGTTATTTTTTGCCTTCGATAACCTTCTTCTTGCAAACGCGATAGGATGGTCCAAGTCTTCTCCACCATCCTATGTTAGTACTGCTCCCAGCACTATACATGACACATCGACATGTACATGGAACTCCTTCTTCCACTCCGGGAAGACTAAAATCGGCATGGTGACCATCTTTTCTTTCAACTAAGCTCTTCTTACAATCTTCGTTCCAGCAGAACGTGACATCCTTCTTCAACAATTTCTCCATAGGCGCGGTGATTTGGGCATAACCTTTGATAAACTTTCTGTATTATCTCGTATGTCCGGAGGTAGCATGCAGCTGTTTCACACTCCCTGGTGCTTCCAAGTTCAGTATCACCGCGATCTATGTGGGATCTACCATCAGTCCTTGTCTGCAAACCACATGACCCAGCAGGGTTCTAAAAGGAACACAAAAAAAGCACTTCTTCAGATTGAGTGTGATCTGGTATCTTCGATAGGTATCCAACATCAGGCGCAAGCTTTCCACATGGCGTTTCACCAGCCTAAACACAGTCCAATCATCAAAGTATACTTCTAGGAACTTATGAATAAACTCTTTGAACGCAGTAATGACTACGCGTGAGAAAATCGCAGGCGCATTTTCCAACTCGAACTGCATTACAATGTACTGGAAACAACCCCACTCAGTCGCAAAGGTTGTCTTGCTCCTATCTTCCAGCGCGATTTTGATCTGGTGGTACCTAGAGAACCCATCAGTGAAGGAATATGCTTCCTGGCCACCTACATTGTCCAACACTTTATCAGTGGCTGGAGTCAAGAAAGGATCATGTATGCAAGCGTCATTCAGCTTTTTGAGATCCACACATATCCTTATTTCATCCTTCTGCTTCTTCTCTTGTACCACCATTGGGCTTACCCAGTCAGATTCTTCCACAGGCTCAATGATGCTTGCCATGAGGATCTTGTCTAGCTTTAAGCGAACCTTTTCCTTATACTTCATATTGACATAGTAAGGCCTTTGCTTAACTGGCTTCACGTCAGGCTTCAACATGATCTTCATAACACCTAAATCCCTGATTATCCATTTTAGATCCGTAAACTTGGTAGGGAATAAATCCTGGTATTCGCGAAGCAATTCAACGGCCTTATCCACTGTCACATCGTCCCAGTAATCTCTAACCTTTGCGAATTTGTGTTATGCCTCTGTACCAATGTTCACTTGCTTCATTTTCAGTGGTGCAGTTATATCAGGATTCTCAACCTGCGGTCCTTCGACCTCGCGGTGGCCTTATGTTTTAGGGATGTTAATTTTTCACGGATCCTTATCCTCTTCTTCAGTAGTTACGTTATAACATTCTAGCACGTGACTCAACTGAGTAGCCCACTCAGGCTGAATCAGGTCTAAAGGATCCTGCGATATCCTAAAGATTATTTCTTTCACCTCTTGTAGTGCTTCATCAATACAGTCAAACCCATCTTAAAAACTGAATGTCATTATGAATCCTTCGCGAGAATACCCCATTCACCTGTACCATGGCGGAGCTCTGTTTCTACATACCAGTTCATCAGGACTACATCCAGGGCGCGAAAGAACAAGTGCACCGATTTAGGATGGGGCTTCTCTCTATAAGCCTGAGCCCATTTGGCCAAGTGTGCGCGTGAATCATCCTGCCCATCATACTTGTCTGTCATTCACTTCTTCAACTTCCCAAAGCAAGTTCTCATCATTCTCCTACATTCACACCAATCATCAAAGCTTCCCTTGTGCGTACCCCACCACCTTGCGAGCGTAGCGTGCAGTGCCTAGTCCAACTCCTGGAAGTGCAACTTTTATGGTACCTCCCTCTCAAATGCATCCAGAAAATATCTACATCATTTAAGCCATCATAAGTAGGCAGATTTCTTATCTCTGACAACACACAGTGCAGTGACCAGGTCATCATATTACAGCTCAGCGTAGTTACCTCATGTAACCGATTTTGCCAGTGCTCTAGTTATTCATCAGAGTCTGAGGTGGATGAGCTCTTGCGATCCCATGTAATTCGTCCATCCACTGTTGGATTCACCCAATCTTGGTCTCGCACTGTTATCTTATAGATACAATCCAGATCGTCGTCACTCTCGTAATCGTGGACTGGTTCAGTGTAATGTGATCCTTCGACAGGATCTAGGGGTACTATTACGCGGAGCGATTTCTTCTTAAATATCATCTTTCACTTCTTTAGGTTGATTACCCCGTTCATATCAATAGCCCAATCAATTCAAAGGAGCACAGGGTAGGGGTTGTTATCATCCACAATTTCTATTACTTAAAAGTTAGCCAGCGTGCTCACACCCTCAATATCGACAGTCACCCCTTGCAGCCGCCCCATGGGGATGATCTTCTACTGATTCACCATCCTTAGCTGAATCGCATACCATTGTAGCGCGGGTCTCCCCATCCGCTCCCAAGTCTGTTTAGGTAGGACGTTCGTGTTTGACCCTAGGTCCAAGATAACCTGATCCATCTCATACTCTCCTCTGCACGGTCAGTCTCATCTCTCGTCTCGTCCTTGTTTTATGCTTACCAATCTTTTGTACTACGCATGGCTCACCCAGAGTGTTTCTGGCGCATCTATTTATAAGCTCTTGTAACCCCTTCACAACCTTACTATCACGCAGTAAATTCATGCAGGTTTCCAGGAAAGTTGTAAGCATAGCAGGTTCCATCTCCTGATCAGACTTATCCTTGCTTCCTGAGGTGGAGGCCTCAGCAAAGCTCTTCTTAGCTTCCATGAATGGTTCACGTGCGCACTCCAAATCGAGCTCAACCTCCTTCTCTGGAGCTTTGCGAACCCATGTACTGTCTTCGAGTTGTTTCCCCTTGTCATCTCCTGTTGTCATTCCACTTCTTAGCACTATATTTACGTTCGGATCCTCTTCGCGCGGCTCAGACCTCATCATTTGTAGGTTCTGAATTGGCTAAGGGGGTAGCGCCCCCTTGTCACATATTCTTGCTATTAGTGTAGGGAAGTCTTCCGTTTCATGATCAAATAGAGTGCAATACTTGCATGATGGACATATTGGGTTAGTACGATCGCGGACATAATGTCCCGGTCCTCCACAATTGTAGCAGATCAACTATCCCTGACCTTTGCCAGGTCCTCCTATGCCTTGGCCTCGTCCATGCCCTTGAAAACCTGTCCACGCCATCCCCGTGCTCTGGTCAGGGGGCCGCGTTTCTGCCTAAACCCTATAAGCGGGAGTTCCATCCATCATCAATTCATAACTCCTACAATTACGCTCATCATGCCCTACCGACCTACAAAAGTTTTAAAACAGTTGTTGCAATGTCTGTACAAACTTCTGCAGCAAATGACAGTTATCCGTGGCATGTTTTCCTGCTACCTGACATATAGCGCACCATAATGCAGGTCCCGTGCTTGGTCCTGCTTAAGCTTCTGGCCTCAAAAGCATCGGTCCTCATCCTGCAATATAGTTCACAAAGACCGAGCAGTGGTCTTTGTCATGGCCCTGACCCTTGCATTTTAGACACCATACCTCTTCGCGCACCTTTGGTCGAACTATTCTGTCCTGCTTCAAACTTTGCATCTCAAGGCAAATATTTTTCAACTGCGCATGGATCTGTTGAACCCCTAGATTTGGATCTTGCATTGGTGTTTCATGCAGCCTCATTGCGATCTCCAAGACCTCTGCCTGAGTCATTATCTTCTGTTGTGACAGCGCAACCCTTAGGTGTGGCAGGAGCGAAGCCACAAACCACTCGTGATGCTGTCCGTCTGTTAGGTTCATGTTAGCTTCGTGGATTGTACACTTCAACCTCTGATCGAGTTCCCAAGGTGTCTCACCTGGTTGCATCGTGATTTCTTTGAACCCCACAATAGACTGTGCTTCAAATTTAGGCATACTGAATTCTCTATTTAGTGTTGTCTAGATGTCTGCCACTCCAGCATTCAGGTTATCATTATAGTGCTTTGATGTACCAGGTTAGCGCGCGATCCTGTAGAGCACTAACCAATGTCACCTTCTTCATGTTATCATCTGTAATGCCCTGAGCTTCCCATACAGCTTTTACAACGAACCAGAATTGGTCCAGGTCCTCATTCCCCAAGCCTTTGAACAAAGGCAGCTTCACTGAATTTTCCATACCGAACTACAATGGAGGTGGAGGTGGTACGGGTGAAGTCACAGGTGATGGTGGTGAAGTTGGAGGTGGTGTGGGTGGAGGTGGCAGTCGCAGGAATCCTTGTCTTATTAATTGAATAACACTTCGCGGAGAAACCTGCACTATTCCCTCTTCGTCACCTCGCGGAGGTGAAATCAACAGACTATATTCAGGACCCTTTTTTCCTTCGTTTCTGTAAGTTTTTCCGCTTCACATAGCTCCGAACATCAAGGTAGCTGCATAACCCATTTTTCGCACAATAGCATTTTAATCCAGGTATTCAAAGATTTCAAGTACTTACCTTGTAGTCCTTTGAAAAAGCGTCGCTCTGCCTCGCTGTAGTTGACTGAGGTGTCGACCGTGAATTCAGTCACAAATCCTCCTATGATGCGATCAAGCCAATGATCGACAGCGTGGGCGATCTTGTCCTCAGATGCTTCCAATTTTTGTACTAGCTCCGGGGTCCAAACAATAGGATCGTCAAGTTTCCACCTTCCTTGGCTGTCTGCTAGCTTCACGATCCACTCGTATAGCTCAACCGGAAAGGAGCAGAAAAAGATTTCATGTATTTCTATATATAGGTACCTATCCAGCCACTGTTCCTTTGTTAGTCGCGGACTTCTGTTCTCTTGCACCGCGAATTTGTGGATCTTCCTGTCCAACCAGTCTCCGATCTCTTTCTTAATTAGATTCTAGTGATACGACATCACAAATCTCTTATGCATATTCCGGTCCTGACAATGGAACCATTTAGCGTTAATTAGCCAAACAAATCCCTACAATATTGGCCCTTTTAGCATCAGTCCGTGGAGAACGGACCGAAGTCTCACCCAAAGCAGTATGGGGGGACGCTGGAACTAAGTTTTTGCACCCTGAGATGGTTATGATGTCGTTTTATTCTTTCTATTCTTGCCTTCGCGCAGGTCACTTAGTTCTAGGGATTTACCTTTCTAACCCCTTATTCTTCTCTTCAATACCTCCGCGAAAGGGTACAGTTGGCCCTCGCACAGCTGTATCCTTCGATTCAGATACTTTTGCGTTGCTAAGGCAACATATTGCACAGATTGTCAAGTTATCTTAAGAATCCTACTTATCTTATTAGGTAAACACAGTGAGCAATGCGTAAACATACCTTCTTCTTTGCATTCAGTTATCCAACATAATTATACACATTCGTGCATCCCATAAGCATTATAAAGGAAATTCATACATAATATGACAAGATGCATTAATCGGAACAAAGACACAGAAATTGTAGAATACTTCTCTTTATTGATATCTTTAAGTGATTACAGACTCTATCTACCCTGCGCACATAGTTGCAGGGGTCCACGCACTCAGCTGTGGACTTCCACCCTAGGCCTCTGCGCACTCAACTACAAAACCTCTACCTATGCTACGACCTGAAACTTAGACTTCTTACTTCAGAGCTATGACTCTCTTAGACTTCTCCATCCTCGACTGACTCCTAAACTACTTAGAGCTTAGCTCTTTTTATACAATCCCATGGTCTGCGGACCATGGGTAGATCTTTTACAGCTGACTTTACTTTACAAAACTAAGGGCAGACAACCCTTTATGACTTATGACACCTTCGCACTCCGCGACCACAAAATGCGGAGTCTTTACAAGTTTATTACAAAATTTGACCAAAACATGGGCTTTAGCCCCAAAACTGTCCTTGGGGGATCCCATTCCCAACACAAACCAAACCACTAGTAGGCTACTAGGCTGTGTTATAACCGGGAAGTAGGAGGAAAAGAGATTTCATTCTTTTGAGTGCATTTGTTCCATAGCTGAGCAAAAATAGCCAAGAGGGATAGGAGATAGTGCACACAGAGAGGCTTTGTGAATTGTAGCAGTCCACGGGCCACAAAAAATACTTCTTTGTACTCATAGCCATATTTCCTTATAGGGAAAGATAGCAGAGCGACCTCACCTTCCAGCTGGGCTTTTCTCCCGAAAGGGTTTCCCCAAAGCATATCTTGTGTTGAATGTGTGTGTGAGATTTTATTTTTGTCATTCTCTATTTTCTGCATAATTTTCATTCACATGCATGCACTATTAATAGTAAATCTATATATGCATAAATATAATAAAACTATAATAGTGTAGAATTTCATATTTCAAATATAATTTATGAATTCATAATTTCTCAATAAATATTTGCAGCAAGACCACATTTAAAATAAATCCGTCAACGTGTTTCGAACCCTCAATTGTGGTTCATCATTAGGACTAAGATGGAGATTTTGATCAACGCATTCAAATAAATACTGTAGAGAGAAAAGAAAAATTCAAACGGTTATTTAATAATAAAATAACTATATTTTATTAAAATTCTATAATGTCTAAAAACTTGTTAAATATTAAATAAAAAGTTTTTAATTAAGAAACAATTTTGAAAAGGAGAAATTATTGCAAGAAAAATGGAAAAGATCAAAAATACAAAATTAGGAACCAAGAGAAGTCAAACAAAGAATATCGTCATAAATGTATAAAAATAAATAAAGAACAAGGTCAAAATTTGAAAATACATTCAAAGAAATAAAGAGTTATAATAAGGGAAATTTAATCATAAAATCTATTTAAGGAGCAAAGAGGTTCAATAAGAATATATATAAAAGAGAAAGAGTAATGATAAAAAATTTAAATAAATAAAAATAAGAATAGAATAAATGATTTAAAAAAAAAAAAAGAATAAAAAGTTTTTAATTAAGAAATAATTGAAAAAATAAAAAATTGTAAAGAAAAAAAGGAATATATATATATATATATAATAATGATAAATGTGTCAACATAAAATAATCATAAAATCTATTTTAAGGAGCAAAGAGGTTCAATAAGAATATATATAAAAGAGAAAGAGTAATGATAAAAAATTTAAATAAATAAAAATAAGAATAGAATAAATGATTTAAAAAAAAAAAAAAAAAAAAATTAATTAAGAAATAATTGAAAAAATAAAAAATTGTAAAGAAAAAAAGGAATATATATATATATATATATATATAATGATAAATGTGTCAACATAAAATAATACTAAAAGACGTGATCAAAATTTGAAAATGCATTCAAGGAAATGAGAGAGCTATAATGTGGTTATAATTAAAATAAATTAATCATAAAATTTATTAAAAGCAAAAAAATTCTTAATAAACAGAAGGTCAAATTTAAAGAAAACTATAAAATATTAGAAAAATATTATTATAAAAAAAATAAAACTTATTAAATAAATCAAAGCCAAAAAGACCATCTCTCCAATTAAATTAATTAAAAAATAAATCAATAAATAAATTTGAAAATTAACGAATAATAATAAATCAACAAAAATATAAGATTATATACATTAAAAATGTAAATAAAATAAAATAAATAAATAAAGAAGAAGAAAATGGGGTTAAAATACTCAAATAATTATAGGACCCATGAAAAAATTATTGACCATTTAAAAATAAGATTAAAAAAAAGACCCTAAGAAGAAAGGGTATGGATCCAACAACTATTAATTTTCCACCCATCATCTTTATATAAAATACTAGATCTTTTCTCAATCTCAATAGCCTTCATAAACTTCTGGTAATGGAAGTGATCAATCCTTGCAATGACCTTGGCTTGTTCTAGACATATGTGGTGTTTCATTTTCTTTGAATGTTCTGCCAAAGCCAAGGAACAAGTCCTACAATGTTTGATGTTTGCTACATGCTCATGAATTCTTTGATTAATTGAGCAGTCATTTTCTCCAATGTAGGGTGTCCCACATGAATATGGGATCATATAAACACCTTTCATACTTTTAGGGTCCACGGGGTCTTTAACAAATTTTAGGGAACTTCAAATTGTGTTTAAGGGTCTAAGGTGGAAGGGACCTTGTGGTTCTTCAGGATCTGAGCAATCCTGTTGGTGGTCCCTTGGATAAAGGGAAGATGAACAATGGAAATCATATATATGGGTTTTTTTTCTCTTAGGGCCATGACTCGCTTTTGTTAATGTCATGAGACCTTGGTGTCTACTATAGACATTCTTTTTGAAAACCTTGAGGAGATGGGTTTTCTCATTATCTAGGTGACTTTCATTAGAAACCCTTAAAGCACGAGTAGCCAGAGTGTTGAGAACTCCCAGTTTTTGAGCAGGATACTGATGGGAGCTAGCATGAAGGTATTACTCTGTGTGAGTCTTCTTACGATAGACTTGGTGAGAGAATGAGCCATCATCTTCTTAGAGATAAAGACATCAAAGAAAGATAGGCTACCATTGACTTCTTGCTCCACAGTAAACTTAATGGAGCTTAATATATTGTTAAGATGCTGAAAAAAAAAATCCAACTTATCCTTCCCATGAGGCCAAATGATAAAAGTAACATTTACTATTAACAATAAATCTATAGATCCATAAATCTAATAAAACTATAATAGTCTAGAATTTCGTATTTAAAATATAATTATTATCAAATTTGTTATGATGAATTGTCTAATGGAATATCCACGACATTTTACGGACCATATTGGTATCAAAGCAGGTTTCTTTGGGTATTTTGTGGAGATTTGCAAGGGATCTAGATTGGCTGGGCGAAAAGGAAAAAAACCCTAATCATGACCGATGAATTTATGAATAACCCTCATGATCCTGCAGAGGAGAGGTTTTCACGGTTGGAACAACAAGTCACAAATATAAGGCGTAATGTAAATCTCCTCATGGCGGCCCTGAACAATAAGATTGGGATATTCAGGGAAAATGGGGGTTCAAATGAAAAGGATAAAATAGAAGGGGGATTAAGAGATCGAGAATAAATAGAGAACCAACTAAAGAAAGAACCCATAAAAGATCAACCTAGTTTGAGTGCCATGAATCAATCATAGCCCTAGTTTAAAATTGAAGCCAAGGTCGATATTAAGCCATACCACGATGAGATCGACGCTCTGAAGCCGATTCACTGGTTGCAACTAGAAGTGTATTTTAGTGTCCATCAAATTGAGGAAGAACAAAATATCTCATTTGTGTGACTAATATTAGAGGGCCATGCCCTGACTTGGTGGGAGAGCCAAACGAAGACCCTGAGGTTGGAGGGAGAGCCTCCAATTACTAAGTGGGAGGAGTTAAAAACCCTCATTAAGTCACAGTTTTACCCCATTGTGTACATAAAGGACTAGTGATCCGGTGTTACTACTTCAGGAAAAAGTTGGGGCAAAGCATGCAAGGCCAGAAGTACACCACAGAGTTTATAAACATGGCCATAATGTTGGGTATCTTCCCAAAGAAGCCATATGTACTCATCAAGTATTTATGGCGTCTATACCACCATATGTTGGAGAAAGTGATATTGTTCAAGCCCAAATTAGTGAATGAGGCTTGTGTAGGGGCATAATACCTAGTGAATATAGGCCTGAAGAGAGCACAATCAAGTGGATCAAAGATAAAGGAGAAACAAGATGCATATAAGGAGGGGAAGAAGAAGCAAAAGGGGGGAAAATATCATAAAAGACGACATCCAAAGCACACTAGTGCAAAGATCCCAGCAACCACTGCATCCACTGCAACATTGATGGACATACAAAGGAGAAGTGTTGGAAGTTGCATCTAGAGCTAAATCCAAATAAGAAGAAGAAATACAATAAGAAGAAGAATCTCATGGCCATTGATTCGAGAAACCAAGTTGAAAGCAACTTGGACGTGGATGATAAGATCATTTGTATGTCAGTGAAGGGGGTGAATCTGAGTAGCCTTCAACAACAGGAAGAGAAAGAAATGACCAAGCTATTCCACATAAAGATACAAGTCAAGAAGACAAAGATAGATTCTCTATTTGAATCGGGATCGCAAGTGAATCTCACTGTAGCAGAGATGGTCAAGAAGTTGGGGCTGGAAGTTTTTGTGATCATCCAAACCCATATCCAATGGGATGAGTAAATAAGGATGCAAACCTAAAGGTAACAATATGGTGCAAAATTAGATTTTCTATCAGTGTTTATTTTCTTGATGAAGTAGAACTAGATGTGGTTCCCCTTAATGTATGTGGAGTCATGTTTGGGAGTCCCTACATGTACATGCAAGATGCAATATTCATGTAGAGAGAAAACTAGTATCGACTCATCAAGGATGGATAAATTTTCATCATCAATGCACACAAAGGCAAGTTAAAAATTTTGTTGGTAAGTGTGAACCAAGCCAAGAAATTAATGAGTTCCAGTAAAAAGTATGCTTTGTTATTTTTAATATATAATCAGTCTATAGATGAGTTAATAAGAGGAAATGCATCCCTCAAGGTGTGTACTAAAAGACAAAAACAACAATAGGAAGAGTTGCTACAAGAATAACAAGATGTGTTTTGAGAGCCTAAAGGGTTACCACTTTAAGAGGGAAATGGAGCACAAGATCCATCTATTGTTGAACTCTCCATTTCCAAACATTGGGTTGTACAGGCAGTCTGTTATAGAAGCAAGTGAGGTGAAGAAACAATTGCAACAACTGTTGGAACATGATGTCATTTGACCAAGTACATCAACATGTGGATCACCCATCATAATTGTGCCAAAGAAGGATGAGACTTGGCGGATGTGTATAGATTACATGGCATTGAATAGACTCATGCTAAAAAATAGATACCCCTGCCAAGGATAGATGATTTGTTGGATCAGCTGTACAAAGAAAAATACTTCCCCAAGCTAGACTTAAAGTATGGATATCACTAGGTTTGAGTCAAAGAATAAGATACTTGGAAGATCACCTTCAAACCCATACAAGGTTTGTATGAGTGATTAGTCATGTCGTTTGGCCTATGTAATGCACTTGCTACATTTATGAGATTAATGAATGATGTACTATGCCCTTTCATAGATTCATTTGTTATTGTCTATTTGGATGATATACTAGTATACAGTGCTACCAGGGAAGAGCACATCTCACATTTAGCATAGGTGTTGGAGACATTAAAGAAGCACCAATTGTTAGCAAATCTAAGGAAGTGTGAGTTTCCACAACAGTATTTGGTGTATCTAGGATATGTGACAGGTGGAGGAGAGATGACGATAGATCCTGCCAAAATGAAGACCATCATGAAATGGCGAGTGCCTACAACTGTTTCTGAGGTCAAGATTTTCATTGGGGAAACACAATACCTGAGGAAAGTCATAGCCTCATTTTCAGCGGTAGAAGCACCGATCCACGCTATAACAAAAAGCAGTAAGAGTTTACAGTGGGGAGAGGGTCAACATAGTGCTTTTGGGGAGATAAAGAAAAATATCAGTCAAGCACTAGTTTTGGAATTACCAAACTTGCAGCAAACCTTTGAAGTGGAGACAAATGTGAGTGGGTATGTTATGGGATTAGTGTTGATGCAAGGATGAATGCATGTATGCTAACATTTTGAAGTATTTCATGGGGAAATTCTTAATTACCCTACCTGTGACAAGGAGCTCTATGCCCTAGTGCAAGCTGTGAAGAAGTGGAATCACTATCTGATGGGAAAGGGGATAGTAATCCACACAGATCACTAACCACTACAGTACTTACAGACCTAGAGTAAGCTACAATAAACCAAGTGTTGGAGCACAGATTGTCACGGTAACTGAGGACAACCTAAGACCACATCACTCGGGATCCTAGATCCTCCCACTCTAGGTGATAAGGGATGGCCTCCCTTTTACCACAGGGGGTAATCCCCGGTGATAATGTAAATTAAATAATTATTCAATTTAGGCAAATTAATAAGTTCATTTTATAGGTATGATGCAAATAGGTATAAAATGTGAAGATCTAGGTGGGAGAGACCTATATGACACCTGGTGAATGATATCAAAACGTAACCTTCATTAAATAATATGGAAACAACATTCCAGCAGAAGTAAAATAAAGGAAAAACAATTAAATGTTAGTTATGCTTATTTCCCATTTATGGTAACCCATCGTAGTGCTAAATGCGATGCAATATAATATCATGTATTCTTATTGATCATTCAATCAGCAAAGAAGGGTATCAAGGATAAGGTCATTGTCTAATAGTGTATATATTGGTCAATAAACTGACCCTACATAGGCTGACACTAGACAACCGCAATCAAGTCACTGCATAATCTGGTTGACAAATTTCAGATATAAGCATATGAAATGAAAATTAAGAGGAAGAAGGGAATAGACAAAACATATAACTGATAAACAATATTCACACCAATTGTTGCAACAAAATAACAATGACGTGCATTAGGAAATTCTATTAACAACAAAAATGTAAATAATTTAATCCTCCTACCTTTGATAGTATGTATATCAAAGAGGAGGTAAGATTAAATATTAAGAACAATTCAAATATCGATCATGTCCATAATTTAAACTGCAATATTAATCAGTATATATTACATAGGAAATCAAAAGAAAATTTTCAGAATGTCATACTCAAACCGCATAATTAAAAGTTACATAATATCATATCTTGGTGCAATCAGGCGTTAAAATCTGAATCTTCTTTCTTTCCAAATCACCCAGCCTCTAGCCCCCTATCGAATGAGAAAACAAGGGTTTTATACAAATGTTTAGATACTGTTTCACGTAACTGTCTAAAAAAATAAAAATAAAAATTATTTTCAAGGCTCATTTTCGTGAAGGGCTTTGGAAGTCCTTCACATGCTCTTTAACTTTGAACAACGTAATAATCTCCTCCTTAGTTTTAAGAAATAATTCTTCAAATCATCAGCCGAAATATTAAATTGATTTGTAATTTGTTCCCTAGATCCACAAATGGCTGTAAGGGTTTCCTCATATGATCCTTCCTTTCATACTTTCATAATATAGCCTAGGTCATAGTTTCATCATGTATATAGCCTAGGTCATAGTTTCATCGTGTATAGAACAAATGGAAATTAGGATAAATACAAATAAACAATTATATGAATAAAATTCCTATATTTTCTTCATTCTTTAAATTTGCTCCTAAAACTGTTAAAGAAAAAGCCAAATGTAAACATTATTCACATACCTCATGTTCTTGAAAAACCCTTGGAGTAAAAATATTCTTCATCTTTAAAGTACACAATATTCTCATATAGGTAAATCTCCAAAAAAAAATAACAAATTTTTAAATAAACCCTAAATATTAAAAACATATTCACATAATATGTGTACATCCGAACATATAAAATTAATTTCACGTTAATGTATTGGTGGCTTTCGCAGTAAACTTTCGTAAACCCTTCAAAAAATTTCAACAAAATCATACGATATGGTGTAAATTTTCACCTCCAATGTAAAACATTGTAAATACTTCAAACCACATGAACCTCTCAAGTTCTGGAGATTATTGGTTAGAGGAGAAAATGCATAAGTGAAGGTAGGTTAAATTCAAAACCCTAAATGTTTTACGCGGCTTTATAAACCTGTTACAAAGTTGAATTGAATATAGAATTACATTTATAAAGGATTCAAATTTTCTAGCAAACATGTAGTAGTTTAGAGATGAGAGCCATCTTTAATCGATGGTTGATACCTCCCATCGCGTGGAGAGTTGGAGGGAGGTTAATGACCCTCCTCATTCCTGATGGAACTTCAGTCGTCAATGTAATTCTTGATGAAGGGTTTTCTTTTTACATCGGGAGGTTATTTACGAGTCGATTAACTTCCTCCCTTGACTTGATGGCACCATATGAGTGACGGGGGTCAGTGGGCCCATAGCATAATTTTGATCACGTGGTTTTGTATAACTCATGTTTTAATAAATATGATAGCATAACTCCCATTTAATATAACTAGCATTTTCACCTTATGTTGCAAAGGAAACGCCGTAAGGCATAGAGTGGGGAAGAATAGCATAAAGTGGAGAAGAATAGAGACATGTATAGAGTGGGGAAGAATAGCATAGAGTGGGGAAGAATAGGGACATGTGAATGGACATTGTTGAAAGCAAGGGTGGATGATAATGAGTTACAATTGCAATAGTTAGTTATGTGTATTCTGAAAATGAATATTTTGTAAATAATAATAGTTTGTGGAAGAATTTATAAAAAGTATGCCATCAACTACACAATTGATATCTACAGAAATAGAAGGCTAGAAAACAAGAATTTTAATTTATAAGATCCAATTTACATGGTTGGTCAACATGTAGAAACCCCTTGTGTCATCTCTCTGTCTAAGTGGGGAATAATAATATGACAATGGAATCACTATTGTGAATACGCAGAGACATAATACTATGGCATGCTTGTAGATCGTTGTTGGCTTAATGACTTGCAATTGGCTTTCAAGCTACTAGTTCACCATAAATTGGATCTACAAAATATTAGTTGGATCTGAAGAACAAATAAAGCTAGGATAAAAGGTCCAAATTTCTGAAATTATTAGTTTCTTCCTTCCCCACCTTTCCATTGTTGTTATTATTATTATAATACTAATAAAATATTATTATTATTACCAGATAGCTCCCTGGATGTCGACAAACAATTAATATTTATTTTATTAGAACAAATCAAGGTACGGATAGAAAGCTAGAATTTCTGAAATTATTAGTTTCTTCCTTCCCCTCTTTTTCACTCCTAGCATTATGACACTTCCTTTCACATCCTACAGTGGATTGAACTTGCAAGAAAATTCGAGGTAAACCTTACCTCTGCCTCTTCTGTTCATTTTTGTACAAAAGGAGGTATATACATCTTCAGTGCATATTTCTAGCCATTATCAACACCTAATACATGATTTTGTATACAGGGAATTAAATTTTCATCATGTTTGAACTCAACTATTTGCCTTCCAAGGCTTGCTAAAATGGTTGTTGGGCTGAGGGCCTCCACTGCAAATATTTTTATTGACAATGGCCCTTACAGAGAGTTTATTTTCAAGCATTTTCAAGTGGCTTCTGTGGATGAAGAAAGTGCAGCAGTAGTTCTAATAAGTTGATCAGTCTATAAAAGAAATTCCCATTTGAAGCCCTGAGTAGGCTATGAGTGAGACTTTTTGCCTCTTCATAAGAGTTCATTAGATAATGTGTTCTACAAACCCCTCTCACATACTCAACTGCATGACTGCCCTATTCAAGAAGCCAGCTATTCCAATAATCATGTGAATGAAAATCACCTATACAATTTACCAATTACAACAACAACCAACCAACAAATTTTTTTTTTTACTCAGCAGACTAAGGCAACAAACTGGTCAAGTAATAATCCTCAAAAGGGCCAATATACTAGGACTCTCCATTCAACTAGGTATTACCACCTATATTTTATCTTGATTTAAGTATATTTCCAGTAACAATTCACCAAACTGTAGTCAGCCTATGTGATGAAACAATATCACCAAAAGTTCAAACTACGCATGTTACCAATAAAATTGTTGGCTAAACCTATAAACAATCTTAATCATCCACTTCTACCTGCCTTCTTAGTATTAGGCTTTTACCAACATGTGTGTGATTAAGTTGTTTCTCATCTTTTATCAGCTACCAGGTTTGACAGAAAAGAACTGCAAATTTTCTGCCTCCACTATTTAACAAATCTGCTAATTTCTGAATCATTCAAAACTTGAACAGGGCCAATATATTGAAATAACACCATGAGAGCCTCAGAATTTATGCCTCCATTTATAAGCTATCTTAACTAAGCCATTTCTTTTGGTAATCCAAATAATAAAAAAACCATTCCATTTCTTGCCTTTAAAACAGATATTTTCATCCAACAACTTCTAGTGGCATGCAGAGGAAGATTCATTGAATTTTACCATTCACGCCAATCTTGGTATGCAGAGGCAGATTCATTGAAATTAGATATTTCTTTTAGCAAAATATATTAGTGTGATGAATATGTTGGCAACGATTAAATGACCCCTGGTCCACTGCAACGAGGAGAACATGGTTCAATAACTATTCGAAGGCTCTGCATGTACAAATGTAGTACACTGTTTTCCTCTACCCAAGCTACATTTATGGTTGTGATCATCACAGTCTTGTTAGGCATTGAAGTTTTTTCTCGACCACTCCCTAAATCAAAGGCAGTTACAGATGAATTCAACTCTGAACTCTGCAAGAGATTGGCTCTTAATTGAACCGTAATAGCCATGGAAATTTATTTATAAAAAGTATGCCATCAACCAGACAGTGAATCTGACCTATTCATGCCTCTTTGTTCTCTGAGTTATTGAAGAGAAAAAGTTTTGTTAATGTCGATTGTTTTATCTAAGAAGATGCCTACTTATTCCTTGTGCTTGTAATAAGGCCAAGAAGCCTATGTCACATAAAGCACTGCTATATACTATCATGCTCTGTGAATTTGGCCGACCAATATAGGTCATTGGGGTTGTGATTTCTTGATCTCCGGGCTATAAAAGAAGAAAGGTGGTGGACTTCTCATTCCACATATTTGTAAGGAAGCGGAGAATCTTTTAAAGGACAGTTCTAAGGCAAGCCTTGAAAATACAATCAGTGGGCATCCTATGTCATCTATATTAGTAAAATCAAGGAACCCTATTTGTGTATTGAAGAAGAGGCCAAGTCCTTATCACTGTTACAAGCGCATATATATAGATATATATACAAGTGTTAAAAGCCTGTTCCATTCAAGCCAACTTGCAAATCAATAAGGAATATATATTCATGTCTTCGAAACCTTCATAAGAGGTGCCCTGAAGCCAATAAAAATAGAGGATGCAGTTATGAGAAGGGATGGTCCCTTTAGACATCAGTCTGAAAATGATTTTTGAAGAATAGTAAAAGCCCTCCATAATGTCATTATCTAGCAGTTGATGTGATTTTGTTGAGAAGGTTTAGTGGCAGCCCTCCATGTGATCCTATTTTTGTCTAGCAGCTGAAGCAAAGGAAGTTCATCCAAGAAAAGTATGCAGCTCCTTTGTGTTGGCACCATTGGATAAGGGTGACAGTACCCTTGGAAGTCTGGAAGATAGAAGAAGTGCGAGGCACTTTGGAGCAGACCCCTGTAGCAGCGTGTATGAACATAAAATCAGAGGTATGGTATCTCTCAAGGTGCCTCATGAAGAACACATTGGAAGAAGGATGTGCATGGCTGATCCTATGTCTTGGTGAGCACAATGAGCAGAGGGCACTGTGAGGAGACTGATTTTGGCATCTTGATTAGGTCATTGGGCACTTTGATGCATTGAGCCAGGATCTTATGAAAGACGGTCTTATGAATATGGATGCCTGGATGCGAAGGACCCCTCCTCATCATGGATTGGGTAATTTAATGCATATTACCCATTTAATGCAGTGATTTAATTTTTTTTAGGGACTTTTGATATGCTATTTGCGGAGGTAATATTTCAATGTTCTTACAATAGGAAAGTCCTCCTTCAACAGCTAAACCACGTGTCATGATAAGAAGTCAATGAAGAGTTTTGTTTTAAGAATTTGTTGATCTGAGTCCAATCTTCTCAGTGGATAAAGCAGTCAACAGTATGTTTGAAGATTTGATCCCTTTGGCACCTCTGCATCAGAATTCTGAAGCTAGCAGTCCTTCCATCTAGTCACCTGTGCTCACATAAATTCAAGTCTTGTAAACAAAGATGTCCAACAAGAAAATTTGTTGAGGGTCAAATAAGTGACTCTAGGGATACATATATTTATTTGGATTTGATCAATGAATTAAAGAGAGTCCTATGGAGCAATGAAGAACCAAGTTGTTGGCCTAGTTCTCTGAACCACATTAAGAAGGAGCCAAGTGTTCCTATTGTTCTGAGCACAAGAAAGAATAAAGGTCTGCTATGCAATGGAGCTATCTCTCTTTTACATTCTGGGCATAAGTATGCTTTTGGATAAGTCTTTTGAAAATAACTTTATTCTCCTAGGAGGCCAAGAAAAGTGCAAGAACACAAGAATATGCCAAAGGTCATTTCATGAAGCCAACCTTGGAGAAAGGATTACTCTGTTCTCGATCTTGTGGTATGGAGGCAGAAATGTTATGGTGGACTGCTTAATATTAAAAAGCAGCACACCTGCACTTCTCAAAATCCAACATGCATGATCGCTGGCCTCATCCCTTTGAGGGTTACTACCATTAGGGTAGGGCACACTACAGTAAGAATGGCCAGATGACTAATGCCCTTAAGATCTTAATTAAACAAATAACTTGCTGAATTTAATTAACAAGAAATTAAATTTCAGGTAATATCATCAATCACACAATAGCTGGAAATTAAATAGTGGAAGCATAAAACAGTTTCACACATACAGAGGTAATTTCTCCTTCAAAATCAGATTTTCATTCTTTCAAAAACACTTACGAAGAAACCTTCACAGTGTGCTAAAATCCAGCAGCTCTATGGTCAACAAATCACCCTAAACTGAGCAGTACAGTTGGCCTGAGAAGATACGGCATGTTGTATGTCTGGACTGTGTTGCTTTATGGATTGCACGGCCCTATCTGCATGAACATATGGAACTGTTTTGTAAACTACATGGCACTGCCTAGATCCGTATGAATGTACATATCTGCTCTGCATGGTCTCTCCCTGCTGTCGTATATTCTCTCTTGCTCTTCAATTCAGACAGTGAATCCGACCTATTCATGCCTCTTTGTTCTCTGAGTTATTGAAGAGAGAAAGTTTTGTTAATGTCGATTGTTTTATCTAAGAAGATGCCTACTTAATCCTTGTGCTTGTAATAAGGCCAAGAAGCTTATGTCACATAAAGCACTGCTATATACTGTCATACTCTGTGAATTTGGCCGACCAGTATAGGTCATTGGAGCTATGATTTCTTGATCTCCGGGCTATAAAAGAAGAAAGGTGGTGGACTTGTCATTCCACATATTTGTAAGGAAGCAAAGAATCTTTTAAAGGACAGTTCTAAGGCTGTTCATAATTTAAGGAAGTCGAGATTTTGTATGCATATATTTCCAAGCCTTGAAAAGACAATCAGTGGGCATCATATGTCATCTATATTAGTAAAATCAAGGAACCCTATTTTGTGTATTGAAGAAGAGGCCAAGTCCTTATCACTGTTACAAAGAGTTTGGACACAGTACACAAATTCTACATTTCACAGCCATAAAAATAACGCGATTTTACTGTATACCGTATCTGCTTGTTATTCCATTCGTAATTAAAGATTTATTTTGTCATTTAGACTCTAGAGTAACCACTTAATCTTCATTTTCTCTTCTAATCAAGTAATAGATCTACGAATCTAACTCTTGAAGTTGGTTGTTTCTGACAGATCTTCCACACAGAGGCGGGTGTTGCAGTCCTCTGAATCTCTTGCTGAACAATTTGTGGTGTTAGAAGATCCCTCAGTGTCTCACAGAAATACATTAGAAGAAGCAATATCATGTGATCAAGAACTTGGGAAAGCAGCTTGCTCTTCCTCTTCATATTCTCTTCTAGCGTTTGGTATATATCAAGGAAACAGTTGTATGATTCCAGCATCATAAATAGTTGACTACATTTAAGCAGAGTTTCATAAAAAAGAGGAGAGAGCCGCGATTCCAGCATGATAAATAGTTGACTACATTTAAGCAGAGTTTCATAAAAAAGCGGAGAGAGCCGCGGAGAAACAAATTTGTTTTTGCATTTGATCGCCAGTTTGAAATAAAAGTATTGTCTAAAAGTGATTTGCCACCTTTTGATAAAAGACCACAATCAAGATAAAGCACTTGTGGGTTCCAAATTGGCTAAAATAACACCTGTGCTGAATGGCCATTTAAGGCTTGGTCTGGTAGTGTTTCATTTGTACCATACTTCATTACCTGCACAACAATACAAATATTATTCTGAATATGCTTTAAGCAATGCTTTCACCAAGTGATCTGTTAGAACTATTAGATGGTTTGTCAAACTATTTCTCAGAATTCTTTTTAAAATGCATCAAATATTTCATCAGTGAACAATAAAAAGCACATCATGCAATCCACATCATCAGGCCAAATCTTGAATGTGAAAGCTTCTGCACGAGACAGCAAATCCTCTTCGGCACCAGCTCCAAGTGAATATAATTGTTTTTTTTATTTAATGGACCTCTGTATCTAATTTCGCATGGTACTTGTGCCCAAATAACCTTTAATCTGGAAGTAAGAGATCGCTTTATGGCCATCTTAGTCGCTATTTCTGTCACAAATTTGTATAGGATAGATCCGGAGAAAATATTTCATTTGAAAGCTTTACAGCCCTTCAAAA
Source organism: Pinus tabuliformis (assembly GCA_031772625.1). Classification (NCBI taxonomy): domain Eukaryota; kingdom Viridiplantae; phylum Streptophyta; class Pinopsida; order Pinales; family Pinaceae; genus Pinus; species Pinus tabuliformis. The sequence goes on from CM062818.1 coordinate 161,580,963, forward strand.
TCCATTTCATAGATCATACAAAAGTAAAACAAAGTTATACAACCGTAGGTACAATCAGCTATTTGATTAATCACAACCAACAACAACTCCATAAGCCATTGGAAAGTCAACTACAATCAGAGAGAAGATTGTATTTATATGTGGAGCAGAGCTTATCCATGCACAAAAATCTTTAATTTTATCATAGGAAGGAATCTATTTTGAACCAGTAGCGTGTATACTTTTTTGGGGCTTCATAATATTTGGTGTTCCAATCCTAAAAACTTCATAATTGAAAGTGGCATTATATTATTTGTAGACAACTATGGACCATGGAATTATGTAAGATAAAAATCATGATTTTTGAGAGAGATAAAAAGGAGTATCTTTCTTCTTACTCTAGGTGGAGGTACTTGGGTCTTTGTTAACTACTGATAAAAGTTGTTTCTATTCTTGAGCTTGATGGATTTGTATTCTCCTAGGCTTTCAACAAGTTCTCCTTTTGTTGAGGTATTTTAATCACTTTAACAAAAGAATGAGTAATTTGTAGCTCTATCAATTCATTCATTATGTTATAAGTCATCTTCATCATTGCATTAGCTTGTTCCTTGTATGCTATTCATTAGCTTGATGAAGGGTTGAATGAGGAGTATTATTGAATTCTTTTCCTTTACCTACTTGATTTCTAGGCTTGAACCTACTTAGTTGAGCTCTTGTTTGAATGAAATTCTCTTGATCTTTTTCATAATTTTCATGTTCATCATAGTTTTACGGAGTAAAAGTTTGTATGCTCTCTTCACATTGCATGCATTCTAGGACATTTGATTCTTGAATTCTTTCATTGGTTGAAGGATCTGAGTACTCATGAAGTTCTTCAAAAATGCCATTTTCTTTCAAAATGACTACATTTGGATTTGGCGCACAAAATTCTCTTGGTCCATGTCATTTGGGCTTCTAATTTTAATCAATTTGTTCTCTAGAATTCAACATCACCGTTTTTGCTATTTGTCATGAGATAAGCTTATCATTTCTCTTGATAAGCTTATCTCGATGAATTCCAGTTAATTTGCAGTTTCGCCATTGCAGTCAAAACCTACTAAACATGGCCATTGAATTTCAGCCCTTGACCATTACAGACGAACCATCCACATTTTTTCAAAAATCAATGAAAACCATGGTAGGGTAGAAAATCCAGAAATTCAAATTGCAGATGTGTTTTATATATTAATATGAATATGAAAATCTTGGAGCCCTAAATCAAACCCAGATACATGAACCATACACTGAAAGTGGCAAATATCTTAAAAATAGGCAAGGGCATCATATATATTCCCATAATTGAAAATTAAAATACATTACAGAGAGAAATGTTTATTTGTTTTAAGTTAAGGGGCCTTAAGCCCATGAAACTTAAAACTGCATCTACAAGTAGCCTGCGCACTGCCTCTTAAGTGGCTTCTCCAAGACAGCAGAGATATACATTTCTTTGAGCTCGGGCCCTCTATCCAACTTAGGGGCAACAGACCATTTCAGCTTCTTATACCCTAGCTGCTCAATCATGGGCACATAGATCTTCAGCTGATCCTTTGTGCAGAAAAAATGATCTAGCCAGAACAGGCCTCCAGGCCTCAGAATCCTGTAGATATCATAGAGTACATATTCCAGCAGCTGTGAGGGAATCCAATTGCTCAAGACATGCATAGAATGAACAATGTCCAAAGTATTTTCAAAGAATGGCAGCCTCTGTGTTATAGTGATATACATGGGAATAACCCCTCTGGAGGCAATGAAACTGTTTAAGGGCCCGTTCAAGTTCATGGAAGTCGTACCTGTATGATATAGAAGAAAAGATACTGGTATAGAAATATCAAAAGCACCTGCACTTCAACTCCGCCTCAAGTAGGACACAAAAAATAAGCAAAACCTGATGCTTACTTCAATCTCTAGGGTACCAGGTTCATTTTCGGGACAACTGGTCTTCAAAGAGGTTATATCTGACCAATGAATCTCCATCTTGCTCTTCTGACCACCCTCCAAGACTTCCCAAACAAGTCTACGCTTTGCATCATAGCATTTTACCACCAAGTCTCCTTCATATCTTGAAATACGCTGGCATCATCAGCATCTTTATGTCAATGCAATCTTGCTAAATGTGCATTACTTACTATCATATCATGAGTTTCCATCAGCGGCTATCAAAAGGCTTGTTCAGGTGAACAAAAAATATTTAATATGTTCTGACAAGATTGAAGAATTTAATATGCAAACTTAGCTGTATTAATTTCTTATGCATATTACCTCCCAAGAACCATTTCTCAAAACCAAGGCTGGGAAGTTTGAGGCCTTGTACTTGTCAGCAATAGCCGGTCCTGGTGCACACTTTGATTCATTCTTTCTCCCCACCTCCAGGCTGGAATTATTTATAGCTAAGGGAGCTGCTGAGTTCTAAATTGGCTAAAATAACACCTGTGCTGAATGGCCATTTATGGCTTGGTCTGGTAGTGTTTCATTTGTACCATACTTCATTACCTGCACAACAATACAAATATTATTCTGAATATGCTTTAAGCAATGCTTTCACCAAGTGATCTGTTAGAACTATTAGATGGTTTGTCAAACTATTTCTCAGAATTCTTTTTAAAATGCATCAAATATTTCATTAGTGAACAATAAAAATCACATCGTGCAATCCACATCATCAGGCCAAAGCTTGAATGTGAAAGCTTCTGCACGAGACAGCAAATCCTCTTCGGCACCAGCTCCAAGGGAATATAACTGTTTTTTTTATTTAATGAACCTCTGTATCTAATTTTCGCATGGTACTTGTGCCCAAATAACCTTTAATCTGGAAGTAAGAGATCGCTTTATGGCCATCTTAGTCGCTATTTCTGTCACAAATTTGTATAGGATAGATCCGGAGCAAATATTTCATTTGAAAGCTTTACAGCCCTTCAAAATCCATTTCATAGATCATACAAAAGTAAAACAAAGTTATACAACCGTAGGTACGATCAGCTATTTGATTAATCACAACCAACAACAACTCCATAAGCCATTGGAAAGTCAACTACAATCAGAGAGAAGATTGTATTTATATGTGGAGCAGAGCTTATCCATGCACAAAAATCTTTAATTTTATCATAGGAAGGAATCTATTTTGAACCAGTAGCGTGTATACTTTTTTGGGGCTTCATAATATTTAGTGTTCCAATCCTAAAAACTTCATAATTGAAAGTGGCATTATATTATTTGTAGACAACTATGGACCATGGAATTATGTAAGATAAAAATCATGATTTTTGAGAGAGATAAAAAGGAGTATCTTTCTTCTTACTCTAGGTGGAGGTACTTGGGTCTTTGTTAACTACTGATAAAATTTGTTTCTATTCTTGAGCTTGATGGATTTGTATTCTCCTAGGCTTTCAACAAGTTCTCCTTTTGTTGAGGTATTTTAATCACTTTAACAAAAGAATGAGTAATTTGTAGCTCTATCAATTCATTCATTATGTTATAAGTCATCTTCATCATTGCATTAGCTTGTTCCTTGTATGCTATTCATTAGCTTGATGAAGGGTTGAATGAGGAGTATTATTGAATTCTTTTCCTTTACTTACTTGATTTCTAGGCTTGAACCTACTTAGTTGAGCTCTTGTTTGAATGAAATTCTCTTGATCTTTTTCATAATTTTCATGTTCATCATAGTTTTACGGAGTAAAAGTTTGTATGCTCTCTTCACATTGCATGCATTCTAGGACATTTGATTCTTGAATTCTTTCATTGGTTGAAGGATCTGAGTACTCATGAAGTTCTTCAAAAATGCCATTTTCTTTCAAAATGACTTCATTTGGATTTGGCGCACAAAATGCTCTTGGTCCATGTCCTTTGGGCTTCTAATTTTAATCAATTTGTTCTCTAGAATTCAACATTGCCGTTTTTCCTATTTGTCATGAGATAAGCTTATCATTTCTCTTGATAAGCTTATCTCGATGAATTCCAGTTAATTTGCAGTTTCGCCATTGCAGTCAAAACCTACTAAACATGGCCATTGAATTTCAGCCCTTGACCATTACAAATGAACCATCCACATTTTTTCAAAAATCAATGAAAACCATTGCACGGTAGAAAATCCAGAAATTCAAATTGCAGATGTGTTTTATATATTAATATGAATATGAAAATCTTGGAGCCCTAAATCAAACCCAGATACATGAACCATACACTGAAAGTGGCAAATATCTTAAAAACGGGCAAGGGCATCATATATATTCCCATAATTGAAAATTAAAATACATTACAGAGAGAAATGTTTATTTGTTTTAAGTTAAGGGGCCTTAAGCCCATGAAACTTAAAACTGCATCTACAAGTAGCCTGCGCACTGCCTCTTAAGTGGCTTCTCCAAGACAGCAGAGATATACATTTCTTTGAGATCGGGTCCTCTATCCAACTTAGGGGCAACATACCATTTCAGCTTCTTATACCCTAGCTGCTCAATCATGGGCACATAGATCTTCAGCTGATCCTTTGTGCAGAAAAAATGATCTAGCCAGAACAGGCCTCCAGGCCTCAGAATCCTGTAGATATCATAGAGTACAAATTCCAGCAGCTGTGAGGGAATCCAATTGCTCAAGACATGCATAGAATGAACAATGTCCAAAGTATTTTCAAAGAATGGCAGCCTCTGTGTTATAGTGATATACATGGGAATAACCCCTCTGGAGGCAATGAAACTGTTGAAGGGCCCGTTCAAGTTCATGGAAGTCGTACCTGTATGATACATAAGAAAAGATACTGGTATAGAAATATCAAAAGCACCTGCACTTCAACTCCGCCTCAAGTAGGACACAAAAAATAAGCAAAACCTGATGCTTACTTCAATCTCTAGGGTACCGGGTTCATTGTCGGGACAACTGGTCTTCAAAGAGGTTATATCTGACCAATGAATCTCCATCTTGCTCTTCTGACCACCCTCCAAGACTTCCCAAACAAGTCTACGCTTTGCATCATAGCATTTTACCACCAAGTCTCCTTCATATTTTGAAATACACTGGCATCATCAGCATCTTTATGTCAATGCAATCTTGTTAAATGTGCATTACTTACTACCATATCATGAGTTTCCATCAGTGGCTATCAAAAGGCTTGTTCAGGTGAACAAAAAATATTTAATATGTTCTGACAAGATTGAAGAATTTAATATGCAAACTTAGCTGTATTAATTTCTTATGCATATTACCTCCCAAGAACCAATTCTCAAAACCAAGGCTGGGAAGTTTGAGGCCTTGTACTTGTCAGCAATAGCCGGTCCTGGTGCACACTTTGATTCATTCTTTCTCCCCACCTCCAGGCTGGAATTATTTATAGCTAAGGGTGCTGCTGAGTCCCCTTCAGAAAGATTCATTTGAATAAGTTCTATGAATGAAGGTGTTTTCTTCAGCGTTAAACCCAATGGACTAGCCTCCTCGAATGGATGCAACAAAAATCCTGGAGAGAATGCCGTGCTTGTTACAGGGCTCCCCTGCTAATCCACCAAAACATGAAATAGAAGCATCATTGCCAAAGAGAATAGAAGGTAGATACAAAAACAAACTAAGGAAATCCACACCATGCAATGCCTCAACGAAGTTTTGTAGAAGCACACAACTTTCTTAAATTCCTCAACAATGTGAAAAGACATATTTTCAATTCTTGATACCCTACAAAAAAAATCAAGATTCTCAAGACATTCAAAATTTATTAATGACCAACCAGGTAAAAACAAAAATCTATTTGAGGTTGTAAACAAATTCAGAGTGCCACTAACACGGCAAACATCGTATTATTGACGATTTAAACAAATTTTGGGCAAAAACGTTTTTTGAGCAAATGATGTTTTATTTAATTTTGCCCAACAGAATTTCAGGGCTCAAACATAGCTTCATACTTGTAAGTCACCAACATTTTTGAAGTACTCTGGGAGGTTTCAACCAATTGCTTATCCATTTACACTTTCATTCATAACAGTCTTGGTGACCCAGGGTACTCTTCAAATCACTTTTCTCAAAACATTTCAACATAGTCGTTGGCAAAAGGGAGGTGAATTGAATAGTTAAAAACTTAAAGACTCTTTTACTCCACCTCTACAGGTCCTAAGGAGAGATGTTTATTTGGTTTTACACTAGCAAAGCTCAAGGATCAATCTTAACTTTATGCTTATGTTCCACTCACGTTATAGATGAGGCTTAGCAGTTCTGCATAAATTTTCAAACATCATAGCCGTTGGAAAAAGGGAGGTAAATTGAATGGTTAAAAACTTAAAAATCTTTATCTCCATCTCTGCATGTCCTAAGGAGAGATGTTTATTTGGTTTTTCTTTCTAGATGTGGCTTAGCAGCTCTGCACCAGCTTCTTAGAAATTTTCAAACATTTCATTTCACTCATTGCAATCATGGTGAACCAGGTCCCTCTCCAAATCACTCTCCCCAACTCCATCTGTATTCTCACAGGCTGATGATATGGATACCTTTAGGCTCCTTTCGGCCTAGAGACCAACCCTGATCCATTTATTTCAAAAATAAATACTCACCCAAAGCAAACTACACTCCATAAAAATGAAAAGAACAATGAATATGTCCTGTAACAACCATAGGATTAAAGTCTATTTGTTGGTTTTATAACTCATACTACAACATATAATCAAACTCAACATAATCAATGATGGGTATGTTCATGCAGGCCAGATTCGTAATAAAAAAAAGCTAAAACTCAAATAAAGGACTTGTAAAATAAAAATATAAACAATGAGCATTATTCACTGGGAAAATTACCAGATGATACTTGGTGCGCTTGTGTCTCAGATGGCGTTCTTCACCAGCAGTTTCATCCGCATCTATTTTTGTAGTGCCATCGTGATATTTAGTCATAAGATCGCTAGCCATGATTGCTAAAAACTCTCTCCTAAAACCCGGCTCCATTTCCAGCACGGTTAAATCCAGGCCCAAAAACAAGGTTCAGTTCTTATTATTGTTATCATAAAAGCTACCCTAAATTTCTCCCTGCACCATGATGCCGCTTCACCCGAACTAAAATATATATATAATCAAGCTGAATATAAATAAAAGACAAGCTCCCAAGCTCAATTTTCCCTATTCTTCCATTATGTTAATTAGCACATTCAATCAAAATCATCAAATTGGCAGCAACCTGCAAATCCACTTATTCTTCTCTCAATAACCTCCTTTCTGCAGATTTCAAAGCTCGATTATAACCGAAACCCAAAGCTCGATTATGGCTGAGACCCAATTCACCTAGTACAGAGCAGATAAGAGAAATTTGATCGAAGCCTCGAAAAAAAGGAGGAGGGAATGCCAATGGCTGAGTGGGTTTCTAATCAATTTGTCTGCGTTCGAATCGGAGGAAATTTTTTGACAACAAAATGGAAAGGCCCACCGATAGTTCCTGAATGATGATACCCAGTGGCAATCTCGATGATACCCAGTGGCCCTCAGGCAGGAAGAAAGACACGAAACCAAGAAGAAAGACACGTTTCATCACCGTGAAGACACGTTTCGGTTCAGTCACTGCGAAGAGTTTCGGTTCAGTCACTGCGAAGAGTCTCATCGCCAGGAGGCCTGGCGTTTTATGGCCCATTGCCAGATCCTCCCTCTTTGTCTTCCAGCTGGTGGAAAAAAACAGATTAAATTATTCTATGAAAAAAATAGATTAAATCAACGGCAGAAAACATCCCAATCGTCTAACACACAGAATCAATGACTCAGAATTGCACACGTCACATTTTAGGGATGTCTTTCTCAGAGGGAACGCCTTACGGCGTAACAAGGTTTAAATATTATGAGGTTTAATGTTTTAACTATGGTTGAATATCAAATGATTCGATCATTGATTTCGCATAAGCTTCCACCCAACATAACTCACACATTTTTAATAAACCTTAATAAAATTTTAATAAATGATTTGATAAATGACTTTATATATTGCATGTGGTTCTTAGTAGTTAATTATTTTTTATTATTTATATATTTTCAAGATTTATGGTTTTGAAATAGTAATAATTCGAATAAATGATTTCTGAATTTGTTTTTGCACCTAGGGCTTACATATTTGGAAGTAAAAGTAAAGGTTAAAATTTGACAAGTAATTCATGATAAGACCAATGGTGATATTATGTGAGGTAAAAATAGAGTTTTAACATTTATGAAAGTCTATTTTCAATATTCATTACATATGTTTTTTTAGGAAATTCAACCCTCCCAAATATATAGGAATTAAAGGATTTTCATAATAAATAATTCGTTTGTATATCTAATTCCCCCATTTTATGGACAAGGTTTCCTTATTTTGTGGACAATGTTTCATTATTTTTAGGAGTTATTAATGATAGTAATAATATCTCAATTATGTTTAGTCACATATACTAGTTAGTGATATTTAATCTTGTAATTGTTTGTATTTTGAATTTTTATATCATATATAGAATTAAAATAATAATTAAGTATTTCATATGCATATTTATAGTATGAAATTTATTTAATGTCACTTAGCTACAAGCCCCACTTATTTTTGTTTTAATCCCTTTTACTGATTTCCCTTTTGTATTTTAGGGAGCGATTTGAATCATAGGAGAATGATAAGGAGTCAAATGGAAATGAAACATAAAGAAACACCCTCAGAGGAGACCTAGTTCTAAGGAGGATTATATTAGTGACTGTTATCACCCCAAGAAACTCCCCTAGGTTGTATATCAGAGATACTCGGGAACATTACAAACTCAACAAAATGTTGGAAAATTAGTGGATGAATGAAAGAAATGCTACATATTCAAGCCAGATAACCACTTCTACTATGTTTAACCCCAGACATGGGTGAACACCCCCAGACTACAAGGCTTTAGACCACCAATTATTCAAAGTTTTAAGAAAATGTGATAATGGAGAATACTGATCACACCAGTAGATGCACAGGACCCTTTGATGGCCAGCTGCAACCAGTTAAAAAGTCTGTAAATATATTTCCTAATGCACAGATAGAATGACAGCTCTCTGGCATTAAAACAACATAAACCTGCACACAAATTCAATGAAAAAGCTAGATTCTAACACAGAGGTGGGATGACAACCCCTCTAATGCTAAACATCAACAACACATGAATAAATACATAATAGGCACAGCCTAGAACAAATAAGAAGAAGTGGAAAGTGAGCAATCAACAGCAAAAGAAGCTTGTATTAGCTGGAAATGAAGACCAGAAGCTGCAGGTGTCACAATAGTTGCAGTCTCTGGAAGTTGAAGTTTACACCAAAATAACATTCATCAACCTCATTACATCTTCTTTGTGGGTATTTATGGAGGTTGAGTGCAAAAAATATCTGCTAACCTATGCGTGGAGGGGTCATAACTGACCACCAACCGCATTTACAATCAGATATGGGCTTTGATACAATTTGATTGCTTTAATGGATCAATTTGACATTTACTGGTACTTTGTTGTCCTTCCTAAATAGGTGAAGTATGATTTGAATGAATTTCAATAACTGCTGCAGTCATTGAACTGCTCGAGGATCGTCCTTCTCGTCCTTGGCCGTGCTGTTCTTTGAATGTGGTAGCTGAAGACTTAACTGTGAAGAGCGCTGGCGGGTGATTTCCTTCTTCCCTCGGATGCATGGCAGAGGTAGTGGGCGCAGGCAGCATGGAGGAAAATCCACCGTTAGACAGCGTGGATCGCTGGCGGGAAACATTTCGCAATGGTTATCGGGAAGAAACAGAAATCAAATGTGGACCGTTGGATGAATCAGGCGGACGACGGAGATCAATCTACGGAGGAGATTGGAAGGCAACAGGATCAGACAAATGAGGGTCGTCGGATCGCAGTCGGGCAGATCCGACGGCTATCAAGCGGCGGAGGTGAGCGCGGGTTAACGAGCGGGGAGCCGTATAGGAAGGGCAGTAAGCGGTTTCCCCGCACTACTTCGGAAGCTGTGGTGGTTTTCGTACCGCAGGGCGCAATCCAATAAGAAAGCGCCACATGGCAGGTAGGTCTGGTGGGAAACCGCCTTCCCCGCAGGCTATTGCATGCGTAGCTTGTGGGGAGATGGCTAGCGAACACCGTCGGATGATGGCGATGGATAATCGGATGGTCACGGTTAATCGCGCGTGCTTATTAAATGACGTGACAGGTGAGGGCCCGCTGAAAGTATTTTATATGCACGCGGTTATATAATCCAAGGTTATAAGTTTAGCTATGCGCCCAGGACTAAACAAAGAATGGTTTATACGGGGTTTAAATGGGTTAACAGGGTTTTTAGTGTTTAATCAAAAAAGTGCTCGGGAGTTGGTAAAAGAAGGGTTTAGGTGGGGTTTTGTAATGTTTAAACAAAAAACGTGCGGGCGCCCGGGAAAAGGGTTTAAAGGAGAGTAAAGAGGATTTAAGGGGAAGGAGGAAACAGAGGTGTGGGAGTTATAAGGAGAAAAGGGAAAATGAAGGAGAAAGCATGAAAAACTGTTGCCAGCCTTATATAACCAAACCAGCACTGCTCAACAGCTAATTTGATCCATCAAATATCAAAGAACATAGCAGAGCTAACACTGGCTCCTTCTGGGGATGAGATCCTTCCTGTGACGTCTCAAGAATCTGCAGATCAATGCCTTCCAGCTGAAAACAAATTAGCCAAAATTCCTAGTGTTCCATTGGGCATGGAGTCTACTGCATCTATACTAAAACTGATAAAAACACAATATTTACAACCTTTAAGGCCAAAGACCTTAAACAACATAAACTTTCAAAAACCGCCCATTAACTGGGCCATCAAAAACTGCTTCTCCCCCCATACTTTTCAGTATGAAGGTGTTGTTCCCTTGAACCTGTGAAATGATGAAAGGCCCTGTCCAGAAAGCATCAAATTTCCCATGATTGCCTTTCTTCTCCTTTAGTGCATCCCATTTCAAAACCAAGTCACCAATCTGAAAATTATTTGTTTTTGCCTTCTTGTCAAAGGCTTCCTTGATCTTTTTCTGATGTGTTGCAGCCTTTTCAACCAGCTGTTCTCTAATATGATGTATTTTTTCTAAATCCCTGATCCTCTTTGCCATGTATTCTTCCTCATCCTGCTCTTCTTGAAGGAATTTTGCCACAGGGAGAGTTAGCTGAATTGGAAATACAGCCTCAGTACCATATACCAGCTTGAAAGGAGAATTGCCTGTGGATTTTTTAATGGTCACTCTGTCAGCCCACAGTGCATACTTGAGCTTTGAATCCCAATTCTTTTTATTGTCCTCTAACAGTTTTTTAATTATCCTGATCATACTTTTATTAGAGGATTTTTCCAGACCATTTCTTTGAGGATAATATGAGGTGGAATGAACAAGTTTAATACCCATAGAATCACACATATCCTCCAATTCTCTTGCCCTGAAGGCTGTTGCATTATCTGTGACCAATTTATGTGGACAACCAAATCTGCTGAAGATATTCTCTGTCAAAAACTTCATGACCACATTATGATCAGCCTTCCTGGTAGGGACTACCTCAATCCACTTGGTAAAATAGTCAGTGGCTACTAATATCCATCTATGCTGGCCACTGGAATGTGGATTGATTTCTCCAATGAAATCCAAACCCCACTGCTAAAAAGGTCATTTTTCCTGAATTGGTTTTAGGGGCAGGGACTTCAACTGCTGTTTTCCTTCAAATCTTTGGCACCTGTCACAAGATTTAACAAAAGAAAATACATCAGAAAATAAAGTGGGCCAATAGTACCCAGCTCTGAGGATTTTATGGGCTGTGGTCTTCCAATAATGGTGCCCTCCACACATGCTGGAATGAAATTGCTGCATCACTTCTATTGACTGTTCCTTGTCCAGACACCTCAAAAGCACTCCAGATGGATCCCTCCAGTAGAGCAAATTTTCATTAATACAATATTTAGCTGCTCTAAGTTTTAAAGTTCTAGCTTGACTTTGAGTAAATCCTGAAGGGATTTCTAGCTTCAAAAAGAAATTAATTATTCCAGCATACCAATTACAAGAAGCTAGATTCTCGGCCACTGACTGCTTTCTCTGTGGTTCAGTTGTTTCCTCTTCTTCTGCCTGACCATTTTTTGCAATAGTGCACAGGAAATCAATATCTAAAGACCTGCAATTTTCTTCAGCTAAGAATTTGGCAAGACCCTGACCTCTGACTAGCTTGGTGGGCTTCAGCTTTATATTAAATTCTATCATTTTTGCTATCCATTTTGCCCTTCTTCCATCAGCATCAGGTTGTGTCAAGACATCTTTTATTGCAGCAGAGGATACATATGCAACTATCTTTGAATGCAAGATATAAACTCTGAAAGCTTTTAAGGATTTGATAAGAGCATATGCATGTTTCTCAATAATATCATACCTTAGTTCAGCATCCCTCAAGTTTTTGCTCAAAAATTCCACTGGATGTTCTGAACCTTCTTCATCTGCCTGCGATAACACTACTGCAATAGTATCTTCAGAGGCAAATGATAATACATGGAACTCCTTGTTGTAATCTGGATTTATTAATGTGGGAGCCTCCATTATAGCTTTATTGATGGAATCAAATGATTTTCTTGCTGCATCAATCCATCTTACCTGTGCCCCTTTCCTCAACATGGAGGTAATATGCTTCACTAATTCTGCAAAGTTTGGAATAAACCTCCTTACAAAATTTATTTTGCCTAGAAAGGACTGGATATCTTTCTTTGATCTAGGGACAGACAAAGTCTGTATTGCTTGGGCTCTTTCTGGGTCGATTCGTACACCTGCAGCAGACACAATATGTCCTAACAGCTTGCCTTCATTTAAAGCAAATTGAGATTTTTTGGGATTGACTGAAATTCCAAACCTCCTGCACTTCAGAAACACTTTTTTCAAATGCTGCAAATGATTTTGATGGCTGCTGGAGTAAACTGTTATGTCATCAAGGTAGATAAGGAAAAATTTATCCTTCTCTCCCACAAATGCTATATCCATAGCTCTCTGAAAGGTTTCTCCAGCATTCATCAATCCAAAAGGCATCTTAGCATACATAAAAGCGCCCCAAGGAATGTTGAATGCAGTCTTTTCTTGATCATCTGGGTGCACAGCGATCTGATTAAAGCCTGAAAATCCATCCAAGAAAGACATTACTTTGGCTCCTGAGACTTTTTGCAACAAATGCTCCATCTTGGGCAGAGGATAGTTGTCTTTCTTCGAGCATTTGTTCAAGTTTCTGAAATCAACACACAGTCTGATTTCTCCACTCTTCTTCCTCACAACCACCAAATTGGCTACCCACTTAGAATATCTAAGAGGAACTATGATCTTGGCAGCCAACAATTTTTTGATTTCTTTTTCAATCAGAGGAAGAAGCATAGGATTTATTGGTCTCAGCTTCTGTTTGAAAGGAATAGTGTCTTTCTCTAGAGGGATTTTATGCTGAATTATATTCTTATCATATGTTTTCAGGTCACTATACTCCCAGGCAAACACATCAGCAAATTGCCTCATTAAATTGCAGTATTCAGCACTTTGATCAGCTGACAAATGAGTGGACAAATTTACATATCTAGGCTGACCTGGACTTCCTATATCATGCTTACAGACTACAGATTGATCTTCTTTTTGGGCAGCCTTGTAAGGCACATCATTTTGGTCAAATAGTATTTCAAGAGGAATTAAACCCTTAGGAATATGGTTACTGGGAAGCTAGACAATGCTGTCTTTACCAATTTTATTTCTAAGCTGGGGCTGGTGGTTTTCTTCCAAGGCTTCATTTTCTTGGTCAATTTGCATTTCGGAAAACTCATCAATGACTTGTAGAAACCTATTTAACTCATCATCATCATCAAAAACTTTCCAATGGTGGACATTATCAGGCAAGGACGGTCTGTACTTCATTTGGACTTCATAAACTAGTGTGGGAGGCAAAGTAGGTATAAATAGACTAGCAAACACAGCAAGGAAATCAACAAGCTGATTCTAGGCTCTAGGAATGTATGAAATACAGAAATAATCAAAAGAATCTCTAATTTTCCATACCTCATCTCTGTATGCTTTCAGCCTTGGGTGCTTTGCTTGAAATGTTTTATTTACTTAGTGAATTATCAAATCAGCATCTCCAAACACCTTTATTCTCCTGATCCCTCTGTCTTTTGCTGCATAAGGCCCAACAGTAGAGCCTCATACTCTGTATATTGTTTGTGACTTGAAAAACAATCTTAAAAGACAGTTGAATGCTTTCTTTCTTTGGAGATATCAGCACCACCCCTGCTCCTGCAGTCTCCCTGGAACATGCTCCATCAAAGAACATCTCCCAAACCTGACTTCCTTGCTCTTCCTCGGCCTGAACTGTTGGTTTCCTGATCTGCATTGAGGCCTTATGAGATTCTTCTATTTGGAGGATACATGCTCCAAAATCAATGTCCACTACATAAATAGGATGATTAGTAGGATTCTTCTCATCACTGATGATATATGCCAGCTGTGCTTCTCTGTACAATCTCCTGCTTTCCCCTCCAAAAACTGGGATAGTGGCATAAGATAGATCATTTTGTAGTGTCCCACCTAGTCTCTTAATCCACCCTCTGGACAACAGCATGCCAAACTTAGGAGGGACATCTGCTACCACAATATCCATCATCATACTCTTCATAAGTAGCTGAGTTAAGGTAATGGCCAGATCTTTAATTAATCCTAGGCACTTCACTTTCCTTGAATCAAAAGAGAATAAATCATGATAGGGTCTGGTGATATCAAGGCCTAAATCTTCCATGACAACTTTAGGCATTAGATTGTGGCTGGCCCTTGTGTCTAATAGGCAGTTGTGGAGGATTTTTTCATGAATGGTCAATGAGACATAAAAAGATGGAGAATTATTATCAGCAGGTTCAATCATAGGGCTGAGCACAATGGCAGGCTTGTCATCTTGCAAATTGACAGAGTCAGTGGAGGTTTGTGTAGTTTGTAGCTCAAGGGCTTCAATGATAAGCTTTCTAAATACTTCACTCTTTACCAACTCTACCAGAGGCACAGATATTTTTAACTTCTGAACTTCTAACTCAAAGTTGAAAGAAGAAGGTAACTTATTAGAACCTTTTACCTCTTGAACTGGAGCTTTGAGGATGACTGGATCAACTGCTGGTCTTCTCTGCCTGCTATTCTGTGACTCTGTTTGGACAACAGCTCTTTGGGCAGAATTTTCTTTGACATTCTTTGCATTCGACCTCAGGTTATATCTCTGCTGCTGTTCAGCTTGTAGGACAACTTCTCTATCCCATTCTTGACTGTCTTGTTCTTGCAACAAAGACTCTTCATAAGCGGCCAAAGTAAAAAATGCAGCACTGCCTTTATCTTCCATGCAGTGAATTTCATCCTCATCTTCTTCAAATTGTTCCTCCTCCATGACTACATTTTGGAAAGGAGCTTTAACTTTCTGATCTTCTTTTGAATCTTCACCCCTCTGCATTATTTGTAACTGCTCATTTGCTCTTCTGAATGGATTTGGGTTTCTTGGAGCAAATGTGTTCTGCTGCCTTGTTTTCCCTGAATTTTGTTCAACTTTCAGCTTAGAAATTTCAGCAGCCAATGACTCTATCATCTTAGTCATTTTGTCTAATTTAGGCTTTGAAGATGATGCAGAAGAAGTAGAAGCCTGATTTCTCTGTCTCCTCCTGTCAGCTTGACTTTTGAGCTTTTCTGCAGCCATGATATTAGACTCTACTTCTAGGGCTGCATCCTGCATGTCTACCAGAGTGGCACATCTTCTTTCTCTCAATAACAAGCAGAAATCAGAGTCAAAAGCATTGGCATAAGTGAGTTTGGCAGAGGTGGGGGTAGGTTTTACCTCAGCTGGTATCTTACTATACATACGGTTAAATCTTTTATTGAAATCAGGGAAAGATTCACCATTTTCCCTCTTCAAATTACCAAACTCGGTATGATAATACAACAAGTCATTTTTATCTCCCTAGTGCTTCAAAAATGCATCATCTAATGCTTCAATATCAGTTATAGATCTCTAGGGTAATTCTTTGAACCACTTCCTAGCCTCTCCATCAAGGCTCTGGACAAAAACTCTCATCCACACATCATTTTCACTTATATCTAAATTATCAGCATAACTGTAAAAAGCTTCAAGATGTTCTTCTGTTGTCACTCCCTCTATTCCAATGAATTTAGGCATATATTTTTGATATTCTCCCACAGGCATAGGATTTAAAGGAACAGGAAAGACTAAAGGTCCATATCTAACATCAACAATTCTCTCAATCTTCGTGGGTACTTGTTGTCCTGCCATAATTGGAATATGTGGAAGAATACTAGTAGATTGAATGGTAGGAAATAATGTGATGGATGGCAAAGACAAAGGGATGTTTTGGACTGAATGGGAATCTTTCTTTGGACTGAGATTCAAAGGGGAACTAACTGACAAAGGGGCTAAATTAATCTCTAAAGGAATTTCCTTATTAACAGTGCTGGGTTCTAAATCTTCAAACTGTATATCTTCAGCAATAACTTTATCTTTCAGAGATGCATGAGATTTCTTAGGCTTACCTGATCCTGATGCCCCTTTCTATGATGTTTTCTTCGATTTGACAGTCCTCTCAGGGTCAGGCACTGATTTAGCTGGTGATTTCTGAGGATTTCTTCGAGTATGTCTCACGAACTGAGCCAGAACTTCAATGTGGAGTCACCAAAGGATGGTCTTCCTCCAATGGAGTCGCCAGATAGATGATTACAACCAGAAACTGTGTTCAAACCTTGTCTATCATCAAAGCTTGAAGCTGTGTCGTTTTCCCAGGGAAGTTGAGCTTCAATTCTCCTCTCCCCGGCAACGGTGCCAATTAATGTTATCACCCCAAGAAACTCTCCTAGGTTGTATATCAGAGATGCTCGGGAACATTACAAACTCAACAAAATGTTGGAAAATTGGTGGATGAATGAAAGAAATGCTGCATATTCAAGCCAGATAACCACTTCTACTATGTTTAACCCTAGACATGGGTGAACACCCCCAGACTACAAGGCTTTAGACCACCAATTACTCATAGTTTTAAGAAAATGTGATAATGGAGAATACTGATCACACCAACAGATGTACAGGACCTTGTGATGGCTAGTTGCAACCAGTTAAAAGGTCTGTAAATCTATTTCCTAATGCACAGACAGGATGATAGCTCTCTGGCATTAAAACAAAAGAAACCTGCACACAAATTCAATGAAACAGCTAGATTCTAACACAGAGGTGGGATGACAGCCCCTATGATGCTAAACATCAATAGCACATGAATAAATACTTAACAGGCACAACCTGGAACAAAGAAGAAGAAGTGGAAAGTGAGCAATCAATAGCAAAAGAAGCTTGTATTAGCTAGAAATGAATACCAGAAGCTGTAGGTGTCACAATAGTTGCAGTCTCCAGAAGTTTAAGTTTACACCATAATAACATTCATCAACCTCATTACATCTTCTTTGTGGGTATATATGGAGTTTGAATGCAAAAAATCTTTGCTAAACTATGCGTGGAGGGGTCATAACTGACCACCAACCGCATTTACAATCAGATATGGGCTTTGATACAATTTGATTGCTTTAATGGATCAATTTGACATTTACTGGTACTTTGTTGTCCTTCCTGAACAGGTGAAGTATGATTTGAATGAATTTCAATAACTGCTGCAGTCATTGAACTGCTCGAGGATCGTCCTTCTCATCCTTGGCCGTGTTGTTCTTTGAATGTGGTAGCTAAAGACTTAACTGTGAAGAGTGCTGGTGGGTGATTTCCTTCTTCCCTCGGATGCATGGCAAAGGTAGTGGGCGTAGGCAGCATGGAGGAAAATCCACCGTTAGACATCGTGGATCGCCGGCTCTCAATGGTTATCGGGAAGAAACGGAAATCAAATGTGGACCGTTGGATGAATCAGGCGGACGGCGGAGATCAATCTATGGAGGAGATTGGAAGGCAACAGGATCAGACAAATGAGGGTCGTCAGATTGCAGTCGGGTAGATTCGACGGCCATCGGGTGGTGGAGGTGAGTGCGGGTTAACGATCGGGGAGTCATACAGGAAGGGTGGTAAGCGGTTTCCCTGCATCGCTTCGGAAGCTATGGTGGTTTTTGTACCGCGGGGCGCGATCCAGTAAGCAAGCGCCGCATGGCAGGTAGGTCCGGCGGGAAACCGCCTTCCCCGCGGGCTATCGCGTGCGCAGCTTGTGGGGAGATTTCTAGCGAACACCGTCGGATGATGGCGATGGATAATCGGACGGTCACGGTTAATCGCGCGCGCTTATTAAATGATGTGACAGGTGAGGGCCTGCCGAAAGTATTTTATATGCACGCGGTTATATAATCCAAGGTTATAAGTTAAGCTATGCGCCCGGGACTAAACAAAGAATGGTATATACGGGGTTTAAACGGGTTAACAGGGTTTTTAGTGTTTAATAAAAAAATGACCGGAAGTTGGTAAAAGAAGGGTTTAGGCAGGGTTTTGTAATGTTTAAACAAAAAACGCGCGGGCGCCCGGGAAAAGGGTTTAAAGGAGAGTAAAGAGGATTTAAGGGGAAGGAGGAAACGGAGGTGTGGGAGTTATAAGGAGAAAAGGGAAAATGAAGGAGAAAGTTGAAAAACCGCTGCCTGCCTTATATAACCAAACCAGCATTGCTCAACACCTAATTTGATCCATCAAGTATCAAAGAACATAGCAGAGCTAACAGTGACAAAATTCGGATCCAACTAGGGATGATTCTCCCCTGCGGAGGATCAAGAACGTAGACCAGAAACCTTTGTATGGGCATGGAGTTGAAAAAGGAAACTAAAGAGACCAAAATGTAATGAAAGGAAAATATTTTGCATCTTAGAGGCTCAATCGATTGATAGAAAGAACAAAACGAGAATAAATGTGACATCCTAGCATGTATAGATTAACAAGTTCAATGATTATTTACATACATAAAAGACATTTATTTGTATATTAAGTCTATCGAGGTAGTGTTGTAGCGGCTACAACCACCCTCCAAAATTTTTCCTTCGCTTCATTTTGGAGCCTCCCTACCAACTTTTCACAACACCTTGTCTTGCTTCGTCAAGTACACAAGCTTCAGTGTTTTTCTTGCAAAAAGACAGCCTGTCGATTACAGCTTGATGCATTCCCCTCACAAGTTGTTCATCCAGACTTGGTCTAGCTGCAGACTGAGCAACTCCCTTAAGGAATTGTGCAATTCTATAGGGCAATCAGCCTCCCTCCAAAAATTGCGCAATCCTATTTGGCAGCCTGTTGGGCTCTAGAATTGCGCAATTCTGCCAATCAACCCTCATAGTGAAAGTTGTGCAATTTTCCCTAGGAGGGCTGCTCAGCCCAGGAATTGTGCAATCCTAGGCAGCAGTCAGCTGCTCTCCCCAAAAATTGCACAAATCTCCTGGGCAGCCAGCCCAACTCCCAGCCCAAAATGCGCATGTCCTTCCAGTAGTTGAGCAGCCTCATGCATGAGCAGTTGGGTTGACCAGTTCCACCCGGGACCAAGGAAACTTGACTTGTATGCATGACTTGCTTTTTCCCGGAATAGAAAAAGGCAACATGCAAAAAGCATCCCATGATTCAGAGAGCTATTTTTAGTAGTTGGAGGTTACATACAAAGTCCATTTAGAAACTTTCCTCCAAGTGTTTCTTTTTCCTAGATTTGTGGCATGCACGTCATGAGCTTCAAACTTATTTATTCGACACATCAGAGCTCATTCTTTCACATTGATCTTGGAGCTCTGACATCCCACAGTACATCTAGGACTCTTCGACACATCCGACTCAACTATTCAAGAGTAAGTGGTCTCAACTTGTCTTTTTCAGCATTTTCGTCGCTTTTTGTGTTTTTTCTTGTGTGAGTGTTGTTTTCTTGATTTGTTTGAACGCTTGTTTTCACTTACATGCATACTAGCTTGTCCTAGAATTGTTTCAGTTTTCGTTGCTATCTCACAATTGTTGCATGCATAAAACTGTTTTGCATGAATGGTCGTCGATTCGACGACTTGCTTCACCCACATGCATGTTGATCTGTTTACTGAATCTTTCATTCAATGTTTGCATGCACGATTAGTCACTTCTGATTTCACTTAGTGTCGCCATGCATTCACTTTTACATTTTCTTTCAGCTGCCTATCAGCGATTCGGGCCAACCTTGGCCCGGACTCTGTTTTTATCGAGACAAAATTGCGCAATCTGTGGAAGGAAGGCTTTGCCTTCCTCTCCAGAAATGTACATTTCTGCCTAGGCGTTTTCCTCCATGACTGTTTTTTGTATTTCTGAGGGACAGTGACTGTTGGCCCAGAAAATTGCGCAATGCAGTCCCTGAGCCTGCAGTCATTCCCAGCTGGAATTGTGCATTGCGCAATCCCAACAGTCAGCAGTTAGTCTGGATTGTGCATTGCGAAAATCCAACAACCAGTCTTGCCTCCCAGATAGCCTAGACTACCTTTTGTGCAGTTCTAGTAGCCAATCACCCAACCTCCCAGAAGAAATTGTGCAATCTTGCCTATCAATTCCCCAGGTATGTGCTGTGTCATTCCCCAAATTTACTTTGGTTTTCGCTTGCAAATTTCTTACCATACATGTTTGATTTGTCTCCATATCTTTCAGATGTTCATCCGCCTCTTAGTAGTACATGATCAATGGCCTCCAAGAGAGCGGGATCAAAGGACACTGACGGAAGTGCAACTGGAGCAGCAGTTGAACGGGTGTCCGCATGTCTACCGATCTATGAAGATACCAAGTTGTTTCTAGACAAGGACATCAAGATGAAACGACAAGAGGTTAATGAAGAATTTGTAGGCACTTTTGAGGAAGACCTCGAAGTCCATCAGGTGTATGTGAATATTCACAAGTCCGTATTGTACTGGATTGCATCAGATACCCCGCGTTCCCATGCGCGGACATGATACACTGGATCGTCTCTCACACTGATCTCGAGACGATGACCTTGCGCAGTGTTAGTGGGATGAAGCTTGCAACCTTCTGGGCACCCCTAAAATCTATTATTCATAAAAGGGAGGTTCAAACCATAATACTCTGCCCACAAGTCATCAAAAACTGTAATTTTCTTCAAGCAAATATTTCATCTAGTTAATTTTTTTCCAATGTTCCTCCAAAACTATACATAAAACCTGCATGGCAGAGAGTAAGAAACTATAGAAATTAATAGAATTTTTCTACTACTGATGAATTCGAACTGAAAACAAGAGATTGCAAATTTCCTCTATAATATTGTGGAATGCAAATCATAATTTAAAAACACATGCAATAACATGCAACCATCAAAACACAAGGAACACAATGATTTTATAGGGGAACCTAACTGGGAAAAACCCCTCTGTTGCTTTGCATTAATTCAGATGAGAAAGAGAAACAATTACAATGTCTTGCTTCAACTCTAAAGCACACCCTGCACTGCAAAATTGTTCTCCTACTTCCTGACCTACTCTAGCCAACACTTAGCCAATTCAAGCCTCAACCAACCTCCTATTTCCTTGCGCAATCTTGGAGGAATTAAGCTCCTAAAAAATAAGGAAATTCCCTATTTCCTTGCGCAAATCCAAAGGGAATTGATCACTTGCTCAGTGCAAAAGCACTGTACACTCAACAATATACAATTATAAATACAAATGTGCCTTTTCCATCCACTCAACTAGGCAATTTGAATTCCATGCATGATTGGGTCTATTTTTAGCTGATTTACTAGTTAACTGAGAGATTAGTGAGTTAACAACAATCATAACTACTCAAGTGACCTTCAACTAACTCAACTAATCACTTTAGTTAATTGAGTTCAACTGAAAATAACTCAACTAGATTGCAAGATTTTAGCAATCAACCCATGCACAACTCTACTTCTAGCCTACAAACTCAAATTTATTGACTTAACTAGTAGAAAAGGCCATGCCACTCTAGCTAACTGCAATCCAAGTCATCCTGTTGATGTGGAAAATTGAATTTTCTCCATTTGACTAAGGCACTAGTCAAATGAAGCCTTTTCTTGCTACAATTTCAATAGAAACCATTGGGTAATTAAGAATGGGGTTGAAGACACTATAAATAAGTATGACATTGTTGAATAGAGAAAGAGAAGGGGAAAATGGATTAAATGGATAGACTACTTGGTGATTGAAGCATATACCAAATATTTTAATGTCTATTTTATTTAGTGCCTACAAGATGGTAAAGCTTTATTTTCTTTTCCACATTTCATTTACACTTGCAACATTGAGCACAAATTATGGGGAAAGAACAAAGCGGGAATGTAAAGTCCAGAGGCAGAGCAGCCAATGGGTTTGAATTACATGATACCTACAATTGTAGTAAGAGAAGGAAACGTGCCACCTCAATCTTTCAAACAAGCTTTTTTATATTGCATGATTAATACGCATGAAGGATAACTGGCTTGATCGTTATGGGAGATGAGATGCAACTGCTTGAGGCCCATAACTGGCTAGTTATGAGTATTTACTTGACCCATTTAAAACAAAAAGCCTGAATTACCCATTCATGGGTTACTTAGAAAAGCACTCATAGGTCTTAAAAGTTAAGGAATTGGGAGTGGTGACACGAGCGATGTTAGTAAGTGTTAACTAATTTTGAAAAATCATGGCGAAAATGGATTTTTAAGGTTGAATTTTGCAAACATGAATTAATTGTACATATTAATTGTAACGGTTTCCAAAAATTCTTACAAAATATTAGAGAGATATGTATTAATTGTAAGTGTTTCCAAAAATTATTGCAAAGATTTAGTGAAACACGCATTAGTTGTAACTATTTTTAAAAATTATTGTAAAAATTAAGTGAGACAATTATCCACATGGTGACTTCTCAAAGTTAGCAGAGTTTATCGGTGAGACTGGGATAGATGGAGTTAAGGCTGAGATAAGACATCAACATTTTAGTCCAATCAAGTGTTTACAAATAAATCTTTTAAATTATAATAAAAAATGCATTATGTATTTCTAAAGTTTAACATCAAATTTTGCATAAGTCAATGTTAAACTAATACCAGTGAAACTGCAAATTGATTGGTAGAGTCCTGCCTTGTCAAGGACTAATAATGATCCGGATTTAAGCAGGAACGCAATAGATTACAGAGATAACCATAAATACAGAGATGCGATAACCATAAAAACAGAGATGCAGCGGAAATAATACTTCATTTCATTAATGGAGAATACTGAAATATGCTTACAAATAGAAATAACCCAGCTAGGGCGATGGTAGCTTATCTATGAGAAGAGATGTGTCGGCTACATGCCTCTGAACTGTTTCGAAGTGTCTTTACAATGAGGCTCGAAGGCCTATTTATGATTGAGAAACAATGGAAAACCCTTCACATTCCAAAACCTAACCCTAGAAGATGAAACGCCAAATTGTGGGCCCCGTTTTGGGGTGAGTTGGACAGCCAACTTCCCGGGGTAGCGAATTGGTCGTATTATCTCCGTTTGACGTGCATGATAGCCCGTTGGAAAGATCTCTCCGAGGACTACGACGGGAAAGACAATTTTTATCAAAAAAACCGCTGGCCGTGGATTTCCCAAAAAACGTCGTTTAGGGCCTCAAAACGGCTCCAGAAGTTTAGGACCCGAAAAACTGCTAAAAATAGTAAATTGTGCTATAATTAAGGAAACTGAAAAGCTGAAAGAGACAGTTGTGGGGGTCCAAGTGGGATAGGTGGGTGGCCACCAACGTCCACCTGGATCAAATAAAGCTCGAAATTTGATTTGTGTATACTATTAAAAATATTAGGTTAAATACCTACCATCCAACTAATAATTATTGATAATTAAATTAAAATTATGGAAGCCTATTCCAAAAGACATGATTATTGGCGTAAATTTCTTGTGGATATTTTGAATATGTTAACTGTCGTCAAATATCTACCATCCATCTATTACTTATTGATAATTATATTTAAATTCTAGAAACCTTAAATTTAAATTCTAGAAACCCTTTTCCAAAATAGATATGCCTATTGAGGTAATTTCTCTGCAATACATTTGGAAGATAAACAAGTTTGCATAGCATTTGATATGTTATAAATAGATTACCTTAGTATTGGACTACACATAATTTATCTTTCCAAACACACATTGGTATTGGTTTGCATAAACTTTCAAACTATTTATCAATGCTTTAAGAATTTTTTTTAAGTTTGATTTAGGTTTTACACAAGTAGTCATATCTATAGTGAATATTTTCTCAAATTCCAATTCCATATTTGATGACATGACCGCATTTTGTCACATGATGGACATTGGCGTTATTAGTCCCTGCCAAGGTAGGACTCTAGCAATAGATTTTCCCATTGACCACTATTAGTCTAACATTGACCAATGAAATTTATAATGTTTAACTTTGAAAAATAATTTTTTTTTCAATTATTAAAAATACTTTTTCAAATATTTGATTGGACCATAACTTGAAGGTCTTATTGCAACTTTTACACAATATAATGCAATGTCGATCACTGCATCACATATTGTATCCTATAATTTCTTAATCTTGTTGTGAATTCATGCATGATTTTAAAATATTTGTGTAGTGATTTTTTATTCTTAAGCATTACAAGAAAACCATCCAAAATTAAAATCTTTAAAAATAGTTCATACTTAGATAAATAACATATTTACATTAGTTACTTCCCACCATAATTAAGCAAGTCTTTGCATAAAAGAAAGGATAGGAATAAGATGTAAATAAATATACTTACCAAGAGTCACTTCCCACCATTATTTTTTTTTTTCTCCGTAAATACTAATTCTATTAAAAAAGTGAAAAAATATATACAATGAGGTCAAGACCTCAGAGGAGGCCGAAGCCTTTCCTCAGCCAGAAAATCAGGGACATTACAGTTCAGCCCTTCAACCAGATTTACAGTACAGACTTCAAAAATTTTGCTTTGGTTCCTGACAGACTGACCCAACTTACCAGACCTACCATCTTCATTACCTACATTGACCAAAAAAACAAAGTAGCAACTAGCATAGGCATTTTTAAGACAAAAAATTAAGCCTGTATTGGCTGTTGTTACTGCCTGTAGCATGAGAATAAACCATACATAGACCTCTAACTTCAGACTCAAAAACACAAGACCAAGATTGCAAAGCATATAAGCGAGAAAGCGACCCGGCAGAAAGGAGCTGTGATCAATCTGCATGACTTGGTGAAGCTGGCGTATCCTCCTTTGCCTGGCTAGTAGAAGCTACCCAGGTCACGAGACCGTCTTCGTCCAGTACCGGCTCACCTCCATCAGGATTAGTAACCAAATGTAGAATACCAGCTTCTCGTTGAGATGTCCTGCAAGCTAAATCATCTTCCTGTATTGGATCAGGCTGCTGAGGCACTTCCGAAACAGGGGCATCCTCTTGCATGTGGTCCACATGAAACACTCTCCCCGTCAGGTCCCCTAGCAGAACACTATCATCCTGAGAAAGTGAGGGAACGGAAGGAGACGAATTGAACTGGTTGCTCTCCTCCTCCGAGACAAATATGGTAAAATTTACTGTCACTATGGGCCTGTTGAGCCGACTTTTGAAGGTAAACCTGGAGGTCTGATAAGAATTATTCGGGAGAAGCCTATCTTGGTCCGAAGGCGGAGAAGAAGGAGGAGCTAAGGCGATGGGTGCAACATGTCGAAGAAGGCTTCCTCTGTTCCCTGAGTGACTGCCTCTGCGCGGGATTCCTCTTCTTCGAGGCATGGTTACAGAGACTGAAGGACTGGGAGAACGATTGAAACAAAGCAAACCAGAAGTAATGAAAGCGCTGAGAAATTCAGGGCATTTCCAGAACCTTTCTAACATCCAGACCCGAATGACTATACAACGGATCTGAAGCGGCTTTGCTTCATAAGAAACATAGTCATTAACTGCGTTACGCAGATCCATGTCAATGAGCCAAAGTGTATGCAGAGCAGCCATGCTTGCATTGAATTCAAACCAAATTCGAGGCTGCGCGGTATTTAATTCCCCTGCCCTGAACCTGATATACCAACCTACGACGTGTACCATACAATCCTTCCGTCTGCCATCCGTCAGGCCAGATGTCTGTCTGGCGGAGTCCATCATTGAATGCTGGTAGAGTCACCCGCATCCGGGTAACTTCCCACCATTATTTATGTAGGAGTAAAATTGTAAATGTGTAGAAATCTCAATTTATT
This sequence comes from Pinus tabuliformis, assembly GCA_031772625.1. Lineage (NCBI taxonomy): Eukaryota > Viridiplantae > Streptophyta > Pinopsida > Pinales > Pinaceae > Pinus > Pinus tabuliformis. The sequence continues at coordinate 161,607,111 of CM062818.1, forward strand.
AGTTCCTACCAAAGCAAGACTATAGGACTTGATTTGTATATTAAACACTATTACTTTAACATTGATCAATGTAAGTTATAATGTTTTATATAATTTTTTCTAGAGCATAATTTTTAACTTCATTGGCAGGCACTACGCTACCTTGCAACACTTGTTTTAAATGAATTGTTAATTTTGTATTCAATACAGTTACATATAATCAAAATTTAACCTCTTCCTCTTCGGTGTTCCCTTCCCTTGCGTCAGGGGTATGCTAGTTATATACACTGATCATATGGGGATTCAATTGATGTTAGGTATAATTTCTTAATTAATTGTTGCATCATGCATGAATAAACTATGAAAAAATTGATGGTGGCAATTAAATAGTGGTGGTACAATATATATAGAAATTATGAATGTGATGGACAATAGAATGGTGACACTTGTTTGTAAGTACAAACGACAGAAATTGAGTGTGTATATCACACGACTAGTAATTTGGTCGTTGTGTGCAGTGGTTGTTGTTATGTGTATGCTTGTGTACAAAAACCATGTGCACTATAACATAAAAATTGGCTACAATTAAATGTGGCACCAAGTAGGTAGTTGTTGTATAGTTGTAAATAAACAACAACGTACATACCAGATTATACATCAACAATTGAAATGATTGTACAATATGATTACAACAAAATGGTATGGAAGTGACGAGGAATGAAGGCGGCTAATTAAAATGCAATATAGAATGTGGCATATGGAATGCAATTGAATTTTTGCATGGAATTGATTAATTGTGGTACTGAAAATTAAATTTAGGGAACACACTGTCAATATGCTAGCAAGATTTTTTACTACTATTTTTTTTAACCGTGTAGATATAGAAATTGTGTGGGCTCTCTCCGCGCGCATGCAGCTGGATCATGGCGTGTGTGGAGTCAGTTCACTTCTCGGTCATTATAAATGGCATCCCATCCACCTTCTTCCAGGCTGAAAGAGGTCTCCGACAAGGATGCCCACTGTCCCCTCTCATCTTTATACTCGTCATGAATGCTCTTAGTTCTCATATCAATCTCGCTGTTTCACAGGGAAGGTGTAAGGCGGTCCAGATCTGTAAGAATATATCCCTCTCTCATAATTTCTTTGTTGATGACATTCTCATTTTTGCTATGCTATGCAAATCTTCCTGGGCATGTATATTCATTATCTTTCAGAAGTTTCATGCTGCCACTGGGCTAACCATCAACGATGATAAAACTAAGCTCTATCATAACAACACCGACCCCGACACAGCCCGTTGGGTTGCGGACAGATTTGGCATCAACCTTGCTTTGCTTTCTGATGGCCTCCCATATCTGGGATTCCGTCTAAAGGTCAAAAACAACAAATTTAATGATTGGTTATGGCTCATTGATAGATTTTACAGCAAAATCTCCAGATGGGAGATGAGGTTTCTATCACTGGCTGGCCGGTTTATACTGGTACAAGCGGTCCTTTCCCAACTTGCTGTATATTGGGGACACCTCTTTGTCCTCCCTGCCAAAGTACACCATATTCTTCAATCTACGGCCGCCAACTTCTTATGGGGAGGCCACTCCTCTCCCTCGAAAATTCATCTAGCCAAGATGGATCTCATCACCTGTCCTAAAAAGCTTGGCGGATGGGGGCTCATTCATATGCGGCGTTTTGGCAACGCTCTTATCTGCAAATCAATGTACAGAGCCTTCTTTGGGAACAGCCCATGGTCATCTCTTATCAGGCAGAAGTATTTAAAGGGGAGGAAATTGGAATTCTGGCTCAGAAGATCGTCTCTTGGTATTCGTCATGGATCGCCTATCTGGTACTGCTTTCGTAAGAATCAGAGGTTTCTGTTCAGCATTCTCAAATGGACTCTCTATTCGGGATCATCTGTTTATATTGGCCTTGACCCCACTCTCTACAACCTTGAATCCCACATTTCCCCGATCCTGATCGCCTTCCTACACTCTAGGGGCATTTTTACTTGGTCCAGGCTCATAGAATCTTGGTCCTCTCTCTCGCCCATTTGGAAGACCGAGCAACAGCTTCATATTCCTCCACACCTCCGTCCTTTTTGGTCCACCGCCACCCAGAACTTTTCCTCTCTGAACATCCTACAGATGGGTACTCATGACGCTCTTATATGCTCCACTGACTCTAACATCCATCCCATTACTGTTAGACGTCTTTACTCCGCCCTCCCCACAATCTCTCCGTCCAACATCTCCCCCTATCCCCTTACCCTCTGGAAAGCCAATTGCCCCCTAAAATCCATTCTTTTTGGCTGGCTACTCTATCATAACAGGAATCTTGTCTGGGATGTCCTTCAATCTAAGGGGTGGCAGGGTCCGAGTCAATGTGTTTTCTGCCATCTGGCATTGGAAACTAATATTCACATTTTCCTTCACTGCCCTTTCACCTCCTCCATCTGGCTTGAGTTGTCAAACTGTTATGGTTTCACTGCTCCCCCCTTCTCCTCGGTCTCGGATGCTTTTCTCTGGTGGTCATCACAGCGACCTCTCTGGCAGGCTATCTTCCTTCTCTCGGTTTGGCACGTATGGAAGTCCAGATGCGCATGCGTTTTTCGGGATCTCCATCCACATATACAGTCCATCTCTTCAATGATCTGCAGCTTCTTGCCTCCTGACTAATCATCATCTATAGATGGCTCCTCCGGATGCTGGCTCTTTTTCTCTGGTTTGCGCTAGTTTTTGGATCGCCATATATCTACATGTTGTTTATATTCTCTACATTTTGCACAGATCCTGTGTATATTTTCTCTATGTTTTCTACTATTTTGATCTATTCTTATATCGCACAATGATGATCCAAAATGCCGGTTGGTCTCTTACCGGCCATCCATTCACGAATTTATCATGGAAAATTGTAATCTTATGACAGCTTATATGATCTCAATATAACAAATATAGCTTTTTTTCCTCTGAAAAAAAAAGAAATTGTGACAAATTTGCAACTATACGAAAGTTTGATGAACAAGACTATAATCAATCATATGGTCAAGCGTAAATTGCTGATAAAATTTTGTATGATTAGATGGTTTGTCTTGGTTTCTTCAAGTTTGCGGCTAAATAGATTTTCTTCAATATGTAGTGAAGTTCCACCCCCACCACTCCTTAATTTGGAGTGTCCAAAGGCTTGATGGTGGTAAAAAACTAGATAATTTATACAAGAATTGAAAGAAAAAAGGTCGATTGTGGCCAAACTCCAAGTTAAAGAAACCTGGATAACGAGAATGACCAAATGTTGGATCAGAAATAAAGCTTGGATACCAAGTGTGATAATTAAACTTTGGTCACCAATTAAATGTCCAAAATATTTGGAATATAAAAATATCCATTAGGATTATATATATATATATAACAAGAATGACCAAATGTTGGATCAGAAATAAAGCTTTGATACTATGTGTGACAATTAAACTTGGCTTACCAATTAAATGTCCAAAATATTTGGAATATAAAGATATCCATTAAGATTATAAATATATATATATATATATATAGATTAGTGAAATGATATGATATGATTACAAATGAGGTCCCTTTACATATAGCTAAGTGAGAGCGCCCTTTCATTAAGAGTTTTTAGTTGGGACATGTCCTTTTATATGTCCCTTCATTGATTATAAGCTATATATATGTGTGTATGTGTGTGTTCATAACAAAACCTTGGGTGGTTGAGTGATCATTAGGGAGCCATGTGCATCCAAACTCTGAGGCTTGGAGGTCCACATGGCCACACATGGAGGGAATTTTAGGTTTGTTTTGCATGACTTATTGAGCAAGCAAACTTTCAAGGGAATTTGGAAACTAGATGTTGCACCAAAACCCCCCATTTCCATTTATTTATGAAAATGGGTCACTTTTGAGGGCTTGTGCCCCTTGATATTTGTACATGTGGTATGAAAGCCCATCAATTTATGTAATTTAAATTAGTTAATTGAAGGAGTGGGCCCTTTTTCCATTTGTAGGCTAGAATAGGAGCATTTATCCTAGGAAATTAATATTTTAATATAAAGGAACTTGAGCACATCCTCTATAAATAGAGGTGCACTTCCTTTCATTTTCTCATGGTTGGATTGGGGAAGAAAAATCTTAGCAAGTCTAAATTTTTGGCAATTTTATCTTCTTATAATTTGGCTATGGATGGAGGAGTTTAGTGACCTCATGAAGAGACCCTGTCGATGTGGATTTTACTATAATTTTCTTGGATGAATATTGGCAAAGATTGGGTGAATGCATGATAATCGAAGTGAAATTTCTTTGTCTTGGTTATGTTTATATATGATTGCAATTAAGTATTAATCAGGTGGGCATGGTATTTTATTTTCCTTATCCCTCTTAGACAAACCCTTCCTCCAAGACTTTGAAAAAGTGTAGGTGGGATGTTTCCCTTATCTCATCCTTAAATAGAAAAGTCTAGAGATAGTGAGTGGACTTACCCTAGCCTAGTGAACCTAAATATACTCTAATCATTTTCATATGTGTTGAGCATTGACCCCATATTCCAAAAAAATATATTGAGGAGTTAAGGCGTTGATCTTCTATCCTCTCATCACTTTATTTCCTTTCAAAATCCTTTTATACCATTTTGTTGGGTTTTAATCTTCATAATCATCTTATAATTTCTTAATTGTGTGTGTTTGGGGATATTCCCTTTGAACTTAAATCTTGAAATTATCTTCAAATCCATAAAACCCTAGTAATCATATATTAGGGGAAACCCTCCTTGAGTTGGAGGAGAGTTAATCAAAAGTGAGAAGAGGGTTGATGAGGTGGAAATGTCGCCCTCTTTAATTACACAGGGTCTTACAATTGATATTTTAGACTTTACCTCTAGAAATGTAACATTGTGCTATAAAAAATCCAACTGTATTCTCTAGGATGGGCATGTTTTGAGGGATGTTAGGGACTTATGCTTCAAGCTTTGAAAATATCTCTTTCAAATCAGGTTGTGGGTTGTTATTAAACTCATCCACCATGGTTATGGTTTTCAAACTTTACACCTATTATTGGAGTTGCAACATTCCATAAGACCCTAAGGAAAACTACTTTGATACAAAATGATATATAAACTATTGTGGACATTCCATTGGAATAGTTCATCACAGTAAATCTTATAAGTTTTTGCAATAAATTATGATCCAATGCTTTACTTAGGTTTTAGATTAAATGTAACTTGCTTAACAGATGAAAATATTGAAATCATTGGATTGAAAGGAAAGAAGTGAAGCAAATAAAGTACCATCCACACCATGAAGAGAAGATGTACAATGGGAAAACCTACTATAAGAAAAATTGAACTAGCAAGTGAGGCATATACTATGCTCTTTTCTTCCCAATTTTGAAATGAAAATATAAAGGAAGGGGCACTCACTATGAATTTTCCATGGATATTGTGGCCAAAATGGCTACTTCATGATCTTCTATTTACTTTGTTATCCTCCAGTATCCCACTCCCATATGCTATATTCAAAATGAATAGTACACCATACAATGAGAGTGGAATCTCTTATTATCCTAGTGGCCTAGTGTTTAACATGACTTGATATAAATTCAAGGATTTTATATGCTTGAAACCCTAATTAATGTTAGGGTTTTGAACCTCTAGAGTCTTCTTTAAAGTCCACACATGACTAACTCCATGTGTGAGTAAGGTGTACTACTAATATTAGTTTCATGGTGGTCAAAATTATAAGTTAGCTTGTGGGAAGCATAACTTCCCCATACATACTAACTCCATTTTTAAGTCATGTGTACTAATCTTAGTTTCATGGTGGTCAACATGATAAGTTAACTTGCACGAAGCATCACTCCCCATACATACTCTAGTTAAGAAGATCCTCACACTATTGGAAAATTCTCAGTGCATAGAACAATCTTTAGATATTGTAAACTATGTTTAAAAATATTAGACCTCCAATACAACCATTTAAGGTTTCAAACGAGGTTTGGAAATTTTTGAACCCTATATTATCAAATCATGACCTTCCTTTAAAATAGGCCAAATAAATCAATAAATCTATTTTTTCTACAACAAAAGCACTAAAATAAATAAACAATAATTAATATTTTTTACAAAAAATGGTTAAAATAATATCACAAACATTGATACAATATAAATAAAAAAATAAAAAATGCATTATACCATCTTTATGAAATGTCCCCAAACAAACGATTTAATACAAGTTATCAAACAAAACAATTTAGTAACAAATAAATAAGCATGGAAGAGTTGGCAAATTTGATTTTTTTGTGATTTTATCTCCTTATAGTTTGGCTTTGGATGAAGGAGTTGAGTGACCTCTTGGAGAGACCTTGTTCATATGGATTTTACTATTGTCTTGGAAGAATATTGGTGAAGATAGGGTGAATGCATCATAATCTAAATGTAATTTCTTTGTCTTAGTTATGTTTATAGGCAATTGCAATTAAGTATTCAGCAAGTGGGCATGGTATTTTATTTTCATTGTCCCTTTTAAACAAACCTCTCCTCCAAAGACTTTGGAAAAAGGGCAGGTGAGCAAATTCTTTTATCTCGTCCTTAAGGATTGAAAAGTATAGGGATAGTGAGCGGAGTTACCCTAACATAGTGAACCTAAATATACTCCAATCCTTTTCAAATGTGTTGATCATTGACCCCAAATGCCATAAAAATATATTGGCAAGCTAAGGCACTGATTTTCTATCCTTCCATCACTTTATTTCCTTTCAAAATCCTTTATACCATTTTGTTGGGTTCTACTCTTTAGAATCACCTTATAATTTCTTGATTGTGTGTGTTTGGGGATATTCCCTTTAAGCTCAAATCTTGAAATTACTTTCAAATCCCTAAAACCCTAGTAATCCTATCTTAGGAGAAACCCCGTGAGATGGAGGAGAGCTAGCCAAAAGTGAGAATAGGGTTTTTGAGGTGGAAATGGCCTCCTCTTTAATTACACAAGTCTTCCACTTTAGCTTTTGGAATTTACCTCTATAAATGTAGCATTGTGCTATAACAAAGCTAAACTTGTTCTCTATAATTACCATGAGGATGGGCATTTTGTGATGGATGTTAGTGAGTTATGCTTCAAGATTTGAGAATCTCCCTTTGAAATCATGTTTTGGGTTATTATTATACTCATCCACCATGGTTATGGTTTTAAAACTTTACACTTATTCCTGGATTTTGCAACATTCCGTAAGACCCCAAGGAAAACTACTTTGAAAAAAATTGTGGACATTCCATTGGAATAGTTTATCAAACTAAATATTATAAGTTAGTACAATATATTATGATGCAATGCTTTACTTAGGATTTAGATTAAATGTAACTTGATTGATGGATGAAAAAAATGAAATCATTGAAGTTAAGCAAATAACACACCATCCACATCATGAATAGAAGATGTACAATGGAAAAGCCTAATTTAGGAAAATTTGAACAAGCAAGTGAGGCCGCTCTGTGGTTTTTTTCTTAGTTTTGAAATGAAAATGCAAAGGAAGGTGTAGAAATTATGGTGTAGATTTGCCCCTGCTCATGAAATTTTAATCAAAATCACAAGACACAAACCTACTCTATTGCTCTGTAGAATTCAATTCACAATTTAGAACATCAATCACAAACATGAAATGAGAAATAACACACATCCACACAGTTTTTTTTCCAGGGGAAAGAAATATGTTAAAAACTCATTTTCCTGCTTGAATTAATCCTATGTATAGAGATGTATTACAATTTCTTTTCTCAACTAAGCACAACTTGCAGGTAAATAACCTATCTCTCTTCTCACTGAGAAGCTCTAACCTAGACTTTGTCAATTTCTTCCTCTGCTTGAGCCCCTATTTCCTTGTGCAATTTTTGAGGAAATCGAACCTCTATTATTTAGGAATTTCTCCAAAATGGATTACGCAATTCCCAAGGTTGATCATTTGACTGCATGCAACACCTGTATACTCAAGACTAGTCTACAATTGGTGTTACACTACCTTGGAATCTCTACAACAACTGGGGAACTCAAATTCTTTGCATGCACTAGCTATTTTGCTCTGATTGATCAATTAACTAGATGATCATTGAGTTAGACTAAAGTCCCACTGCACAACTGACCTTCCACTAGTTCCTTCAACAGTTAGAACTAGTTTAATTGAAAACAACTTGAAATAACTAACCTTGATTGCTACAAATTAGAAATTACACATGCTTACCTAAACTCTAACTCCTCCAACTCAAATTTACTAAGTAAGTTGAGTGAAAAAAGCCATGTCGCACAAGTTAACTGCATCCAAGTTGTCCACTGATGTGGAAATTTGAATTTTCTCAATTTAATCAAGGAAAAATCGAATTGAGAACTTCTTGCTGCATTTTTCAATAGAAGGGGCAATCACTATAGAGTTTCCATGGATATTTTGGCTAACATGGCTACTTCATGATCTTCTATTTACTTTATTCCCCTTTAATATCCCACTCCTATATGCTATAGTCAAAATGAACAATACACCATACAATAAGAGTGGAATCTCTTCTTATCCTATGTTGAAAATGGCAACAAGAAAATCCTGATTTATTTTTTCCCTTGAACTAAATTAGGAGAAAAATGTAATTCCACATCACAAGACAAGGAGAATGAGTTAACTAAGTTAATTTCACTTAGTTGGCTCAGTTAATTCAAGTTGAGGGCCTAAATTGAGTCATGTAAAGTGTCTCCTAAATTTTAGGAGCCTAGGTTGAGTTTAATTTGAGTTGTAATAGTTTAATTCAATTAAACTGAGTTAATGTCAGTTAAACTAGTTCCAAATGTTGGAGGAACTAGTAGGAGGTCGAGCAGTGGGGTACAACTTCATGTTTTCAACCAGTTAACTGATAAATCAACCATAGTTAACTCATGCATGCATGAAATTCGAGTTACCTAATTGAGATTGGAGTTCAAGGGAAGTGTACTATTAGTTGTATAAGTTTTTCGAGTTGTACAGGTGGTGCATTTAGTTTGAGAAGGGCCTATATAGATTGCACAATTTGGGATGGGGATTTACCTATTTAATAGGGGGCTAATTCCTCGAGAAACAACACAAGGAAATAATAGCTTGGCAAGCAACATTATTGGCTAAGTATTGGTCAGAGTTAGCTTGTGAGGCAGTAAGATAGATTGTACTAGTGTAGAGCTTTCTTAGGCCTGAGAAAGCATTGAAAATCTTCTCTATTTTTCTGATCTACTGCAATATACAGATAGGAAGGGGTTTTGAGCAACAATCTTTCCCCTTAAATAAATCTCTGAGCATATGTGACTGAATCTTGTCTCATGTTTTGTGATTTCTCGATCGATTAATTGTTTCCGCTGATGAGTAGAGTAGATTCAAGTCTTTTGTTTTAGAATATTACATAATAAGTTTGAATCTACAAGGAATTTCTACATGGTATTGAAGTAGGAATCACAATAGAAGAGAAGAATTCGAGTTTGTCTTTGCAGGTAAACCAAATTTGGAGGATCATTCTTAAGAGCCAACAAGATGTCATTCTATGGATTGAGACTTGAGTATGCCCTTGAGGGTAGCTCGAATTATATTTCTTGGAAGGAAAAGATGGAGGCATTATTGGAAGAAAATGAGCTAAAGGAATTCAAAGACAATGATATTCCTAAGCCTCCAATAATTGGTGCTCAAGATCTGGAAGAGTGGAAGAAATGTGTGGCAAGGAGGATCATACTAGAAGGAGTTCAAGATCATATTGTCTCGAATATCCACGGGAATGATACCCCATATGTAATGTGGCAAGCCTTGATAGACTTATTTCAAAACAACAGTAACCACATGAAGCTAGCACTGAAGGACAAGCTTCAGAAAATCAAGATGGAGAAGGGAAACACAATACCACAATACCTGAGCAGGTTCACCCAATGTCGGGATGAACTTGGGAGTGTTGGTATTATAGTTGTTGAAGATGATCCCGTAAGCCTAACACTTCTAGACCTTCCCAAGAGCCTTCACAACTACTAGGATTCGGTAAATGGGAGCGAGAAGCTACCAAATTGGGAGCGATTGTGGTCCGACTTGGTGCAAGAAGAGATAAGGTGGAACACCAGAGACAAAACCTCATCTAAGAATGATGATGAGGAAATTGATGCCTTGGTTGGAAAGGCAAAGAAAGGGAAAGGGAAGAAATCCCAATCTAAAGGGGATTCTAGTCATGGCAGCAAGAAGAAATACTTGTTGAAGATTAAATGTTTTCACTCTCATTAGTTGGGATGCTATGCCATGAAGTGTCCACACAAGAAGGATGGAAAGAAGCCCTCAGGAGGAGTGACATGTGAAGCTCTAATTTCACAATTCGAGTTGGATTTCACACTCATTGCATGCATGGTGAAATCGGTGATGGGTAGTGTGTGTTATCTAGATAGTGGAGCCTCATTCCATATGATGGGAAACAAAGAAATTTGTAATGACTTGGAGGAGAAGGACCTCCATATGCACATTGAGATGGGAGATGATGGAAGGTATAACATGACCGATATCGGTATAATGACTTTTCAGAGGGAGTTTGGTTCTCCTCTCACATTAAAAGATGTCATGTATGTTCTGGGTCTGAAGAAGAATTTAGTTTCAGTTTCTATGTTGGAAGATCGTGGATACAATGTGATATTTAGAAAAGGAAAGGATTTCCTTAGACATATCGCCACGAGACAAGTGAAGAAGATTGGGATTCGGGTGAAGAACCTCTACAAATTAGATGTAGAATATTGTGTTGCCTTGAGCACGAGAGCACAAAAGGTGCAAAGCTGAGACATCAGTGAATTATGGCAGAGAAGACTTGGCCATTTTCACCATGGATCCTTGAATATCATGCAACATTTTTCTACAGGACTTCCCAAGGGTGCACTAGAGCAGCAAGATACATGCAAAGGGTGTACACTGGGGAAGTACACCAAAGCCACCTTTCATGATAAGGACAGTAGAGTGAAAGCAATGCTTGAAAGGTTTCACTCAGATGTGTGTGGACCTTTCTCGATAGCCTCCATGGCCAAGCACAAGTATTATGTTATATTTGTAGATAATTTCTCACATAAGTGCCAAATTTTCTTCATGCAAAAGAAAGACCAGCAATTCTCCAAAAATTGTGAATTTAAAACACTTATTGAGAAATAAATTGGCAAGAAAGTGAAGGCTCTTAGGAGTGATAATGGTGGTGAATATGTGTTGAATGAGTTCAATAACTTCTATGCATCAGAAGGAATTCGACGGGAGTTAATAATACCCCATAACCCACAGCAGAATTAGGTGGCTAAGAGGAAGAACATAAGTATTGTGTGAGTTGAACATGCAATGTTATAGGATCAGGGCCTATCGTTGCACTTGTGGGCTGAATCATGCAACACAGTTGTATATGTGGAGAAAAGGAGTCCTCATCAGATTCTCAGGATGAGTACACCAGAAGGATCTTTTTCAGGGAAGAAATTAGATGTGTCACACTTCAGGATCTTTGGTTCATCAATTTACTGTCATGTTACTAAGGATGCAAGGAAAAATCTAGAGTCGATAGCTGAGTTGGGCATAGTTGTGGGGTACAATGATACACCTCACAACTATCAGGTGTACCTTCCATCTCATAGGATGAAAATTGTTCGTAGAGATGTGAAGTTTGATGAAGAGAGGCCATGAGATGTTCCCTTGAGGGGGAGCTTCAATTACATGCAGATGAGGAGTTTTTGGCTCCAAAGGAAGAACCTCAGGATGATGTGGAGCAACCACAAACAAATGAGTAGAGAGTGGAAGCACCCACTTATGCAGAGACATCTAGAGATGGAAGGAAGCACACTAAGGAAGCTGACAAATTGTTTCATGATGCTAGAGAAAATGTGGGAGCACCCACACCACAACACAGGTAGAGGAGGTCACCAGATTGGTACACTGGGTACATGGCTCTGATGAGTGAGCTAGTTGAGACAGAACCATCCTCATTCGAGGAATCAATGAAAAATCCAGTATGGGTTGATGCCATGGTAGAGGAATATGATTCCATAGTCAGAAACAATGTTTGGGAAGTTGTCCCAAGACTAGAGAACAAGTCAGTGGTAGGTTCCAGGTGGATCTACAAGGTGAAGCAAGTAGCAAATGGAAGCATTGAGAAACACAAGGATGGATTTGTGGCCAAGGGGTTCTCTCAGGTGGAGGGAATTGATTACAAAGAGACCTTTGCTCCAGTAGCAAGATACTCTTCTATTAGATCAATCTAGCACTTGCAGTGCAGATGGGATCAAAAATACATCAGATGGATGTGAAGACAATATTCCTCATTGGAGTGATTGAGGAAGAGGTGTACATTGAGAAGCCAAAAGGATTTGAGACCTTCGACAGAGAGTCGCATGTGTGCAGACTCAAGCGAGCGTTGTATGGATTGAAACAAGCACCACGTGCTTGGTACACTAGGATCAACAACTATTTCACTAGGTTGGGCTTCACCAAAAGTAAAGCAGATGCAAACCTTTACCATATTATGGTTGAAGGTAAATTATTGATTATAGTATGTATTTTGATGATTTAATTCTAACAGGTGATGAGAAGCTGGTCAAATCTTACAAAGAGGATCTTGCAAGAGAATTTTAGATGAAGGACTTGGGGCTCATGCATTATTTCCTCAGTATGGAAGTATGACAAGGAGATGGGGAACTGTTTGTCTCTCAAGGAAAGTATTCCAATGAGATATTGAAGAAGTTCCACATGGAGAGAAGAAAACCCATGGAGACACCTCTAGCAGGGAATCGAAGGAAGGAAGATGCTACTTCAAACGAAGTAGTGGAGGCTACTATCTATAGGCAGCTTGTGGGTTCACTTATGTATTTGGTGAACACATGACCAAACATGTGTTATGCAGTTAACTAGCTTAGTCAAGTAATGGTTGTCAAGTCAACCAAACTGTATTGGAAGGAAGCCAAACATGTGTTGAGATACCTCAGAGGCACCACTCAGTTTGGTCTTTGGTACAAGTGGATAGAGAGAGTGAAGCTGCAAGGCTTCACAGATGCAGATTAAGAAGGTAGTTCATCAGATAGGAAAAGCACATCAAGAAGCATCTTCAGTATTGGGTCAGCAACAATTTATTGGTACAACATGAATCAAAGATCAGTTGCACTCAGTTCAACAGAATCAGAGTACATGGGTGCTAGTCAAGAATCTTGTGAAGCTATCTGGATGAGGAAGATTCTTGTTGGGTTATTTGGTCAGATGATGGATCCTGCATTGATTTATTATGACAACTAGAGTTGTATCAAACTATATGATAATCCAGTTTTTCATGATCAATCCAAGCATATCAACATTCAGTATCACAATCTACAAGATTGTGTGCAGAGGAGAATCATGTTGTCGGAGTACATTCCTACAAAGGAACAAGATGTAGATATTTTGACAAAGGCATTGTCAAAATGAAAATTCGAGTTCCATAGAGGCAGGATCAGGGTAGCATATAATTCCTTTTTGTTGAGAGGGAGTGTTGAAAATGGAAACAAGAGAATCCTAATTTAATTTTTGCCTTGAATTAAATTAGGAGAAAATTGTAATTCCACATCACAAGACAATGAGAATGAGTTAACTAAGTTAATTTCACTTGGTTGAGTTAATTCGAGTTGAGGGCCTAACTTGAGTCATGTAGAGTGTCTCCTAAATTTTAGGAAACTAGGTTGAGTTTAACTTGAGTTGTAATAATTTAATTCAATTAAACTAGTTCCAACTATTGGAGGAACTAGTCAGAGGTCTAGCAGTGGGGTGCAACTTCATGTGTTCAACCAATTAACTGATAAATTAGCCATAATTGACTCATCCATGCATGAAATTCGAGTTACCCAGTTGAGATTGGAGTTCAAGGGAAGTGTACTATTAGTTGTATATTTTTTCTGAGTTGTACAAGTTGTGCATGGAGTCAAAGAAGGGCATATAGAGATTGCACAATTTAGGATGGGGATTTCCCTAATTAATAGGTGGTTAATTCCTTGAAAAACAACGCAAGGAAATAGGAGCTTGACATGCAACAGAATTGGCTAAGTATTGGCTAGAGTCAGCTTGTGAGGCAGTGAGATAGATTGTACTAGTGCAGAGGTTGCTTAGGCTTGAGCAAGCATTGTAAATCTTCTCTATTTTTCTGATATAATGCAATATACAGATAGGAAGGGGTTTTGAGCAGCAAACTTTCCCCTTAGATAAATCTCTGAGCATATGTGATTGAATCTTGTCTCATGTTTTGTGATTTCTTGATCGATTAATTGTTTCCGTTGATGAGTATAGTAGATTCAAGTCTTTTCTTTTAGCATATTACTTAAGAAGATTGAATCTACAAGGAATTTCTACATCCTAGTAGCCTAGTGTTTAACATGGCTTAATAGAAATTTAGGGCTTTTGTATGCTTGAAATCCCAATTAATGTTAAGATTCTAGACCGTCTAGAGTCTTCTTGAAAATCCACGCATGACTAACTCCATGTGTGAGTAATGTGTACTAATCTTAGTGTCATGGTGGTCAAAATGATAAGTTAGTAATGTGTACTAATCTTAGTGTCATGGCGGTCAAAATGATAAGTTAACTTGTGGGAAGCATAACTTCCCCATACATAATAAATCCATGTGTAAGTAATGTGTATTAATCTTATTTTAATGGTGGTCCACATGATAAAGTAAATTGCGAGAAACATAAATTCCTCATACATACTCTAGTTGAGAATATCCTCACATTATTGGAAAATTCGCAATGTATAGAACAATGTTTAGATATTCTAAACCGTGTTTACAAATCTTGAACACCCAAAACAACCATTTAAAATTTTAAGTGAGATTTAAATTTTTTTGAAACTTATATCACCAAAACATGACCTACCTTAAAATAGAGTAGATAAATTAATAACTCCAATTTTTTTACCCAAAAATATTAACATAAATACATAATAATTAATATTAAAAAAATAGTTAAACTAATATTACAAACATTGATGCAATATAAATAACTAAATAAATAATACACTGTGCCATTTTCATGAAATGTTCCCAAAACAAACCATTAATAAAGGTTATCGAACAAAACAATTTATTTACAATTTAGTAACAAATAAATATGGAAGAGAATGGTTAAAATCATGAGATGGAGATAAGATATGAGGGAAATATATTTAAATTATTGTACTTTTTCTTTGCTCATGTTTTTAGCTTTTTAATTTTTAATTTAATTTTAAAATAAATTTAAAATGTAGAGGTTTTAAATTTGTTCGTTTTCAAATTTGTTCAGAAAATAATGATAGAAATTTGAGTACGATTTTGCGAAAATCAGGTGGAAATTTTTGGAAATCCAGGTTAGAACTATCAAACTCCAAGATTTTAGATGCCACAGGAGTTTTTGATAATGCTAAATTCATTTCCTAGAGAAAATCATCATATATTATATTAAGAAAATATAATGAGCTGTTACATAAAAGGCCATAACATTCCAGCCGGCTGATCCTCGGAAAAAATTCATTTCCACCATAAAAAACAATATTCAAGCACTCCTGCTATTAGATTTTTTTGAAAAATAAATGATCAGATTCCTACCACTTAGTCATTAAGACAAATTTAATGCCATAAACAACACCAATCTAAAAAATCATAAAAACTCAAATTAAATTTATCTTAATATATAAAATTAAACTAATTAAATTACAAATTAATTAATAATAAATTGGAATGTCCTTTTAATAATACTCACCAAGAAATGATATTTTTAAACACCTAAAAATATCATGACGCTGTGAACAATCCACAAAAAGCATCCAAAGTCAGAGTGAGTATCTTGTGGTGTAAGCATGGTACAAAGTAAGGTGAGGATTCAAATTAGAGGAGCGACAAAGCCCACTGAAAATGAAAATGCAATACATAATAAAAGAATACAGTACAATCAATCATTGACACAGGGCAGGGCAGGGCAGGTTGGGCAGGCCGAATCCCACTGTAAAAGAAAGGTGGAAAAAGCCACCCTGCTCAGGGTTGTGTATGTTTACAGTTAGCCTGTGCATGTTCAGGGTTAGATTTAAGTAAATAGATTATCTAAGTGATAGGTACATATTGTCACCCAACAAACTAGATAACTCTATCCTTAAAACAAACATAGGGATTTACCACACCTAGATGCAACCTCAAGGCTAAAGTAAGATTATTGAATACTGAGCTCAGAACTTATTGATCGAATTGAAGCTCTTGCAATCATTTTTTTTTGTCCTTCATAAGGTACCTATAAATTTCTTTTAATGTTTTGCATAATTTTCCTGCTTACTCTGCAATGGATGCAAGCTCTGATCCTATCATATCTCTCTCAAACTTCTTAATGGATCGAGCAAGCGCTTTTATTGTACCATCGTATACATATGGAGTGCCTCCCACCCAAGTCACGTTCATTCTCATCGATGGCTTCACAAATTCCCAGCACGGTTCCCCTTTGCTGGTGATTGTGTTGTGATAATGGTAATATCGTATCTTACCCTCTGTCTTGTGCTGAGTTTTCCCCATCACATTTTCAGACATATGAACTCCAGTTGCAAACACATTTCTCGCCTGCACTGCATACTTGCGGTCCCTTCTTATCCCTCTCTTCACATCCCTGAACACCAACTGCTCAAATCCCCATTCCCTGCACAACAGAATTATCGCATTGAATTTCAAATCCAAAAACCATAATCGAATCTTTACTTCTAATTAATTGAAACTATAATGGGTCTTACCTGGAATAAGTACTGTTGGCCGAGCTGCTGTGCAGTTTATTCTGCAAGCAAAGCTTATTGGACATGGAATATTGCTCAATAGTGAACTGAGTATAACCAGAGAGCTCCTTCAAAACATATTTCAGTGTTTTCCTACGGGGAATATACAAATACTCATCTACATCGAAGAAGAAAGTCCAATTCGCCATGAATTTGTACCTGTGCAAACAATCGTTCACAATAAGGAACTGATTATGGTAATACCCATCATATTGTTCCTGCTCTGTTACATCCTGCAATGTCACTCGACCTGCCCTAATCCATGGCTCCAACACCTTTCTAACCTGGGGATGCACTCCACCTGCATCGTGAAAAACAAAATGCGACCTAGGCCCAAATAATTTGGCATGATAAGCCATCCACTCCCTCATTCTCTGAGCACTCAGGTCACCATACAGGGAGGAACCACAGTAGAGATAATCATAGGGAGGAGCCTGGCTATAAACAGAGCCATTGTAGCTACCTTTTTCTTCCTCGAAAGCAACGATCCTCTCTGGTTTTCCAAACTCGTCGCCATGGATTGCATGAAGAATGAGCTCTCCACCATTGCCATCGGTGCCCACGCTCTGAGAAAACGTGCAATTGACAACCACGACTGTGTAAACTCGGCCATAGCCCCAATCTGGGAGCATTTTGTAGGCCTTGCCCTTTATTAATCTTCCAGAAGACGAATTCTTGGGGATCCATTCACATTCAAATTGTGGCTTTCCATAAACATGGAGAGGCTTGGAAGCAAGCCCAACTACAGCAAACGTGGCTGGACCTCCTCTGTAAGCGCCCATTTGGATAAACAAGTATGCAGCACTCCCATAAGGCCGAAACACCCTCTTGTTCGGATCTTCTTTCACATGAATTAACTCAGTGATTCTGCTGGTGCTGTTCATGACAATACTAGTATTATGCATTTTACTTGTCATGATCATATCCTTCAGCTCTGTTGTTCTCATTTCGACACTGTATGCACCAGGGTTCGAATCTCCCTGGAGAAATGCTTGTGCCAGAGATTTATAGGAGGAGAAATCCTGTCTTCCAAATAGAAAATATTGGCCTGCTATAAGCAAAAAACCCATAATTATAATCGTCTTCATGAAAACTTTAGCTCCCTTGCAGATTGAAATAAATCCAGGGCCTGGATATTCCTTCTCTGTCCCTTTCTGTTTCCCCATTGCCATCGCATAATCCAACACAGGGCACCCCTAAAATCTAGAATTCTCTGTCACATCTAAGCCCAGAAGAAGACGATTAAATTAAACAGGCAAGGCCTTTCTGAGCGGGAGCCGGCAGTCTGAGATACCAATTATCTCTGGAAAATGAAGGCAGAAAGACGCGCAGGAAAGTATATAGAGTAAGGCCCACTAGTCGAACCTGTTATTTTATTCGCATTAAATTCTTTCTCCTCTCTGGTCCAGATCCCTGGACCTATCGAGATTTGATATTGTAACCTACACAAGTGGTTGGTAAATTAACCTAATATTTCTTTTTTGTACCATCCGTTTTGTTTGAAATATATTTTTAGAAAATATGTTTAAATAATGTAAACTTTTATTTTTATCGAAATTTATTTAATAAAATTTTAATAATTATTATTTTAAAAAATAAAATAAAATTTTAATAATAATTATTTTAAAAAATAAAATAAAATATCTAAACTTGTTAGTGTTAAAATATTAAAAATAAATAAAATTAAAAATCTTAAAAATTAAAGTGTCAGATAGTTATAAACTAAGAAAAGTTTTTGGATATAAGAAATGTTACGTGGTCCCGTTTTGAACCAATAAGGTAGTTCATTGTCAGTGATCACACTTTTGGTTCAAAAGGCATTGGCCAAAAATTCCTCTGATGTGATTTTTAGCGAAAAACTTTTCTTAATTCATGATGGATCAGAAGCCGTGAATTTAGAATTTATGGTTATATTAGTAGTTTGATAGTTTTAAAGAGAATTATCTTTAGTGAACTTTTTAGACTTTCCGGTGATGGAATCCGGCAGAAAAATTTGATGTGAAATCTTGATTTGTGTTTTTTAAATTGGTTTTTTGATTGTATATATGGATTCAACACCCTGAAAATCTCCTAGGACACTTAGATTGTGGAGCTGTTACCTATCAAGTTTGTGATTTCAATAAATTCCTGCCAGATTTTAAAGAAATTAGACCAAAAAAACCCACTAAAAAACTTTCCAAAAAATCTCACTAAAAACAACTCGGTTTTAAAAATTCTTTGATACTCTTATTAATTATTGTTGATCACAAATCAAACTCTCTTCAATTCTCTGAAGCTTATTTTGGTCTTGAAAATAATTGTAAAACGGCAAACCTCGTAGTGTGGGATAAAAAGAAGTTCCTCTTTGAAACTTTAGTCACTCCTGTTATTTTATATGGATGTGAAGTTTGGAGTTGCAGCATCTCTAGAGAATCCTAGAGAAAGATTGAACAAATCCATAAGCATTTTATAATGAATAACCTGAAAATTAAAAGCAATACACCCTATCCTATTCTCCTTATAGAAGTGGGTATTTCCCCTATCGAGAGCCTAGCTATGATTAGGCTTCTGTTGTACAAGTACAAACTCAATAACATAGAAGATCATAGACTCCCTAAGCTAGCTTTAAATTCCAGCCAAAACCACCTAAGGCTCAAACGAGGGTGGTATAAAGACACGAGGGCCTGGTTAAACTATTGGGAGATCAACGAGAATGATGCATTGCAAAACATTAATAACATTAAAAATATTGTTACTTCTAAGTTCAAAGAAAAAAAGTGGTGTGAGAAAAATCTAGGGGCTAAAAGAAAATTAAGTTATTATAAGAAGGTCATCAACCCCACCCTAGAAGATCAAAAGTATCTCTCTATTTTAACTAGCTCAAAGAAGAAAATTAATATAGCAAAGATTAGAACGAACTCTCATGAGCTCCATAGTGAAACAGGTCGTTGGGCAATTCCTAAAACACCATGGATGGAAAGGATCTGCCATCTCTGTGAGAATAGGGACATCGAGGATGAAAACCACTTCCTCTTAGAGTGCCCTGTGTACAACTACATTAGATCTCAGTTTCATAATCTTTGTCGCAACACTGACCTTCCTAGCCTTTTACGATGTCAAAATTATAGTGAGCTCGGGAGGCTTCTCTCCAAGCTCTTTGAGCATAGGAATAAAATCTTAAATCAAACAAAATAATTTGTTTCTTTAGGTCCGATAAACCAAAGTTTGGTCTCAATGGATGTTAACCACCCTCATCATCATCATATATATAAATAATTTAACAATTTGATAAACACATAACAATAATCAAGTAACTTGCCATTTGTAAACATATATTAGGTTTACATCATTATCATTTGAAACAATCTCCATAATCATAATTTTCCTTATAATAAATACTTATAGAAAACATATCGAGCCTATACGCTCTTAATAAAATAAAATATATAAAATCTTGGATGTTCTAATACGTCATTTAAATCATAATATTTATCTTTATAATTCATATGCCAACTCACGAATGTTTTACTGCTGTTACTGCGACATTTTTTAAAAATAAAACAAAAATAAATAACGTGGAATACAACTTAAAACATAGGTAAAGAAGACTGAATTTCTGTTGTTTTTTCACAGTAAAACTTATAAAAATAATATATTAATGTTGATGATGAAGTTAAGTCTTTTCTTATTATCTAAATAAAGTTAATAATGAAAATATATGTTCTATTTTTTTATTAAAGTCAAAAATAATATATTAATGTTGATAATAAAGTTAAGTTTTTTTTATTATCTAAATAAATTTAATAATGAAAATATATATTTTATTTCTTTATTAAAGTTACATGTTTTAGATGGCTGAAAAATATATATTTAAAAGGAGTTTGTTTTAGTGTAATTTTTTGGAAGCTTGTTTGGTGGATTTTTACGGTCTAATTTCTCTAAAATCTCGCATGAATTCATTGAAATCACAAATTTGATAGGTAAATCTGGCACAATAGAAGTGCCCTAGGGGTTTTTCAGGGCGGTGAATGTATATATAAAATAAAAAAATTAGTTTAAATAACAGAAATTATGATTTCACCACAAATTTTGATGATGGATTCCCGCACAGGAAACTCCAAATAATCGCACTAAAAACAACTCCTATTCAAAATAAAGTTAAGAAAAAAAATTGAAAATATATATTTTATTTATTTATTTAAAGTTACATGTCTTTCGCCAGAGAAAAATATATATTCAAAATAGAGTTAAGAAGAAAAATATGTTTTTGCTTGCTTGTTTGTATATTTATATATGAAAATAAATATATTTAATATTAAAAAAATATTTATATATTTTTAGATAGAGAATAAAATATCAAAGTTAATAATAAAATTAAGAATATTTTAAATAAATAATAATATCTTAGTATTAATAATAAAATTAATATCTATCTATCTATCTATATGTATATATATATAAGTTTGATAAAGATTTTTTGATTTTCGAGACATGTCTATTATTCATCCAGCCACAAAGATAATATTACAAGATTTGAAGGATTCAATAAAACTTCATCCCGCAACAAACTAAAATATATATATATTTAATTTAAATAAAATTAACAATTAAAAATATATATTTTTGTTTTCAAAATTATATATTTACTTTTTATATATATATATATATATATATAACAGTACTATAAAAATTCTCACTGTTGGTTTGACACCTGAGTTGATAGGTTTTACCACCTTCGGAAAAAAAAACAGTACTATAAAAATTAAAAATTAAATTAATAATATTTTTCTACCCTTAAAAAAGAAGTTAGAATTCATTTTCTTGTATAATAATGATTTTATGTTTTTTTCTCAACATAATTGAGAAAGCATGCTCTTTGAATGGGTCTTGTACCATGTCCTCCAACCATGTCGTTTAGAAGTGTCAAATAGATAGTTTTGAAATTTGAATCTCACCAAAGAGATTCTATCCGCTTTACTCTTTTTAGATATCTTTTGTAATTATCAACTTAAATGTTCCTTTAATAAAAGATGGTATGGGAAGCGAACTTAAGTCCTTTGCTATTTGAATTTAGTGTAAGTTAATTCTTTTTCAAATTGTTACATATATATCTCGTAATAATTTTTGGTTAAATAACATAGTTTATATAGCAAGTATTAGTGTATTTGAAATTATTTATCAATTACTATTTAGAGTTTTTATATAGTTATTAGTAATTACTAGCACAATTATATTAATAAATATAGTTAATATATGTGAATAAGAATATATCAACCACATTTATAGACATATTATTAAATATAGTTGATATACGCCTATAGGCATCAATGATATGGATTTAATATTACTGTAAATATTGACATTAATAAATATATAACTATAATTGACATTAACAAATATATTCTTATAATAATATATTTTATTTTTGTAAGCTTGGTGGGAATACATTTTCATCATGTCCAATATATCACCCCAATCGAGGCAAGGAATTGAACCGGTGACTTCACATCAAGGAATGTCTTAACAAAGCACCCAATCACCATCTATCCAAATCCAAAACCCTCTAGACAATTATAATAATAATTATATTATAAAATATTATTATCATTATATTATAAATACGATAAAAATTATAATAATTTTAATGATAACTTATAATAATATTTACTATATTATTAGAATTATTATTATTATAAATCTAAGGGTTTATTGATATTATTAAACAAAGGGATTATTAATATTATAAACCTTGGGGAATAATATTAAACCCAAAGGATTAATATTATAATCTGAAGGGATTAATAAATCCAAGAGATTTATATTAAACCATAAGATTAACGTTTCAAACTCTATGAATAATATTGTATCCGAGGAATATGAACCCTTAGTTAATAAACCAAAAAAATTATTATTATAATTATATTATAATATCAATTAAAATTAAAATTAAAATTATATTATTAATGATGATAATAATAATAATAATATAAAATATTATTATAATTACATGATAAATACAATAATAATTATAACAATTATAATGTTTGATTTTAGACTTTTGTGATCCATACCGATTTTGATAATGTCTTTCAAATTAATCACGTCTTAAGTTGTTGGTCAACTTAAAATATGATTAATTTGAAAGACATTATTGAAAACAATTATAATGAGAATTTAAAATAATAATTATTATTTTATTCTAATAGTAAACGCTCGGAATATAAACCCTATGATTAATATTAGTAACCTTGGGATCAATATTATAAACACAATGGATCAATAAACCCATTGGATTAATATTAAAAACCTAGGGATTATAAACCCAAGGGAATAACATTATACCCTACGATTAATATTAAACGCTAGGAAAATAAACCCTAAGATTAATATTATAAACCTTATTATCAATATTATAAATCCAATGGATTATAATCCAAGGGGAATAATATTAAACACAAGGGACTAATATTATAAACCCAGTGGATTGATAGGCCTAAGGGATTAATATTATAAACCCAATGGATATAAACCCTAAGATAAATATTATAAACCCTAAAATGAACATTAAACCCTTATGATTGACCATGGTTGATTACAAATGACCATGGTTAATTTTCATATTAATACAATCTTTGTCACAATGCAACGTTGGACCATGGTTGACTACGATTGATTTTCATATTGTCAATATTATCAACCCTAGGGATTAATAATATAAACCCAAGAGAATAATAAGACCAACAGATTAATATTATAAACTTACGAGATTAATAAACCCAAGGGATTAATATTATAAACCCTAGGGTTTAAAAGCAAAGGGATTGAAATTATAAACCCAAGGGATTAATATTATGAACCCTAAGGATTATCAACCTAGGGGGATAATATTATAAACCCAAGGAATTAATAAACCCTAATTTTGTAATGTTCAGAGATGACGTTGAATAAATTGCAATGCAATGTAACATTATAATAATGAATATTAGATTAATTGTCCTCTAATGATAATCTCTGTCATAGTGCAACGTTGGATTGATTTTTTTACCATGCAAATGCCAAAATATGAAGCCCTATTATAATGTCACAATGTGATATTGAAAAAAATGCAATGTAATGTAAGGTTTCAACAATGATTGTCATATTGCTTGTTACATTGTGACAATGTTTGTGACTATGCGACATTGGACAAATTTCTGCACCATTCAAATGTACAATATTAAACCCTAACATTATTATAAACCCAAGGGATTAATAAACCTTACTTTTTAATGTTGAGAGACGATATTGAATAAGTTGCATTGTAATGTACAATTGTGACAATTATTATCAGATTAATGGGCATCTTGTGAAAATGTTTGTAACAATGTGACATTGGATTGATTTTTCTATTGTGTAAACATCAAAATATGAAACCCTATTTTAGTGTCGCAATGTGATGTTCAAGAAAGTGTAATGTAATGTAAGGTTCCAATAATGATTATCATATTACTTGTCACATTGCAACAATGTTAGTGGCAATGCAACAATGGATATATTTCTACACCATTCAAACACCACAACATTAAACCCTATTGTTATTACAAACCCAAGCGATTAGTAAACCCAAGGGATTAATATTATAAATCCCAAAGAATAAATACCTAAGGGATTAATATTATTAACCACAGGGATTATAAACTTAAGGGATTAATATTATAAACGAAATGAATTAATAAGCCCAAGGGATTAATAAACCCTATTTTTTTAATTTTGAGAGGTGACATTGAATAAAGTGCAATGTAATGTAACATTGCAGCAATCAATATCATATTAATTGTCATCTTATGACAATATTTGTCACAATGTGATATTGGATTGATTTTTATACCATGTAAACATCACAATATGAATCCTTTTGTAGTGTCCCAATGTGACGTTGAAAAATTGCAATGAAAAATAAGGCTTCGACAATGATTTTCATATTGCTTGTCACATTGCGACAATGTTTGTCACAATGTGATGTTGGATAGATTTTTGCACCATTCAAATGTCACAACATAAACCCTAATGTTATTATAAACCCAAGGGATTAGTAAATCCAAAAGATTAATATTATAAACCTTAGGGATTAAAGACCCAAGGGATTAATATTATAAACCCAAGGAATAATAAACATAAGGGAATAATATTATAAACCCAAGGGATTAATAAACCCTAATTTTCTAATGTTGAGAGGTGACATTGAATAAATTGCAATGTAATGTAATATTGCAACAATGGGTATCAAATTAATTGTCATCTTACGATAATGTTTGTCACAATCCAACGTTGGATTGATTTTTGTAGCATGCAAACATCACAATATGAAGCCCTATAGTAGTGTCACAATACCCTATTCTAAAATAGACATAACTTTTTAAAATTAATGTTCAAAATTTAATTAATTTTTTTAAGATATTAAATTTTTAAGAAATAAATATCAATGCTTCAAAACAACTTAAAACAAAAAACATTGCATTAGATACATGATAAATCCCATAGATTAGGTTAATATTTTATGGATATTCAATAAAGATTAAATCACTTTCATCTACTATAATTATTAAATTTAAAATCTAAATACCCCTTTAAATTAAAAATATAAATATCATATTCTAAAAAAGGTTTCTTCGAATCATATTCAAGATTTCTTACCAAGATATGATAACTCTAATATAAGTACGGGGGTTTACGCAGTGCATTATATTAGATATCATTTTGGATTCAACTGCGTTAAGTAAGTCATTCACATATGACCATTTCCATGAGAGGTAGTCGTAACTAACTAATTTCTCATGATTTTTGAATAGTTCACTTAGCACTCATTGCATCGGGTGATGCTCATAGGGGTGAAGAAGTGGGATTGAAACTAGTGAAATGAATCGCATAGCGTCAATCATCACTTTTGGGGCTTGCACCCGGTAACCAGGACTTCCCAGGAGGTCACCCATCCTAGATTGCCTCTGGCTCAAGTTCGCTTAACTGTGGAGTTTTCCCCACAATCAAGCCCACTTAGCTTGCTAACCCATTTGCAAAACCTTAGCAAGTATTGTGCCTCATGAACCATTCAAGTAGAGATCCCTTCACTCTTTCTTGAATTTAAGTATGGGGGTTTACGCAGTGCATTATATTAGATATCATTTTGGGATTCAACTGCGTTAAGTAAGTCATTCACGTATGACCATTTCCATAAGAGGTAGTCGCAACTAACTAATTTCCATGAGAGGTAATCGTAAATATTTAATATAATTATGATGGTAGTGAAGATAATAATGACAATGATGTAATTTCTCTTAATGTATAATTTATTTTGTTTTATTTAACAATTACAATAACAATTAAATTGAAAAATTACAATATAAATTCAATTAATAAATTAATGGGAAAAAAATAATATTTCTAAAAATTGAAAAAAATATAATAAATATATATGTAAAACAATCATGTATTAAAATAAATAAATTAAAATATAATATTTATTTTAATCATATTTATCTAATACAATAAAGATTATTTAATAATTTTTATTGATGACTTTTTGCAAAGAATACTTTAAAACCACATTCACATCTTCCATCCGATTATCAATAATCCTTTTAAATTGACCCAAAAAAAATGTTAAATATTATATACATTATATTTATCTTAATTTAGACATTATAATATTTTACATATTTATGTAAATTGCATTTATTTATTTTTGAAAAAAATAAATAAATTATTTTTTAATAATTTAAAATAAAAATTAGATTGAATTTTCTTTTCAAAATTACAAAATTCTTATACATTTATTTTGTTTTTACTTAATATATTTTAAAATATTATATGAGTTGATTAATATATTTACAATAATTCTAAATGACACAATAAAACATTGTATTTTAGAAGGAGAACATAACTTTAAATTTCTGCAACACATTGATGGCAATGTCTGCAATTGGTAAAAGCGAGAAAATATAAAACAATAAATTTGATTTAATTTTTAGTAAGCATATTAAACCCCAAAGGGGGGTTGGCCCACTCATTTTCACATACTTAAACATGAGTCGAACCTCAAAAATTCACCATAATATTACACCTAAAATGGGGTTTGGCCCACTCATTTTCAAAATGGGACACAACTCACTCATTGTCACATACTTAAGCATGAGAAAAACCTCAAAAATTCACCATAGTATTACACCCAAATGAGGCATGGTCTACTCATTTTCAAAATGGGGTCTGACTCACTCATTCTTGCATAGTTAAGCATGAGGCTTGACCCACTCATTTTCACATGCTTAAGCATGAGCTAAACCTTAAAAATTCACTAGACTATTCACCCAAAATGGGTCTTGGCCCACTTATTTTCAAAATGGGGTCTAACTCACTCATTCTCACATACTTAAGTATGAGCGAAACCTCAAAAGTTCACCACGGTATTACACTCAAAATGAGACTTGGTCTGCCTGACCCACTTATTCTTACATGCTTAAGCATAAGGCTTGGCTCACTCATTTTCAAAATGGGACTTGACCCACTCTTTTTGACATACTTAAACATGAGCCAAACCTCAAATATTCACCACATTATTACACCCAAAATGGGGCTTGGCTTACTCATTTCCAAAATGAGACTTGACTCATTCATTCTCACATACTTAAACATATTCATTCTCACATACTTAAACATAAGTAAAACCTCAAAATTTCAACATAATATTCCATGCAAAATGGAACTTATTCTACTCATTTTCAAAACAAAGCTTGACCTATTCATTCTCACATACTTAAACCTGAATCAAATCTCAAAAATTCACAAAGTATTCACCCAAAATAAACCTTAACCCACTAATTTCACATACTTAGCATGAGACAAACCTCAAACCTCAAAAATATACGAGTATTACACCCAAAACCAAAATGAAACTTAGATCGACTCACTTTTACATTACACCCAAAATGAAGCTGGTCCCACTCCACTCATTTTTACACATTAAACATGACCTCCAAATTGAAACTTGCCCCCTGCCAAAAGTAGAACTTTTCCCACTCATTTTAACATATGAAGCATTACACAAGCCCCAAATGGAGCTTGGCCCCACTCCACTCATTTTAGCCTATCAAACATTACGCCCAAAATGAAGCTTAGCCCACTCATATTAAACATTACACCCTCCCAAAAATAGAACTTTGCTCAATCATTTTAACATATTAACCATGAGCCAAAGGCAAATATTACACCTGTAATGATGCTTGGCCCACTCATTTCAAAGGGCTTCATAATGGTACGATGTCTTGATGTTTATATGCAAGCATCAATAATATAATATAATGGAGAGGTTTGCTATCCCCTATTCTGCAACATGTGATAACTCGCTCCAAAGCGTACCTCCTGGTCTTGATAAAATGTTTGGACTCCCCTTCCTTTTTTCATGATCATTTTAATCTTTTTCCATCTCTGGAGGAAACAATACCTTGATTTTCCGTTCTTTTAGAGATTGTTTCCTCAAGTAGTCAATGAAGGGATCTATTATTACTTAGGATACAGAACGACTGCTGATTTTTTTGCCATTCCAGAAGAAAAGTGGGGGTAATTCAGGACTTATAGATAGTTCATGAAGAAATTAAGCATACTTTTGAAGAATAGTTGGCAATTGGGCCTGGAAATTTTGAAGAAGAGTTTAGTTGGTTGAAATTTTATTAAATTTTTGATCTTGTGTTTCATAAATTTTTGATTCTTTATTATAAAACATAGTTCAATTCTCCTTAAATCTATTCAGATAAACTCTGTCCATTAAATCCTCTAAACATGTGATCCCTAAGGAGCATTACGGCTTGTCCGTGACCTGAGACCTCTATATTATTCATTGTTGCACTGAGTCCTTTCGGACGATCCACTGACATCCAGAGGAAACCCAAATGTAGAGCATTGAGATTAGTTGCACTGGTGTGCTTTCGGTATGTCACATGCAAGGCTGAGATACTATCATCGTGCTGCCACTGTACCCTTTGACTGTATCATACATGGTTTAGTACAATAAGTTCATACCATGTTTTGTTCAGTGGCAAGTTCACTCTGACAACATTGATCATACTTGTTACTTGCCCAATTATTGTTGAGGTCTTTCCACATGTTTCCAAATAGTTGTCTATGGTTTTCATTAAATTTCTCTGGGGTCAGGTACTTGGTTGAATATGAAAAAAGTACGAATATAATGTAAGGTTATAAATATGAAAATGGGGTAATATTTTTTACTTTGAAAAAAATACGAATATAATGTAAGGTTATAAATATGAAAAGGGTAATATTTTTTACTTTGAGATATTCAATTTGAAAAATATATGAATAAATAATAAAATGCTATAAATATGGAAATAGAAAAATATAAAGTATATTTAAAAAAAAAGGTTTATTTTTTTCAATTTTCTCAATTTAATCAAGGCAAAGTCAAATTGAGAATTTCTTCTTGTATTTTTCAACAGAAGGGGCAACCACTATAAAGGTGCCATGAATATTGTCGCCAACATAGCTACTTCATGATCTTCTATTTACTTTATTCTCCTTCAGTATCCCACTCCCATATGTTATATTCAAAATCAACAATACAACATACAATAGAGGTGAAATCTCTTCTTATCTTAGTGGCCTAGTGTTTAACATGGCTTGATAGAAATTTAGGGTTTTTGTATGCTTGAAACTCAAATTAATGTTAAGGTTTTGGACCCTCTAGAGTCTCTTGAAAGTTTACCCATGACTAACTCCATGTGTGAGTAATGCGTACAAATCTTAGTTTCATGGTCGTCAAAATGATAAGTTAACTTGTGGGAAGCATAACTTCCCCACACATAAAAACTCTATGTGTAAGTAATGTGTACTAATCGTATCTTCATGGTGATCAACATGATGGTCAACACGATAAGGTAAATTGCGGGAAACATAAATTCCCCATATATACTCTAGTTGAGAAGATCCTCACATTATTGGAAAATTCTCGGTGTATAGAACAAGGCTTAGATATTCCAAACTATGTTTACAAATCTTAGACACCCAAAACAACCATTTAAAGTGTCTAAGTGAAATTTGAAAATTTTTGAAACTTGTATCACCAAACATGACTTACCCTTCAAATAAATTAGATAAATTAATAACTCCAATTTTTCTATCCAAAAATATTAAAATAAATAAAAAATAATTAATATTTAAAAAATATAATTAAACTAATGTATTAATATTACAAACATTGATATAATATCAATAAATAAATAAAGAATACAACCATTTTCATAAAATGTTACCAAAACAAACCATTAATAAAGATTATCGAACAAAACAATTTTTTTACAATTTAGTAATAAATAAAATATGAAGAGAATCGTTAAAATCATGAGATGGAGATAAAATATGATGCGAAATATATTTAAATTATCCTATTTCTTCTTTTCTCATGTTTTTAGTTTTTTATTTTATTATTTTATTTTAAAATAAATTTAAAACGTTTAGATTTATGAAGTTTCAAATTTGTTTTTAAATTTGCTTGGAAAATAATGATAGAAAATTTAGTATGATTTGGAAATCTATGTTATAGCTATCAAATTTCAAGATTTTAGATGCCACGAGAGTTTGTGATGTTGCTAATTCATTTACACCGTCAAAAACAATATTTTAGTGTTCTTGCTATTTAAATTTTTTTAGAAAAAAATGGTCAGATTCCTACCACTTGGTCATTAAAACAAATTTGACATGATAAACAACACCAATCTAAAAAATAGTCATAAAAACTCAAACTAAATTTATCTTAATATATGAAATTAAACTAATTAAATTATAAATTAATTAATAATAAATTGAAATGTGTTTTTAATAATACTCACCGAAAAATGATATTTTTAAACACCTAAACATATCATACACTGATTTTGAATCTAAATGAAGAAAATAACGTCCCTCTTCTCTAACCACCCAAATGAAACACAGTGTATGTACCGATGTATCTTGGTAAGACGGGCAGATAAAATTCTCTTGACTTAGACTATGCAAACGTCTCAATAGATGGAATTATTTCTATGCAAACGTCTCAATAGATGGAATTAGACTATGCAAACGTCTCTTGATAAGCTAAGACACTGATTTTGTATCCTCCCATCACTTTATTTCCTTTCAAAATCTTTTATACTATTTTGTTGGGTTTTACTCTTTAGAATCACCTTATAATTTCTTGATTGTGTGTGTTTGGGGATCTTTCCTTTAAGCTCAAATCTTGAAATTACTTTCAAATCCCCTGATTTTGTATCCTCCCATCACTTTATTTCCTTTCAAAATCCTTTATACCATTTCGTTGGGGTTTACTCTTTAGAATAACCTTATAATTTCTTGATTGTGTGTGCTTGGGGATCTTCCCTTTAAGTTCAAACCTTGAAATTACTTTCAAATCCCCAAAACCCTAGTAATACTATCTTAGGAGAAACCCCCTTGAGATGGAGGAGAACTACCCAAAAGTGAGGACATGGTTGTTGAGGTGGCAATGGCCTCCTCCTTAATTACACAAGGTCTTCCACTTTAGCTTTTGGAATTTACTTCTATAAATGTAGCACTGTACTATAACAAAGCTAGACTTGTTCTCTATAATTTCCATGATGATGGGCATGTTGCGAGGGATGTTAGTGACTTATGCTTAAAGCTTTGATAATATCTCTTTGAAATCATGTTGTGGGTTGTTATTATACTCATCCAAGATGGTTATGGTTTTCAAACTTTACACCTATTCTTGGATTTTGCAACATTCCATAAGACCCCAAGGAAAAATACTTTGATAAGAAGTGATATATAAACAATTTTAGCCATTGCATTAGAATAGTTCATCACACTAAATCTTATAACTTAGTGCAATATATTATGATGCAATGCTTTACTTAGGATTTAGATTAAATGTAATTTTCTTAATGGATGAAAAAATTGAAATCATTGAATTGAAAGGAAAGAAGTTAAGCAAATAACACACCATCCACACCATGAATAGAAGCTGTACAATGGAAAAACCTAGTATAGAAAAATTTGAACAAATGAGTCAGGCCTCTCTGCGTTTTTTTTCTCAGGTTTGAAATGAAAATACAAAGGAAGGTGTAGAAATTATGGTGTAGATTTGCAGTTGCTCATGAAATTTTAATCAAAATCACAAGACACAAACCTACTCTGCTACTCTGCCGAACTCAACTCACAATTTAGAACATCAATCACAAACATGCAATGAGAAATAATACACATGCACATAGTATTTTTTTCCAGGGGAAATAAATCCGCTAAAAACCCCTTCCTGCTTACATTAATCTGGTGAACATATATGTATTACAATTTCTTTTCTCAATTGAGCACAACCTACAAGTGAATAACCTACCTCTCTTCTCACTGAGAAGCTCTAACCTAGACTTAGTCAATTTTTGCCTCTGCTTGAGCCCTTATTCCATTGCGCAATTCCTGAGGAAATGAGACCCCTATGAATTTCTCCAAAATGGATTGTGCAATTCCCAAGGTTGATCATTTGACTACATGCAACATTTGTACACTCAAAACTAGTCTACAACTAATGTTACATTGCCTTGGAATCTCTACCACGGTTGGGGAACTCGAATTCTATGCACGCACTAGCTATTTTGGGTTGATTGATTAGTTAACTTGATCCATAAACTATTGTGGATATTCTAGTGGACTCACAACAGATTTGATAAAAAATATGAGATTCCACATTATTACAGTTTCATTTAATTTCTAGATCTGTAAAATTAATTGTAATTAGTGCGTGCATGTAAAAGTAAATCAAGCAGAAAAGTAGAGAACGACAAAATAAGCTCACACACACATAATACAAAAGGTATTCTCTGTCAACAACCCTTTCGAGAGAAAACCCAGTTGGAAGGTGAGGCCGCTTTGCTCCCTTTATTTGTCTAGAAATATGGATGCAGATACAAAGAAGTAATGTTTGTGGCCCGTGGGTTGCTACAGTGCATATATCCTCTCTGTGTGCTCTACCTCCTATCTCTCCTAGCTATCTTTCCTCAACTATGGAACAAAATGCTCTCGAAATAATGGAATGCCTCTTCCTCCTAGTGCGCTGGTTAAGGTTAAGTTTGACTATATAAATTCTTAACTAGATTTACAAAATAGACTCTTCTAGAGTATTTTACATCACAAACATGTGTCTAGCCCCTTTTTCATGAGTAATGGGGATGACGTGGCATCCTCTTGGACTATAGGTGTGAAAATAGGAAGGTCAAATTCTGAGTGGCATAACTTTTGCATACGGACTTGGATTGACACGATTCTTGCGCTGTTGGAAAACTTTTTGTGTGTAGAATAGCATGAAAAGGTTCTTCACGTGAGTGGAAAATTTTTACCCCAAAAACGTCGTTTGATGCCTCAAAACGCTCTTGGAAGGTTTCAAGCCCCGTTTTGCCAAACTGGGTCCCGCTAGTAAAAACAGTGTCGTGAACCGATTCCTCCACTTTTTCCACTTCAAATGCATCGAGATGGATGAAAAAAAATATAATGATCCAATTTAGATCATAACTAGATGATCACTAAGTTAGATAGAAGTCCCATTGCACAACTAACCTTCCACTAGTTCCTTCAACAGTTAGAACTAGTTTAACTGAAAACAATTTGAAATAACTAACCTTGATTACTACAAATTAGCAATCACACATGCTTAACTGAACTCTTACTCCTCCAACTCAAATTTACTGAGTAAAATGAGTGACACAAACCATGTCACACAAGTTCACTGCCTCCAAGTTGTCTGCTGATGTGGAAATTTGAATTTTCTCAATTTAATTAAGGAAAAATCAAATTGAGAATTTCTTGCTGCATTTTTCAGCAGAAGGGGAAATCACTATAAAGTTGCCATGAATATTGTGGCCAACATGGTTACTTCCTGATCTTCTATTTACATTATTCTTCTTCAATATCCCTCTCCCAATGCTATATTCAAAATGAACAATACAACATACAATAAGAATGGAGTCTCTTCTTATCCTAGTGGCCTAGTGTTTAACATGGCTTGATAG
Source organism: Pinus tabuliformis (assembly GCA_031772625.1). Classification (NCBI taxonomy): domain Eukaryota; kingdom Viridiplantae; phylum Streptophyta; class Pinopsida; order Pinales; family Pinaceae; genus Pinus; species Pinus tabuliformis. The sequence continues at coordinate 161,640,907 of CM062818.1, forward strand.
AAATTTAGGGCTTTTGTATGCTTGAAACCCAAATTAATGTTAAGGTTTTGGACCCTCTAGAGTCTCTTGAAAGTCCACCCATGACTAACTCCATGTGTGAGTAATGTGTACGAATCTTAATTTCATGGTCGTCAAAATGATAAGTTAACTTGTGGGAAACATAACTTCCCCATACATAATAACTCCATGTGTAAGTAATGTGTACTAATGTTATTTTCATGGCAGTCAACATGATAAGGTAAATTGCGGGAAACATAAATTCCCCATATATACTCTAGTTGAGAAGATCCTCACATTATTGGAAAATTCTCAGTGTATAGAACAATGCTTAGATATTCTAAACTATGTTTACAAATCTTAGACACCCCAAATAACCATTTAAATTTTCAAGTAAGATTTGAAATTTTTTGAAACTTATATCACCAAAACATGACGTACCCTTCAAATAGGCCACATAAATCAACAACTCCAATTTTTCTACCCAAAAATATTATCATAAATGAATAATAATTAATACTAAAAAAATGGTTAAAATAATATTACAAACATTGATGTGATATGAATAAATAAATAAAATATTATTATTATTATTACCCAATTTAATTGGTGTATGAGACCCTTTGTTTGTGGGACAAGAATGCATACATACTCTACACCTTTGGTGGCCTCTTAGAAGGAAACACATGATCTTAACCATTAGGCCCACAAATACATTGTTTCATCTTCATGAAATGTTCCCAAAACAAACCATTAATAAAAATGATCAAACAAAACAATTTATTTACAATTTAATAACAAATAAATATGGAAGAGAATGGTTAAAATCATGAGATGGAGATAACACATGATGGGAAATATATTTACATTATTCTACTTCTTCTTTGCTCATGTTTTTAGTTATTAATATTTTTTTTATTGTGTAGATCATCTTCCGGATTCATCGCATTAGTTTTCTTTTGATCGCATTATTTTTATAATTATTTTGTTTTTTTTATAATTACGCCGTAAGGCGTTTCCCTCTGAAATCAACTCCCCTTCATGTCTACTTGTCACCCTTACATAATGTTAGATAATATGTTAGACGATTGGGAAAGGCTGAACCGTTCGATCACAAAAAAGTAGTTATGAATTCGTTGGGTAGGTAGGCAGTGGAAGAGAATGCAAGAGCAGAAATCCAAGCAGCTCCTCAAAACCCGCCTCTGAGAGCGCCAGCTTTACGAAATGTGGAAGCGAGCAGAGCTCAGAGCAGCCACGACCAATCTTGAAAAGCCCTGGGAAAAGTCCACCAAAGCCCCTACTTTGTTCGCCGTTATGGCTGACAAGAATCTCCAAGCCTTGGCCGACAGGTTTCAGAAGCCCGGGGGAATCGATCTCTGGACCGAGAAAGATGGACCAGAAAGCCTCGCTTTCGATGGGAAGCTCTTCGTTCGGAGCGCGACGTTGTACAGTAGGGTTAATAGCATCGATGCCGACGATGCGAGGTCATCCCGCTCACAGCAGGTCAGTGGATCGACTCCGACCAGGCAAAGGTATAGTTCTTCATCCTCTAATCAACAACAATCAGACAAATACTCCAAAGTGACAAGAAGAGCGAGAAATAGTAATGATACTCAGAAATCAACTGATTTCACAAGAAGAGCCAGAAATAATAATGGTACTCAGAAATCAACTGATTTCTCTACAAGGCGCCAAATAAATTCGCTTGCGGGTTCTAATTTGGTAAAAGATGACGATTCATATACTTTCGACGTGGTGTATGATATCGGACTCCCAAATGGCTTCTGTGAATTTTTTTACTTTACCAGATTATGGTCACAATGAAAATTTCCAATATCTTAGTGATAACTGTATAGATCTACATTTCAAAGTTCGAAGGGTTTAATTTTCCAAGTTTATGAACTGTTTTATGCTTTGGGCAATTCATACTTCATAACCATATACCATCTGCAATTCACCCAATTTGAAGTACAGTTTCAGATTATATCTGTTTTGGGAAAAATGTTGTGTGTATCATCATCTGCTTGTTGCAGCCCTCTTCACGTGGGTTGTGCTTCAGCACAGCCTCAGAAGAAAATTGGTGGGCTTGGAAGGAACAATATGAATCAGATACTTGCAATGTCAAACCAGAAATCTGAGAGCCCATCTCATCAGACTGCTCAGACACCCAAGCTTGAGCCATTCAGCAGGGACAAGATTACTAGGGGAGTAAGGGAACCTCGCCTGTTGAAGAAAGCAGAAAAGGCCATTATGGGTAAGTTGGTATCTTCTCAGTTTTGTATGTTCAATGAATGCATGCTTTAGATCAAAATATATTCTGAGGCCTTTACATTCAATGGACTGTACTCAAAAAATTCCTCCTTGAAGAAAGCAGAAAATGTGATTACGGATTAGTTGGTATCTTCTGTATCTTGAATGAATGAATGGGCTAGATAAAACTGTGTTCTAAGACCTATGCATTTTGATATGATTGAACCACATGGTTCAGTTTACATCTATGGGAAATCAATGAATTTCTTTCAGAAACGATGTTCAGAAATTAAGAGACCAATATTTGGGATCTAAAATTCAAAATTTGATTGTAGGAAGACGTGGGTGGATTAACCTCTCAAGACCAACCTTTCTAAAAGAGGTATTTAAAATCTTAGGCTATTTATAATTTGTGCAGGAATTTACCTAGATTTTGCAACTATATGAATTACAGTGGCTAAGATAGTGTCTACGTTCTGCTGTCTCTATATATCGCTATTGCGTACCTACTTCCTTGCCTTGAACTATGATTAAGACCTTTTAGGATTCCTTTTACTTTTAACTTCTCCTGTAAGATCTTCCAGGGCCAACCATATGAAGGGTTGGTCTTTCAGGATCTTTCTCTAAAGAGGGATAACGAAGGGTTGGTCTTTCAGGATCTTTCCCTAAAGAGGGATAACGAAGTCTTTGTAAATGGGGTATATCATATGAAACGCGTATCTATCTTTTAATGACTTTTGAATGAAATTCCATTATATGGATATGCCACTGTAATAATATCTTCTAATATCACATAGATAACAATCATAACTTTGAGAATTACTTCAATTGGTTTAACCATCCGACATAAATAGTAAATACAACTACAAACTAGAAAGAACGAACCATCCCACATAAATACAACTACAAACTAGAAAGAACCTACAGAATATGACACTGACATTGTTAGTGATGCCAGTATCAAAGAGAAATGAGGTGCTTCAATGCCCTGATGGGGAAGATGTCATTTCTTCATGTCTTTGTGTTCATAATGGTCCTATCTAGACAAAAACAAATAGGATATATATAAACCCTGTATCTATTAATTGTTGTTTAATCGCCTTTTGATCCCTGTATTCAGGTTTAAGTTAGATTTATGGTACTTGGAACATCTTAAATTGGTAAGTGAATGAGTACTTATTTCAAAATTAAGATTTGACACTGATATCTCTGTTGGACCTCACAACAAAAGAGCACAAGTTTTTATATAAGTTACATTGAGCTACTAGTGTAATGTTTTCTTTTCCAAATAAAGAGTTAAGATGGATTTATGCTGAATGGAACTTTAGTAAATGGATACTTCTAAAATTCAAATTTGAGATTGATGAAGACCTATTGGACTACTTTGCCTAGGACTGAATTACTACTTCGAGATTGTGCAAATTTCTTGTACTTGAATCTTCTACAATTGCTGAGATGAGCATATTCTTGATTTCTTTTTATGGTTGATATATCCAAGTCCAGTTAAGGTAACTTAAATTTTCTCTGCAGAGCGATGTTCAACTCTAGAAGGCAAGGAATCATTCAGCTGTTGGGAGACATTTTTTGAATTTGAGAAGATGAAGGTTTCATTTTCATAAACATTGATATTTGTTCTGTTTAGCATGTAAGAGTAAGAGGCCAAATGTAAGAAGTGATTATTATATCAGAATAGTTGAAAAGCATTAAGGAACTACACGCTTTCCTAAATAGTTGGTGAAGATTCCTAATTTTTATAGTGATGCAAGTATTCTGATCAGCAAATGAAGAGCTTGTATCCACTTTTATATATTTTGCTCGGTTGAAAATTGCTGAAATATAGCACAGACGTAAAAAATATCTGGAATGCTAGCCTTATAAGCTAGATACACATTCTAATGTGTTTAACGAGAATATAAAATGTAAAATTTGCAGAAGGAATCTGAGGAGCTGTGTAATGTTTCATCTTCAGAGGATGGAATCTCTGACTGTCAACCCTTGGAACGAATGGAAAACTTAGTGAGACAATCAGGGGGCGTCAAATCTCTCATTGGCAATGTAAGCACGATTGCAAAAATGCCAAAGCTGCAAAATGAGGCTCAGAGCAAAGAACAAATCCCAATGACTTCATCCAGTTCTCCAGTTAGTGATGCCAATTCACCAAAAGAACATCCTTTCATTCAACCAGATGAATTGCCAAAATCCCAGGAAGATCTGGATGAAGAGGAGAGGGAAAAGATGCCTGATTCACCCTATACAAAAATGCTGAGACGATTTTCGATATTTACTTCATCCAGAGAGTGAAACTATTTGTATGTTTTGAATTGTGTTCGAGTTTGTGACACTGGTCACCTCCAGCAGGTCATTTGTAAGATACAATAAGTAGGGCTCTACTTTCATTTCATTATGATCTCGGTCCACTCTGTTTCCTATATATTCCCAGTGTTCTTTGGGAGGAAGAAAGCAGTTGATTGCAGTTTTGTAAGAGCCTTTACTGTTTATGGCTAATGTAAATATTATATGTATGATACATTTTTCTAAATGTGATGTGTGCTCCACCAGGAATGGAGTAGAGCATATTGTGAGTAAATTATTCTGGTTTCATTGTTTGTTCTTCATTGGATAATAAAAACCGAACACTCATGCCTCATATTTGAATTATGAGTATTCAGTATGTGAATTAGCTATCCATGCTACCATATGATTGAAGTCACTCTTCTTAATCAACACTTTGTTTAATTGTTGGTTTCTAGGGGAATTCTTAATTTGGCATATTAGATTTTGGTGTCCACAGACTGTCCTTAAGTTAGTTTCCATTTCCATTTAGGGATTGTGGATTATGTCAATGGGATATTTGCTTCTTCAAACTGAGGCCCCCCATCCGTTGATTGTTGTAGAAAATGTGGCTAAATTCAAGCTATCCTTGATTCAATAAGAGGCCATAGGAATACCTTGTTAAGTTATTAGGTGTTTATGAGGCCTGTCTTTATATCTTAGTGATTGAATAGGGTATTCAATCCAGTGAATGATTAAGAGTATAGCCTTGATGGTTGATAATGATTGGAGACGTGACCATGTGAAGCTGAGTATTGCAACCTTTTGATATGGACTGTTGCAACATTCCTCAATTATTTTTAGAGTTTATGGTTGACTCAGCCATGCCTGGTATATATGTCCAATTTGAATGAAATTCTTTTTGTTCCTTTGTTCAGTATCGGTAGACAAGTGTGTTAGTGTCTATGCGTCACCAGTGATCAAATGTACTCTTTCAATATGGTTGATAGGGTCCTAGGTCAAATTGTTACAGTTTCAAATAATTTTTCAAATAAAATTTGATCATTGTTCAGTTCTAGGTCATTACTACTCCCTCCATTCACAAGGTCAATAAACACTATCATGGTCTTGTCATCACTCCTTGTAAAGGGTCACTAAATGGTATCTTGGTTATCATTTCATGGTCACTTATACTGCAAATGTCTAAAGGTCCAAATCATGACCTCATATGTCCATTTGTTGTCATTGTTAGGTCATATCATCGAAGAGTCATATAGGGGTCATGTCATCACCTCATGTCACCATTATGGGAGTAGTAATTAGGGAAAAGTGTTCAAAGAGTTTTCTAAGGTTCATTTTCCTCCTTGTGAAGATGTAACTATGCTGAATAAAGTAATAAAACTGCAGTACACTACCATATTTCATCATTTCTCAAAAAGACATATAATGTCATGCCATCATCAAAAAAATCGACTTCCAGCCTATAAGAAGACCATCGAAGTTTCCTAATTGCTCATTTCACCTTCATTGATCATATCTCTACCATCAAGCATCATCCCAGCCACCAGAGCATCGAAATTCCTCATTAAAACCCTTGCTTTCCCAGTTTCGTTGCGCTTCTTGCAGTTTCGTTGTGCTTCTGGCAGTTTCACTGCGCTTTTGGAAAAGGAGGCAAAAGGAAGCTATAGCAGGGTGATTTCATCAGTCTACAGGATCCATAGCCTTCACACCAAGTAAGTACAACGTCACATCAGCTTTTATACAGAGATTTTCTTCAGCAAGTGGTGAATTCCCTCTCCTAGGGATTTCACTGCGTTTTTGGTGTCCTTTGGTTTCTGCTTCAATTCAAGGTTAAAACTCCTAGTTTCTTTCCCTAATACCCTTGAACACACCTCATACACCTCCCTCAACCCTTTCCCACACTCCTCTCCCTCATTCCCATCATTTTCCCCAAAACCCTAGCCCCACGTTGCGTTTTTGGCAAATTCCTAGGCTAGGACATTTTTTTGTCCTTTTTCCCTACTTCCCCTCACTCTTTTTAGGAATTCCACCTACCTACACTCCCTAACACCTATCCCTACCCCCTAGAATTTTCCCATAAATTTACCTAACCCCTAACCCCTTCATTCCCTTCCCTCAACACAACTGTCCCATTTTCCCTGTTTTCCCAATACTACCCTACCCTTTCCTCCTACCAAACCTAGGGTTTTATCATGCAGACTGAAACCATGGACAGTGAGAAGAAAAAGTACAACAAAGGAGGGAAATTTTCGAATGGTCTATATGTATGGATTTTGTGAATTACAAATTTATAATCTGCTTTTGTTTTTTAATCATGTTTTAAGGTTAATTATAATAAAAATAAGATCATAAAATTTTGGTTTTATACTGTTAGATGTGGGTGGATTAACCTCTCAAGACCAACCTTTCTAAAAGAGGTATTTAAAATCTTAGGCTATTTATAATTTGTGCGGGAATTTACCTAGATTTTGCAACTATATGAATTACAGTGGCTAAGATAGTGTCTACGTTCTGTTGTCTCTATATATCGCTATTGCGTACCTACTTCCTTGCCTTGAACTATGATGAAGACCTTTTAGGATTCCTTTTACTTTTAACTTCTCCTGTAAGATCTTCCAGGGCCAACCATATGAAGGGTTGGTCTTTCAGGATCTTTCTCTAAAGAGGGATAACAAAGTCTTTGTAAATGGGGTATATCATATGAAATGCGTATCTATCTTTTAATGACTTTTGAATGAAATTCCATTATATGGATATGTGACTGTAATAATATCTTCTAATATCACATAGATAACAATCATAACTTTGAGAGTTACTTCAATTGGTTTAACCATCCGACATAAATAGTAAATACAACTACAAACTAGAAAGAACGAACCATCCCACATAAATACAACTACAAACTAGAAAGAACCTACAGAATATGACACTGACATTGTTAGTGATGCTAGTATCAAAGAGAAATGAGGTGCTTTAATGCCCTGATGGGGAAGATGTCATTTCTTCATGTCTTTATGTTCATAATGGTCCTTTCCATACAAAAACAAATAGGATATATATAAACCCTGGATCTATTAATTGCTGTTTAATTGCCTTTTGATCCCTGTATTCGGGTTTAAGTTAGATTTATGGTACTTGGAACATCTTAAATTGGTAAGTGAATGAGTACTTATTTCAAAATTAAGATTTGACATTGATATCTCTGTTGGGCCTCACAACAAAAGAGCACAAGTTTTTATATAAGTTACGTTGAGATGCTAGTGTAATGGTTTCTTTTCCAAATAAAGAGTTAAGATGGATTTATGCTGAATGGAACTTTAGTAAATGGATACTTCTAAAATTCAAATTTGAGATTGATGAAGACCTATTGGACTACTTTGCCTAGGACTGAATTATTACTTCGAGATTGTGCAAATTTCTTGTACTTGAATCTTCTACAATTGCTGAGATGAGCATATTCTTGATTTCTTTTTGTGGTTGATATATCCAAGTCTAGTTAAGGTAACTTAAATTTTCTTTGCAGAGCGATGTTCAACTCTAGAAGGCGAGGAATCATTCAGCTACTGGGAGACATTTTTTGAATTTGAGAAGATGAAGGTTTGATTTTCATAAACATTGATATTTGTTCTGTTTAGCATGTAAGAGTAAGAGGCCAAATGTAAGAAGTGATTATTATATCAGAATAGTTGAAAAGCATTAAGGAACTACATGCTTTCCTAAATAGTTGGTGAACTTTCCCAATTTTTATAGTGATGCAAGAATTCTGATCAGCAAATGAAGAGCTTGTATCCACTTTTATATATTTTGCTCGGTTGAAAATTGCTGAAATATAGCACAGATGCAAAAAAGATCTGGAATGCTAGCCTTATGAGCTAGATACACATTCTAATGTGTTTAACGAGAATATAAAATGTAAAATTTGCAGAAGGAATCTGAGGAGCTGTGTAATGTTTCATCTTCAGAGGATGGAATCTTTGACTGTCAGCCCTTGGAACGAATGGAAAACTTAGTGAGACAATCAGGGGGCGTCAAATCTCTCATTGGCAATGTAAGCATGATTGCAAAAATGCCAAAGCTGCAAAATGAGGCTCAGAGCAAAGAACAAATCCCAATGACTTCATCCAGTTCTCCAGTTAGTGATGTCAATTCACCAAAATAACTTCCTTTCATTCAACCAGATGAATTGCCAAAATCCCAGGAAGATCTGGATGAAGAGGAGAGGGAAAAGATGCCTGATTCACCCTATACAAAAATGCTGAGACGATTTTTGATATTTACTTCATCCAGAGAGTGAAACTATTTGTATGTTTTGAATTGTGTTCGAGTTTGTGACACTCGTCACCTCCAACAGGTCATTTGTAAGATACAATAAGTAGGGCTCTACTTTCATTTCATTATGATCTCGGTCCACTCTGTTTCCTATATATTCCCAGTGTTCTTTGGGAGGAAGAAAGCAGTTGACTGAAGTTTTGTAAGAGCCTTTACTGTTTATGGCTAATGTAAATATTATATGTACGATACATTTTTCTAAATGTGATGTGTGCTCCACCAGGAATGGAGTAGAGCATATTGTGAGTAAATTATTCTGGTTTCATTGTTTGTTCTTCAATGGATAATAAAAACCGAACACTCATGCCTCATATTTGAATTATGAGTATTCAGTATGTGAATTAGCTATCCATGCTACCATATGATTGAAGTCACTCTTCTTAATCAACACTTTGTTTAATTATTGGTTTCTGGGGGAATTCTTAATTTGGCATATTAGATTTTGGTGTCCACAGACTGTCCTTAAGCTAGTTTCCATTTCCATTTAGGGATTGTGGATTATGTCAATGGGATATTTGCTTCTTCAAACTGAGGCCCCCCACCCGTTGATTGTTGTAGAAAATGTGGCTAAATTCAAGCTATCCTTGATTCAATAAGAGGCCATAGGAATACCTTGTTAAGTTATTAGGTGTTTATGAGGCCTGTCTTTATATCTTAGTGATCGAATAGGGTATTCAATCCAGTGAGTGATTAAGAGTATAGCCTTGATGGTTGATCATGATTGGAGACGTGACCATGTGAAGCTGAGTATTGCAACCTTTTGATATGGACTGTTGCAACATTCCTCATTATTTTTAGAGTTTATGGTTGACTCAGCCATGCCTGGTATATATGTCCAATTTGAATGAAATTCTTTTTGTTCCTTTGTTCAGTATCAGTAGACAAGTGTGTTAGTGTCTATGCGTCACCAGTGATCAAATGTACTCTTTCAATATGGTTGATAGGGTCCTAGGTCAAATTGTTATAGTTTCAAATAAATTTTCAAATAAAATTTGATCATTGTTCAGTTCTAGGTCATTACTACTCCCTCCATTCGCAAGGTCAATAAACACTGTCATGGTCTTGTCATCACTCCTTGTAAAGGGTCACTAAAGGGTATCTTGGTTATCATTTCATGGTCACTTATACTGCAAAGGTCTAAAGGTCCAAATCATGATCTTAGATGTCCATTTGTTGTCATTGTTAGGTCATATCATCGAAGAGTCATATAGGGGTCATGTCATCACCTCATGTCACCATTATGGGAGTAGTAATTAGGGAAAAGTGTTCAAAGAGTTTTCTAAGGTTCATTTTCCTCCTTGTGAAGATGTAACTATGCTGAATAAAGTAATAAAACTGCAGTACACTACCATATTTCATCATTTCTCAAAAAGACATATGATGTCATGCCATCATCAAAAAAATCGACTTCCAGCCTATAAGAAGACCATAGAAGTTTCCTAATTGCTCATTTCACCTTCATTGAGCATCTCTCTACCATCGAGCATCATCCCAGCCACCAGAGCATTGAAATTCCTCATTAAAACCCTTGCTTTCCCAGTTTCGCTGCGCTTCTTGCAGTTTCGTTGTGCTTCTGGCAGTTTCACTGCGCTTTTGGAAAAGGAGGCAAAAGGAAGCTATAGCAGGGTGTTTTCATCAGTCTACAGGATCCATAGCCTTCACACCATGTAAGTATAACATCACATCAGCTTTTATACAGAGATTTTCTTCAGCAAGTGGTGAATTCCCTCTCCTAGGGATTTCACTGCGCTTTCGGTGTCCTTTGGTTTCTGCTTCAATTCAAGGTTAAAACTCCTAGTTTCTTGCCCTAATACCCTTGAACACACCTCATACACCTCCCTCAACCCTTTCCCACACTCCTCTCCCTCATTCCCATCATTTTCCCCAAAACCCTAGCCCCACGTTGCGTTTTTGGCAAATTCCTAGGCTAGGACATTTTTTTGTCCTTTTTCCCTACTTCCCCTCACTCTTTTCAGGAAATTCCACCTACCTACACTCCCTAACACCTATCCCTACCCCCTAGAATTTTCCCATAAATTTACCTAACCCCTAACCCCTTCATTCCCTTCCCTCAACACAACTGTCCCATTTTCCCTGTTTTCCCAATACTACCCTACCCTTTCCTCCTACCAAACCTAGGGTTTTATCATGCAGACTGAAACCATGGACAGTGAGAAGAAAAAGTACAACAAAGGAGGGAAAATTTTGAATGGTCTATATGTATGGCTTTTGTGAATTACAAATTTATAATCTGCTTTTGTTTTTTAATCATGTTTTAAGGTTAATTATAATAAAAATAAGATCATAAAATTTTTGTTTTATGACTGTTTCATTATAATTCTAGACAATTACAAATTTATAATCTGCTTTTGTTTTTTAATCATGTTTTAAGGTTAATTATAATAAAAATAAGATCATAAAATTTTATGTTTCATCCTTTCCTCTCATGACTTGGTTAATCCACAAACTTATAATGACAGTTCTGTCATGTGTTTGACAGTTCTTCGTTATGGAATGTCTAACATGTAAAGATGAACGTTCTAATGAAATTTCATTAATTTTAGGTTTTTATCGATTGGTTTTTATTAATTTTAGGTTTTTGGTTTCTGAAACGACCCAGTATCTTGAAAAATGTTCGAATGGTCTATATGTATGGCTTTTGTGAATTTTTTTACTTGTCCAGGTTCCGGCCACAATGAAATTTTCTAGGTTGTTTTGAATATAATATGCCAGTTCTGTGTATGATAAAAATGATTCAAAACCACCTATTTTCTGGTCAAGCTCAAGGCAAAACATGGGATAGAAATTTGAGATGCCTGGTATGGGTTCACCTGTCAAAGTTCCTACGACATAGTTCCTCCATGCTCTACTGGTTTCCGAGGCTTTTGAAATGATTCAGAACCTTACAATTTCCTAAAACGGCTTGTATCTACGCCATCCATGAATTATCTTTACTTAATTGGATTGTGGGGACAATGAGCTTTTCTAGGGACAAGCTCTAGGCTTTTTCAAGGCCTTTGACGTGACAAAAAAAACCTTGAAAAATTGTATTTTTTCCTTCATCTGATTCCAATGACAATGATTTTTCCCAAATAATATAATATGCCCTCCACCTCACTTGTCTTAGTTACCCATATAATATGCCCCTGACTCCTCGGTGTAGTTTTCGTAAAAACATAATGTACTGATGCTTTTTTTTTTCAACTGCAATCCACCTATCATGTGAAAAAGCATTGATATATTGTTAATTTGTTTGACCAGGCGAAATAGGATATATTCCCTCTTTTCTTAGAAAAATTCCTCACATTAAAAAGTCGGTCAAGTCTTAATTTCTTAATCAATTAAACGTGTTACATTTCACTTTCTTCTGATAGTGTTGTGAATTTGTCAATATGATATGCAGGGATTCTTATGATTAGAACGTTCCAAAAGGATACAAAAAGCAACACTGCAGGGCTTCAAAGTTCCTACGGCATAGTTCCTCCATGCTCTACTGGTTTTCGAGGCTTTTGAAATGATTCAGAACATTACAATTTCCTGAAACGGCTTGAATCTACACCATCCGTGAATTATCTTTACTTAATTGGATTGTGGGGACCATGAGCTTTTCTGGGGACAGGCTCTAGGTATTTTCAAGGCCTTTGAAGTGACAAGAGCTTTTCTGGGGATAGGCTCTAGGTATTTTCAAGGCCTTTGAAGTGACAAAAAAACCTTGAAAAATTGTTTGGATCTACGAATCTATGCCTTCTCTGTATTTTTTCCTTCATCTGATTCCAATGACAATGATTTTTCCCAAATAATATAATATGCCCTCCACCCCATTTGTCTTAGTTACCCATATAATATGCCCCTGACTCCTGGGTGTAGTTTTCGTACAATCATATTGTATTGATGCTTTTTTTTTCAACTTCAATCCACCTATCATGTGAAAAAGCATTGATATATTGTTAATTTGTTTGACCAGGCGAAATAGGATATATTCCCTCTTTTCTTAGAAAAATTCCTCACATTAAAAAGTCGATAAGTCTTAATTTCTTAATCAATTAAACATGTTACATTTCACTTTCTTCTGATAGCGTTGTGAATTTGTCAATATGATCTGCAGGGCTTCTTGTGATTCCAGACATTTTCGAAAGATTCGAAGTTGTTTCAGTGAATGGAAATGAGTGGTTGTATTTTCTCTTGGAGGATGTGAATGGTTTAGTAGAATATCTTCTCCAGCAACTTAAAGAAGCCACACTGTTGACATTGGAAGCTTCTATAATGTGTTCCACTCAAATTGACTCTACCAAATTTTTCATGTGGGAGTACAGAACACTCTATTTTTATTCTTATTTGCAAAGAAAAGTGTACTTTAATGATATGTATGATATAGAGGTGCACCCAAATACCAGATGGCAGCAGCTTGTATGAATGGTTTAGAATAATAAGAAGAAGTGGTAGAATTATAAACGTTGCTGAGACTTGTGATTATAAGGTAAAACAGTGAAAATTTTGGTTTTATGGCTATTCGTTATAATTCTAGACAATTACAAATTTATAATTTGCTTTTGTTTTTTAATCATGTTTTAAGGTTAATTATAATAAAAATAAGATCATAAAATTTTGGTTTTATGACTGTTCATTATAATTCTAGACAATTACAAATTTATAATCTGCTTTTGTTTTTAATCATGTTTTAAGGTTAATTATAATAAAAATAAGATCATAAAATTTTATGTTTCATCCTTTCCTCTCATGACTTGGTTAATCCACAAACTCATAATGACAGTTTTGTCATGTGTTTGAAGGTTCTTCGTTATGGAATGTCTAACATGTAAAGATGAACGTTCTAATGAAATTTCATTAATTTTAGGTTTTTATCGACTGGTTTTTATTAATTTTAGGATTTTGGTTTCTGAAATGACCCAGTGTCTTGAAAAATGTTCGAATGGTCTATATGTATGGCTTTTGTGAATTTTTTTACTTGTCCAGGTTCCGGCCACAATTAAATTTTCTAGGTTGTTTTGAATATAATATGCCAGTTCTGTGTATGATAAAAATGATTCAAAACCACCTATTTTCTGGTCAAGCTCAAGGCAAAACATGGTATAGAAATTTGAGATGCCTGGTATGGGTTCACCTGTCAAAGTTCCTACGGCATAGTTCCTCCATGCTCTATTGGTTTCCGAGGCTTTTGAAATGATTCAGAACCTTACAATTTCCTAAAACGGCTTGTATCTACGCCATCCGTGAATTATCTTTACTTAATTGGATTGTGGGGACAATGAGCTTTTCTAGGGACAGGCTCTAGGCTTTTTCAAGGCCTTTGAATTGATGAAAAAAACCTTGAAAAATTGTTTGGATCTACGAATCTATGCCTTCTCTGTATTTTTTCCTTCATCTAATTCCAATGACAATGCCTTTTCCCGAATAATATAATATGCCCTCTACCCCATTTGTCTAAGTTACCCATATAATATGCCCCTGACTCCTGGGTGTAGTTTTCGTACAAACATACTGTACTGATGCTTTTTTTTTTCAACTTCAATCCACCTATCATGTGAAAAAGCATTGATATATTGTTAATTTGTTTGACCAGGCGAAATAGGATATATTCCCTCTTTTCTTAGAAAAATTCCACACATTAAAAAGTCGGTCAAGTCTTAATTTCTTAATCAATTAAACGTGTTACATTTCACTTTGTTCTGATAGCGTTGTGAATTTGTCAATATGATCTGCGGGGCTTCTTGTGATTCCAGACATTTTTGAAAGATTCGAAGCTGTTTCAGTGAATGGAAATGAGTGGTTGTATTTTCTCTTGGGGGATGTGAATGGTTTAGCAAAATATCTTCTCCAGCAACTTAAAGAAGCCACACGGTTGACATTGGAAGCTTCTATAATGTGTTCCACTCAAATTGACTCTTCCAAATTTTTTAGGTGGGAGTACAGAACACTCTATTTTTATTCTTATTTGCAAAGAAAAGTGTATTTTAATGATATGTATGATATAGAGGTGCACCCAAATACCAGATGGCAGCAGCTTGTATGAATGGTTTAGAATAATAAGAAGAAGTAGTAGAATTATAAACATTGTTGAGACTTGTGATTATAAGGTAAAACAGTGAAAATTTTGGTTTTATGACTGTTTGTTATAATTCTAGACAATTACAAATTTATAATCTGCTTTTGTTTTTTAATCATGTTTTAAGGTTAATTATAATAAAAATAAGATCATAAAATTTTGGTTTTATGACTGTTTCGTTATAATTCTAGACAATTACAAATTCATAATCTGCTTTTGTTTTTTAATCATGTTTTAAGGTTAACTATAATAAAAATAAGATCATATTGTGCTGAGAGACAAACTCCATCCCTAGCTAAGCGAAGGGAAGTGATACTCTCACTCTCTTTTATAAGTGACACATAGGGTTCATAAAAATATATATATTGCTTAGATATATGGATCTGCACTCTATCTAACTGATAAAAAATGAATACAAAAAGACGCGAAAAATAAAACAGAATTGCCTGATCTAACTTTAGCACTGTATCTTTAACTTGAAATATAACAATAAACTTATCCTATTCTAGGGAAGTTGTGCATGCCCTTGGTTTGAGTAGATTGTTTGATTGTATTACATTTAACATTTAGATTTATTTTTTCATTCAGATTTGGCTATAGTTAGATCACCTAACATATCACATATTTTTCATTTAAGTTCTTCTTCCATATGCGCTACCGACTTACGGCGTTTCCTTTGCAGCGTCTGGTGCAAAATGCTAGTTTAAAATAAATTTAAAACACTTAGTCTTATGAGGTTTTGAATTTGTCTGCCATAAGAGTTTTTGATGGTTCTGAATTCATTTCCACAGTCAAAAACAAGATTCAAACACTCTTACTATTAAATTTTTTGAAAAAAAATAGTTTGATTCATTAAAAAAAAATTGACACCATAAACAATACCAATTTAAAAAATACTCATAAAAACTCAAATTAAATTTATTTTAATATATAAAATTAAACTAATTAATTAATTAATTATAAATTAATTAATAAATTAAAATATACTATTAATAATACTTACACACGATATATTTTTAAACACCTACATGTATCATTTTTAAACACCTAAACATATCATAAACAGAATTTGAATCTAAATGAAGAAAAGAACGTCCTTCTCTAACCACCCGACGTCAGATAAAATTCTCTTGAATTAGACTATGCAAAAGTCTCCAGGTCCATCACTTCAATACATGGAATTATTAATCATATCAAAAGAGAAAAATATAATGACGCTGTGAACAATGCACAAAAAGCATCGAAAGTCAGAGTCAGTATTTTGTGGCGTAAGCACGGTACAAAGTAAGGTGGGACTCAAATTAGAGGAGCCACAAAGTCCACTGAAGTTTTCATTAATTAATAAAAGAATACAGTACAATCAATCATAGACGCATCCCAGGCAGGCCGCAGGCCCAATCCCACTGTAAAAGAAAGGAAGAAAAAATCCACCCTGCTGCCTAGGGGCGTACAATGTGTAGGGACTGAATGTGTAGGAATGTATATACAATGTGTAGACTGTATATGCTTGCTGTTAGATTTAAGCAAGCACAAGATTTACATGCTTACTGTTAGATTTAAGCCAGCCAAGATTTACAACACATAGATGCATTCGAGGCTGAAGTACAATTATTGAACAGTGAGCTCCGAATTTATTGATCGAATTGAAGCTCTTGCCATCATTTTTTGTCTTTCATAAGGTACTTATAAATTTCTTTTAATGTTTTACAGAATTTTCCTACTTACTCTGCAATGGATGCAAGCTCGGATCCTATCATGTCTCTCTCAAACTTCTTAATGGATCGAGCAAGCGCTTTCATTGTACCATCGTATACATATGGAGTGCCTCCCACCCAAGTCACGTTCACTCTCATCGATGGCTTCACAAATTCCCTGCACGGTTCCCCTTTGCTGGTGATTGTGTTGTGATAATGGTAATATCGTATCTTACCCTCTGTCTTGTGCTGCGTTTTCCCCATCACATTTTCAGACATATGAACTCCAGTTGCGTACACATTTCTCGCCTGCACTGCATACTTTCGATCCCTCCTTATCCCTCTCTTCACGTCCCTGAACACCAACTGCTCAAATCCCCATTCCCTGCACAACAGAATTATCACATTAAATTTCAAATCCAAAAACCATAATCGAATCTTTACTTCTAATTAATTGAAACTATAATGGGTCTTACCTGGAATAAGTACTGTTGGCCGAGCTGCTGTGCAGTTTATTCTGCAAGCAAAGCTTATTGGACATGGAATATTGCTCAATAGTGAACTGAGTATAACCAGAGAGCTCCTTCAAAACATATTGCAGTGTTTTCCTACGGGGAATATACAAATACTCATCTACATCGAAGAAGAACGTCCAATTCGCCATGAATTTGTACCTGTGCAAACAATCGTTCACAATAAGGAACTGATTATGGTAATACCCATCATATTGTTCCTGCTCTGTTACATCCTGCAAGGTCACTCGACCTGCCCTAATCCATGGCTCCAACACCTTTCTAACCTGGGGATGCACTCCACCTGCATCGTGGAAAACAAAATGCGACCTAGGCCCAAATAATTTAGCATGATAAGCCATCCACTCCCTCATTCTCTGAGCACTCAGGTCACCATACAGGGAGGAACCACAGTAGAGATAATCATAGGGAGGAGCCTGGCTATAAACAGAGCCATTGTAGCTACCTTTTTCTTCCTCGAGAGCAACGATCCTCTCTGGTTTTCCAAACTCGTCGCCATGGATTGCGTGAAGAATGAGCTCTCCACCATTGTCATCGGTGCCCACGCTCTGAGAAAATGTGCAATTGACAACCACGACTGTGTAAACTCGGCCATAGCCCCAATCTGGGAGCATTTTGTAGGCCTTGCCCTTTATTAATCTTCCAGAAGACGAATTCTTGGGGATCCATTCACATTCAAATCGTGGCTTTCCATAAACATGGAGAGGCTTGGAAGCGAGCCCAACTACAGCAAACGTGGCTGGACCTCCTCTGTAAGCGCCCATTTGGATAAACAAGTATGCAGCGCTCCCATAAGGACGAAACACCCTCTTGTTCGGATCTTCTTTCACATGAATTAACTCAGTGATTCTGCTGGTGCTGTTCATGACAATACCAGTATTATGCATTTTACTTGCCATGATCATATCCTTCAGCTCTGTTTTTCTGATTTCGACACTGTATGCACCAGGGTTCGAATCTCCCTGGAGAAATGCTTGTGCCAGAGATTTAGAGGAGGAGAAATCTTGTCTTCCAAATAGAAAATAGTGGCCTGCTATAAGCAAAAGCCCCATAATTATAATCGTCTTCATGAAAACTTTAGCTCCCTTGCAGCCTGAAATAAATCCAGGGCCTGGATATTCCTTCTCTGTCTCTTTCTGTTTCCCCATTGCCATCGCAAAATCGAACACAGGGCACCCCTAAAATCTAGAATTCTTTGTCATATCTAAACCCAAAAGAAGACGATTAAATTAAACAGGGCAAGGCCTTTCTGAGTGGGAGCCGGCAGTCTGAGATACCAATTATCTCTGGAAAATGAAGGCAGAAAGACGCGCAGGAAAGTATATGGAGAAAAGGCAAACTGTAAGCCCCACTAGTCGAACCTGTTATTTTATTCGCATTAAATTCGTTCTCCTCTCTGGGACAGATCCCTGGACCTATCGAGGTTTGACATCGTAACCTACAGAAGTGGTTGGCCTAATATGTCTTTTTTGTACCATCCGTTTTGTTTGAAATATATATTCAGAAAATATGTTTAAATAAAGAAAACTTTTAATTTTATCGAAATTTATTTAATTAAATTTTAATAATAATTATTTAAAAAAAATATTTAAACTTGTTATTGTTAAATTATTTAAAAAAATTAAAATTAAAAATCTTAAAAATTAAAATGTTAAAAACGATTATAGATATAAATTAAGAAAAGTTTTTCTGTAGAAATCACAAAAGAGAAACTTTTGGCCTACACATTTTGAACCGACAAGTGTGGTTCATCATGAAGAACTACCAACAAGTGTGGTTCATATCAGGAACCACACTTCTTGGTTTCAAACGCCTCGGCCAAAAAGAACAAGTGTTGGCCAAAAAAACAAGTGTGGTTCATCATCAGGAACCACACTTGTTGGTTTTGAAATGCGTCGGCCAAAAATTTCTTTTATGTGATTTCTACCGAAAGACTTTTCTTATTTCTTTATGGATTACAAAAGCTTGAATTCAGAAATTATGGTTATATTAGTAGTTTGATAGTTTTAAAG
Organism: Pinus tabuliformis; assembly: GCA_031772625.1. Lineage (NCBI taxonomy): Eukaryota > Viridiplantae > Streptophyta > Pinopsida > Pinales > Pinaceae > Pinus > Pinus tabuliformis. Next base: position 161,660,078 of record CM062818.1, read on the forward strand.
GGAAATTTCTTTTATGTGATTTCTACAGAAAGATTTTTTTTATTTCTTTATGGATTACAAAAGCTTGAATTGAGAAATTATGGTTATATTAGTCGTTTGATAGTTTTAAAGGGAGTTGTCCTTAGTGCGACTTTTTGGACTTTCTGCCGCAATCTGGTGGAAAAATTTGATGTGAAATTTTGATTTGTGTTATTTAAATTTGTTTTTTTCACTATATATATGAATTCAGCGCCCTGAACAACTCCTAAAACACTTTGATTGTGCAAGGGTTATTCATCAAACTTATGATTTCAATAAATTCCTGCCAGATTTTAAAGAAATTAAACCAAAAACCTTCTAAAAAAATCTCACTAAAAATAACTCAATTTAAAAAACTCATTTTTAAAAATTCCTTGACATTGTTATTAGTTGTGGTTGATCACCCGTTAAACTCTCTATAATAGTTTCAAATAAGACCTATAACAATTTACCCAATATACCCTAAAATTTAAAATTTTTTTTTTCAGAGAAAAACCTTAAAATTTAAATTAACAATTTGTTAAATACAAAACAATAGCAATATACCCTAAAATTTAAATTAACAATTTGTTAAATACAAAACAATAATCAAGTAATCTGCCGTTTACAAACATATATTAGGTTTACATCATTATCACAGCATTATCATTGGGAACAATATCCATAATCATAATTTTCCTATAAATATTTAGAAAAAATATCGAGCATATACGCTATTAATAAAATAAAATATATAAAATCTTGGATGTTCTAATACGTCATTTAAATTATAATATTTATCTTTACAATTCATATGCTAACTCACGAATGTTTTACTGATGTCACTTCGACATTCTTTTTTAAATAAATAAAAGTAAAATAAATAACGTGGAATGCAACTTAAAACCGTAGGTAAAGAAGACTGAATTTCTGTTGTTTTCTCATAATAAAAGTTATAAAAATAATATATTAATGTTGATGTTAAAGTCACGTCTTTTCTTATCATTTAAATAAATTTAATAATAAAAATATGTGGTTTATTTATTTATTTAGAGTTACATGTCGTAGACGGCGGAAAAATATATATTCAAAATAGAGTTAGGAAGAAAAATTGAAAATATATATTTTATTTATTTATTTAAAGTTATGTCTTAGACTGCGGAAAAATATATATTCAAAATAGAGTTAAGAAGAAAAATATGTTTTTGCTTGCTTGCTTATATATTTATATGCGAAAATAAATATATTTAATATTAAAATAATATTTATATATTTTTAGACATAAAATAATATATTAAAATTAATAATAAAATTAAGATATATATTTTTTATAAGTTTGGTAAAGATTTTTATTTTCCAGATATGTCTATTTTTCACTTAACAACAAAGAGGGTAGTAGAAGATTCGAATTCAAGATCTCCCATTTAGTAAGACTTCATTCCACAGCCATCACTACTTGAACTACCCTAAACACATTAAAATATATATATATATATATATATATATATAATTTATATAAAATTAACCATTAAAAATATATATATTTTTTTCAAAAGTAAATACAATTTACTTTTGAATACTTATACATAAAACAATATTATAAAAATTAAAAATTAAATTAATAATATTTTTCTAACATTAAAAAAACGAAAAAGTTGGAATTCATTTTCTTGTATAATAATGATTTTATGTTTTTTTTTCTCAACATAATTGAGAAAGCGTGCTCTTTGAAGGGTCGTGTACAATGTCCTCCAACCATGTCGTTTAGAGTGTCGAATAGATAGTTTTGAAATTTGAATCCCACCAAAGAGATCCTATTCGCTTTACTCTTTTTACATATCTATTTTAATTATCAGCTTAAATGTCCTTTTAATAAAAGATGGTATGGGAAGCGAATTTAAGTCCTTTGCTATTTGAATTTATAATTTCGTTTGTGTAAGCTAATTCTTTTTCAAATTGTCATATATATATATTATAAGTTGTAATAATTTTTGGTTAAATAACATGGTTTACATGGTAAGTATTAGTCTATTTGACATGATTTATTAATCACTATTTACAGTCATATATAGTTATTGGTAATTATTAATATAATTATATTAATAAATATAATTGATATATGTGAATAAGGGTATATCAATTACATGCACAAGCATATTATTAAATGTAGTTGATATACACTGATAGGTATGAATGATATGGATTTAATATTACTATTAATATTGACATTAATAAATATATAACTATAAATGACATTAACAAATATATACTTATAATAATATATTTTTTTTTGTTAGCTTGGTGGGAATATATCTTCATCATGTCCAATATGTCACCCCAATCAAGGCAAGGAATTGAATTGAAGGAATGCCTTAACATAAGACCTGATCACCATCTATCCAAAACCTCGTGGATAATTGTAATAATAATTATATTATAAAATATTATTATCATTATATTATAATTACGATAATAATTATAGCAATTTTAATGAGAATTTATAATAATAATTACTACATTATTATAATTATTATTATTATAAATCTAAGGTTTTATTGATATTATTAAACAAAGGGATATATATTTTATTTATTTATTTATTTTTTTAACACAGTGGGTTACTTTTTATATATTGAAAATTAAACAAAGGGGTTATTAATATTATAAACCTAAGATATTATAAACCTTGGGGAATAATATTAAACCCAATAGATTAATATTATAATTTGAAGGGATTAATAAACCCAAAAGACTTATATTAAACCATAAAATTAACGTTTCAAACGCTATGAATAATATTATATCCTAGGAATATGAATCCTTAGTTTAATAAACCCAAAAAATTAATATTATAATTATATTATAATATCAATTACAATTTTATTATAATATCAATTAAAATTAAAATTATTTAATTAATTACTATAATTATAATTAGAATTAGAATTAGAATTATAATTCACATTACTAAATATATAATAATAATAATAATTATATTATAAAATATTATTATCATTACATAATAAATACAACAATAATTATAACAATCATAATGTTTGATTTTAGACTTTTGTGATCCATATTGATTTTGATAATGTCTTTCGAATTAATCACATCTTAAGTTGTTGGTCAACTTAAGATATGATTAATTTGAAAGACATTATCGAAAACAATTATAATGAGAATTTATAATAATAATAATTATTTTATTATAATAGTAAACCCTAGGAATATAAACCCTATGATTAATATTAGTAATCTTGGGATCAATATTATAAACACAATGGATCAATAAACCCATTGGATTAATATTAAAACCCTAGGGATTAAAAACCCAAGGGAATAACATTATACCTTAGGATTAATATTAAACACTAGGAAAATAAACCCTAAGATTAATATTATAAACCTTATGATCAATATTATAAATCCAATGGATTATAAACCAAGGGGAATAATATTAAACTCAAAGGACTAATATTATAAACCCAATGGATTGCTAGGCCTAAGGTATTAATATTATAAACTATGGTTGACCATGCTGGATGATAGTTGACCATGATTGACCATGGTTGATTTTCATATTGAGACAATCTTTGTCACAATGTGACGTTAGACCATGGTTGACCATAATTGACTATGGTTGACCTTGATTGAGCATGGTTGATTTTCATATTGATACAATCTTTGTCACAAACCCAAGGGATTAATATTATAAACCCAATGGATATAAACCCTAAGATAAATATTATAAACCCTAAAATAAACATTAAACCTTTATGATTGACTATGATTGACTACAAATGACTATGGTTAATTTTCATATTGAGACAATCTTTGTCACAATGTAGTGTTGGACCATGGTTGACCACGATTGATTTTCATATTGTCAATATTATCAACCCAAGGGATTAATAATATAAACCCAAGAGAATAATAAAACCAATAGATTAATATTATAAACCTAAGGGATTAATAAACCCAAGGGATTAATATTATGAACCCTAAGGATTATCAACCTAGGGGAATAATATTATAAACCCAATGAATTAATAAACCCAATGGATTAATAAACCCAATGGATTAATAAACCCTAATTTTGTAATGTTAAGAGGTGACATTTAATAAATTGCAATGTAATGTAACATTATAATAATGAATATTAGATTAATTGTCATCTAACGATAATGTATGTCACAGTGCAATATTGGATTGATTTGTGTACCATGCAAATGCCAAAAGATGAAGCCCTATTATAGTGTCACAATGTGACATTGAAAAAAATGCAATGTAATGTAAGGTTTCAACAATGATGTCATATTGCGATAATGTTTGTGACTATGCAACATTGGACAAATTTATGCACCATTCAAATGTACAATATTAAACCCTAAAATTATTATAAACCTAATGGATGAATAAACCCTACTTTTTTAATGTTGAGAGACGATATTGAATAAGCTACATTGTAATGTATAATTGCGACAATTATTATCAGATTAATTGGCATCTTGTGAAAATGTTTGTCACAATGTGACATTGGATTGATTTTTGTATCGTGTAAATGTCAAAATGTGAAACCCTATTTTGGTGTCGCAATGTGATGTTCAAGAAAGTGCAATGTAATGTAAGGTTCCAACAATGATTGCCATATTTCTTGTCACATTGCGACAATGTTAGTGGCAATGTGACATTGGATATATTTCTACACCATTCAAACACCACAACATTAAACCCTAATGTTATTACAAACCCAAGTGATTAGTAAACTCAATGGATTAATATTATAAATCCTAAAGAATAAAAACCTAAGGGATTAATATTATTAACCCTAGGGACTATAATCCCGAGGGATTAATATTATAAAAAAAGGAATTAATAAACCCTATTTTTTTTAATTTTGAGAGGTGACATTGAATAAAGTGTAATGTAATGTAACATTGCGACAATGATTATCATATTAATTGCCATCTTGCAACAATATTTGTCACAATGTGACATTGGATTGATTTTTATACCTTGTAAACATCACAATATGAATCCCTTTTGTAGTGTCCCAATGTGACGTTGAAAAATTGCAATTAAATGTAAGGCCCCGACAATGATTTTCATACTGCTTGTCACATTGCAACAATGTTTGTCACAATGCGATGTTGGATAGATTTTTTGCACTATTCAAATGTCATGACATAAACCCTAATGTTATTATAAACCCAAGGGATTAGTAAACCTAGAAGATTAATATTATAAACCCTAGAGATTAAAAATCCAAAGGATTAATATTATAAACCCAAGGAATTAATAAACATAAGGGAATAATATTATAAACCCAAGGGATTAATAAACCCTAATTTTCTAATGTTGAGAGGTGAAATTGAATAATTTGCAATGTAATGTAATATTGCGACAATGGGTATCAAATTAATTGTCATCTTGCGATAATGTTTGTCACAATCCAACATTGGATTGATTTTTATAGCATGCAAACATCACAACATGAAGCCCTATAGTAGTGTCGCAATAACCTATTCTAAGATAAATTTTAATGTTCAAAATTTAAATAATTTTTTTAAGATATTAAATTTTTAAGAAATAAATATCAATGCTTCAAAACAACTTAAAAAAAAACAAAATTTTTGCATTAGATACACGATAAATCCCATAGATTAGGTTAATATCTTATGAATATTCAATAAAGATTAAATCACTTTCATCTACTATAATTATTAAATTTAAAATCTAAATACCCCTTTAAATTAAAAATATAATATCATATTTTAAAAAAGGTTTCTTCGTAATCATCTTCAAGATTTCTTACCAAGATAGGATAACTATAATATAATTGTGATGATAGTGATGATAATAATGATGATGATGTAATTTCTCTTAATGTATCATTTCTTTTACTTTATTTTATTTAACAATTACAATACCAATTAAATCGAAAATTTACAATATAAATTAAATTAATAAATTAATGGGGAAAAAATAATATTTCTAAAAATTCAAAAAATATATTAAAAATATATGTAAATCAATAATGTATTAAAATAAATAAATTAAAATATAATATTTATTTTAATCATATTTATCTAATACAATAAATCTTTATTGATGACTTTTTCTGCAAAGAATGCCTTAAAACCACATTTATATCGTCTATCCGATTATCAATAATCCTTTTAATTTGACAAAAACAGTTAAAAACTATATACAATATATTTATCTTAATTTACACATTATAATATTTTACATATTTATCTAAATTGCAATTTATTTATTTAAAAAAAAAAAATTATTTTTTAATAATTTAAAATAAAAATTAGATTGAAAAAATATTTTAAAAATTATAAAATTCTCATAAATTTATTTTAATATATTTTAAAATATTATATAAATTAATTAAGATATATATTTTTAAATTTGATTAATATTTCTCTAATAATAAAATTATATTAATTGAATTAATATATTTTTTAAATTTAAATACTAGTAACAATATCAAATAATTCCAATTCCATCTCTAAACCACTTGGGTTAACCATTAAAAATTGTTTCCTAATAACAACTATCCCTATTGTTCAAAAATTGTTCTTCATAAGTTGAAGATTGTGTTTGTGTCTTTTAAAAAAGAAATTAAAGTACAACCTTCGTTGCTCCAGGAGTGATATTTCTTCCATAGTCACTATGGTTTTTTTAAATAAAATTATATATTTTTGGCTCTTTCTCCTTCGTTAAATATTGAAACATGATTTTCCAGATCAAATGGTCACTTTCTAAAGGAGTTAGCAATGCGTTCCTAAGCATCTATATTAATGGAATAGAGAAGATTTATTCAAAATGGCATTTTTATAAAGATTTAGTAAACAAATACATAATACCTTGACTATAACTCAATAAAAATTTCAAAAAAACTTACATTCAATAAGTGTATACCAGTAAGGCATGTCATGACTCATGGCAATCTATCAACTCTCCTGATTTCACCGAGTGAATAGTGTTCGCCTACATCATCAGTCTACAAATTATACACGTTAAGGAGAAATCAACATTGGTCGGTTAATTCACATTGTTTATTGTATATCCTTGATATTTGAAAGTCGAGGATATCCAACTAGGGTTGATGCATATCACCATGTTCAATATGTTAAAAGAGAATCATTAATGGGTATATATATAAACATGAAGGTGATTGGATTGATTCACCATGTTTGAGGCTTGAATAAGTGTTTGTACTAGTAGCAGGGGCATTGGAGTGAGTCCTCTTCTTACTGCCCAAAGCTTTCCCAGATGGAAAATTCCTATGCCACAGAGGGCATTCATGCATTTAAACTTTCTTAATCCCATTAGTTAAACTCTGCTTATAAGTCTCAACGGGAGGTCTATAGAGAGAAGCCAAAGTTGCATCCTTAAAGCCCTCATCGTTCTGGTTGTGAATGAGGAACTTGGGTAAGTTGGACTTAGAATCCTTTAATTGGAAGCTTTCCTTGTGGCCACCCAGAACTTGGAATGATGGAAACTTCTTGTTGCAGGACTTCCATGCATATGACCTCATCATAATCTTTGGTTTGAATCCGTCCTCCCACTCCAGACTGTATAAAAATTTTGCATCCCCAACATCATACCTCTTCGGCTTCTTGATCCTCTTTCTGATCGGGTGGAGTGTGGAGGGGGAAAGAGACTTATAAAGGAAAAGGAAATTGGCAAAGGCATTAAAAGGAAAAAAAAACATTTTTTGCACATTTATTTATGAAATTAAAGAAAAACAAGAGAAAAGTAAGGTGAAAGGTCACAGGTTGCATGTGAGGAGGAAATTGAAGGAAATTAATGGAAAATGAAGAAAATAGAGGCCTCATTAATTAAAAGGCTTATGAGGATCAGTTGGTAACCTTTTTTCCAGTTCAAGTTTTGGAGCTCTCTCATTACTCTCTCTCTCTCTCACTCTTGGTCACTTAGAGTTTTCTTGGAGCACTCTAGCTTTGGAGTAAGGAAGAGAAAAACAAGTAAAGGGAAAGGAAAGAAAGCAATGATCAAGGAATGAAGAGTAGGATCAAACAACTTCAACAGGAATACTTGCTGATAACATATTACGTGTGTGATTTCCTAGCTCGTTTTGACATGCATGGATTTTCACGTTGGTGTATGGTTCTCTTGTTGTCAGTGTCATGGTTTTGTTGGGTTATGACAGTGGTTTTCATCATAGCCTTTCCTTTTTTAGATGCCATGGTGTGATGGGATTTTTATCTTATTTTTTAGCTTTGGATTTGTTGGATGGATTCGAAATCCGGGGTGGAGGTGGTATCAAGGTTCATTCCCAAAGGCCTAGGATTCCCTTGACCTGTTTTGGTGGGATACACGGTAAATCTTGAGGGAGGAGTCTTGGTTTAGGGCGTATTGGTCCGGGTTTTGAGTGTGGTAAAGCCTGAGAGACTGGTCTCGATTTAGGGCTAAGTGATCCAGGATTGGATTGTGGTAAAGCCTAAGAGACAAGGAGATGGAAAATTCCTCAAGGATAGTGATGGATTCTAGATGGCATTCCAAGCTCGGTTCGGTTTTGTGATCAGAGCATTGGTTTTGGTGTGATCATAGTTTGGTGAGGGTGGAGGTGGTTTAACCTATGGATTCCCTTGTTTGTTTTTGGATTGGTTTATCCATGAGATGTGTTGGCTGCGTGGGGTTTGACCCAGGTTCAATGTTAGTCAGCCAAGCAAATCCCTACACTACTGGCCCTTTCGACATCAGCCCGCAGAGCGTGGACCGAAGTCTCACCCGAAGCAGTATGGGGGGATGCCAGAACCAAGTTTCTGCACCCTGAGATGGTCGTGATGTCGGTTTATACCCTCTTTTCCTACTTTTGCGTAGGTCGCTAAGCTCTTGGGCTTTGTCAGTCTAGCCCTTCGCCCTTCAGTACCTCCGCGAAGGAGTACGATTGAAATTTGCGCATCCCTAGCTTGTGGTCCAGGTACTTTCATGCTGCTATGCCAACAGACTATTATAGGTTCCCAAGTTATTTTAAGTGCTTTACTTATCTTACTAAACAATCACAGTTAACGCCACATAAACTGAGATTCTCACTTGCATTCAGTTAACCAACATAATTACATACATTCGCACATCACATAAGCATTATAAATGAAATCCATACACAATATGACAAGATGCATTAATAGGAAGTAAATACATAGGAATTGCAGAATACTTCTTTTTATTGATATTTTCATATTATTACAGAGTCTATCCGCCCTGCGCACATATCTGCAGGGGTCTGCGCACTCAGCTGCGGACTTCCACCCTAGGCCCCTGCGCACTCAGCTACAGAGCCTTTACCTACGCTAAGACTCGAAATTTATACTTCTCTACCAAGACTCCAAGCCTTGTCTTCTACTCCCAAAAACTTATGACTACTTAGAGCTTACTTAGCTCTTTTTATACAATCCCATGGCCCATGGACCATGGGTAGATATTTACAATTGAATTTACACTTTAGAAAATAAGGGTGGACAACCCTTTATGACTCATCACTGTTAGAAAATTATATATTACAGAGCAATGGAACACATAAAATATTGCAGAAATATAAACATAGAAAATGCATAAAACAAGAGAGACACAGATATACGTGGTTCACCCAGTTTGGGCTACATCCACGGAGAAATAGCCAGTCCTTCTTTTATTATATTATCCAGCAAACTGAAGAGATACAACCTACAATAGATTCGCTGTAACACCGTCTTCGCTCTTAATCTCCTCTCTCTTTCTCACTCAGAATGCAGATCTACATAGATGCAATACAATGCCCTCATATATAATGAGGGGTTGCCTTCTAGGGCAAAAAACCCTAAATTAAACATAAATTCTACCGTCAGATCATCCGCCTAATGAACGGCCCAGATTGACTAGAAATTACTAGACTTTTACAAGGAATTTTTACATCTATTTTTGGCTTTGGGGGCCCCCGGACCCTCCAGCTGGGGGGGATTTACTCCCCCGGACCCTCGTGGGGAAGACGAGTCCCCCCCGCACCCCCTCATGTGGAGGGGTGTACAGTCTTCCTAGGGTATACATCCGGCTGAAACCTTTGAATACAGAAGATAATTAGGCTCCACACCCAACAATGACACCTTCGCGCTCCGCGGCCACAAAATGCAGGGACTTTACAACTTTATTACCAAACTTGACCCAAAACATGGGATTTTAGCCCCAAAACTGTCCTTGGGGGATCTCGTTCCTAACAGGCCCCTAACACAAACATTGTGATTCGCCCTCGAGTCACTCTGCGGGCGCGAAGATCTTAGCACAAAGACCTCCCAGTTCAACCTATATGATCACAACCTCGGCAGTGCACTATGCGGCCACCTGCTTCGCTTCTTCAACCATCTGCTCGGTCACTGCTCCTGATTTGTCGACCTGAAGTTTTTGCTGAGTTGCTTGTAGAGTCACAAGTTTTCCTTCAATAGAGGTTGAAACTGCATAAGCCTCATCTAACTAGGGCTTTAGTTATGCCTTCAACACTGCCTCCTTGTGCTGCGCTGCAGCTACTTGTTCTTGCAACTGCTTGGCCTCCTGTAGCTTTGCCAGTCTCTGTGTGAGTGCGATGGTTCACGCTGTTCCTTTGACCTCGTCATAGTGCTGCTACAGTTCTCGCGGTTGTGTCTCCAGCTGCTGTATATTAGGGCCCTCTTGTAAGCTTGTCAGGACCTCAAACGACTATTCAAAAAGTTGTGTGCAGTCTACTACTGCACTGTTGACCACCGTTATTGCTTCTATGACAGCGGTTGCACGCTGCTCCTTTACTTCTGGCAGTGTTGAAGGTTGGGACTTCAACTGTAGTTCGGTATTGCAAGCTGCCTGCCTTTCTTATCCTTCGTGCTCTCCTTGGTTGGGGTTGGTTTTGGTCTCGACATCCGTGGCAATTTGGGAACTTCCGCTAATACTTTGGAAACCTCTGGAGCAACTTCCTCTACCTCCATAAAAACTTCCGGCACAACCTCCTTGGCTATCACTGCTTCGGCGTCCATAAATTAGGCAAGTGTCCATAATGTAATTCAACAGTTCTCATGTTACCTCTCGTAATTTCTCAAATGCTGAACTCGCTATCAGAGCTTCAAAGAATTCTTGGTTCATGTGCGCCTGAGAGCTTAACAACTCAATTCTCAAAATACCAAGTGTTTTTCACTGGGCAGCGACCTATAATTTATAGTGCATTTTTAATTAAAATCTGACCATTCCCCCCACATTTGATTCATTAATTCCGGATTGGCAGCAGATTTTCAAGGATCTGACCCATAAATTTCATCTTAAATGCCGATTGCTCGCTCCATTTGGCAACATTTCTACCGTCAAATCATGAATAATGACTTTAACAGTCACTTTTCGGCTGACCTACGCAATTTCTCCTAGGGTAGTGTAGCTCCCTTTGTGAACCCTGTGACACTTCCTTGCTTCGCACAATCCTCCAATCGTGCATCTCCCCAACCCGAGCAGTGTATTTTATAGTCTCGTGCCTCCTTTTAGCTGCCTGGAGCGCTAAGACTGTGCTACCCTCATATACTCACACGGCCGGACCATCGGTGTATGGCTTCAATCGGCTTCCATTCACCATTCTTGAAAAGGGATCTCCATTCAATTTAACCAATTGAACTGCTCCACCGTCGATAATCTCCTTAATGACATATGGCCCTAACTAGTGCATTCTGAATTTCCCTAGAAATTTATCAAACTTGCTGTCATATAACAAAACCAGGTCATTTACCTTAAAGGTGCGCAACTTAATGTGCCGATCATGCCATGCTTTTTCACGTTGCTTTTGGACTTGTTGGTGAAATCTAGCTAGAAATCTCTCTTCCTCGAGCTCAACTAGCTGCGCGAGCCTCTCTTCCAGGGCTTCGCAATCCGTCATACCCGTGAGTGCCACTATGCACATACTAGGCACAATGTATTCCATGGGCATCACTGCTTCAACGCCATATACAAGCATAAAGGGTGTCTGTCTAGTCAACTTCTTGCATGTCGTTCGATAGGCCCATAGTACTGCGGGTATGTGTAGGTCCCAATCACTTCACTAAGCATTGCAAACCTTGGTCAGCGCATTTTCCAACACCTTATTGAATTCTTCCACCATCCCATTAGCCTGCGAGTGATAAGGTGTGCTTTTCTGGTGATATACCTGAAATTCCTCTATCAGTGCGCTGATCATCTCATTCAGAAAGTGTGTATCGTGATCACTCATAAAAATCTTTGGACACCCAAATCACGTTAGTACATACTCAAAGAGGAACTTCACAGCAGTCACGCCTGTGCAATCCTTCACAGGCTGTGCCTCTGCCCATTGAGTCAAATACTCCGTCGCGGTGATAATGTACCGCACTTTTGTCTTCTTACCATGGTGCTGAATGGGCCCCACAAAATCTATCGCCCATTTCTCAAAGGGTTGTAACATCATCTGTTGATTTAAAGGCAGCACATCCCTTCGTGATGTCCTGCCCATCCTTTGACACACATCGCACGCCTCGCAATAAGCTTTTTAATCTTGATGGAGGGTTGGCCACCACAACCCTGCACGTAGAATCTTCTACGCAGTTGCTCTTCTTGCATAATGACCTCCCGTGGCGCCCCCATGAGTGTCCACGAGGATACTTCTCCTTTCAAACTCTAGTACATATCATCACAATATTTCATCAGATCCCATTTTGTACAAATGTCCAACAATGATAGAAAAGTTTGTCGCGTGCACCACTAACTCCTCCTTCTGCTCGACGGTGTAACCTTCTGGGGCAGTTCCTACTGTTAGGAAGTGTATGATATCTTCAAAATGTCCATCCGCGACGAGCACAACAAATAGCTATGTGTCAGGCAATCCCTCCTCCAAATTAGTGGGCTCTTCCCATGTTTCAATGCGCGACAGATGGTCTGGTCTCGTGTTCAGTCGTCTAGGCTTCACAATGACTTCAAATCGTACTCCTGGAATAATAACAACCACCTACAGATTCTCCCCCCCAACATAGGCTTATTGACAAGGTATTTCAGCCGGAATGATCCATGTACATCTTAAAATGTCCACCCAACAAATAGTGTCTAAACTTCTTGAGCGTGTATACCATGGCTAACTCCTCACTCTCGGTGGTGAATAGTTCTTCTCAGCCTTGGATAACCTTTTGCTTGCAAACGCTATAGGATGATCCAATTCTCCTCTGCCAGCCTATGTCAGCATTGCTCCCAGTGCTATACATGACATGTCGACATGTACATGAAACTCCTTCTTCCAATCCGGTAAGACTAAAATCGGCGCGGTGACCATCTTTTCCTTCAATACATCCAAGCTTTTCTTATAGTCCTCGTTCCAACAGAACGTGATATCATTTTTCAACAGCTTCTCCATAGGCACGATGATTTAGGCATAGCCCTTAATAAATTTCCTGTAATACCCAGTGTGTCCTAAGGTTGCGCACAACTATTTCACACTCCTTGGCGCTTCCAAGTTAAGTATCACCGCGATCTTCGTGAGATCTACCATTAGTCCCCATCTACAAACCACATGACCCAACAAAGTCCAAAAAGGAACACAAAATAGGCACTTCTTCAGATTGAGCGCGATTTGGTACCTTCGACAGGTATCTAGCATCAGGTGAAAACTTGCCACATGGTGTTTTACCAGCCCAAACAAAGTCCAATCATCAAAGTACACCTCCAGAAACTTATGAATAAATTCCTTGAACACAACAATGACTACGCGTGAAAAAAACACAGGTGCATTATTCAATCCGAAAGGCATTACAGTGTACTGAAACATCCCCACTCAGTTGCAAAGGTCATCTTGCTTCTATCCTCCGGCACGATTGTGATCTGATGGTACCCAGAGAACCCATCAATGAAGGAATATGCTTCCTAGCCACCTACATTATCCAATACCTCATTAGTGAACAGAGTTAGGAAAGGATCGTGTACGTAAGCGTCATTCAACTTCCTGATATCTACGCATATCCTTATTTCATCCTTCTGCTTCTTTTCCTGTACCACCATTGGGTTTACCCAATCAGATTCTTCTACAGGCTCAATGATGCCTGCAGCGAGAAACTTTTCTAGCTCTAAGTGGACCTTCTCCTTGTACTTCGGATTGAGGTGGTAAGGTCTTTTCTTAACCGGCTTTGCGTCGGGTTTTAATGTGATCTTCATAATGCCCAGGTCTCCTGTTATCCCTTTTAGCTCTGTAAACTTGGTAGGGAATAAATCCTGGTATTTACGGAGCAATTCGGCGACATTATCCACCATTGCGTTATCCTAGTAATATCCAATCTTCGTGAATTTGGGCTCTGCCTCAGTACCAATATTCACCTGCTTCGTTTTCAGTGGCATGGTTATATCAGGATTCTCAATCTGCGGTCCCTCAACCTTGCGGTGACTCTTTGTTTTAGGGATGTTAATATTTCGCGGATCCTCATCTTCTTCCTCAACAGTCACGTTATAGCATTCCAACGCATGGTTGAGCTAAGTGGTCCAATCAGGTTGAATCAGGTCCAAAGGATCCTGTGGTATCCTAAATATTGTTGCTTTCACCTCGTGTAGTGCTTCGTTAATACATCCAAACCCATCTTCAAAGCTGAATGGCATTATGAATCCTTCGCACAGAATATCCCATTCACCTGTACCATGGCGGAGCTTTATTTCCAAATACCAGTTCATCGAGATGACATCCAAGGTATGACAAAAGAAGTGCACCCATTCCGGCTGGGGTTTCGCTCCATAAGCCTAAGCCCATTTAGCCAAGTGTGTGTGTGGAACATCCTTCCCATCATATTTGTCTGTTATTCATACCTTCAGCTTCCCAAAGTGTGTCTTCATCATCCTCCTATACTCGCGCTAATCATCAAAGCTACCCTTGTGCATACCCCACCATCTTGCGGGTGTAGCACGCAGTGCCTAGTCCAAAGCCTGGAAGTGCTGCTTTTCTGGTACTTCCCTCTCAAATGCATCCAAAAATACATCTACATCATTCAAGCCATCATAAGTGGGCAGATTTCTTACTTCTGACGACACACAAATGCAATGATTGGGTCATCATGTTACAGATTAGTGTGGTTACTTCATGTAATTGATTCTGCTAGCGCTCTAATTCTTCATCAAAGTCCGACGTGCAGGAACTCTCGCAATCCCATGTAATTCGTCCATCAGCTGTTGGATTCACCCAATCTTGGTCTCGCACTATTATCTTATATATAAAGTCTAAATCATCATCACTCTCATAATCGCGGACTAGTTCAGTATAGCGTAATCCTTCAACAGGATCTAGGGGTACTATTACGAGAAGCGATTTATTTTCGAATATCATCTTCCACTTCTTTAGGTTGATTACCCCATTCATGTTAGTAGCCCAATCAATGCCAAGGAGCGCAGGGTAGGGGTTGCTATCATCCACAAATTCTATTACTTCAATGTCAGCCAACGCGCTTGCGCCTTCAATATCTATAGACACCCCTTGTAGCCGCCCCATGGGGATGATCTTCTACTGGTTTGCCATCCTTAACTGAATCGAAGACAATTGCAATGCGAGTATTCCCATCCGCTCCAAAGTCTATTTAGGTAGGACGTTTGCGTCTAACCCTAGATCCAAAATAACCTGATCCATTTCATATTCTCCTATCTGCGCGGTTAGTCTCATTTCTTGTCCGGTCCTTGTTTTATGCTTGCCAATCTTTTGTACCACGCGCGGTTCACCCAGAGTGTTTCCGGCACATCTATTTATAAGCTCCTGTAATCCCTTCACAACCTTGCTATTGCACAACAATTCATGCAGGTTTCTAGAAAGGTCGTAAGCATAGAAGGGTCTATCTCCTGATCATGCTTATACTTTCTCCCTGAGGTGGAGGCCTCAATGAAGCTCTTCTTTGCTTCCATGAACGTTTCGCGGGAGCACTCCGAATCAAATTTAGCCTCTTTCGCTGGAGCTTTGCGAACCCATGCGGTGTCTTCGGGTTGTTTTCCCTTATCATCCCCTGTTGCAATTCCACTTCGGAGCACTATATTCACATTCGGATCCTCTTTGTGAGGCTTAGACCTCATCATCTGTAGGTTCTGAGTCGGTTTCGGTGGTAGCACCCCTTTGTTGCGTATCCTGGCTATCAGCGTAGGACAATCCTCTGTTTCATGATCAAATAGAGTGCAATATTTGCATGACGGATGCATAGGGTTAGTGCAATCGCGGGCATAGTGTCCTGGTCCTCTGAAATTGTAGCAAATTAACTATCCCTGACCTCTGCCAGTTCCTCCTCCGCCTCGGCCTCGTCCGTGCCCCTGAAAGCCTGTTCACACCATCCCTGCGCTCTGGTCAGGGGCCGCGTTTCTTCCTAAACCCTATAGGCGGGTGTTCTGTCCATCATCAATTCATAGCTTCTGCAGTTGCACTCATCATGCTCTATCAACCTGCAGAAGTTGCAGAACAGTTGTTGTGGTGTTTGTACAAACTTCTGCAGCAAATGATAGTTATCCATCATATGTTTTCCTGCTACCTGACATATAGTGCACCACAACGTAGGCCCCGCACTTGGTCTTGCTTGGGCCTTCGGCCTCAAAGGCATCAATCCTCCTCCTACAATATTGTTTGCAAATACTGGGAAACGGTGTTTGTCATGCCCATGAGCTTTACATTTCAGGCACCATACCTCTTCCCACACCTCCAGTCGAACTGTTCTGTCCTGCTTCAGACTTTGCATTTCAAGGCAAAGATTTTGCAACTGCGCATGGATCTGCTGAACCCCCAGATTCAGATCTTGCATCGGTGTTTCATGCAGTCTCATTGCAATCTCCAAGGCCTCTGCCTGAGTCGTTATCTTTTGTTGTGACAGCGCAACCCTTAGGTGTGGCAGGAGTGAAGCCATGAACCACTCGCAGTGCTGTCCATCTGTTAAGTTCATATTAGCTTCACGGATTTTACACTTCAACCTTTGATCCAATTCCCAAGGTGTCTCGCCTGGTTTCATCACGATTTCCTTGAACCCCACAATCGATTGTGCCTCAGATTTAGGCCTACTGAATTCCTTATTCAGCGCGGTCTAAATGTCAGCCACTCAAATGTTTGGGTTATCATTAGAGTACTTGATGTACCAGGTTAGCGCGTGATCCTGTAAAGCACTAACCAATGTTGCCTTCTTCATGTGATCATATGTAACACCCTAAGCTTCCCATATAGCTTTCACAACGAACCAAAATTGGTCTAGGTCCTCATTTCCGAAGACTTTAAACAAAGGCAGCTTCACTGAATTTGCCATGCTGAACCAGGGTGGAGGTGGTGGTGGTATGGGTGAAGTCGTAAGTGATGGTGGTTAAGTCGGAGGTCGTGTGGGTGGAGGTGGCAGTCGCAGGAAGCCTTGTCTTATCAATTGAATTGCACTTCACGGAGAAGCCTGCGCTACTCCCTCTTCATCACCTAATGGAGGTGAAATTAATGGACTATATTCAGGACCCTTCCTCCCTTTGTTCCTGTAAGTCTTCCTACTTCGCGTAGCTCCGAGCATCAAGGTAGCTGCATAACCCATTTTTCGCACAATAACATCTCAATCCAAGTGTTCAAAGACTTCAAGTATTTACCTCGCAGACCTTTGAAAAAACGTCGCTCTGCCTCGCTGTAAATAACTGAGGTATCGACCGTGAATTCAGTCACAAATCCTCCTATGATGCGATCAAGCCAATGGTCAACAACGCGAGAGATCTTATCCTTAGAGGCTTCTAGTCTCTGTACTAACTCTGAGGTTTAGACAATAGGACTGTCAAGTCTCGACCTTCCTTGGCTATCCGCTAGCTTCACAATCCACTCATATAACTCAAACAGAAAGGAACATAAAAAGATCTCGTGAATTATGTATATATGTACTTGTCCAGCCATTGTTCCCTTGTTAGTCATGAATTTCTATTCTCCTGCGCTGCGAATTCGTGGATCTTCCTATCCAACCAATCTTCGATCCATTTTTTAGTTGGATTCCAATGATACGACATCACACATCTCTTATGCAGATTCCGGTCCTGAGAATGGAACCATTTGTTGGCTGCGTGGGGCCTGACCCAGGTTCAACGTTAGTTAGCCAAACAAATCCCTACACTACTGGCCCTTTTAGCATCATCCTGTGGAGCGTGGACCGAAGTCTCACTCGAAGCAGTATGGGGGGATGATGGAACCAAGTTTCTGCACCCTGAGATGGTCGTGATGTCAGTTTATACCCTCTGTTCTTGCTTTCACGCAGGTCGCTAAGCTCTTGGGCTTTGTCATTCTAGCCCTTCACTCTTCAGTACCTCTGTGAAGGAGTATGATTGACCTTTGTGCAGCCCTAGCCTGCGGTCTAGGTACTTTCGCGCTGCTATGACAACAGACTATTATAGGTTCCCAAGTTATTTTAAGTGCTTTACTTATCTTACTAAACAATCATAGTTACTGCTGTGTAAACTGAGATTCTCACTTGTGTTCAATTAACCAACATAATTACATACATTCGCGCATCACATAAGCATTATAAATGAAATCCATACACAATATGACAAGCTGCATTAACAAGAAGTAAATACACAGGAATTGCGGAATACTTCTCTTTATTGATATCTTCAGATTATTATAGACTCTATCCACCCTATGCACACAGCTGCAGGGGTCCGCAAACACAGCTGTAGGGATCCACACACTCAGCTGCTGACTTCTAACGTAGGCCTCTGCACACTCAGCTGCAAAGCCTCTGCCTACGCTAAGACCTCAAATTTAGACTTCTCTACCAAGACTCCAAGCCTTGTCTTCTACTCCCAAAAACTTATGACTACTTAGAGCTTACTTAGCTCTTTTTATACAATCCCATGGTCCACGGACCATGGGTAGATCTTTACAACCAACTTTACACTTTACAAAATAAGGGCAGACAACCCTTTATGACTCATGACACCTTCGCACTCCGCGACCACAAAATGTAGAGACTTTACAACTTTATTACCAAACTTGACCCAAAACATGGGCTTTTAGCCCCAAAACTATCCTTGGCAGATCTCGTTCCCAACAAGATCCCACATTCATGCTTGGAATATGGCACGAGGCTGACTGTCTGAAAGAAAGATTTGGTTCAGCCATGTCTAGGGTTGGGTGGTACGTGTCATATTTGCCTATGATTAATGAAAGTTAAGTTCTCTTTCTTTTTCACTTGTTTATATGGTTTTATGCTGGTTATGAGCATGGTATATTGACTGGTTCATGTCATGGTCATCTCATGTATTTACTTGTAATTGTTAAAATGATGGATGCAAGACCTAATTGATGTTATAGCAGTTCAAGGGAGAAGGTGGTGATCCTTCTTGTCATGTTTCATAAGAGTTTTCATTCATTCACACTCTATCTTGTACCCTAGACTTGTAGATTGCATTGATGCCAAGTGTTTGACAAAATGTCAATCCCGGTTGAGGATGGTCGGGCCTAGTTCTGAGGTTGATTTTTGGTTTATTAGTCTTTTCACCATGTCTTTGATGGATTCTAAAGTTACAAAAAGTTCTAGGTAGTGGCCAAAATTATGGGCTAGAAAAGTGCCTTAAATTCTGCAGACGCTAGCACAGGTATGCTGGGAAAAGTCCTTGGACACTGGCTTACATGCCTGTGAGAGAGTCCATAGGTCCTTGGACCCTGGCTAATCTAGGTGGATATTGGTGGCCACCTGCCAATTCCACTTGGACCCCCACCATTGTTTCTTTCAGTTTTTCAGTTTCCTTAATTGTAGCATAGTTTACTATTTTTAGTAGTTTTTAGTTCCTAAACTTCCGAAGCCGTTTTGAGGCCCTAAACGATGTTTTATTGGCAATCTACTGCCAACAATTTTTTTATAAAATCATCTTTTTCGTCGTAGTCCTCGGAGAGATCTTTCCAATGGGGTATCATGCACGTCAAACGGAGATAATATGACCAAGTCACGACCCCGGGAAGTTGGCTGTCCAACTAACCCCAACGGGGCCCATAAACTCTTGGTGTTACATCTTCTTGGGTTAGGGTTTTGGCTATTTACGGTTTGCTCTTATTGTTCAATAATAAAAAGGCCCTTGAGCCTCAGTGTAACATAGTTCAGAGGCATGTAGCCACCACATCTCTTCTTAGAGATAAGCTACCATCGCCCGAGCTAGTTCATTTCCATTTCTGTTTGTAAGCATATTTTAGTATTTTACATTAATGAAATGAAGTATTATTTCTGCTGCATCTCTGTATTTATGGTTATATCTGTAATTTGTTGCGTTCCTGTTTAAATCTGGATCAGTGGTATTAGATCGATTTGCTCTTTCTCTGTTTCTCTTTGTATGTCCCCAACGAGGTCAGGATATAAGGAGTTAGGGCTTGAACTAGTCGAACATTTGCAAGACCGGCCTCACAAATCCCGACGGCCTCCCATGGCAGATGAAAATAAAGATGAGGGGGCAGGAGATCCTATCAAAATATTGCTCGAAGAGGCCCTCGAGCGACAAAGGAATGTGATGATGGACAACTTTTCCTAGATCCTTCAATGGCTACCCAGGGGCGACACATCTACTTCCAGCAGCTACTTTGGGAACGCCACACCCTTTAAGGTACAAGTTAGCTTTGACATTCCCATATTTGAGGGTCAGATAGATGTAGAGGCTGTAGATAAATGGTTAAATCTGCTTGAAGGGTTTTTTTTCTGTCCATGATTTATTCGGCCGGGAAAAGATTACTTTCACTCAGAAGGATGGAAGTACAACCTCACTGTTTTCAGCCGCACCCACTTGGAATTCATTCTGGGATGTCATCAAGGAGCAGTACTACCTTGTTGGAAGCTATGAGGATAAATTCATAAAGTGGACCATGCTGTGGTGGGGAAGGGACCAAGATGTGCCAGAGTTTACTAATATTTTTCATACCCTTCGCACAAAGTTGGCTATCAAGGATTCTGAGCAGCATTTGATAATCAAATATTACGGCTACCTACATAGGAACATCCAGGATGAGATGGAGTTCCTAGACATCTCCTCGCTTGGCACAGCTCACCGATACACTGTCAAGATCGAGCAGAAGTTTAAACAGAAGAAGCTAGACTTTGGATCTATGAATCCGAAGCAAGGGAAAGGTGCCCCCAAACCACAGAGCAAAGGACAAAGCCAAGGCGGGGTGACCCAGGGCAACCCGCCAAAGCCACAAGAAAAGAACAACACCTCCAAGCCGAAGAAGGACATGACAAAGTGGTGTGAGTTCCATAAGAGCTCCAGTCACAACACAAGTAAGTGTCGGGCCAAGCAGTCACTGGTGGCCGAGCTAAAGGCTTCGGAATCAGATGCATGTTCCAACTCCAAGTCAAAACTCAACAAGGGGAATGAAAAAGGGAAGCAAATTATTGATGCGGAGCCCAACGCCACTGTTGCCACCACAAAGATCCAGAAGGAGGAATCTGAAGATCCATAGGAGGAGGAGCGCCTCTTCTACTCCTAAATGTGGGTAAAGGGTTCCCCACTACAGTTCATTGTTGACAATGGGAGCCAATAGAACCTCATTTCTGTAGAGGTCGTGAAGCAGCTAGGCTTATCGACCACAACACATCCCCAACCGTACACCATTGGGTGGCTTCACCAAGGAAGGGATCTTCGCGTGAGCTAACAGTGTCGCCTTCCATACAACATCAAGCCCTTCACGGATGAGGTATTATATGAGATCGCTCCCTTGATGTTTGTGATGTATTATTAGGCCAACCATACTTGTGGAAGCGACATGCTATGTATGAGTCAAGGCCTCATGCTGTTATCGTTACTTTGGGAAATAAGTTGTCCATGATACTAGAGGTATCACCGCCTACCACCATCTCTTTGGTTACTGCAAAAGAATGCAGTAAGCTCATTTCCAAAATTAGGAATTTTTTTTTCCTGATGATACGCCCTTAGGGAAAGAAGAATACGGTGGCCACGACCTCCAGACAGGGCCCCTCCACATGACAACAACATATGGACAAGGTCACGGAGGAGTGCGACGACATCTTCACCTCCCCCACAGGGGTGCCTCGGCACTGTCAGGTCAAGCACTCCATCGATCTGACCCTAGGTGCGCCACTGCCCAATGGACCAATCTATCAGCACTCTGTTCTGAAGAATGACGAAATCAAGAGACAGATTTAGGAGCTGCTGCAGAAAGGTCACATCCGACTGAGTTCATCGCCTTGTGCGAGCCCGATCGTGTTGTTACAGAAGAAGGATGGGACTTAGAGACTCTGTATTGACTATCGGGCACCGAACAAGATCACTGTTTGAAATAGGTACCCGATCCCACGTATTGATGACCTTCTGGACCAATTGAAGGGGGAAAAATATTTCAGCAAGATCGAATTGAAGTCAGGATATCACCAGGTACCAATCGAACCCTCCGATGTGTGGAAGACTGCCTTCAAAGCCAAGGAGGGACTTTTCGAATGGTTGGTTATGCATTTCGAGTTGACGAATGCTCCTGTAACATTTATGAGGTTGATGGATGACATCTTGCAGCCATTCACCAACTCATTTTTAGTGGTATACTTGGATGACATTTTGATCTTCAACCAGAGTTGGGAAGAGCACCTCCACCACATCTGATAGGTTCTCCAAACATTGTGGCAGCAAAAGCTATGTGCCAATTTGGAGAAATACACTTTTGGCATGACCCAAGTTTAGTATCTCAGATACATTATTGATGAACGGGGGGTGCATGTGGATCTAGCCAAGATCCAAGTCATTTGGGATTGGCCATCTCCAACCACTCTTATAGAGCTCCGCAGCTCTCTGGGTCTTTCCAATTTCTACCACAGGTTCGTGTTGGGATTCTCTCATATCACTTGGCCCTTGAGTCAAGTCAACAAGGAAGGAGAAAACGAAAAATTATTTTGGTCTGAATCTCAACAAAAGCATTCACAGAGTTGAAACATCATCTTTGCTCGGCACTAGTGCTCACATTACCGAACTTTCAACAACTATTTGAGATCGAGACAGATTCCTCTGACTATGCTATTGGGGCAGTCCTTACTCAACACGGGAATCCAGTGGCATATCACAGTGAGACACTTTTAGACACAGTCTGGAAGTATCCCACTTATGACAAGAGATGTATTCCATTGTGTGGGCCTGTTGACAATGGAATCATTACATTTTGGGAAAGGAAATGGTCATCCACATAGACCACTGGCCCCTATAGTGCATACAGATGCAAGGGAAGTTGCAGAATGATCACCATCAGAAGTTTTCCACATACCTGCAACAGTTCCATTTGAATATCAAGTATAAGAAGGGCAGCACCAATAATTTTGCGAATTGCCTCAGTCAACCACCGATCATGGTGTTAACCACCATGCTCAACTCTTGTGGGCACGAGACTTTTGATTGGCCATTTCTCTACAAAAGCAACCCAGAATTTGGCCACACATACCAGACGCTCTTGGAGGGTCAACATGTTCTAGATTTTCACCTCCAAGATGCCCTGTTATGCCACCCAAGTCAACTTTGTCTTCCTTCAAGCGAGCGTGCCAAGATTATTTGGGAAGCGCACTACAGTTGGGTTGTTGGGCATTTTAGGGTCAAGAAAACAATGGTAGTACTGCAGAAGTATTTCTATTGGCCAAATCTTTGACAAGATGTCGGGAAGTACATTAGATCCTGCACTGCCTATGCCATTGCCAAACTAACCATCAAGAAGCAAGGCCTCTATACTCCATTGCCTATCCCCTATCGACCTTGGGAATCCATCTCCATGGATTACATGTCAGGCCTTCCTTCTACTAAGCATGGAAACGATTGTGTTTTTTTGGTCATCGATAGAATTTCGAAGATGGCCATTATGGCGGCCTATAAGAAGAATATCACAATAGAATCCACTGCTAAACTCTTATTTGAACGAGTGTGGGTACACTTTGGGATCCCAAAGTCTATCATCTCATATCGGGACAACTGGTTCCTCAGTACATTTTGGTCCAGTCCCTGGTCAATGCTGGACACCAAACTCACTAAGTCCACAGCTTTCCATCCCCAAACTGATGGCCAGACAAAGGTCGTCAACAGGATGATCATACACATTATGTGCATGTACAACTCAAAGAATCCACGCAAATGGGATGAGAGCCTCCCCGATGTTCAACACAACTATAACCAAGCTCTCCATAGCTCGACTAGCCACATCGCTTTTCAGGTGGACTTGGGATTCTGGCCACTATGTCCCATTGATGTGGCCATGCCATTTGCAGCTACTCAGGCAGATTCGGCTCATGTCAAGTCCAAAACCGATAAGGCAAAAAACTTCATTAAGCACATCCAACATATCCTCCAGTAGGTCCACGACATTCTGGAGAAATAAAATGCCAAGTACAAGTAGCGACATGATCAACATCGGGTGCCACACAAGTTTCAGGTGGGCGACAAAGTCTGGTTGCATTTGCAAAAGGAACACCTTACTGGAGCCTATCAGAAACTTAGACCACTCTGATATGGTTCTTACACCATTACCAAGGCTGTGGGAGACAATTCATTTGAGCTTAGCATTCCCCCATTCCTTGGCTTGCACCCAATGTTCAATGTGGACCGCCTTCGACCATACTTTCCACCATTACTAGACACATCCGACATTGCAGAACAACTCACACCAACAGAGTTAAATCCAGATAACATGGAACAAGGTGAAACTGATTAGATCATGGACACGCAGATCAAGCACACTCGCCAGTAGAAGATCCAACTGTATTGAGTTGTCAAAGAAGGCCAACTCCTTCACCAGGGCAAGTGTCTCACTAGGGACCAAGTTCAGTAGAAGTTTCCTCATCTCATGGAGGAACTCAACGCAATGGGGACCATTGCTTCCTAAGGGGGGAGGAATGATCCAGGTGGATATTGTTGGCCACCCTCCAATTCCACTTGGACTCCCACCATTGTTTCTTTCAACTTTTTAGTTTCCTTAATTGTAGCACAATTTACTATCTTTAGCAGTTTTTCGGGTCTTAAACTTTTGGAGCTGTTTTGAGGCCCTAAATGACATTTTTTTGGCAATATACTGCCAACGGTTTTTTTATAAAATCATCTTTTCTGTCGCATTCCTCGGAGAGATCTTTCCAATGGGGTATCATGCGTGTCAAACAAAGATAATATGACCAGGTCACGACCCCAATAAGTTGGCTATCCAACTAACCCCAACGGGGCCCATAAACTCTTGGTTTTACATCTCCTCGGGTTAGGGTTTTGGTTGTTTAGGGTTTTCTCTTATTTTTCAATAATAAAATGGCCCTTGAGCCTCATTGTAACATAGTTCAGAGGCATGTAACCTCCACATCTCTTCTTAGAGATAAGCTACCATCGCCCGAGCTAGTGCATTTCCATTTCTGTTTGTAAGCATATTTCAATATTTTACATTAATGAAATGAAGTATTATTTCTATTGCATCTCTATATTTATGGTTGTATCTGTAATTTTTTGCATTCCTGTTTAAATCGGTGTTGGGAATGGTATCCCCCAAGGATAGTTTTAGGGCTAAAATCCCATGTTTTGATCAAATTTTGTAATAAACTTGTAAAGACTCCACATTTTGTGGTCGCGGAGTGCGAAGGTGTCATAATTCATAAAGTGTTGTTCGCCCTTAGTTTTGTAAAGTAAAGTCGGCTGTAAAAGATCTACCCATGGTTCGTGAACCATGGGATTGTATAAAAAGTGCTAAGCTCTAAGTAGTTTTAGAGTCATGTCATGAAGAAGAGAATCACAGCTCTGAAATAGAAGTCTAAGTTTCAGGTCGTAGCATAGGTAGAAGCTCTGCAGCTGAGTGTGCAGAGGCCTAGGGCAGAGGTCTGCAGATGAGTGCACGGACCCATACAACTGTGTGCGCAGTATGGATAGAGTCTGTAATTACTTGAAATTATCAATAAAGAGAAGTATTATGCAATTTTGTGTCTTTGTTTCCGGCTACTACATTTTGACATGTTATGTATGAATTTCATTTATATTGCTTACGCAAGTAAGAACATCTGTTTACGTGGTGTTGACTATGATTTCTTAATAAGATAAGTAAGACACTTAAACTAGTTTGGAAATCTACATGGTACGCTACCATAGCAGCGCAAAAGTACCTGAGCTGCAGGTTAGGGTTGTGCGAAGGTCAATTGTACCCTTTCACGGAGGTATTGAAGGGCAGAATAAAGGGCTAGTCTAGCGAGCCCTAGAGCTAAGTGATTTGCGCGAAGGCAGGAATAGAAGGAATAAACCAACATCACAACCATCTCAGGGTGCAGAAACTTGGTTCCAGCATCCCCCCATAATGCTTCGGGTGAGACTTCAGTCCGCGCTATGCGGACTGATGCCTAAAGGGTCAGTAGTGTAGGGATTTGTTTGGCTAACTAACGATGAACCTAGGTTAGGCCCCCAAAAGCCAAAAAATAGTTCCGTTGCGGGGGCCAGAATTTTCATAAGAGATGTGTGATGTCGTATCACTGGAATCCAAATAAGAAAGAGATTGGAGATTGGTTGGACAGAAAGATCCATGAATTCGCGGCGCAGGAGAACAGAAAACTCGCGACTGACAAAGGAACAGTGGTTGGATAGGTAACTATATACAAACATCCATAAGATCTTCTTCTGCTCCTTTCGGGTTGATCTATACGAGTGGATTGCGAAGCTAGTAGACAACTAAGGAAGGTAGAAACTTGATGGTCCTATTGTTTGGAACCCGGAGCTAGTACAGAAATTGTAAGCCTCGAAGGACAAGATCGCCCATGCTGTCAATCATTGGCTCGATCACGTCATAGGAGGATTTGTGACTGAATTCGCGTTCGACACCTCAGTCAGCTACAATGAGGTGGAATGACGCATTTTCAAAGGACTGTGAGGTAAGTACGTGAAATCTTTGAATACCTCGATTAAAATGCTATTGTGCGAAAAATGGGTTATGCAGCTACCTTGATGTTCGGAGCTACGCGAAGTGAAAAAACTTACAGGAACGAAGGAAAAAAGGGTCATGAATATAGTCCATTGATTTCACCTCCGCGAGGTGACAAAAAAGGGATAACATAGGCTTCTCCGAGGAGTGTTATTTAGTTACTAAGGCAAGGATTCCCGTGACTGCCACCTCCACCCACACCACCTCCAACTTCACCACCATCACCTACAACTTCACCTGTACCACCTACACCTCCACCGCAATTCAGTATGGCCAATTCAGTAAAGCTACCTTTGTTCAAAGGCTTAGGAAATGAGGACCCAGACTAGTTCTAGTTCGTTGTGAAAGATGTATGGGAAGCTCAGGGTGCTACAAATGATCACATGAAGAAGGCGACACTGGTTAGTGCTCTGCAGGATCGCGCGCTAACCTGGTACATCAAGTACTCTAATGATAACCCAAATGCTGGAGTGGCAGACATCCATACCGTGCTGAACAAAGAATTTAGTAGGCCTAAATCTGAAGCACAACCTATTGTGGGGTTCAAGGAAATTGCGTTGCGACCAGGCGAGACACCTTGGGAATTAGATCAGAGGTTGAAGTGTAAAATCCACGAAGATAATATGAACTTGGTAGACGGGCAGCATCGCGAGTGGTTTGTGGCTTTGCTACTGCCACACTTAAGGGTTGCGTTGTCACAACAGAAGATAACGACTCAGGTGAAGGCCTTAGAGATTGCAATGAGACTACATGAAACATCAATGCAAGATCCAAATCTGGGGGTTCAATAGATCCATGCGTAGTTCAAAAATCTTTGCCTCGAGATGCAAAGTTTGAAGTAGGACAAAATAGTTCGACCAGAGGTGCGCGAAGAGTTATGGTGCTTGAAATTCAAGGGGCAGGGGCATGACAAAGACCATTGCCTGGTCTTTGCGAACTACATTGCAGGAGGAGGACCGATGCCTTTAAGGCCGGAAGCTCAAGCAGGACCAAGCACGGGGCCTGCATTGTGGTGCACTATATGTCAGGTAGTAGGAAAGCATGCCACGGATAACTGTCATTTGCTGCAAAAATTTGTACAGACACTGCAATAGCTGTTCTGTAACTTTTGTAGGTCGGTAGGGAATGATGAGTGTAATTGCAGGAGTTATGGTGCTTGAAATGCAAGGGGCAGGGGCATGACAAATACCATTGCCTGGTCTTTGCGAACTACATTGCAGGAGGAGGACCGATGCCTTTAAGGCCGGAAGCTCAAGCAGGACCAAGCGCGTGGCCTACATTGTGCTGCACTATATGTTAGGTAACAGGAAAACATGACACAGATAACTGTCATATGTTGCAAAAATTTGTACAGACACTGCAACAATTGTTCTATAACTTTTGTAGGTCGGCAGGGCATGATGAGTGTAATTGCAGGAGTTATGAATTGATGATGGATAGAAATCCCACCTATAGGGTTCAGGCGGAAATGCGACCCCTTGATGAGGGCGCGAGGATGGCGCGGGCATGATTTCAGGGGCGCGGACAAGGGCGAGGCAGAGGAGGACCTGGTAGAGGTCGGGGACATTTGATCTGCTACAACTGCGGAGGACCAGGACACTATGCCCACGATTTCAATAACCCAACACGTCCATCATGCAAGTATTGCACTCTGTTTGATCATGAAACAGAAGACTGTCCTACATTGATATCAAGGATATGTGACAAAGGGGCACTACCAGCTCCGCCAACTTAGAACCTACAGATGATGAGGTTTGAGGCACACGAAGAGGATCCAAACATGAATATAGTGCTCCAAAGTGGAATCTCAACAAGAGATGACAAGGGGAAACAACGTGAAGATAGTACATCGGTTCGCAGTTCTCTCGCGAAGGAGGCTGAGTTCGATTTGGAGCACGCATGTGAAACATTCATGGAAGCGAAGAAGAGCTTCGTTGAGGCTTCCACCTCAGGGAGCAAGGATAAGCCTAATCAGGAGATGGACCCTTCTATGCTTACAACCTTCTTGGAGACCTGTATGAAGTTACTACGCGATAGCAAGGCTGTGAAGGGACTACAAGATCTTATAAATAGATGCACCAAAAACACTCTGGGTGAGCCACGTGTAGTACGAAATATTGGTAAGCATAAAACAAGGACAGGATGGGAGATGAGACTGACCGTGCAGATAGGAGAGTATGAAATGGATCAGTTCATTTTGGACCTGGGGTCAGATGTGAACTTCCTACCGAAGCAGACTTGGGAACGGATGGGGAGACCCGCGCTGCAATGGTCTCTGATTTAGCTAAGGATGGAAAACCAGCAAAAGATCATCCCCATGGGGTGGCTGCAGGGGGTAACTATGGATATTGAAGTTGCGAGCGTGCTGTTTGACTTTGAAGTAATAGAAATTGTGGATGAAAACAACTCATATCCTGCACTCCTAGGAATTGACTGGGCTACTGATATGAACAGGGCAATCAACCTAAAGAAGTGAAATATGATATTTGAGAAGAAATTGCTATGCGTAATAGTACCCCTAGATCCTGCTAAAGGATCACGCTATACTGAACCAGTTTGCGATTATGAGAGTGATGACGATATGGACTGTATCTATACGATAACAACGCGAGACTAGGATTGGCTGAATCCAACAACAGATGGAAGAATTACATGGGATCACGCGAGTTCCTACACCTCAGACTCTGATGAAGAGTTAGAGCGCTCACAGAATCGGTTACATGAGGTGACTACATTGAGCTGCAACATGATGACCCAGTCGCTGTGCTGTGTGTCGTTGGAGGTAAGGAATCTGCCCACTTATGATGGCCTAAATAATGTAGATATCTTTTTGGATGCATTTGAGAGGGAGGTGCCAGAAAAGTCGCGCTTCCAGGAGTTGGATTAGGCATTGTGCACTACGCTTGCAAGGTGGTGGGGTAGGCATAAAGGAAGCTTTGATGAGTGGCGCAAATGTAGGAGGATGATGAGAACACGCTTTGGGAAGCCGAAGGTGCGAATGATAGATAAGTATGATGGGCAAGATGATCCGCATGCGCACTTGGCCAAATGGGCTCAGGCTTATGGAGAGAAGACCCAACCTGAATGGGTGTGCTTGTTTTGTCATACCTTGGATATCGTCCCGATGAACTGGTATGTAGAAATAGAGCTTCGCCATGGTATAGGTGAATGGGGTATTCTGCACGAAGAATTTATAATGACATTCAATTTTGAAGACAGGTTTGACTGTATTGATGAGGCACTACAAGAGGTGAAAGCAACAATCTTTAGGATACCACAGAATCCTTTGGACCTGATTCAGCCTGAGTGGGCTACTTAGCTGATTCACGTGCTAGAATGATATAATGTAACCGCTGAAGAGGAGGATGAAGATGCGCGAAAGCTTAACATTCCTGAAACAGAAGGTCATTGTGAGGTTGAAGGACCACAGATTGAGAATCTCGATATAACTGCACCACTGAAAACGAAACAAGTAAACATCGGTACAGAGGCCGAACCCAAATTTGTGAAGGTTGGAGATTACTGGGATGACATGACGGTGGATAAGGTCGCTAAATTTCTTTGCGAATACCAAGATTTATTCCCTACCAAGTTTATAGATCTAAAAGGGATGATCAGAGACCTAGGTGTTATTAAGATCACGTTGAAAACTGACGTGAAGCCGGTTAAGCAAAGACCCTACCGTCTCAATCCGAAGTATAAGGAGAAGGTCTGCTTAGAGCTAGACAAAATGCTCGCGCCAGGCATCATTGAGCCTGTGGAAGAATCTAACTGGGTAAGCCGAATTGTGGTACATGAGAAGAAGCAGAAGGATGAAATAAGGATATGCGTGGATCTCAGGAAGTTGAATGACGCTTGTGTACATGATCCTTTCCCAACTCCGTTCACTGATGAAGATTTGGAAAATGTAGGTGGCCAAGAAGCATATTCCTTCACTGATGGGTTCTCGGGGTACCACCAGATCAAAATCGCGCCGGAGGATAGGAGCAAGACAACATTCACAATTGAGTGGGGTTGTTTCCAGTACACTGTAATGCCATTTGGATTAAAGAATGTGCCTACGATTTTCTCGTACATAGTCATTGTTGCGTTCAAGGAATTTATTCATAAGTTCTTGGAAGTACACTTTGATGACTGGACTGTGTTTAGGCTGGTGAAACGCCATGTCGCCAGTTTATGCTTGATGCTAGATACTTGTCGAAGATACCAAATCGCACTCAATCTGAAGAAGTGTCTGTTTTGTGTCCCTTTTGGGACCCTGCTGGGTCATGTGGTTTGCAGAAAGGGACTGATAGTAGATCCCACGAAGATCGCAGTGATACTGAACTTGGAAGCGTCGAGGAGTGTGAAATAGCTGTGCGCTACATTAGGACATACGGGATATTACAAAAAGTTTATCAAAGGCTATGCCTAGATCATTGCGCCTATGGATAAATTGTTAAAGAAGGATGTCACATTCTACTGGAACAAGGACTGTAAGAGAAGCTTGGATGTATTAAAAGAGAAGATGGCCACCGCGCCAATTTTAGTCTTCCTGGATTGGAAAAAGGAGTTTCATGTACATGTCGACATGTCATGTATAGCGCTGGGAGCAGTACTGACACAGGATGGTAGAGGAGACTTGGACCATCCTATCACATTTGTAAGAATAAGGTTATCCAAAGCAAAGAATAACTATTCCATGACCGAGCGCGAAGGGTTAGCTATGGTATACACGCTCCAGAAGTTTAGACAATACTTGCTGGGTGGCCATTGTAAGATGTATACAGATCACTCCACGTTGAAGTATCTGGTCAATAAGCCTGTGTTGGGGGGAGAATCTGCAGATGGATGTTACTGTTCCAGGAATATGATTTTGAATTTATTGTAAAGCCTGGATGAATGAATGCAGGACTAGACCATCTGTCGCGCATCAAAACAGGGGAAGAGCCCACTAAGCTGGAGGAGGGATTTCCTGACGCGCAGCGATTTGTAGTGCACATCACGGATGGTCATTTTGAGGATATAATACACTTCCTAATGGCAGGAACTGCTTTGGAAGGATACACTGTCCAACAGAAGAAGGAATTAGTGGCACATGCGGCAGATTTCTCTATCATTGCTGGGCATCTGTAAAAATGGGGTCTGATGAGGTATTGCGATGATATGTACCCGATTTTGAAAGAAGCAGCATCCTCGCAGATGCTCATGGGGGCGCCGTGGGAGGACATTATGCAGGGAGAGCGACCACACAAAATATTCTACGTGTAGGGTTGTGGTGGCCAACCCTCCATCAGGACTCAAAAGCATATTGCAAGGCATGTGATGTGTGTCAAAGGACTGGCAGGCCATTGTGGAGAGATGAGATGCCTTTGAATCCACAAATGGCATTGCAACCCTTTGAGAAATGGGCTATAGATTTTGTGGGACCCATTCAGCCCCAAGGAAAGATAGGAGCGAGGTACATTATCATCGTGATGGAGTATTTGACTCGTTGGGCGGAGGCACAACC
Source organism: Pinus tabuliformis (assembly GCA_031772625.1). Taxonomy (NCBI): domain Eukaryota; kingdom Viridiplantae; phylum Streptophyta; class Pinopsida; order Pinales; family Pinaceae; genus Pinus; species Pinus tabuliformis. The sequence goes on from CM062818.1 coordinate 161,692,444, forward strand.
TGTGAAGGATTGCATAGGCGCAACTGCTGTAAAGTTACTCTTTGAGCATGTACTGACGCGATTTGGCTGTCCAAAGATCTTGATGAGTGATTGCGGTACACACTTTCTGAATGAGACAATCAACGTGCTAATGGAGGAATTTTAGGTATATCACTAGAAAATAATGCCTTATCACACACAGGCTAATGAGACAGTGGAAGCATTCAATAAAGTGTTGGAGAACGTGCTGACCAAGGTTTGCAATGCTCAACGAAGTGATTGGGACATACGCATACCCGCAGTACTATGGCCTTATCGAATGACATGCAAGAAGTTGACTGGACAAACTCCCCTTAGGCTTGTCTATGGTGTTGAAGCGGTAATGCCTATGGAATATATTGTGCCTAGTATACCAATAGAAGCACTCACTGGTATGACGGATCGTGGAGACTTGGAGGAAAGGCTCGCACAGCTGGATGAGCTCAAGGAAGAGAGATTTCTAGCTGCATTTCCCAACAGGTCCAAAAGCAGGGCGAAAAAGCATGGCATGATCGACACATTAAGCTGTGCACCTTTAAGGTAAATGTCTTGGTTTTGTTATATGACAGTAAGTTTGATAAATTTCTAGGGAAATTCAGAATGCACTGGTTAGGGCCATATGTCATTAAGGAAATTATCGACGAAGGAGCGATACAGCTGGTTAAATTGAATGGAGAGCCCTTCTCAAGAAACGTGAATGGAAGTCGGTTGAAGCCATACACCAGTGGTCCGACAATGTGACTAGATGAAGGCAACACAGTCTTAACACTCCAGGAAGCTGAAAGGAGGCGCAAGACTATAAACTACACTTCCCAGAATGTGGAGCTGTGCGATTGGAGGACTGTATGAAGCAAGGAAGTGTCACAGGGTTCGTGGCAGCGCAGAGGAGCTGCGCTACCTTGGGAGAAATCGTGTAGGTTAGCTGGAAAGTGACCATTAGAGTCAGTGTTCATGATTTGACAGTTGAAATGCAGCCAAATGGAGTGGGCGGCCAACATTTAAGACAAAATTTATGGCTCAGATCCTTGAAAATCTTCTGCCAATCCGACATTAATGAACTGAATTTAGGGGGAGCGGTCGGATTTGAATTCAAAAGGCCCTATAAATTAAAAGTGGCTGTCCAATGGAAAACACTTGGCATTTTGAGAATTTAGTTGTTGAGCTCTCAGGCACCCATGAACTAAGAATTCTTCGAGGCTTTGAAAGAGACTCCAGCATTTGCAAACTTGCTAGAGATGTTGCAAGCATTGTTAGAAAGTGTTATGTCAGCACCCATAGAAGCTGTAGATACCAGAGTAGAGGAATCAATGCCAGAAGTTGAGATGGAGGCAAAAGTAGATGCTCTAGAGGTCGTCGAAGTTCTAGTTGAAGTCCCCAAATCACCTAGGATGCCGAGACCAAAGTTGACCCCGGCCAAAGAGACCTCCAAGGATAAAAAGGGCAAGCAACTTGCGATACCGGTGCATTCATCGCCAAGGAGAAACCCACCAAAACCAATTGCACAAGAGAAGGGCAAGGCCATAAATTTGGAGCCAAAGGAGGAAGACGTTGAAGACATCTTGATGGATGATGAGGATGTGGGAGTTGAAGTGGAGGAGATTGAAGCCCAGCGTGCGGACCTTATTACTCAGTTGTTGGAGTATGTCCCTTTTCACAAGCCCAAGACCAAGCTGCCGCAGGACATCGATGAGAGCAAGATCCCCTTGCAAACCCCTCTGCTGCTGGATGAGATTTTTTTCGATGAACCGCGCTTGGCGCAGGTGCCGTTGCTGAAACTTGAGGATTGAGACTTGGATGATCATGAGAAATTCCCGCATCAAGCGACTGAGCAGCTGATGCGCCGCATTATTTAACAATACTTGAATGACTGCATTGGAGTCGCGGAGGTGGCTCAGAGGAGTAGACAAGGTAGGGTTGCTCAACCTTCTTTGGGTGCCGCACTACAACCACACCCTGGTGACAGTTTTGGTCATCAAGCAACTGCTGTGCTTGGTTGATGATGGGTGTCTATGGCTGGAGGAGCCAATACCCATCACAGATAGATTGATTTATAGGATAACGTGATTTCCGTATACAAGAGAGAATCCGGCCATGATATTTGGAAAAAAAGGTGGCGAGCAGGCTCTCGTAGAATCCATGAAAGAAAAATTCAAACTGGTGATGAAGCCGCACAGATATGCTATATCCAGCATCTGCGACCCTGCTGTGAAGGTAGCCACACAGATCTTAGCAGGGAAGGTGATGAGGAAGTGTCGCTCGATGAGGTGTTGGTGCCTGTCATTGTGCTAACAGCCCAATGCACTGAAGGGGTCCAGTTCAACTGGTCGGACTACCTTCGTGGAGAGTTCTTGGCGAACTGTCGCGAAGCACAAGAGCTCAGCAAGATGTTCCACTATGCGTGGCTCTTCCTGTCAATTGTGCTGGTAGCATGGGAGCTACCAGAGGATAGCCAGTTCCCTTCGGTCATGCCAGACCTCCCAGAAGCACCGAAGTACGCTTTGTTGTGGGCGACCAAGGATGCGCAACAAGTTAGGGACAACAAGATATTTTGGATCTTGATGGAGATGAACATTCACATGGCCATCAATCACAAATCGTGATTTTCGCCTACGGTGTATACCAACCTGTAGGGCTATGCAGAATTTAAAGCAAACTTTCATCGTGTATCCATTAGGTTGCAGAAGGACCCTATGCAAAAATGGTACGACTTGCCTTATCTCGCAATAGATGACGCCATTGATGCGGTACTTGATAAATGGCTGGTAGAATGGCACGCCACAACAGACTTGGCGGTGGGAGGGAGAAAGTCCGTTGCGTAGAAGAAGAAGGAGGAGGCCAAGCTAAAGATGACTCAGCTGGCTGAAAAGAGGAAGAATGAGGCCAATGATAAGGCTTAGGCAGAGAGCGAGGCTGTGCAACAGACAGTGAAGTAGACAAATGGGACAGAGTGAGGCTTTGAAAAAGGCGCGAGGTCGCCTTTTCCTGAGACAGAAGAGCATGACACGGACCCATAGGATATGTCCACCCGCATCAAGCACCCAAGGGAGCTAGAGAAGGGAGGGCCTAGAAAGAAATCAAAGGCTACCAAGACATTACTGGACCCTATCACATTAACAGAAGGTGACTTGCATGATATCGGTGACACAGTGAGGGATGTCACCGCGGAGGCCCTGCAAAAATTTGAGCAACAACAACAGATCATCTTGGGGGCTATCCAGACAGGTTTGTAGGAGTTGCAAACCTGTGCGTCATAGGTTGGCATGGTGTCTATCAGCTTGGATATTGACACTTTAGAGGCTGCTGATATGCTGCACATGAAGGCCATCAGTGCGATAGTGCTGCCTGATGGAGCACTGATCATAGAGAATGAGGCTAACATGCCCATTATCAGCACCCTAAAGGGAGTAGGGTTGAACCTGGAAGTTCTCCTGCGAGAAGCACTCCACCTCTTGCAGGATGGAGTGATTGCAGAGATGAGGTCCCAAGAGCATTGTGCCCTCTAGGTGATCAGTGAATAGCAAATCAACAACGAGCATATGGCAGTACTGAGAGATGTTGACATTACCGTCGAGACTAAGGTGAAAAATCAGAGCAAGCACATTATGCAGGTCGTTGAGGAGGCATGCTGAATGGTCCTAGAGTTGGCCATTTCGAAGGAGGAGCCAGTTGAGGTATGCATCCACAAGTTGGCCACAGAGATGCATGACACTCATACTAAGATGGCACGGGTTCATTTGGAGTTGAACCTACAAATGACAGAATTACAATTGAAGGCCCAACATTCAACTCATAATTCATTGTGAAAGCTCTATGGGAAGCTCAGGATGTTACAAATTATCACATGAAGAAGGCGACACTGGTTAGTGATCTGCAGGATCGCGCACTAACCTGGTACATCAAGTACTCTAATGATAACCTGAATGCCAAAGTGGCAGACATCTAGACCGTGCGGAACAAAGAATTCAGTAGGCCTAAATCTGAAGCATAGTCTATTGTGGGGTTCAAGGAATCACGATGCAACCAGTCGAGACACCTTGGGAATTAGATCAGAGGTGAACGTGTATTGGAGGAACCAGTGGATGAAAAGAACAAGGTGCACCATTTTGATAGACCGCACAGTAGTTTTTCGCATCTTTTCTTTCTTCCCAAGAATGCTAGGCTTCACAAGGAGGTGAAGGGCGGTGGACAGTGCAGTAGCAGATTGCATGCAATTGTTTGAGCAGTCATTTGAGGTCCTGACCAGCTTGCATGGGGACCCCAATGTACAACAGCTAGAGACGAAAGCGCGCGAGCTACAACAACACTATGATGAGGTTAAGGGCACAATGTGAATCATCGCGCTGACACAAAGACTAGCCAAGTTGCAGGATGCCAAGCGGCTGAAGGAACAGGTGGATGCAATGCTACACAAGGAAGTAGTGTTGAAGGCCAGACTAAAGCCCTGGCTGGATGAGGCTTACACAGTGATAGGATCTATAGAAGGCAAGCTTGTGATTCTGCAAGAAATGCAGCGAAAGCTTTAGGTCGACAGCGTAGGAGCAGTGACCGAGCAGATGATCGAAGATGCGAAACAGGTGGAAGTTTAGTGCACTGCTGAGGTTGTGGTCATACGGGTCGAGCTGGAAGGGCTTCGCGTAAAGATCTCCGCACGTGTTGAGTGACTCGAGGGTGAGTCACGATGTTTTTTTTGGGGGCCTAGTGGGAACGGGATCTCCCAAGGACAGTTTTGGGGCTAAAAGCCCATGTTTTGGTCAAATTTTGTAATAAACTTGTAAAGACTCCACATTTTGTGGTCGTGGAGCGCAAAGGTGTCATAAGTCATAAAGGGTTGCCCACCATTAGTTTTGTAAAGTAAAGTCGGTTGTAAAAGATCTACCCATGGTCCACGGACCATGTGAATGTATAAAAAGAGCTAAGCTCTAAGTAATTTTAGAGTCATGTCATGAAGAAGAGAATCATAGATCTGAAATAGAAGTCTAAGTTTCGGGTCGTAGCATAGGTAGAGGCTCTACATCTGAGTGCGCAAAGGCCTAGGGCAGAAGTCTGCAACTGAGTGCACAGACCCCTGCAACTGTGTGCGTAGGGCAGATAGAGTCTGTAATTACTTGAAATTATCAATAAAGAGAAGTATTCTGTAATTTTTTGTCTTTGTTTCTGGTTACTACATTTTGACATGTTATGTATGAATTTCATTTATATTTCTTATATGATGCACAAATGTATGTAACTATGTTGGTTAAGTGAACGCAAGTAAGAACATCTTTTTACGTGGTGTTGACTATGATTTCTTAATAAGATAAGTAAGACACTTAAACTAGTTTGGGAATCTGCACGGTACGCTGCCATAGCAGTGCGAAAGTACCTAAGCCATAGGTTAGGGATACGTGAAGGTCAATTGTACCCTTTCGTAGAGGTATTGAAGGGCAGAATAAAGGGCTAGTATGGCGAGCCCTAGATCTAAGTGACTTGCGCGAAGGCAGGAATAGAAGGAATAAACTGCCATCACAACCATCTCAAGGTGCAAAAACTTGGTTCTAGCATCCCCCAATATTGATTCGGGTGAGACTTCGGTCTGCGCTCCACGGGTTGATGTCGAAAGGGCCAGTAGTGTAGGGATTTGTTTGGCTAATTAACATTGAACCTGGGTCAGTCCCCCACAAGCCAACAATCTGGATCACTGGCATGCCCATAGCATGAGAGCGTCTAAAGGTCAAGAGGTCTAAAAGATCAATGGAACCCAAGGGCAGGATATCTGAGTGGTTGGGATGTCTCCTGGGGTGTTGTTGATGTGGAAGGTATGATTGATGTGTTACGTCAATTCCATTTCTTTAAGGTCACCAAGGAGGTTGAATCTCTTCATATTGGCCTCTCTCATCACATGTTTACCCCGGTTGGCTGGTTACTTGGGTAGATGTGGGAGGAGGGTGGTTACAGATTGGTATCAGAGTGTGGTTGCACTCTCCTTGGGTGAATGTGTTTGTCATGCATTCATGTTGATTTCACATGTGTTAGTAATCCTTGAATTATTGTTGCATATGCATGGTGTTAGTCATGGTCATAGCGATGTTGCGATGGGAATGAGGATGTTGTTGTGTGAAGTGTGTTTTCATGAGTGTATGATTTGGCACATGTTGTTTCTGTTTGCGTACGATCAGTATACAGTGATATGGTTGTGTTGTCATGCATGAGGTCATGGTATGTGTAGTTGATATGTTCATGCGTTGATGACCGAACTCTAGCTAGACTAATGGTTACATGGTTATATGCTTATGTATCATATGTATATATGTTGTTATGATTATGTTATACATGTATCATGCTGATTTGATGATCTTGCAGATGAGATATCCTCCCCGAACTATGCTAAGGTACATTGGTTTATTGTGATTTGGTTTAGCTGACATAGTATGCCTTGCAGGAGAAAGATTAAAATGGCTAGAAAGATGGTAGAATACAGAAACTCTCCCTATGAATCAGATGAGAAGCATGGTGTTGGGATCTCGTCTGATTTGGCAGATACATTGATAAGATTGAAGGAAGAAATAAGGAGTTGTAAGGCGGAGAATGAAAAAATCATGCAGGCACAAGAGAAACAAGTAGGGGTTAATGCGATACTACTTCTGATCTAGGTGGATATTGGTGGCCACCAACGTATTCCACCTAGAGCTCCAGTCGGTTTCATTTGTTTCCTTGTTTATTTTAGCATTTACTATTTTTAGTAGTTTTTGGGTCTCGAACTTCCGAAGCAGTTTTTATGCCCTAAACGATGTTTTTTTAGGTCTATTGCAAGCCCATTGCCATAGGCAAGAGCCTGTGGAAAAACCTATAGTGCTCGGAGAGACCTTTCCAATAAGGTATCATACACACCAAACAAAGATAATATGACCAAGTTATGACCCTGAGAAGTTGGCTGCCCAACTAACCCCAACGAAATTCTCAAACTCTTGGCGTTATATCTCCTGGGGTTATGGTTTTGGTTGTTTAGGGTTTTCTCATGTTTTTCAATAATAAATAGGCCCTTGAGCCTCATTGTAACACAGTTAAGAGGCATGTAGCTACCACATCTCTTCTCAGAGATAAGCTACCATCGCCCGAGCTAGTCTTATTTCCATTATGTTTGTAAACATATTTCAGTATTTGATATTAATGAAATGAAGTGTTATTTCTACTGTATCTTTGTATTTATGGTTATATATGTAATTTTTTGCATTCATGTTTAAATTCAGATCATTGGTATCAGAGTGGTATGCTCTTTCTCTATTTTTCTTTGCATGTCCCCAATGAGGTCAGGATATAAGGAGTTAGGGCTTGAACTGGTCAAACCTTTGCAAGACCAGCCTCCCAAATCCCAACGACCTCCATGGCAGAAGAAAGGAAAGGTGAGGGGGCAGTGGATCCTTTCAAAATCTTGCTCGAAGAAGCCCTCAAGTGACAAAGGAATGCGATGATGGACAATTTTGCCCAGACCCTTCAGCGACTACCCAAGGGCAACACATCTACTTCAAACAACTGCTCTTGAAGCGCCACGCTCTTTAAGGTACAAGTTAACTTTGACATTCCCATATTTGAGGGTCAGATAGATGTGAACATTGTAGATAAATGGTTAAATCCGCTAGAAGGATATTTTTATTTTCATGATTTTTTTAGCCGGGAAAAGATTACTTTTTCTCTTCTCAAAGCTGCCCCCCAAGTCAAGGACTAGTGGGAAACCTACTGTGAGTAGAAGGATGAAATTACGCCCTCACTCTTTTTAGTCGCACCCACTTAGGATTCATTCTGGGATGCCATCAAGGAGTAGTACTACCCTGTCGGGAGCTATGAGGATAAATACATAAAGTGGGCCACACTGCGACATGGAAGGGACCAAGACGTGCCAAGGTTGACCAATGTTTTTCATACCCTTCACACAAAGTTGGGTATCAAGGATTCTAAGAAACATTTGGCACTCAAGTACCGTGACTTCTTACATAGGTACATCCGGGATGAGATGGAGTTCCTAGACATCTCCTCGCTTGGCATGGCATATTTATATGTTGTCAAGATTGAGTAGAAACACAAACAGAAAAAACAAGACTTTGGATTTGTGAATCTGAAGCAAGGGAAAGGTGCCCCCAAACTGCGGAGAAAAGGGCCAAGCCAAGGCAGGGTGACCCAGGATAACCCACCAAAGCCGCAAGCAAAGAAAAAGACCACGAATACAATGAAGGAAACAAGAAAGTTGTGTGAGTTCGATAAGAGCTCCACTCACAATACAAGTGAGTGTTGGGCCAAGCGGTCACTGGTGGCCCAGCTGAAGGCTTCTGAGTCCGACACATATTCTGAATTTGAGTCAAAACCTGATAAGGGAGATGAAAAATGGAATCAGATCATTGATGTGGAGCCCATTGCCACTATGGCCACCACCAAGATCCAGAATATTGAGCCTGAAGATCCATAAGAGGGGGAGCGTTTATTCCACTCATAGATGTGGGTGAAGTGTTCTCTGTTGCAATTCATTGTCGACAGTGGGAGCCAAAATAACCACATTTTAGTAGAGGTCATGAAGTGGTTGGGCCTACAGACTACAACACATCTAAAGTCATACACCATCAGGTGGCTTCATCAAGGACGAGATCTTTGTGTCAGCTAGAAGTTTCGCCTTCTCTACAGTATCAAGCGCTTCACAGATGAGGTACTATGTGATATCACTCCTCTTGAAGTTTGTGATGTTATTAGAAAACCATACTTATGGAAGCGACATGTTGTATATGAGTCTAGACCTTGCTTTGTTATTATTTCTTTGGGTACGAAGTTATACAGGATATAGAAGGTAGCCCCACCTACCGCCATCTCTTTGATCTCTACTAAACAATGCAGTAAGGTCATCTCCTAGTCTAGGAAATTCATTTTCTTTCTGATTCACTCTCAAAGTAAGGGAAAGGTCATGGACACATCCATGGCCCTCGAGAAGGGTTCCTCGAAGAAGCAGAAGCTGGTGCATACAGTCGTGGAAGAATATAGGGAGATCTTCTCCTCACCCACAGGGGTACCCTTGCATTGTCAGGTCAAGCATTCAATTGATCTGACTCCTAGAGAACCTCTACCCAATGAGATGATATATCGTTGCTCCATTTTGGAAAATGAAGAGTTCAAGTGGCAAATGCAGGATTTGCTACAAAAAGGGCACATCCGACCATGTTCCTCGCCTTGTGGGAGCCTGATTGTACTTGTATAGAAGAAGGATGGGACCTTAAGGCTCTGCATCGATTATCGGGCATTAAACAAAATCACTGTTAGGAACAGGTATCTAATCCCACAGATTGATGAACTACTGAAACAACTCAAGGGGGCCAAGTATTTCACCAAGATCGATCTAAATTTTGGTTATCACCAGGTTCCAATAGAGCCCACAGATATGTGGAAGACCGCCTTTAAATCCAAGGAAGGCCTTTTCGAATGGTTGGTTATGCCCTTCAGGTTGACAAATGCCCTTGCTACTTTTATGAGGCTAATGGATGACATCTTATGGCCCTTCATCAACTCGTTCGTGGTGGTTTATCTGGCCCACATCCTCATCTTCATCAAGAGTTGGGAAGAACACTTGCAACACATTTGACAGGTTCTTGAAACCCTTCGGAAGCACAAATTGTGTGCCAACTTGGAGAAATTCAACTTTGGCATGAGCCAAGTCCAATACTTAGGTTACATCATAGATGAGTGTGGCGTGCACGTGGACCCAATTAAGATCCAAGTCATTCAGGATTGGCCAGCCCTGACCACTCTAACGGAGCTTCACAGCTTTGTGGGCCTTGTAAATTTTTATCGGAGGTTCGTGTTGGGATACTCCCATATTACTTGTCCTTGGATTGAGATTACTAAGGGCGGGGCGAAAGAAAAGTTTTTCTGGTCTGAGTCCCAACATAAGGCATTTGTTTAATTGAATCAACACCTCTTCTCTGCACCAATACTTACCTTTCCATACCTGCAACATCCATTTGAAATTGAGACAGACACCTCAAACTATGCTATTGGTGTAATCCTCACCTAGCACGGGCATCTAGTGGCCTATCATAGTGAGACGTTTTCCGATACAATTCAGAAGTACCCCACCTATGATAAAGAGATGTATTCCATTGTACAAGCTTGCTGACAGTGGAAGCACTACATTTTGGGGAAGGAGACGGTCATCCACACTGATCACTGACCTCTTCAATTTATACAGACATAGGGAAAGTTGCAAAACGATCGCCATTAGAAGTGGTCTACATATATGCAACAATTCCACTTGAACATTAAATACAAAAAGGGCAGCACCAATAATGTTTCAAATTGCCTTAGCCAACTCCTAGTTGTAGCACTAACTATTGTTCTAAACTCTTGTGGTCATGAGACCTTTAGATGGCCGCAACAATACAAAAATGATCCAGAGTTCACCTCCACATACCAGATGCTAGTAGATGGAAAGCAAGTTCCTAATTTCCAACTCCAGAATGCATTATTATGCTACCGAGGCCACCTTTGTGTTCCTTCAAGTGAGCATGCTAAGCTGATTTGGGAGGCGCACTACAATCAGGTCGCATGACACTTTGGTGTGGAGAAAATTGTCGCTATACTACAAAAGTACTTTTATTGGCCCAAACTTCGACTGGATGTTAAGAAACATATCATATCCTACACTGTCCTCGCCATCGCCAAGCCAATCATCAAGAAGTAAGGCCTATACACTCCTCTTCCTACTCCCAGCCAGCCATGGGAATCCATCTCCATGGACTATATGTCTAGCCTCCCTTCTACCAAGCATGGTAATTGTTGGCATTATGATTCAAGTGTTGTCCTTGATGGCAACTCACTCAGAGGTTGGTACAGGTGCTCAGAGGTTGGTACAGGTGATGGCAACTTAATCAGAAGACAGATCCTAGTACAGCATGCCAAGGAAGTTCATATACGCAGGTTCGTTAAGCCCAAGTCGCGTGTACACGCTGGTTGGCTTCAGCAAAAGCGCGTGTATGTGGAAAAGTACCTTTGGTCCATGGCGGTTAGTCCTTGGAAGTTGTGCCTATGGTTTCGGACCATTGTGTCTCGACGGGCGTGTCGATCCCTAGTTTTGAAGTTGATGGTATTGTGTTACTATGGTTTTGGCTCTTGGTATTGAGCAAGGCCTAAGGCTATATAAGGAAAAGAAGATCATTAGGCAATATCATCTTTCGACAAGGCTTGAATATCTAAAAGAGAAAGAGATCTGATATGCAGGGTCTGGGTTGCTTGATTTGAGCTAAGGAGAAATCACATCGGTTGATGGAAGACTAGATCTAAGGATAAATCGGGATCTAATGGTTTGAAATGCACTATTATGATATGGTTGATTATGCGTATTTCTAGATCTGCATACTGTCGCAATATTATGTTCTGGGTCTAACTGATGTCTGGTACAGCTGCAAGTTGAGAGAATTTATTTTTAGATCTGTACACAGGTTGGCTTAGGTAAAAGTGCGTGTATACGCGGGTTTCGCTCATTGAAGTAGCGTATATCTCTTGAAGCTTGATTTTTGGGTTTGCAGTTGGATCTGACTGTTATTGCAGAGTTCTGTAGACTGCTCTGTGTTCTGGTATCTGGTGATTGACAGGGTTCAGTGGTTCAGTGATTCAAAGTTTGATAATGCTAGTATTGGTTTGTTGTGAAAGTTGAATGAATTGGGGTCTACAGATTGTAATGTTGTGCTTCAGGAATATCCAGTCTGAAAATGTATGAAAGGTGGTACCTGAAAGAAAGAAGATTGTAGGTCAGCACCTGCGTACTAGTATCTTAGCTAGTACAAGAGCAAAGGGGGGTTGGAGCTCCCTTCCAAGGAAGTTTGGAGAACGAGAGAAGGTGGTAGCCTTCTGCAGGTTGTAGCCTGCGTACTGGTATAAGGCTGCACCAGTACAAAAAGATTGTAAACTGAAGTTTCATATTAAAGAAAGATAGAGACAACTTGCAGCAGGTGGTTTTCACCCACATTGGGTTTCCACCTTATATCTTGGTGTTCATGTGTATGGTTTCTGTGTGATCTGTTCTATTGCATCTGCTTACTCTTAATATGGTGAATAATGTCCTCATGCACTTAACTGAAGATAAACTGACTGAATTATAAGATTTCTAGTTATACGCTGTTTTCTTTATTCACAGTTGCGTGTACACGCTGGTTCTCTTAACGAAAGTAGCGTATATGTTTCTAAGCATTAAAAAGTTTTATAGTTCTGATAATACTGATTCACCCCCCCCTCTCAGTATTATTTCCATCAATTGGTATCAGAGCAGGTCCTTCAGAGAAGCTTGATCGCTTGAAGGTAGATCGTTCATCATGAGCAACTACGAGAGAGAAGCATCAATCAGGCCACCCGTTTTTGATGGGACAAACTTCAATTATTGGAAGGTAAGAGTTACTGCATATCTTCAATCTCTTGGTACAGAAGTTTGGGACATTGTAGAAATAGGCTATGCTTTTCCTTCAGCTACTCCTACAGATCCAGCTGAGAAAAAGAAGTATGAAACAAATGCAAAAGCAGTCAGTACTCTATTAGGAAGTATATCCCAAACAGAATTCATGAAGGTAATGCACTTCAAAATAGCAAAGGAGATATGGGACAAAATGGTCACGAGCTATGAAGGAGATGAACAGGTAAAACAAGCTAAACTTCAAACTCTCAGGATTCAATATGAGACTCTCAAGATGTATAATGATGAAAGTGTGGCTAATTATTTTCTTCGGGTAGATGAGATTGTTAATTGTATGAAAAATTTGGGTGAAGAAATAAAAGAGGCTATAGTAGTTCAAAAGATTCTAAGATCATTATCCCCCAAGTTTGAATCTAAAGTATCTGCAATAGAAGAAAAGGAAAATCTCCGTGTTCTCACTATGTCTCAGCTACATGGAATTCTAACTGCTTATGAAATGAGAAAGGGAGGTCCATCAGACAGAAGGGAGGCTGCTTTTAAGGCATCAGGCAAAGAAGATTACTATGAAGCAAGCCATGTTCCAGAAGAAGAGGAAGAAGAATCAAATTTTGTCAGAAATCTTCAAAGGGGTTCTGGAAGGTTCAGAGGTAAGCTACCTTTCAAATGCTTTGCTTGTGGAAGAGTAGGTCATTATGCTGCAAAATGTCCTTATAAGGATAAAGGAAAGGAACCTGCTAGATGGAACAAGAAACAAAGTGCAAATAAGAAAAGCTACTACACCCATGAAGATAGTGATGGTTTATCAAACAGTGATGAAGATGAACAAGGTAATAAATATAAGTTGTTAATGGCATTTGAAGATGATGATTATGAGGATGCTGTAGATGTGAATACCCTCTATGATGAAATTACTAGACTCAAGAGATGTATAGAAGAAAAGAATGTGATCATTGATACTCTACAATTTCAAATTGATGAAAAAGAAAAACATCTTGAAAAACTAGAAGGTGAAATTGTTGGTCTCAGAAAAGAAATTGAGAAAACAAAAGCTATTAATCTTAAGTTTGTCAAAGGATCTGAAACTTTGGATGAGATTATCAATGTGCAGCGGTCTCCTCTAAACAAGACAGGTTTGGGTTACAATGGAGAAACCTCTCAAGCATCCACCTCAAAAAGTTATCTTGATGCGGCAAGAAGAAATGAGCAGAAGAACAATGAAGATAATCAGGTAAAGCAGAGACAAAATACAAACAGAAACTATCAGGGGCAATCCATCTTAAGGGTGAACAAAAGCTACAACCAGCCACAGGTAAAATATTCTCAGTTTGGTTCAAGAAAAGATGAAAATAGAAATTACAATCAGTTGGCAGGTAGATTCAATAACCGCAGAAGCTTCTTCAATGGACAATGCTTTTCTTGCCATAATTTTGGTCACAAAGAAGCTCAATGTGTTGCATATAAAACAATCATGACTAGGGAAGCTCAAAAACAAAGAAGTATGACAGGGATGACAAAAAGGACCTATAACAACTTTTCAGTTCTTGAAAATGAAGTCGAATGTTCTATTTGCAATAACTTTGGTCATGAAGAATCTGAATGCAGGAGCAGGTTTCAGCAGAAAAAGGAGCAAGCCTCAAGCACCAAAACATGGAGAATAAAGGAACCTCAAACAGAAAGATGTGGAATAGCATTTTATGCAGAGGGACAGGAAAATCTATGGTACATTGACAGTGGATGTTCGAAGCATATGACAGGTGATAAAGAAAAACTTGAATCTTATTCTGTTCTAGAAAAAGGAAAGAAAGTCTCTTTTGGAAACAATACTCCTGCAACTATAAAAGGAAAAGGCATTGCTCAGTTAAAAGGAAAGGTCAAAGCTGGAAATGTTTTGTATGTTGATGGATTGAAGCATAATCTTCTAAGTGTCAGCCAGATGTGTGATCAAAGAACCGAGGTTATTTTCAGATCGAATGGATGTCTTGTTCGTGATCTTGATACAGGTAAAACAGTACTCAAAGGCAAAAGAACTCCAAATAATCTGTACATATTTGAAGAAGGACAACAACAATGCTATCTAAGCAAGGATGAAGAGCACTGGTTATGGCATCGAAGGTTAGGACATCTAAGCTTTTCACAAATAAGGAAAGCATGCAAATATCAGGCAGTTCGTGGTCTTCCAGATATCAAAATTCCAGACAATACCATATGCAAATCTTGTCAGTTTGGAAAGCAAACCAGAACTAACTTTCCAGAGAATGAAGGATCAGCTAGCATGCCTCTCGAGCTAGTCCATACAGATGTATGTGGTCCATTTAGGAAGAGGACACCTCGAGGAGAAGAATATCTGATATTATTCATTGATGATTTCTCCAGATTTGTTTGGTTAGGGCTCATGAAGCACAAAGATGAAGCATTCGAAAAATTCAAATCCTTCAAAGCCTTGGTTGAAAATGAATCAGGACACAAAATTAAGTGCCTCAGATCTGACAGAGGTGGGGAGTTCACCTCAAATGAATTTTTCGATTTCTGTGACGAACATGGGATAAGAAGAGAATTCTCTACAACCAGAACACCTCAGCAAAATGGGGTTGTGGAAAGAATGAACAGAACTATCCAACAAATGGCTCATGCTATGCTCGATGAATCAGGTACTCCCGCAACCTTCTGGGGTGAAGCTGCACATGCTGCTGTTATTATTCTTAACAAAACAAATGTCCGAGTAAACAACACTCAAACACCTCATGAGCTCTGGAGTGGTAAGACTCCTTCGGTGAAGCACTTCAAAATCTTTGGAAGCAAATGTTATATCAAGAATACTGATGAGCAACTTGGCAAACTTGAACCAAGAGCAGATGAGGGCATTCTTCTTGGTTATTCTCCACATAGCAAAGCATACAAGTGCTACAATAAAAGACTTGGCAGAATTGTTGATAGCATTGATGTAGTGGTTGACGAGAAGGGATATATTCCTAGGCAAGTTCATCATGAAGACATTGAAGAAGATGAAGGTTACCCCCAAATGCGGAATGATGAAGAAGAAGAACCTCAAGAAGAAGAAGAACCTCAGGAAGAACCAGAGGAGCAGACAAGAATAGAAGAGAAGACTCCATCCAGATATGTTCAAAAGAATCATCCAGAATCTCAGATTGTGGGGCAGAAAGAAGCAGGAGTACAAACAAGAAGGACACTTGCAGAAGCTTCAAGCTATTTGGCATTACTCTCCTCCACTGAACCACAAAATGTTAAAGAGGCTTGCAAAGATGAATGTTGGGTCAAAGCAATGGATGAAGAACTTGAGCAGATCGAAAAGAACAACACTTGGGAATTAGTTCCTAGACCAAAAGATAAGAATGTAATAGGAACAAAATGGGTCTTCAAGAACAAATTAAATGAAAATGGAGAAGTAATTAGAAACAAGGCCAGACTTGTTTGTAAAGGGTATGCGCAGCAAGAAGGAATAGATTTTGAAGAGACCTTTGCTCCTGTGGCAAGACTTGAGGCCATCCGAATGTTCCTTGCTCTCTCAAGCTTTCAAAACTTCAAGGTATTTCAAATGGACGTGAAATCAGCCTTTCTGAATGGGGACTTAGAAGAAGAAGTATATATTGAACAGTCAGATGGTTTCATTCTTGGGAATGATCCAAACCTTGTATGCAGATTGAAAAAGGCTCTCTATGGACTCAAACAAGCTCCAAGGGCTTGGTACTATCGGTTGGACAAATATCTTCACCAACAAGGCTTTTCAAAAGGATCAGCAGATAGCAATCTCTATATAAAAGTTGAAAATAACAAATTACTAATTCTTGTTGTTTATGTAGATGATATTATCTTTGGCAGCAATGAAGAGACTATGAGTCAAAACTTTGCCTTGGTTATGCAGAAAGAATTCGAAATGTCACTACTTGGAGAATTGACATACTTTCTTGGATTGCAAATCCAACAAAATGAAGGAGGTATCTTCTTGTCTCAAACCAAATACCTCAAGCAGATCTTGAAGAAGTATGGCATGGAAGAGTCAAAGCCTGTATGTACACCCATGGTTACAGGATGCAGCCTCAGTGCAAATGATGGATCAGCAGCAGTTCATCAACCCACTTATAGATCCATGATTGGGAGCTTGCTTTATTTGACAGGTACCCGACCAGATATTACACATGCAGTAGGAATTGTTGGAAGATTTCAAGCCAACCCAAAGGAAACTCATCTTCAGGCAGTCAAAAGAATCTTCAAGTATCTTCAAGGGACACAAAACTATGGCTTATGGTATCCTAGAAATACAGATCTCACTCTTCATGCTTACACAGATGCAGATTGGGCTGGAAGTGTGGATGATAGGAAAAGCACAAGTGGTGGTGCTTTCTTCATGGGTTCCAGACTAGTATCTTGGTTCAGCAAGAAACAGAGTTCGATTGCCTTATCTACAGCTGAAGCAGAATATGTGGCTGCGGCATCTTGTTGTACACAACTTCTTTGGATGATGCAAACCTTGCAGGACTTTCAAATCACTTGCACTCCACCAGTCTCTATCTTATGTGATAATACAAGTGCAATCAGCATTTCAAAAAATCCAGTCATGCACTCAAAGACCAAGCACATACCAATCAAGTACCATTTTCTTCGGGAGCAAGTGCTTGAGCAGAAGGTCAAGTTGGAGTATGTTCCTTCTAAGGAACAAGTTGCTGATATTCTCACAAAACCACTGCCCAGGGAAACTTTTGAATATCTCAGACAAAAGCTTGGAGTAGTTGATGCTTCATCCTACTGTTAAATCTTGTCTGTTCTACAGAAAAGTTGGTATACGCAAGTTACGTAAGGGATATCCGCGTATATACGCAGATTTATGGGGGGTAAGTTGCGTGTATGTTGTACGCATGTTGCAGAGAGTATATCCGCGTACATACGCTGGTCTATGCAGGAGAAATCACGTATATGGAGTTCTGAACAGCAAGTGCAAACTCTGGTTTAAAAAGATCTGAGATGGGTATGTCAGAATTCTTCAGACACAGTTTCAAGGGGTGCAGCAGGCACAGGTTCAGGAAGAGCAGCTTAAAAGTCTCATAAAGCATTGTTGGCATTTCGATGTTTTGGTTATTGGTTTCTCAGAAAGAAATCCTGGTTGCTGATCTAAAAGATGTTTATCAGATGCTGCTGGTGACTTTCATAAAGTCTTGGTCTAGATCTGTTGTCTCTATGTCATGCCTCTCTTTTGTGATATTTCTTTTATGGTGTCAAGGTCATGTAACGGCCTATGTTGGTTTCCCCACTATGCCTGGGATGAATGCTGTAATATAATTGGTTGTTTCTGATATGTCCCCTCTTGGTAGGGAGTATGGATGTATGTATTGAGTCTTTTGGTGATAGGAAGGTCCCTTATGGTGTATAAGTCTTGGTTCTTGTTGAAGAACATCTTTTGCAGATCTGGCCTACTGTCAGGGGGAGCATGAGTCAGCACAGCCAAGCAGAGGTATCAGCATGTCCTCAGGGGGAGCACAGCCCTTTGCCCTTGATGTCAAAGGGGGAGAGTGACTTGGTGTGGTGGTTGCCATCAAGTCCAAAGGGGGAGATTGTTGGCATTATGATTCAAGTGTTGTCCTTGATGGCAACTCACTCAGAGGTTGGTACAGGTGCTCAGAGGTTGGTACAGGTGATGGCAACTTAATCAGAAGACAGATCCTAGTACAGCATGCCAAGGAAGTTCATATACGCAGGTTCGTTAAGCCCAAGTCGCGTGTACACGCTGGTTGGCTTCAGCAAAAGCGCGTGTATGTGGAAAAGTACCTTTGGTCCATGGCGGTTAGTCCTTGGAAGTTGTGCCTATGGTTTCGGACCATTGTGTCTCGACGGGCGTGTCGATCCCTAGTTTTGAAGTTGATGGTATTGTGTTACTATGGTTTTGGCTCTTGGTATTGAGCAAGGCCTAAGGCTATATAAGGAGAAGAAGATCATTAGGCAATATCATCTTTCGACAAGGCTTGAATATCTAAAAGAGAAAGAGATCTGATATGCAGGGTCTGGGTTGCTTGATCTGAGCTAAGGAGAAATCACATCGGTTGATGGAAGACTAGATCTAAGGATAAATCGGGATCTAATGGTTTGAAATGCACTATTATGATATGGTTGATTATGCGTATTTCTAGATCTGCATACTGTCGCAATATTATGTTCTGGGTCTAACTGATGTCTGGTACAGCTGCAAGTTGAGAGAATTTATTTTTAGATTTGTACGCAGGTTGGCTTAGGTAAAAGCGCGTGTATACGCGGGTTTCGCTCATTGAAGTAGCGTATATCTCTTGAAGCTTGATTTTTGGGTTTGCAGTTGGATCTGACTGTTATTGCAGAGTTCTGTAGACTGCTCTGTGTTCTGGTATCTGGTGATTGACAGGGTTCAGTGGTTCAGTGATTCAAAGTTTGATAATGCTAGTATTGGTTTGTTGTGAAAGTTGAATGAATTGGGGTCTACAGATTGTAATGTTGTGCTTCAGGAATATCCAGTCTGAAAATGTATGAAAGGTGGTACCTGAAAGAAAGAAGATTGTAGGTCAGCACCTACGTACTAGTATCTTAGCTAGTACAAGAGCAAAGGGGGGTTGGAGCTCCCTTCCAAGGAAGTTTGGAGAACGAGAGAAGGTTGTAGCCTTCTGCAGGTTGTAGCCTGCGTACTGGTATAAGGCTGCACCAGTACAAAAAGATTGTAAACTGAAGTTTCATATTAAAGAAAGATAGAGACAACTTGCAGCAGGTGGTTTTCACCCACATTGGGTTTCCACCTTATATCTTGGTGTTCATGTGTATGGTTTCTGTGTGATCTGTTCTACTGCATCTGCTTACTCTTAATATGGTGAATAATGTCCTCATGCACTTAACTGAAGATAAACTGACTGAATTATAAGATTTCTAGTTATACGCTGTTTTCTTTATTCACAGTTGCGTGTACACGCTGGTTCTCTTAACGAAAGTAGCGTATATGTTTCTAAGCATTAAAAAGTTTTATAGTTCTGATAATACTGATTCACCCCCCCTCTCAGTATTATTTCCATCAATTGGTATCAGAGCAGGTCCTTCAGAGAAGCTTGATCGCTTGAAGGTAGATCGTTCATCATGAGCAACTACGAGAGAGAAGCATCAATCAGGCCACCCGTTTTTGATGGGACAAACTTCAATTATTGGAAGGTAAGAGTTACTGCATATCTTCAATCTCTTGGTACAGAAGTTTGGGACATTGTAGAAACAGGCTATGCTTTTCCTTCAGCTACTCCTACAGATCCAGCTGAGAAAAAGAAGTATGAAACAAATGAAAAAGCAGTCAGTACTCTATTAGGAAGTATATCCCAAACAGAATTCATGAAGGTAATGCACTTCAAAACAGCAAAGGAGATATGGGACAAAATGGTCACGAGCTATGAAGGAGATGAACAGGTAAAACAAGCTAAACTTCAAACTCTCAGGATTCAATATGAGACTCTCAAGATGTATAATGATGAAAGTGTGGCTAATTATTTTCTTCGGGTAGATGAGATTGTTAATTGTATGAAAAATTTGGGTGAAGAAATAAAAGAGGCTATAGTAGTTCAAAAGATTCTAAGATCATTATCCCCCAAGTTTGAATCTAAAGTATCTGCAATAGAAGAAAAGGAAAATCTCCGTGTTCTCACTATGTCTCAGCTACATGGAATTCTAACTGCTTATGAAATGAGAAAGGGAGGTCCATCAGACAGAAAGGAGGCTGCTTTTAAGGCATCAGGCAAAGAAGATTACTATGAAGCAAGCCATGTTCCAGAAGAAGAGGAAGAAGAATCAAATTTTGTCAGAAATCTTCAAAGGGGTTCTGGAAGGTTCAGAGGTAAGCTACCTTTCAAATGCTTTGCTTGTGGAAGAGTAGGTCATTATGCTGCAAAATGTCCTTATAAGGATAAAGGAAAGGAACCTGCTAGATGGAACAAGAAACAAAGTGCAAATAAGAAAAGCTACTACACCCATGAAGATAGTGATGGTTTATCAAACAGTGATGAAGATGAACAAGGTAATAAATATAAGTTGTTAATGGCATTTGAAGATGATGATTATGAGGATGCTGTAGATGTGAATACCCTCTATGATGAAATTACTAGACTCAAGAGATGTATAGAAGAAAAGAATGTGATCATTGATACTCTACAATTTCAAATTGATGAAAAAGAAAAACATCTTGAAAAACTAGAAGGTGAAATTGTTGGTCTCAGAAAAGAAATTGAGAAAACAAAAGCTATTAATCTTAAGTTTGTCAAAGGATCTGAAACTTTGGATGAGATTATCAATGTGCAGCGGTCTCCTCTAAACAAGACAGGTTTGGGTTACAATGGAGAAACCTCTCAAGCATCCACCTCAAAAAGTTATCTTGATGCGGCAAGAAGAAATGAGCAGAAGAACAATGAAGATCATCAGGTAAAGCAGAGACAAAATACAAACAGAAACTATCAGGGGCAATCCATCTTAAGGGTGAACAAAAGCTACAACCAGCCACAGGTAAAATCTTCTCAGTTTGGTTCAAGAAAAGATGAAAATAGAAATTACAATCAGTTGGCAGGTAGATTCAATAACCGCAGAAGCTTCTTCAATGGACAATGCTTTTCTTGCCATAATTTTGGTCACAAAGCAGCTCAATGTGTTGCATATAAAACAATCATGACTAGGGAAGCTCAAAAACAAAGAAGTATGACAGGGATGACAAAAAGGACCTATAACAACTTTTCAGTTCTTGAAAATGAAGTCGAATGTTCTATTTGCAATAACTTTGGTCATGAAGAATCTGAATGCAGGAGCAGGTTTCAGCAGAAAAAGGAGCAAGCCTCAAGCACCAAAACATGGAGAATAAAGGAACCTCAAACAGAAAGATGTGGAAAAGCATTTTATGCAGAGGGACAGGAAAATCTATGGTACATTGACAGTGGATGTTCGAAGCATATGACAGGTGATAAAGAAAAACTTGAATCTTATTCTGTTCTAGAAAAAGGAAAGAAAGTCTCTTTTGGAAACAATACTCCTGCAACTATAAAAGGAAAAGGCATTGCTCTGTTAAAAGGAAAGGTCAAAGCTGGAAATGTTTTGTATGTTGATGGATTGAAGCATAATCTTCTAAGTGTCAGCCAAATGTGTGATCAAAGAACCGAGGTTATTTTCAGATCGAATGGATGTCTTGTTCGTGATCTTGATACAGGTAAAACAGTACTCAAAGGCAAAAGAACTCCAAATAATCTGTACATATTTGAAGAAGGACAACAACAATGCTATCTAAGCAAGGATGAAGAGCACTGGTTATGGCATCGAAGGTTAGGACATCTAAGCTTTTCACAAATAAGGAAAGCATGCAAATATCAGGCAGTTCGTGGTCTTCCAGATATCAAAATTCCAGACAATACCATATGCAAATCTTGTCAGTTTGGAAAGCAAACCAGAACTAACTTTCCAGAGAAGGAAGGATCAGCTAGCATGCCTCTCGAGCTAGTCCATACAGATGTATGTGGTCCATTTAGGAAGAGGACACCTCGAGGAGAAGAATATCTGATATTATTCATTGATGATTTCTCCAGATTTGTTTGGTT
Organism: Pinus tabuliformis; assembly: GCA_031772625.1. Classification (NCBI taxonomy): domain Eukaryota; kingdom Viridiplantae; phylum Streptophyta; class Pinopsida; order Pinales; family Pinaceae; genus Pinus; species Pinus tabuliformis. Next base: position 161,714,455 of record CM062818.1, read on the forward strand.
AGGGCTCATGAAGCACAAAGATGAAGCATTCGAAAAATTCAAATCCTTCAAAGCCTTGGTTGAAAATGAATCAGGACACAAAATTAAGTGCCTCAGATCTGACAGAGGTGGGGAGTTCACCTCAAATGAATTTTTCGATTTCTGTGACGAACATGGGATAAGAAGAGAATTCTCTACAGCCAGAACACCTCAGCAAAATGGGGTTGTGGAAAGAATGAACAGAACTATCCAACAAATGGCTCGTGCTATGCTCGATGAATCAGGTACTCCCGCAACCTTCTGGGGTGAAGCTGCACATGCTGCTGTTATTATTCTTAACAAAACAAATGTCCAAGTAAACAGCACTCAAACACCTCATGAGCTCTGGAGTGGTAAGACTCCTTCGGTGAAGCACTTCAAAATCTTTGGAAGCAAATGTTATATCAAGAATACTGATGAGCAACTTGGCAAACTTGAACCAAGAGCAGATGAGGGCATTCTTCTTGGTTATTCTCCACATAGCAAAGCATACAAGTGCTACAATAAAAGACTTGGCAGAATTGTTGATAGCATTGATGTAGTGGTTGACGAGAAGGGATATATTCCTAGGCAAGTTCATCATGAAGACATTGAAGAAGATGAAGGTTACCCCCAAAGGCGGAATGATGAAGAAGAAGAACCTCAAGAAGAAGAAGAACCTCAGGAAGAACCAGAGGAGCAGACAAGAATAGAAGAGAAGACTCCATCCAGATATGTTCAAAAGAATCATCCAGAATCTCAGATTGTGGGGCAGAAAGAAGCAGGAGTACAAACAAGAAGGACACTTGCAGAAGCTTCAAGCTATTTGGCATTACTCTCCTCCACTGAACCAAAAAATGTTAAAGAGGCTTGCAAAGATGAATGTTGGGTCAAAGCAATGGATGAAGAACTTGAGCAGATCGAAAAGAACAACACTTGGGAATTAGTTCCTAGACCAAAAGATAAGAATGTAATAGGAACAAAATGGGTCTTCAAGAACAAATTAAATGAAAATGGAGAAGTAATTAGAAACAAGGCCAGACTTGTTTGTAAAGGGTATGCGCAGCAAGAAGGAATAGATTTTGAAGAGACCTTTGCTCCTGTGGCAAGACTTGAGGCCATCCGAATGTTCCTTGCTCTCTCAAGCTTTCAAAACTTCAAGGTATTTCAAATGGACGTGAAATCAACCTTTCTGAATGGGGACTTAGAAGAAGAAGTATATATTGAACAGCCAGATGGTTTCATTCTTGGGAATGATCCAAACCTTGTATGCAGATTGAAAAAGGCTCTCTATGGACTCAAACAAGCTCCAAGGGCTTGGTACTATCGGTTGGACAAATATCTTCACCAACAAGGCTTTTCAAAAGGATCAGCAGATAGCAATCTCTATATAAAAGTTGAAAATAACAAATTACTAATTCTTGTTGTTTATGTAGATGATATTATCTTTGGCAGCAATGAAGAGACTATGAGTCAAAACTTTTCCTTGGTTATGCAGAAAGAATTCGAAATGTCACTACTTGGAGAATTGACATACTTTCTTGGATTGCAAATCCAACAAAATGAAGGAGGTATCTTCTTGTCTCAAACCAAATACCTCAAGCAGATCTTGAAGAAGTATGGCATGGAAGAGTCAAAGCCTGTATGTACACCCATGGTTACAGGATGCAGCCTCAGTGCAAATGATGGATCAGCAGCAGTTCATCAACCCACTTATAGATCCATGATTGGGAGCTTGCTTTATTTGACAGGTACCCGACCAGATATTACACATGCAGTAGGAATTGTTGGAAGATTTCAAGCCAACCCAAAGGAAACTCATCTTCAGGCAGTCAAAAGAATCTTCAAGTATCTTCAAGGGACACAAAACTATGGCTTATGGTATCCTAGAAATACAGATCTCACTCTTCATGCTTACACAGATGCAGATTGGGCTGGAAGTGTGGATGATAGGAAAAGCACAAGTGGTGGTGCTTTCTTCATGGGTTCCAGACTAGTATCTTGGTTCAGCAAGAAACAGAGTTCGATTGCCTTATCTACAGCTGAAGCAGAATATGTGGCTACGGCATCTTGTTGTACACAACTTCTTTGGATGATGCAAACCTTGCAGGACTTTCAAATCACTTGCACTCCACCAGTCTCTATCTTATGTGATAATACAAGTGCAATCAGCATTTCAAAAAATCCAGTCATGCACTCAAAGACCAAGCACATACCAATCAAGTACCATTTTCTTCGGGAGCAAGTGCTTGAGCAGAAGGTCAAGTTGGAGTATGTTCCTTCTAAGGAACAAGTTGCTGATATTCTCACAAAACCACTGCCCAGGGAAACTTTTGAATATCTCAGACAAAAGCTTGGAGTAGTTGATGCTTCATCCTACTGTTAAATCTTGTCTGTTCTACAGAAAAGTTGGTATACGCAAGTTACGTAAGGGATATCCACGTATATACGCAGATTTATGGGGGGTAAGTCGCGTGTATGTTGTACGCATGTTGCAGAGAGTATATCCGCGTACATACGCTGGTCTATGCAGGAGAAATCACGTATATGGAGTTCTGAACAGCAAGTGCAAACTCTGGTTTAAAAAGATCTGAGATGGGTATGTCAGAATTCTTCAGACACAGTTTCAAGGGGTGCAGCAGGCACAGGTTCAGGAAGAGCAGCTTAAAAGTCTCATAAAGCATTGTTGGCATTTCGATGTTTTGGTTATTGGTTTCTCAGAAAGAAATCCTGGTTGCTGATCTAAAAGATGTTTATCAGATGCTGCTGGTGACTTTCATAAAGTCTTGGTCTAGATCTGTTGTCTCTATGTCATGCCTCTCTTTTGTGATATTTCTTTTATGGTGTCAAGGTCATGTAACGGCCTATGTTGGTTTCCCCACTATGCCTGGGATGAATGCTGTAATATAATTGGTTGTTTCTGATATGTCCCCTCTTGGTAGGGAGTATGGATGTATGTATTGAGTCTTTTGGTGATAGGAAGGTCCCTTATGGTGTATAAGTCTTGGTTCTTGTTGAAGAACATCTTTTGCAGATCTGGCCTACTGTCAGGGGGAGCATGAGTCAGCTCAGCCAAGCAGAGGTATCAGCATGTCCTCAGGGGGAGCACAGCCCTTTGCCCTTGATGTCAAAGGGGGAGAGTGACTTGGTGTGGTGGTTGCCATCAAGTCCAAAGGGGGAGATTGTTGGCATTATGATTCAAGTGTTGTCCTTGATGGCAACTCACTCAGAGGTTGGTACAGGTGCTCAGAGGTTGGTACAGGTGATGGCAACTTAATCAGAAGACAGATCCTAGTACAGCATGCCAAGGAAGTTCATATACGCAGGTTCGTTAAGCCCAAGTCGTGTGTACACGCTGGTTGGCTTCAGCAAAAGCGCGTGTATGTGGAAAAGTACCTTTGGTCCATGGCGGTTAGTCCTTGGAAGTTGTGCCTATGGTTTCGGACCATTGTGTCTCGACGGGCGTGTCGATCCCTAGTTTTGAAGTTGATGGTATTGTGTTACTATGGTTTTGGCTCTTGGTATTGAGCAAGGCCTAAGGCTATATAAGGAGAAGAAGATCATTAGGCAATATCATCTTTCGACAAGGCTTGAATATCTAAAAGAGAAAGAGATCTGATATGCAGGGTCTGGGTTGCTTGATCTGAGCTAAGGAGAAATCACATCGGTTGATGGAAGACTAGATCTAAGGATAAATCGGGATCTAATGGTTTGAAATGCACTATTATGATATGGTTGATTATGCGTATTTCTAGATCTGCATACTGTCGCAATATTATGTTCTGGGTCTAACTGATGTCTGGTACAGCTGCAAGTTGAGAGAATTTATTTTTAGATCTGTACGCAGGTTGGCTTAGGTAAAAGCGCGTGTATACGCGGGTTTCGCTCATTGAAGTAGCGTATATCTCTTGAAGCTTGATTTTTGGGTTTGCAGTTGGATCTGACTGTTATTGCAGAGTTCTGTAGACTGCTCTGTGTTCTGGTATCTGGTGATTGACAGGGTTCAGTGGTTCAGTGATTCAAAGTTTGATAATGCTAGTATTGGTTTGTTGTGAAAGTTGAATGAATTGGGGTCTACAGATTGTAATGTTGTGCTTCAGGAATATCCAGTCTGAAAATGTATGAAAGGTGGTACCTGAAAGAAAGAAGATTGTAGGTCAGCACCTACGTACTAGTATCTTAGCTAGTACAAGAGCAAAGGGGGGTTGGAGCTCCCTTCCAAGGAAGTTTGGAGAACGAGAGAAGGTTGTAGCCTTCTGCAGGTTGTAGCCTGCGTACTGGTATAAGGCTGCACTAGTACAAAAAGATTGTAAACTGAAGTTTCATATTAAAGAAAGATAGAGACAACTTGCAGCAGGTGGTTTTCACCCACATTGGGTTTCCACCTTATATCTTGGTGTTCATGTGTATGGTTTCTGTGTGATCTGTTCTACTGCATCTGCTTACTCTTAATATGGTGAATAATGTCCTCATGCACTTAACTGAAGATAAACTGACTGAATTATAAGATTTCTAGTTATACGCTGTTTTCTTTATTCACAGTTGCGTGTACACGCTGGTTCTCTTAACGAAAGTAGCGTATATGTTTCTAAGCATTAAAAAGTTTTATAGTTCTGATAATACTGATTCACCCCCCCCTTTCAGTATTATTTCCATCAGTAATGACTGTGTATTTGTGGTCATGGAAAAATGTTCGAAGATGACTATATTGGTGGTCTGCAAGAAGAGTATCAATGCATAGGACACTGTCAAACTCTTCTTTGAACGAATATGCATACATTTTGGGATCCCGTAGGCCATTATATTAGATCGGGATAACAGGTTCCTGAGCACGTTCTGGTCAAGCGTCTGGACGCTATTGGACACCAAGCTCACCAAGTCGACTGCCTTTCATCCCCAGACTCATGGCCAGACAAAAGTTGTCAATAGGATGATGGTGCACATACTTCACATGTACAACTCCAAGCATCCGCGAACATGGGATGAGCGTCTTCCATATGTGTAGCATAATTATAATAGAGATCTCCATAGCTCGACTGATTGCAGTCCCTTTCAATTGGGTCTAGGATTTCAACCATTGTGTCTGACTGATTTTGCCATGTCTCACGCAACTACATAGAAAAAATCCACACATGTATTGTTCAAGGCTGATAAAGAAACCAGATTTATTGAACGCATCCAACACATACACCAGAAGGTTCACGACATCCTAGAGAAGTCAAATGCCAAGTAAAAGTAGTGACATGATCAACATTGGGTGCCACATAGGTTTCAGGTGGGCGACAAAGTTTGGTTTCATTTGCTGAAATAATGCCTTATCAAAGCCCATCAAAATCTCAGACCACTCCGATATGGTCCTTACACAATCACCAAGGCTATGGGAGACAATGATTTTGAACTTAGAATTCCCCAATTCCTTGGCCTGCACCCAGTGTTCAATGTGGACTGCCTTCGGCCATACTTCCCACCATTACTAGATACATCAGACATTGCAGAACAACTCACACCAACAGAGTTAAACCCAGACTACATGGAACAATCCACAACTAATCAGATTATGGACACACAGGTCAAGAATACTCTCTAGTAGAAGATCCAACTATATCAAGTTGTCAAAGCTGCCTAACTCCTACACCAAGAAAAGTGGCTCACCAAGGACCAAGTTCAGCAGAAATTTCCTCAACTCATGGGGGCTCTACACGCAATGCAAACCATTGCTTCCTAAGAGGGGAGGAATGATCCAGGTGGATATTAGTGGCCACCCACCTATTCCACCTAGACCTCCAGTCGATTTAATTTTATTCCTTGTTTATTTCATCATTTACTATTTTTAGTAGTTTATCGGGTCCCGAACTTCCAGAGCAATTTTGACCCCCTAAACGATGTTTTTTTGAGGTCCGTTGCATGTTCATAGCCATAGGAAAGGGCCTATGGAAACGCCTATAGTACTCAAAGAAACCTTTCCAACAAGGTATCGTACATGCCAAACAAAGATAATATGACCAAGTTATGACCCCGAGAAGTTGGCTACCCAACTAATCCCAATGGGGCACACAAACTCTTGGTGTTACATATCCTGGGGTTAGGGTTTTGGTTGTTTAGGGTTTTCTCATGGTTTTCAATAACAAATAGGCCCTTAAGCCTAATTTTAACACAGTTCAGAGTCATGTGGCTGCCACATCTCTTCTCAGAGATAAGCTACCATTGCCCGAGCTAGTCTTATTTCCATTCTAATTAGGAAACCTACTTAATAGATTTGGGAAGATGTATATCTACTTATTTATACGATGTTATGAATGTTTAGCGCAATAGGCGAAGGACATAAACCTGTTATTTGTTAATTAATGTAAGTTCTGGGTTTCAAGGGTTAGGGTTTGCGAAGGTCAAGATAAAGCCCTATATCTACAGAAAACACATCACATACCCCTTTGGAAGCAGAAACTTGGTTCTAGCATCCCCCAATACTGCCTCGGGTAAGACTACACCCTGCTCTACGTGGGTTGTTGTCGAAAGGGATGGTAGTGTAGGGTTTTATTGGTTAGCGAAACTAACTCCAAACCTGTGTCCAAGCCCCCTCAAGCCAACAAGGACCAAAAGTAATAGCTCCTGGAATATTAGATTCGGTAGTCTGCATTTTATTATGCTTCTGACAATGGCCATGAGTTTCATTTGGTGGAAGAGGAGGCTTATTTTGCATCCTACGTAAATGACGGGGTAAAGACTCTTGTTCTTCCACGTTGGATTAATAAATTTTAACAACTAACACAAAAAAATAAATCAAAGTGGGTAAACTAGGCATAAAGGTTTACCAAGCAACTGTGAACTACAATATACAACCTTGGAGAAATAAGGATTTACGTATGGGAAATAAATCTCCTTGAATGATGTGTTTGGTGTATCACAATGTACAAGGAAGTTGACTCAATTACCTATGGGGAGGATAGAAACCTATGGTGGACTTCGAAAATATACTCGATGGTACGTGGAACTGTAGTTTTTGTTAGTGTTGTCTAATGCATAACCCTATGATGAGAGCACTCCCATATACTTTTCATGCGTGGTGTCATCCAATATACCCTGAGGTACGTGGAGAATAGTTTGACACACTTACATACGTGGAATGGGATTTCACCCCTGGAATGGAACGCTGGCAAAAAATGGTAGCTCCTACATTTATAGACATTGGAACATGTCTCTATCCTATACCTCTAGATGCTTGTGTTAATGTTACAAGTGCTCTTTAGGTTGATTTAGTAAATTTTAAAACTTATCTTGATTGAAGTTTCGGTTTTCAAGGCTTACCATGAATTTCACTTGAATATCCTAAAATGCAAACTAGCATCATAAAATTAAACCTTTCATTTCAATGAAAATCTATATATGAGAGGGAATATAACAAAGAATATGAAACATACAAGATGCAACAAACAATATTGTTAAGAAATTCCCCTAATGCAACTATTTCTAACTACAATTTTCACTCACAAAACCCTATATGAAATGCATAATGCATAATATTTTTATTTTCAATTCCACTTAATTTTCAGATGAAAACTAAGATACTCACCTAATCACTAATTAAAAACACTTTCCAAAATGATGACTGAAATGCCAATTCCTTAAATTAATCCAATGATTAAGCAATCAGTTTGCTAATGAGCTAATGAAAAGATGAAAGTAAAACCTAAACAAATTCTTATCAAAGGAACTCAAAACCAAAAGAAAACAAGATGAAGGATTCTAATAGGGCTAAACACACTCAAGGACACAAGGAGGACCAACTGGAATCATGTCAATTAGAGAAAAAAGCATGGAAAGGCAATTTCTTGCATGAAACAAGGGCCAATGCAGGTGAAAAGAGGCTACCATTGCTCTGCAATGTAGGTGCAAAGACGGTTAGGGTACTCTACAACGCTCTTTCAGCAGGCCACGTGGTTTGTTGATCAGGGAAAAGGAATTTTCTGACACAAAAAATCAAATCAAACTTAATGAAAGGTCTTCCTAGGGTCAATTCAAGTTGAGTGAGACACTGGAGGTCTGCTCAAGAGGTGTAACAAGGGAAAAAGTGAACTAAACCACTAAGGGAATGAATCGATCCCTAGTATGGTCAACAATTTTTTATACAAAATCTACGATTGCAGAAATAATTATATTCCCTAGACCTAGTGGCTTGGTCTAGAATAACAGAAATCAAAGAATATAAAGCTTTCATTAGAAGCATTGGAGAATGGAAATATGTTTAGTTGTGATCCATTGCAAGCTCTTCTCTCCTCTTGGCTTGTTAGCTCCAACCATAGCTTCGATCACTATAATTAGAATCTGCACAAACAAACAACACAAGACAAAGAGCTACAACATCTGTGTAGCATTATCCAATCATTCTATTCAATAGATCAACATAGCATTGAAACACATATACATAAGCATAACATAACACATGAATGAAAATGGTATAATCTTTATATTAATATGAAAGTGAGAGATTTTACAACCAAAAGTGGAAGCTGATCTTGTAGAGATATTCCCAAGTTGACTTTTCCTTCCTTGCCACAATGTACACCTCAAAGCCACCCTAATGCATGGGAATGATAACTCTCTTATGATGAAAGCAACAACATAAGGGTATGATTAGTCTCCAAAATCCAACCTCTAGCTTGTGGGTGGAAGTAAATATATATGAGAGCATGGTAGTTTAGGAATTCTTATCCATTTACCAATCTAAACTTGAGATCCATTCTTGATGGGAGGATGAGCTCAAGGGATAAGAGGTGAAAAATCCAAGGTATGAAAGATAGGATTCGAAGTTCTTATCCAAGTTAACTGGCTATAAGAACTCCTCGAAGCTTTGGGATTCTTTTTATTTTTCGTGAATTTCTAGAATCAACCCACCCCAAGTAAGGGAAAACCTTCTCTGATCAAAGTAGGTGCAGAATTGAGCAACATGTTGCTGAATACAGGTCCCTAAAGGGCCAGGGTGTGTTGGGCCTTAAAATCACTAGAATGAAGTAGTCAAGGTAAGAAACTTGGGGGTTTTATAGATTCATGCTTAGGGATTTGTGTAGGGATGAGAAAAGGTGTTCATGGATGTTGATTGATCCAATTTGTAGGCCTATTGACTAGATATGAGAAAATGGCCTATAAGACTCAACTACAGGCAGAGAAGTTGAGTGGGTGCAATCTGACATCTCAGAATGAAAAAAGACTAGAAAACTGGAGGAAGCCAATACAATGTTATGTAGGTCAATGGGTACCTGGAAGAGAAGGTAGAGCCGTAGAAATTGTGCAGAACATCAACCTCTATCAATAAGGTGCGTAGTAGACAAATGGTTGCATAAAAGGAGAAATTGAGTTATTGAGGAGTTGAGCCAATCCATAATAGACAAGATTAGAGAGATGAAAGAGGTTCATGATAACCCCACACATAATAGGGAGAGAAGAGTGAGTAGCATATGGAAAATCCACCAACCAAGAAAGCATGATTACTAATTATCAGACAAATAAACAATACATTCATTTCTGACATCTAATTTGTTTTCTATATTTTCAAATGTTGGGATTTTGTATAATTTGCTACCTTCAGTTTGTCTATATCTTCATCTGCAAGAATGATAGTCAAGTAGAAATGGGTTATAATTCCCATCTTGTAGTTCACAGTAAAAACTTGGCTACTTTAAATATTCTGAATGTAGTTCAATATATTGTTTCTTATGATCATAAGAAAGAAGAGAACCTATGTGTATAAGACCTGGGGGGAGGTGGGGTTTTGACATGGTTTTTATTGATGTGAATACAACACTTGTCAGTGTCAAAAAAATATTATAACATTGATTTAAATCCATTCATGATGCCTGCCATGATCAAAATAATTAAAAATGGTTACAAGGCACATCAATTATTCTCAAAGAATAGGATACAAAGTCTTTGTAGTTGTATACCTGAAGACCCACTCTAGTAAATGAAGCATGTGTTAATTCTTTGGACTTGAACATGGCTACGTATGATATATTTCCACTAGAATCCCTCCCATTAAGATATTTTTCAATAACACATGATATTTGTTCGATCTCACTCCCAGACAATCATAGTCACATATATTTTCTAGAATTGCAACGCCGTCAACTTGATTTTTCTATGTTGAAAGAAAACATGAATAAGTTGTAGGTCCATTCTAAAGAAATGTCTTTACATTTGATTAAAAACAGAAATTTTATGCATACTAACTAAACCTTCATAAAGAGACAATGTGGATATTTTGGCAAGAACAACATCAATACAAGTTGTAAGAGGGCTGGTAACCTTGTTGCACCTAACATCCACTTCCATGTCCCTAGCACCTACAAAGAAAAAAAACATATTCAAGTGATTGAAGTATCCTCCAATGAACACCACCTTTACTCCAAAAAACATGCAAGCATCAAGGTATCCCTTAAATGAAAACCGAGAAAATGTAGCAACTTTGCATAAAATTTATGCTAGGAAAATTATGTGGTTTAGAAATATTTCAACATCTAGAGGAGAAATGTAGACTATGAGCTAAATATTTGATACATAATTTTTTGGGTAAATGACAAATATCCCACTAACTCTCAAGGAACTTTTTTCATGCTACTTTGTGCAGCCAATGACAAATCAATAGACAATTTAACAAATAATAGCAAGGCTTCTTACCTCAGTAAATGCTAGATTCACAAGATATGATAGGAACTGACCCCCAATAGTTATGAGCATATTTGTACTCACTAGTGCTCCCCTTATTTTAGAAAGTGAAGCTTCTGCAATATAAATAGGATTAGTAATTGATGGAATCATCTAGTGTGCCCTAGCTCCATGGATAAGCATGCCAAGTTAGTGCATCTCAATTGGAAGACAAACTAATGTATGCAAGGATGTGTCCCCTTCCTTAAGTGCACCTTCTATTTTAATTAGAATCTCACCCACACAAGTGCCTTTGGAAACCTAGGGATCTACATCATGTTTAAGAATATATCATATGACAATTCAACAACTAGACGAACCCAAAAGTTGAATTTAAGCAAACTAGAAAGTGCTAAATCTAGGACACCGATAAACTCAACTTAATTGAAGGTGGAAAAACCATAAATATACTAAGATTGGTGCATGCATGTTGAAATCATTTTCAACATGCATGCACTCCCTACTCTCTTACAAAATTGCACCTCCTTCACACTCTATTATGCACAAGAACCAAAGAAAACTTCTACCATACCACCATTGTATGGAATTGCAATAAATGCACCCTCAACATTGTTGTACAAACCTAGATATGTACCCACTTTCTAAGTGCACCTTGGTATTGTGGAGAATACTGACGAAGCCAAAAGAAAGATAAAAATATAACAACACAGTGGGGAGTTTCCTCATGAAGATCACCAAGCATAGAGATCAATGCTTTTCTATAGGTGTGAATATTGAAGATGAGGAGTTAGTTCCCATTGTAGTGAATGGTTTCTCTCCATGTTTGGAAGATTTTGTGCATGGTGTTTCTACTGAAGAACATGTACCAAATTTTGAGAATATTTGGGAAGTATTCATCCAAGGAAAAACAAGGTGAGGAATAATGTCAACAAGAATAGATGAGGCTCATGACCTTGCTCTCATTGTGAAGGTGATGAAAGGTGGTAAGAATAGAGGAACCATGTTGGTTGAGAAGGAAGAAACATGTTATTCAGATCACAATACGAACGACATGAGTCATTAAACATGTTTGAGGTGCCACAAGAAGGGGCATTATTCCATTCATGTCCAAAGAAGGGAAGAGTTAAGCGTACGAACTTAGAAGTAGTCAAAGCAAGTTGCAAGGAGTGAAAACTCTATAGCTAGAGTGAATGACTTAACATCAAAGCTTGAAACCAACTTTTCTATGGTTTCATGAATCTCTACCAATAGCCCTAATTCAGATTTATACAGGAATAGAACAAAACACAAATATAACCATAAATACAGAGATGCAGTAGAAATAAGACTTCATTTCATTAATATCAAATACTGAAATATGCTTACAAACATAATGAAAATAAGGCTAGCTCGGGCGATGGTAGCTTACCTCCGAGAAGAGATGTGGCGACTACATGCCTTTGAACTGTGTTACAATTGGGCTCAAAGACCCATTTATTATTGAGAAACAATGGAAAACCCTAAACATCCAAAAACCTAACCCTTGGAGATGAAGCGCCAAAACTGTGGGCCCCGTTTGGGTAAATTGGTACATCAACTTCTCAGGGTCGTAACTTTGGCATACTATCTCCTTTTGAATATCATAATACCTCGTTTCGAAGATCTCAAAGAGAAGGCTGAAAACAAACAGCCTTGCTAGTTTGGGATGTTTTTAGTCCCTCCATTTTCACTAAAAATGTCGTTTATGGATTCAAAACAACCCTGGAAGTTTAGGACCTGAAAAAATGCCAAAAATAGTAAACTGTGCTACAATTAAGGAAACTGAAAAACTAAAATAGAGAGTGTTGGGGTCCAAATGGAATAGGTGGGTGGCCACCAATATCCACCTGGATCATTCCTCCCCCCTTAGGAAGCAATGCTCCCGATTGCATTGTGTGCCTCCATGAGATGAGGAAATTTCTCTTGAACCCGGTCGCTAGTGGGATGTTCTACAATCTTGATGTGTCTAGTAATGGTGGGAAGCATGGTCAAGGACGATGCAAGCCAAGGAATGGAGGAATGATATGCTCCAAAGCATTGTTTGAAATAGTCTTGGTAATGGTGTAAGGACCATATTGGAGTAGTCTGAGTTTCCAATGGGCTATTGTAAGGCGTTATTTTTGCAAATGCAACCAGATTTTGTTGCCCACCTGACACTTGTGTGGCACTCAATGTAGCTCATGTCGCTACTTGTACTTGGAATTTTCCATAATGGAGCAATGATATCTCGGCCCGTTTTGTAGAGGTGTTGTGGGAATTAGATCGAACAAATGCTTGACCTAACAGTGCAACAGTAACCCTGTGGGTGAGGAAAAGATGCCCCTATATTCTTTCATGACCGTATCCAACCGCTTCTGCTACGTGGAGGAACCCTTCCCAGGGGCCAAGGATGTGGCTACGATCTTCCCCTTACTTTGAGAATGAACCAAAAGGAAAATAAATTTCTTGGTTTGGGATATGATCTTACTGCATTTGTTGGCAGAGATCAAAGAGGTGGGAGTAGGTGGGGCTACCTCTGGTATCTGTTATAGACATTTTTGTGCCTTACAGCTTTGAGCATGAAATGTCCATAATCCAAGGGATCCAAAGTCCCTAAAGATGTTGTTACATCTCCTAAAGGAACAAGGTCAACCAATGACAGCTTCTCCCAGAAGTTCTCCACCAAAAACCACTCAGAACTAGTCAAATCAGGATTAATTCAGAAGCTCCACTAGTTGCCTGCGTTGCAAAGCACCCAAATACACTGGCTAGGTGCATTGCAACGCACTTGAATGCACTACCCAGGTGCGTTGAGTAGGAAATGACAAGTGGCAGAGTCATTCAACGAGGTGGAAAGACCATGGAAGCTTCCAGAATCTTCTCCAATGACACTTGCCTCACTGAATTCGACCAAGTGATGATTAAGAGGCTCTCAGCCTCCAAGTGGAAGCAAGAACTGACAGAGAGAAGCCACAAGTCAAAACATAAGCTGACTCATCCTCTCTGCTTACATCTATATATGGATCCCTCATCCCAGAGATCCAGAGGCGGGAATTTTGTACTTTGCAGAGAATTGCTGTTGGTTTGAGATTGAGATTAGTACATTGGGTGATTTATGCTTTGTTGGAGGAGGGGAAGGGATTCCTTTGCTGGGAGGTAGATGCTGGATCGGGACTCACTTGGTTGTATCTCCTCTTGGACTTTCTTATCATATCAATAAAATTATTTGAGTTTCTCCTACATGCTGTGTATCAATGATGTTTTGTTATATTTGCATGTTTAGCTTAATCTGATCCTGAGCTTTTTATGAATGTATATCTATATCTTTGTGTAGTTTCTCTCTCTTGTGATCTTGCAGGAATTCGGTGGAGCTGGGCCGATAAGGGAGCAGGGAGCTGGGAGCTATTGAAGAGAGGAGAGATTGGATCAACAAACTAGCGAAAGACACAGGTTAGTTACATCCTTTCTCCTCATTTACATTTCATAAAGAAGAATACTCAAGTAGTTTTCCTTGTTTGTTGCTAAGGCACTATCACACCTTAGAGTGGGATAGGGGCGTTCTGAATAGATACTTTTCCCAACAACAAATTGGCGACTCTGCTGGGGAACGTATCTAGTTAGTTTATTTGTGTTTCTATTGTTGTTCTTCTCATAAACTTAGGAGTGCTGAATCGAACTGCATTTGCCATTTACAAATGCAAAGTAGAGATCTGCCACTCTAGTCCACTTACTGGGCCTGTTTATGATCTAAACAAGCTGATCCACAAATTCTCTAACTGCCCTTTGTGATAGCTCTTAGTCCTCCTTTAAATCATCCTTCTAATTGTACCTTATTGATAGCTTTTATCCGGCCAAAAGCCTTAGATCAAACTGCAAACCGTGACCCAGAACCCAGAGACAATTCTCGTTTCTGCTTCAGCGCAGGCTCTGTGAAGAGACTCTGCATTTCAACGCAGGTCCCGAGAGGGCTACCTGCGCTGCAATTCAGTTTCTCTGTGCAACAGGTGCGCTGATCAGCCTTTGCCCTGTGCAGCTGTGCTTCTTTGCATCCTTGTGTTCAGTTTTATCTCTGATTTTTGCAGCCTGTTATCAGTGTGTGTACCTGTCTGAAAACCCCTTTTCTCTGCCTTAATTCCGCCTCAGTTGTATAAAAGAAACTGTATTTGTTTTTGTATATTTGTTACATCATTTGCAGTTTCCCATTACAAAAGTAAACTAGTCATACTGTCGCCCTTAGATCTAGACCTGTCGTAAGTGTCGTTTTGATCTTAGGAGTAAGTTTATTTGCTGTTGGCAGTTGATTGCGCTTTTACTTTTGTCTTTTGGTTTGAATTTGTGAATTTCTAGTGTCGAAACAAGTGTTTACTTCAAAATCATAAAGTGTCGTAATCGTCTTTTTGATTTCAAAAAGAAACTTGTTTGTGTTTTCACTTGAAATCGAATTCAAATTTGTACAACAGCTTTCTTTTTAGGCATCAATATTAAGAAAGTGAAAACAAATACATGCATTTGTGCATTTGCATATTGATAGTTTGTATGGTTTGATTTAGGAAAAGTGCATTTACAGTGTGCTCTATGCTCTTTGAGAAAAGATTGTGTCTTTCTTTTCCCCTTGTAGCTAGGATTTTCATTGTTGAAAAGAGATAAAAGCTTGCTTATCATCTTTAGACTGCATTTAGGAAATTGTATCTATATCTCGTGGTGATCCAAAAAGGAAAACTTCTAAGAAAGATCAACCTAAAATAAATTGAATGAACTTAACAACGCTTTGTAACTTAACGCACAACATAGAGGTCTAGGCTAGAGACGTGTTCCGGCGTCGTAAAACCTGGTGACTGTCGATCTCGCTGATGGTTGGGTGATTCCTCCTGAGAGACGATAAGCGCCAGTACGAATTGTGCTCCCACGTACCGTCGAGTATATATTGGGAGACCCCTATAGGCATAAAACCTTTATCCATAGGAAGCCATGTCGGCCGCCCTACTGATCGCAATGCACTTAACACAGCATTCGGGAAGATTGACCGCCCGTACCTTAAAAAGTATTCTGCGGTTTTGCGAAAAGTTTGGCACACCCTCTACCTAGAACTCCAGAGCAGTCCCTTTCGTTCCTTTTCAGACTCTTTAACAAAAAGGTCCATCTGAGCACTTGTCACTTCAGGCTCATTAAAAATCGAAGGAGACTAGAGTCATCTTTAGCTTTTTCTCGACTCTTTAAAATTGAAAAAGCAAGTTGTGTCCAAAGCGTCTAAAATTCATTTAATTCGGAAACATATTTCTCCTTTTGTATTTTAGTTGATCGAGTAATCCGCAATCGTGGAAGAAAGTCAATTGAAACCCCATCGTTCGCGGAGGCTTACGAGTCAACCGTCTTTGTCTCCAGAATCGAAAACAATACGGACAAAGCGAACTCGTTTAACCGGTTCGAAATCTCCTATTAAAGTTAGAACAAGTGTTCCAACAACATCCGAGATTTCGGTTACTCCAAACATTTCTGGAAACCCTGTCCCTACAGAAGAAGTTCAACAGCCACAGAGGGACAGTGATACTGATCCTAGTCTGAGAGCGAACACTTGTGTTACTGAACCAGTTCCATCTGCAACCGTTTCGGAGAGTCTTGCTCCTCAAACATCTGTCGCTGTCGATTCAACCCCTTCTTCGGCACCAGAAATATTTTACGGACCTGACGGTCTTCCCCTTCCACCTGGTTTGATTGCGATAGAGGAAATTGTAGAAGACCCGCAAGCAAGTACTCCAACGCATTTTGGAGTCGGGGTCACTCTATTTCCTTCGACATCAAAAGTTAGTCTACCACCAGAGGAAGTTCCTGTGGAATCGCTAGGTAATCTTTTGGATAGACTCAAAATGTCTGAACAACCGTCAACATCTAGGACCGTGTCGAATGACACAGTGACAACAGAACTCCCTGCCGTCACTCCGACAATGTTTGCCGGCGTACCATCTGTCCCGACTAGCTCACAACCGCTAGAAGGAGTCCATCCAGGGGCTATTTCGATAGTATGGTCCATTCCTGTTTGTTTCTCCGGAATAATATCCGGCAACTCTTATGTTGAGACTCGACAAATCGATCCATTTGGAGGTCAATTTGGGCAATCCAGTCCCAAGGGCAGACAATCCCCTTGAGTTCAGGATTACCACCGTATGGGGAGCAGTATGCCCTTTCATTACCCCCTCCGGGAGGATATCCATACGGGAGTTCACAACAATATTCAGGTTATACTGGAATTACGTCAAGTGGTTGGGTACCTATGCTACCTCAACAACCAAGAGTTGTATATTCAATGCAACAATGTGTACCTATGTCGAACATCCCTACTACACCAGCTATTGTGACGGTGTCACAAGTTCAAACGCTGCCTGTTGTATGCCAACCTCAGATTTCTCAGGTTGTAATGCAACAGCCCCTTGACCCTGTGACTCAACCACAATCGCCTACTGGTGGGGCGACACAGGTTCAAACGGGTACAATTACCCCACACCTTGGTCCGACAGTTAGTATAGCGCAACAGAACATGGCTTCACAACCGTGGCTGGTGCAGTACCAGCAACCACAATTCCAACAAGTATACCAAGGTTCTGAGCAGCAGATCTTTGCGAACAGTGGACAGCCGTACATTCAAAACGGTCAAAATCAACCATTTTACAATGGTCATGCCCACCAACCGTATCAGTCATACCAGCATCAACTGCATTACGCTGGTATGCAAAGACCAACTGCTTAGGCAATTCCATCATATCCTGGGTATGCTTCACCTAACCTGAATCAACAGTTACCATTCGTGGCAACTTTAGAGTTACCTGATTTACACCGGTTAACAAACGATCCAATTGCTTACGCCCCTTGGTGGCCAGCGATCCCTCATAAACTTCCATCAGATATTCCTAAATTTAATGGAAATCCAGGTGAAGATCCATCGAATCACGTGATGACATTTCATCTATGGTGTTCGTCAAACACCCTAAACGATGATTCGATAAGGCTTCGCCTTTTTCAGAGGACGTTAACGGGTCCAGCGGCGAAATGGTATATTGAATTGCCTAGAGCTTCGTTCGACAACTTCAGTACCTTAGCCACGACTTTCTTAACCCATTTTCAATTACCGATAAGGTATGAAACGGGAACGGAAATCCTAACCAACTTCAAACAGACAACGGCCACTCACATATCTGATCATATACATGAGTGGCGACGTCGTCGAAGGATGGTAAAAACGTACGTCCCTGATCAGCTATTAGCTGAATGGTTTATCAAGTCGTTACTTCCTGCCATAATGGAAGATGTGGCAAAGGGGGGAGTCGTAACGGAAGAGCAAGTTATCGCTCGTGCGCAATATCTGGACTTGGTCTATACTCAGTCTGGCACGCTCTACGAAAAAATACCTGATGCCCCTAGACTGGAATTCTCAATTCCTCCTCCTCCTAAATCAAACAATGACTCTCACGCCGGCGATGGCGTGATTGGCACTACAAACGTGAAATCGACAAAGGCTACGTCCAAGAAAGCCCGTAAGATTTCAGATCAAAATGCAAAAGACGAAATTCTTGCTTCGGAAGTAAATGCCGTATCAGCAGATAAAGGCAAAGAAACCAAACAACCAGGAAGCAAGAAGAAATAGGGCAAAGGGAAGAAGAAGAAATAGGAGGAGTCATCTCCTGAAAAATCTTCTTCAAACCCTCCTGGAAATAGGAAACCAAAAAATCCATGCTATATATGTGATGGGGATCATTGGATCGCAGATTGTCCACACAGAGCTGAGCTTAAGAAATTCTTTAAAAGTTCGAAAACCTCAGCCGTGTTAACTGATCCGTTCCCAAATCCAGGAACAAATCTGGTTGATAGTGGAAATGCTTCCCCGTCTCAAGTGCTGATGTTGTCGGTTTCAAAACAGCAAAATGATGCTTTGATTTCGACTAGGAACAAAAATTACGGGAATCCGCAGCTGTCGAACGGCAAGGATAAAGATCAACCAAGTAGTTCGACAACAACTTTGACAAAAGTTGTACCACCCATCATTCCTGAATTAACAATAAAACTGCCAAAGGGAGTAGTACACAAGTCGACGTTTAATCCCCGCGCTAGAGCGGCACAACATTATAACATAGTGGAAGATTTGGCCCAATCGCCATCCGCTATGTCGACTCTTGAGGTGCTACAAAATTGCCCATCCCAAAGGCAGGCTTTGTTATCAGCCATTGGTGGGGTTGACCCTAAGGATTCCAATCTTGTATCCTTTGACCACAAAGGATACGATCCTCAGTTACCAGCACAACTAGCTTTCCTTATTCAAGTAAAGGCCCTCAACAAAACTGTTCATCGAACAATTATTGATGAGGGGGCATCCACATGCATTATGTCGATGAGTTGCTGGAAAACTTTAGGATCTCCAACCTTGTCGCGATCTTCGACGACATTAAAAGCATTTGACGGAAGGACATATACCCCATATGGTATCCTAAATAACTTGAAAGTTGAACTAGGGGGAAAAACAGTAGAAATGGATGTTGAAGTCATCGATGGAAATCTTGATTACAAAATCCTACTAGGAAGACCGTGGATATATGCCATGGCAGCTGTTGTGTCGACCTATTTTAGAAAGATTGCATTTCCCTTTCAAGGAGGGATTACAATCGTCGACCAACAAAACTTCCTCCCCAATGGCTTACAAGTTACAGGAAGCATTCCCATGATCCATGGAAGCCCCCATTCGCTTCAGAATATCGGAGTAGTCCTACTAAAAGATCCTATACTAATGGGAACTTTCGCTCTTCCACCTCCAATCAATTTGGCGGAAGTAGCATCGATAGGTACCTGCAATATGATATCTTCCACAAAGATCTCAGAAAACGATATCAACATGGATCATGCAATGGTTTTGCCCCCAAGCCCAATAGAAGTATTATAGCAATCAATGTTTCTAGCATGGGAGGCAAACCTGAATCAACGCTCATCAAGCGTTTGGGTAGATAGGTATAGAGAATATGGTACCCCTTCAGATCCTTGGTCGCGAGTGCATGGAACCGACGAAGGAATTATACAATCAATGTTGATTGAAGGGGCACCATGGAATGATTGCCACCACCGTTCCCTTCTTCCGGATTATGAAGAAGATACTCAAGATGACCTTTATCATCCTTCAGTTTTTGAATTCCTTTCGAATACTGTAAATACGGTGGATTCCGAGCGAAACTTATCCAACATTGAAGAGACTATAGCCATAAATATCTCGACTAAAACAGATGTTGTAGAGAATATTTATGTTGGCAAATGTTGTTCTCCTTCAGAACTGGAAATATATAACGCTCTTTTTCGCAAATTCAGAGATGTCTTTTCTTGGTCATATAGTGAAATGCCAGGCATTGACTCGAGTATCGTTGAACACGAAATTAAGATGTATCCAGATGTCAAACCGGTACGACAACGGCTCAGGCAGGTGCACCCCAAGAAAGCCACTACCATTAAGGCAGAAGTTGAAAAACTTCTCCATGCTGGTTTCATCTACCCGGTTCCTCTAACCGATTGGGTATCGAATATTGTCCCTGTTATGAAGAAACAAGGGACAATTAGAGTGTGTGTCGACTATAGGGATGTAAATCAAGCTTGTCCAAAATACAACTACCCTACACCCTTCATCGACCAGATAATTTATGAATGCACCGGATGCGAAATCTTTTCATTCATGGATGGATTTTCCGGGTATAATCAAATAAATATTCGCCCACATGACCAGTCAAACACTGCATTCATTTGTCCGTGGGGCACATTCGCATATCGAAAATTACCCTTTGGTTTAAAGAACGCAGGGGCGACGTTTCAGAGGGCAATGAATTATGCCTTCCATGACATCAAGAACATCGTTCAACCATACCTTGACGACCTTCCGGCTCATTCGCGAAAGCGGACTGATCATCCGCAGCATTTAAGAGCGATATTTCTACGTTGCCGACACTGCAAGATACGACTCAATCCACACAAATGTGTATTTTGCGTCAGTTTTGGTCGTTTACTTGGCTTTGTAGTCTCCAAGGATGGGATTCGTCTCGACCCGTGCAAGGTACAGGCAATCATAAATTTGCCTCCACCTTCAAATTTGCTTCAGATTCAGAAACTCCAAGGGAAAGCAAACTTTCTGAGGAGGTTCATTCCAAATTACGCCGAACTTGCTAAAGGTTATACACGTCTTTTGAAAAAGGAGATACCCTTCGTCTGGGATCAGGTTGCGCAAGCTTCCTTTGATGCTTTAAAAGATTCCTTAATGAAAGCATCATTAATGTACGCCCCCGATTATCAAAGAGATTTTAACCTATATCTAGCTGCAGCAGATACAACCATCGCAATGGTTTTAGTTCAAGAAGTCGATGGAATTGAACACCCTATATATTATTTAAGTAAAAACTTAAATGATACAGAAAGTAAATATTCTTATGTTGAAAAACTAGCGCTTGCAGCTGTTCAAGTGATACAAAGATTTCGACACTATGTCCTCTTTCGGAAAACTACCATTCTGTCTGATTGCAACCCCATGACTTATATATTGTCGCGACAGTTGCTGGGGGGAAAATATTCAAAATGGATAGCAATCCTTCAAGAGTTCGATCTGGAATTCGTAAAATCCAAATCAAAGAAAGCTCTAGTTTTTGCAGAATTATTATGCGATCTCCCATCGTCATCCAACGATGAAACATCCGAAGAATCAATCGTGGATGAGAATCTGTTTCTGATATCTACAAGCAATGAGTGGTATGGAGATATAATAATTTATCTCCAAACCCAAAAGTTTAGGCCTAACACCTCTCACTCCAAATAGAAACGTATACGATACCAAGCAAAAGACTACATGATCGTCGGTGATACACTTTACCGTCGTGGTATCGATACAGTTCTGAGAAGGTGCCTCACCCATGAGGAGGCCGAGAAAGCCCTGAATGAGTGTCATTCAGGAGCTTGTGGGGGGAATCAATCTGGATATGCTACAGCACAAAAATCTTACGAGCAGGATACTTCTGGCCAACAATGTTCAAAGATTGCATAACCGCAGTCAGAAGTTGCCATGCTTGTCAAATTTTTGATAGCAAAACCAGAAGACCACCCGCACCTCTGCAGCCAATAGTTGCTATTGGGCCATTCGCCAAATGGGACATCGATTTCATGACATGTAACCCCACCTCAACCGGGGGGCATGGGTATATCATAGTCGCAGTTGACTATTTTACCAAATGGGCCGAGGCGATGCCTACATTAGATAACACTGGTGAAACAGCTGCCCTTTTCTTTTTCAATCATGTAGTCGCCAGATTCGGCGTACCACAGGCTATAGTCACGGATCATGGATCACATTTTCGCAATCACATGATGCTTGAATTAGCTGCCAAGCTAGGATTGTCTCACGACAGCTCTACTCCGTATTATCCGCAAGCCAACGGACAAGTTGAAGCAATCAACAAGGTCCTGAAGCGTATGTTGCAAAGGATGATCAGAGTTCACAAAAGAAGGTGGCACCTAATCCTGTACTCAGCCTTGTGGGCTTACCGAACATCGGTAAGGAATGCAACCGGGTTCACACCCTTCCAACTGGTATATGGCCTGGAAGCAGTCTTACCAGTCCAGTGCGAAATCTCGTCTCTTAAACTCGCAATCGATCTCCTCCCCGGAACTTCAGAAGAAGAGGCTCGTTTCTTGGAATTAATCCAATTGGATGAAACCCGTCGTGATTCCGCTTTGGCTAACGAAGCCCATAAGAAACGAGTCAAGGTGCAGTTCGACAAAAATGTCAAACCCCGTGTCTTCTCAGAAGGTGACTTGGTCTTGCTTTACGACCAAGAATCCGACAAATTGGGAGCAGGTAAATTTAATTCTTTATGGATGGGCCCCTATATTGTTAAACGGGTGTTAGCAAAAGGAGCCTACGAGTTAATGGATTATGACGGAATTCCACTGGCGCAACCTCGTAATGGGTTGTACCTCAAGCGTTACTATGCTTAAATAGTAACCAATATGCTTTTGTTGTATTTTGTTTTCGCTAAAGTGTTCGTTTTGGTCGAGTAATCCACCTTCTTACATTTATTGCAGATGTCAAACCTTTTGGAGACATGGGTTGGATATGCCGACGGAGCGAGTCGTAGTTCGCGGAACCTGTCCTCCGCAGCCTGGGCCATTTTTGATCCAAGCGACGAGTTAGTAAGTTTCAGAGGGGCATGTATTGGTCAATCAACGAATAACATCGCTGAGTATAGCGCGTTGATAGAACTTCTCTCTGATGCCATCACCCATGGTATACGCCGACTAATCGTCAGGCTAGACTCACAACTCGTAATACTACAACTCAATGGTATATATTCCATTCGAAACCCAGCTATTTATCGCATGTTCCTAAGGGTTAAGATTTTGGAAAGACAATTTGATTTTATTCAATACCAACATATTTCCAGAAACTTAAACACATTAACCGACTCATTAGCAAACTATGTGTTAGATAGACATTTGCAACATTTATAAAAAGAAACACATCATCAATGTTTTACATGTGGATCATATAGCTCAACCAGAATAAAACCCCGAAAATCAAAATATATATATATATATAGCTATTTATGGTTTACATATAGTGTTCTGTAACCAAGACAAAATTGGTCACATGACCCAAAAACTCAAAATGCTAGGGGGCACCCTAGTCTAATGATGCTCGTGATAGCAAGTCACAGCCTGTGCGATCATGCGTAAGAGATGAGTCCATCGTCTAGGCACACCAGTAGTATGTCGCTGTAACTGCAAAGGTAGCTCGTCGATCCTCACATCGGGAATACCGAGAGTAAGGCTCTCAACCTGCTCCTGCACAGCTGTGAGAGTCTCGGCCACATCAAGGTCACGAAGGATAACCCTCTCGGCAGCCTCTCCTGCTGGGGCAGCGGCTGGCACTCTCAAACGAACTACTGGATGAACAGGACCAACATCTGCATGTACACATGAGTTTGATTAAAAGTCTTGATAGAATAAATCACGAGGACATTATAAATAAAAACAGTAAACAGTGATATGGTCAAAGATTTTACCAATAGCGCCCCACTGCTCGCCATCCGGCAGTACTAAATCCGGATCACCCCGGAAGTCCATGCCAGCATATGGGTACTCGGCATAAGCCATATCCTGCCGATCAAACCACCTGAAGAAGGTATCAGAAAACGAAATCTGAGACTGACTAGCATGCCTAGACATATGGTCAACCCATATCTGCATAGGTGGTTCGGTAGGAGGAGGTATGTCGAGTGCAATGTACTGCGGCGGCATCAGTGGTATCTTCTCCAAGGCAAAGGCGGTCAAAATAGAACCGAACCCAAAGTTCTTCAACTTCCCATCCTTTATCTTGGTCAACTGACTCTTCATCACAAGAAGTACTGCATCACACCAGTTGAATACTTTCGGTTGGAGACATTCCAAGGCATGCTGCATATAGGATCTGTTGGCTACATGAAGAGACGCACTCCCGGCCATCCTACCAAAAGTAAACAGGATAGACCTAAGGGACCTGTCAGTGACATCTCGGATAATGATCTTGCCATCCTTACTTGGCTGAGATCCTTCCCTGCAATACTGGCGGACATAATCTCTCACAGAGTCACTCCCTCGGGCCGAACCTGACAAAGAAATGGGGGCACCCCGCCGCGACAAGCCAGTCAAGAAGTAAATGTCTACTGCAGTCAAGGGGATAGATTTGCCCCTAATCTGGAAAACTTGATTGATAGGATCCCAAGCATCAAGCAAATACTGCAGTAGGTTGATCTGCTGTCTCATGCTAGAGATGCGGAAGAACTTCAGCAAACCACAGTTCCGCAGCACGTTCACTGTAACAGGATCATGTAGGGCAATCATGTCCTCTTCTTCATGTTCTCGTTCTCGCCATGTAAGGGTCATTTTGCTCCAATATCTCTGCAAAAATAAACAAGAGAGGAGATTAAATCCTAATTTTGATGAGAAACAGGGAAAAATTTCATTAAAAACTGTGCTACATCTTTCTTTTCTGCGCCCAACGCACCTCCACATGTGTTATGGGTGCGTTGAATGTCAAGTCACCTTCATGATGACCCACAATCAGCGCAGGTTTCGACATGCCTAGGGTGCGTTGATGGCAGAACGCACCCATCAAACCCCAGGGGCTCAGAAAAGCAGGGACTAAAGCACAGAATGCAGAAAAGAAACCATGAAATGAAAGAGCTTAGGTTTAGCTCCTACCTGGTCCAGACGGCGCCGAGAATCGTCCACAGAATCTCCCGAAATCAGCTGATGAAAATCAAGGGGGAAGAGGCACCTCCAAACCTCCAACAAACCAAGTTCAAATGAAATGGTAAAATGAGAGGTAAAAACACTTTTTAATTGCTTTTTACGTAGTTCAAAGTAAAATATTAGCGTTTTAATCTCATTTTCAAGCAAATGTTGTTCATTTCTAACTAGTTTGATGAAGCAATTGAAAGAACAGTACTATCTTTGAAAAAGCAAAGCTATTTATGGTAAAAATAAAAAAAAGACCATGTTATCGAGCAGTTTTAGCACATAGTTCATGCTCGTTAAAAAATAAACATAAGATCGAGCAAGTGTTTCAACCCGCGTTTAATCTCGTTAAAAAATGAACTATCCTCCGGTAAATAACCACCATGAATGTAACATTATCAGCCATTAAAGCCTTGGTCGTGTTTGCACCGTCACCTCCACTTTTCCATTGGCCGATCATTCACCTCCATTTGATTGTTTACCCCATTTTGAGGAACAGCTGCGAAGAGTGATTTCACTAGCCATCCTTGTGACACTGCCGTGCTTGGAAAATTCCAACCCTTACCTGGAATTAGCTGCTACCCATTTTTATCACTCGTTCCTCAAAAGACGAGTCTTCTTTAAGCTCTTTTCAATTGACTCATAAAATATGAAAAGATTGCCGAGTTTTGGCCTTCCAGCTCGTTAAAGCGACCGGAAGTGCTATCCCTCCTCTAGATTTTAATCTTTTTGGACCTGAGGGATTATTGCACAAAAAGATCGAGCGCTTGTTTTGTTCGGCTCGTTAAAACTATCGAAAATTCATCCCTTCTGTATTGTTTTATACTTTTTCTGACTTAAGGGATTAGATGACGAAAAAGGACTTTCGGAGTTAACTTTACGTACCTTTTCAGACTCTCTAAAAATGAAAAGGACCGAGTTATCTTTGTCGTTAGACTCGTTAAAAAGATTAATAGCGACAAACTTGTCTTTAGACGAGAACGAGTTTCACTATCGCTAGGCTCGTTAAAACATAGCGATGGGTTTGCCCGAAGGGCAAATTATAGAACAAGCATATGTTATCCTCCTCAAGCTTGACAAAAATAAAGAGGTACTGGTCAGCAATGACTGGGGAAAAATTGGGAAGAAACTCAAAGAACCTTTATTGGTAGCAAGTCGCTCTTGAACATGACACTTCCACTCCGTGCCTGAGTCGGGTTGGGTTGTTTCGTTCACCGGTCACATCACCATGGTCTCGCCATACCATCCACCTTTGGGGTAAATGCTACCAATCCATCATATAAGTGTCGCCGATATGTTCAAGAGAAGTCATCCAGAGAAGTCAATCGTATCCCATCCACTACCATACATTATACTTCATTCTTTCATGACCGCCACCCTGAACCATATATCATCAGATCGTTTTCACCTCCATCAAAATCATTTGCTCCGTTCCGTGTCACTGATGTGGGATACATCAAGGCCCTCCTTTGATGGATCGCTTCTTGTCGACATCAGCTCATTATCCAAGAAGTTGATCTAGGAACACCCCCTTCAGTACTTTGAAGCTTGCATGCCTCAATGGCAAGTTTCTCACTTCCGGCGACAGGTATACATCAATGACCTTCGATCGAAAGATTTTGCATGGTGTTCGACGCCAAGTCCTTTATTCACACCACGTGAATTTTACTGCAGTACCTTGAGGGTCATCATCCTTATCGATGATTCCTCTCGCGCTTGTTAACAGTTTACATCATTGACTGGTAATCAAGCGATGTCTTTCCATGTTCGACTTCAAAACATTTCTCACATGGATCGACTTGTACTTAGAGTGAAGATCGGACGAGATTGAAGACCCCGGATCTAGTTTCATCCATCCGGGCTGCGATATATATTCAGGAAAAATAAAGACATTGGCATGTACAGCATTGCAGAATAGATGATCATCCTACCAAAAGGATGATGATTTCATCAGAATCATCAGTCTACCATCAGACGATTGTCTGTCCTATGTACATAAAAATGAATTTATAAAGCTGAGCATGGGAATGCCCACCTCAGCTAGATCATGAAAACAGTATGAAGAATAATGTATTGTATTGTATCTTATTACAGGTCTCCTCCCAGCATTGAATGAACTTCGGATCCTCCTAATAAAGCATTTCACCCGATAAACGGCCTCATACTTTAGGGGGCAACTGTTATAGACATTTTTGTGCCTTACAGATTTGAGCATGAAATGTCCATAATCCAAGGGATCCAAAGTCCCTAAAGATGTTGTTACAGCTCCTAAAGGAACAAGGTCAACCAATGACAGCTTCTCCCAGAAGTTCTCCACCAAAAACCACTCAGAACTAGTCAAATCAGGATCAATTCAAAAGCTCCACTAGTTGCCTGCGTTGCAAAGCACCCAAATACACTGGCTAGGTGCATTGCAACGCACTTGAATGCACTAACCAGGTGCGTTGAGCGGCAAATGACAATTGGCAGAGTCATTCAACGAGGTGGAAAGACCATGGAAGCTTCCAGAATCTTCTCCAATGACGCTTGCCTCACTGAATTCGACCAAGTGATGAGTAAGAGGCTCTCAGCCTCCAAGTGGAAGCAAGAACTGACAGAGAGAAGCCACAAGTCAAAACATAAGCTGACTCATCCTCTCTGCTTACATCTATATATGGATCCCTCATCCCAGAGATCCAGAGGCGGGAATTTTGTACTTTGTAAAGAATTGCTGTTGGTTTGAGATTGAGATTAGTATATTGGGTGATTTATGCTTTGTTGGAGGAGAGGAAGGGATTCCTTTGCTGGGAGGTAGATGCTGGATCGGGACTCACTTGGTTGTATCTCCTCTTGGACTTTCTTATCATATCAATAAAATTATTTGAGTTTCTCCTACATGCTGTGTATCAATGATGTTTTGTTATATTTGCATGTTTAGCTTAATCTGATCCTGAGCTTTTTATGAATGTATATCTATATCTTCGTGTAGTTTCTCTCTCTTGTGATCTTGCAGGAATTCGGTGGAGCTGGGCCGGTAAGGGAGCAGGGAGCTGGGAGCTATTGAAGAGAGGAGAGATTGGATCAACAAACTAGCGAAAGACACAGGTTAGTTACATCCTTTCTCCTCATTTACATTTCATAAAGTAGAATACTCAAGTATTTTTCCTTGTTTGTTGCTAAGGCACTATCACACCTTAGAGTGGGATAGGGGCATTCTGAATAGATACTTTTCCCAACAACAGTATCCTATATAATGTATTACCCAAATAAATAATCACAGAGCGGGGTCTAGAATCATATACAACATATCACTTCCACAAGTATGGTTGTCCTAATAATACATCACAAATGTCGAGAGGAGCAACATCACATAATACCTCATCTATGAAGGGCTTGATGCTGTAGGGAAGGCGACATTGTTGGCTGACTCAAAGATCTCGTCCTTGGTGAAGCCACTCGATGCTGTATGGATGTGGGTGTGGTATTGTTAGTAGGACCAGCCACTTGATGACCTCTGCTGAATTGAGGTTCTTCTGGCTACCACTATCGACAATGAATTTTAGTGGCTAACTCTTCACCCACATTTGTGAGTGGAAAAGATGCTCCCCCTCCTCTAGATCATCGAGCTCATTCTTCTGGATCTTGGTGGTGGCAACAGTGGCACTGGGCTATGCATCAATAATCTGCTTCCCTTTTTCATTCCTCTTGTCGGGTTCTGACTCAAGATCAGAAGATGCATCTGATTTTGAAGCCTTCAACTTGGCCACTAGCGACTTCTTGGTCTGAAACTCACTTGTGTTGTGAGTGGGGCTCTTATGGAACTCACACCACTTTCATGTGTCCTTCTTTGGCTTCGTGGTGGTGTTATTTTCTTGCAACTTTGACAAGTTGTCTTTGGTCACCCCGCCTTGGCTTTGTCCTTTTTTCTTTTGATTCGCAGATCCAAAGTATCACTTATTTTGTTTAAAGTTCTACTCAATCTTGGCAACGTATCAGTATGTCATGCCAAATGAGGAGATGTCCAGGAACTCCATCTCTTCCTAGATGTACCTGTGTAGGAGCTGCCATATTTGAGTACCAAATTCCGCTCTGAATCCTTGATACCCAACTTTGTGCGAAGGGTATGAAAATTATTGGTAAACTCCGAAACATCTTGGTCCCTTCCTGCCGCAGTGTGGTCCACTTTATGTATTTAACCTCACAGCTTCCGGTAGGGTATTACTTCTCCTTGATGGCATCCCATAATGAATTCCAAGTGGGTGTGGCTGAAACAATGAGGCATTACTTTTATCCTTTTGCTCGCAGTAGGTTTACCACCAGTCCTTGATGAGGGGGGCAACTTTGAGAAGTGCAAAAGATATCTTTTCCTGGTTGGAAAAATCATGAATAAAAAAATATCCTTCTAGAAGATTTAACAATTTATCTATGGTATCCACATCTATATGACCCTCAAATATGGGAATGTCAAAATTAAATTGTACCTTAAAGGGTGTGGCACTTCCAGAGTAGCTGCTGGAAGTCGATGTCTCGCCCCTTGGTAGTTGCTGAAGGATCTGGGGAAAGTTGTCGATCATCGCGTTCCTTTGTCTCTCAAGGGATTCTTCAAGTAAGATTTTGACGGGATCTCCTGCCCCTTGTGTTTCTTTTTATCCGCCATGGGAGGCCGTAGGGATTTGCGATGCTGATCTTGCAAAGGTTCAACTAGATCAAGCCCTAACTCCTTATATCCCGACCTTGTTGGGGACATGCAAAGAAAAAGCAGAGAAAGTGCAGACCGCTCTGATACCACTGATCCGGATTTAAACAAGAACACAACAAAATATAGATATAAACATAAATACAGAGATGCAACAAAGATAACACGTCATTTCATTAATATCAAATATTGAAATATGCTTACAAACAGAATGGAAATAAGTCAAGCTCAGGCAATGGTAGTTTATCTCTGAGAAGAGATGTGGTAGCTACATGCCTCTAAACTGTGTTACAATGGGGCTCAAAGGCCTATTTATGATGTAGAAACAAGTGAAAACCCTAAACATCCAAAAACCTAACCCTAGGAGATGAAGTGCCAAACCTGTGGGCCCCGTTTGGGTAAATTGGTACATCAACTTCTCGGGGTTGTAACTTTGGCATACAATCTGTGTTTGGGTATCATAATACCTCATTTCGAAGAACTCAAAGAGAAGGCCTGAAACAAATGTGCTTTCTAGATTGGGAAGTTTTTGATCCCTCCATTTTCCCTAAAAACGTTGTTTAGGGCCTCAAAACGTGTCAGGAAGTTTAGGACCTAAAAAACTGCCAAAACTAGTAAACTGTGCTACAATTAAGGAAACTAAAAAACTAAAAGAGACAGTGTTGGGGGGGTCCAAGTAAAATAGGCTGGTGGCCACCAATATCCACCTGGATCATTCCTCCCCCCTTAGGAAGCAATGGTCCCCATTGTGTTGAGTGCTGCCATGAGATGAGGAAATTTCTGTTGAACCCAGTCCCTGGTGAGATGTTCTTCAATCTCTGATGTGTCCAGTAATGGTGGGAAGCATGGTCGAGGGCAGTGCAAGCCAAGGAATGGAGGAACTTTGTGCTCCAAAGTATTTTTTCCCGCAACCTTGGTAATGGTGTAAGGACCATATTGGAGTTGTCTGAGTTTCCAATGGGCTATTGTAAGGTGTTCTTTCTACAAATGCAACTAGACTTTGTCGCCCACATGAAACTTGTGTGGCACTCGATGTTGATCATGTAACTACTTGTACTTGGAATTTTATACAATGGAGCGATGATATATCAACCCGTTTGGTAGAGGTGCTCCCGGAGTCATATTGAAAGAATGCTTGACCTGATAGTGCAACGATACCCCTGTGGGTGAGGAGAAGATGCCCTGTATTCTTTTGTGATCATATCCACCTTCTTCTGTTGCATGTAGGAACCTTTCCCGGGGGCCATGGATGTGGCTACAATCTTCCACTTACTTTGAGAGAGAACCAAAAAGAAAATAAATTTCCTAGTCTGGGAGATGATCCTACCGCATTTGTTGGCAGAGATCAAAGAGGTGGTGGTAGGTGCGGCTACCTCTGATATCCTGTATAACGTATTACCCAAAGAAATAATCACAGAGCAGGGTCTAGACTCATATACAACATGTCGCTTCCACAAGTATGGTTTTCCTAATAATACATCACAAACGTCGAGAGGAGCAACATCACACAATACCTCATTTGTGAAGGGCTTAATGCTGTAGGGAAGGCAACACTGTTGGCTGACTCAAAGATCTCGTCCTTGGTGAAGCCACCTGATGTTGTATGGCTGTGTGTGTGGTATTGTTGGTAGGCCCAGCCACTTCATGACCTCTGCTGAAATGAGGTTCTTTTGGCTGCCATTGTCAATAATGAATTGGAGTGGCGAACCCTTCACCCACATTTGTGAGTGGAAAAGATTCTCCCCCTCCTCTAGATCGTCGGGTTCATTCTTCTGGATGTTGGTGGTGGTAACAGTGGCACTAGGCTCTGAATCAATAATTTTCTTCCCTTTGTCGTTCCTCTTTATGGTTTCTAACTCAGGGTCGGAACATGCATATGATTCTAAAGCCTTTAACTCGGCCACCAACGACTGCTTGGTCCGACACTCACTTATGTTGTGAGTGGGGCTCTTATGGAACTCACACCACTTTCCTGTGTCCTTGTTTGGCTTCATGGTGGTCTTATATTTATTGTAGCTTCGACAGGTTGTCTTTGTTCACCCCGCCTTGGCTTTTTCCTTTGTTCTTCGGATTCGTAGATCCAAAGTCTCACTTCTTTTGTTTAAACTTCTGCTCAATCTTGACAGTGTATTGGTAGGCTGTGCCAAGCGAGGAGATGTCCAGGAACTCCATCTCATCCTGGATGTACCTATGCTAGCAACCATGATATTTGAGTACCAAATGCCACTCCGAATCCTTGATACCCAACTTTGTGCAAAGGGTATGAAAAATATTGTTAAACTCTGGCATGTCTTGGTCCCTTCCATGCCGCAGCATAGTCCACTTTATGTATTTATCCTCATAGCTTCCAACAAGGCAATACTGCTCCTTAGTGGCATCCCGAAATGAATTCCAAGTGGGTGCGGCTGAAGATAGTGAGGCCGTACTTTCATCCATATGATTGCAGTAGGATTCCCACCAGTCCTTAATGTGTGGGGCGGATTTGAGAAGTGAAAAAGTGATCTTTTCCCGGCTGGAAAAATCATGAATAGAAAAATATACTTCTAGCAGATTTAACCATTTATTTATGACATCTGCATCTATCTGATGCTCAAATATGGGAATGTCAAAATTAACTTGTACCTTAAAGGTTGTGGCGCATCTAGAGTAGCTCCTGGAAGTCGATGTGTTGCCCCTGGGTAGTCGCTGAAGGATC
Organism: Pinus tabuliformis; assembly: GCA_031772625.1. Classification (NCBI taxonomy): domain Eukaryota; kingdom Viridiplantae; phylum Streptophyta; class Pinopsida; order Pinales; family Pinaceae; genus Pinus; species Pinus tabuliformis. The sequence goes on from CM062818.1 coordinate 161,746,755, forward strand.
TGGGCAAAGTTGTCCATCATCGCGTTCATTTGTTGCTTGAGGGCTTCTTCGAGCAAGATTTTGAGACAATCTCCTACCCCCTCATCTTTATTTTCATCCGCCATGGGAGGATGACAGGATTTGCGTGGCTGATCTTGCAAAGGTTCAACTAGATTGAGCCCTAACTCCTTATATCCCAACCTCGTTGGGGACATGCAAAGAAAAACAAAGAAAGAGCAGATCACTCTCATACCCCTGATCTAGATTTAAACAGAAACACAACAAAATATAGATATAACCATAAATACAGAGATGCATCAGAAATAACACTTCATTTCATTAATATCATATACTGAAAATATGCTTACAAACAGAATGGAAATAAGGCTAGCTCGGGCGATGGTAGCTTATATCTGAGAAGAGATGTGGAGGTTACATGCCTATAAACTGTGTTATAATGGGACTCAAAGGCCTATTTATTATTGAGAAACAATGGAAAACCCTAAACATCCAAAAACTTAACCCTAGGAGATCAAGCACCAAAATTTTGGAACCCATTTGGGCAAATTGGTACATCAAATTCTTGGGGTCGTAATTTTGGCATACGATCTCTGTTTGGCTATCATAATACCTCGTTTCGAAGATGTTAAAGAGAAGGCCGAAAACAAACTTTGTCACCCACCTGAAACTTGTGTGGCACTCGATGTTGATATTGTCGCTTCTTGTACTTGGAATTTTCCACAATGGAGCGATGATATATCAGCCCGTTTGGTAGAGGTGCTCCAGGAGTCAGATCGAACGAATGTTTGACTTGACAGTGCAGTGGTACCCCTGTGGGTGAGGAGAAGATGCCCTTGTATTATTTCATGACCGTATCCACCTGCTTCTGTTGCGTGGAGGAACCCTTCCTGGGGGCCATGGATATGGCTACGATCTTCCCCTTACTTTGAGAGCTAACCAGAAAGAAATAAATTTCCTGGTCTTGGAGATGATTGATTACATTTGTTGGTAGAGATCAAAGAGGTGGCGGCAGGTGGGGCTACCTCTTGTATCCTGTATAACGTATTACCCAAAGAAATAATCACAAAGTGGAGTCTAAACTCATATACATCATGTCGCTTCCACAAGTATGGTTGTCCTAATAATACATCACAAGCATCGAGAGGAGCAACGTCACACAATACCTCATTTGTGAAGGGCTTGATGCTATAGGGAGGGCGACATTGGTGGCTGACTTGGAGATCTCGTCCTTGGTGAAGCCACCCGATTCTATACGGCTGTGGGTGTGGTATTTTCAGTAGGCCCACGTGCTTCATGACCTAAACTAAAATTAGGTTCTTTTGGATACCATTGTCAATAATGAATTGCAGTGGCGAACCCTTCACCCACATTTGTGAGTGGAAAATATGCTCCCCTTGTTATGGATCGTTAGGTTCATTCTTCTGGATATTAGCGGTGGAAACAATGGCGCTGGGCTCCGCATCAATAATATGCTTCCCTTTGTCATTCCTCTTGTCGGGTTCTGACTCAGGTTTGGAACATGCATCTAATTTTGAATCCTTCAACTCGGCCACCAACGACTGCTTGGTCCAACACTCACTTGTGTTGTGAGTGGGACTATCATGGAACTCACACCACTTTCCTGTGTCCTTCCTTGGCTTCGTGGTGGTGTTATTTTCTTGCAACTTCAACGGGTTGTCTTCGGTCACCTCACCTTTGCTTTGTACTTTGTTCTTCAGATTCGTAGATCCAAAGTCTCGCTTCTTTTCTTTAAACTTCTGCTCAATCTTGGCAGCATATCGGTATGACGTGCCAAGTGAGGAGATGTCCATGAACCCCATCTCGTCCTTGATGTACCTGTGTAAGCAACAACGATATTTGAGTACAAAATGTCACAAAGAATCCTTGATACCCAACATTGTGCAAAGGGTATAAAAAATAGTGGTAAACTCCAGCATGTCTTGGTCCCTTCCCTGCCACAGCGTGGTCCACTTTATGTATTTATCCTCATACCTTCCGACAGGGTAGTATCCTCATATCCCCATTGTGTTGACTGCCACCCATGGAATGAGGAAATTTCTGTTGAACCTAGTCCTCGGTAAGATGTTCTGCAATCCCTGATGTGTCCTGTAGTGGTGGGAAGCATGGTCAAGAGCAGTGCAAGCCAAGGAATGTAGGAATGCTGTGCTCAAAAGCATTGTTTCCCACAACCTTGGTAATGGTGTAAGGAACATATTGGAGTGGTCTGAGTTTCCAATGGGCTATTGTAAGGCATTCTTTCTGCAAATGCAACCAGACTTTATCACCCACTTGAAACTTGTGTGGCACTTGATGTTGATCATGTCGCTGCTTGTACTTGGCATTTTCCATAATGGAGTGATGATATATCGGCTCGTTTGGTAGAGGTGCTCTGAGAGTCAGATCGAACAAATGCTTGTCTTGACAGTGCAATGGTAACCCTGTGGGTAAGGAGAAGATGCCCTTGTATTCTTTCATTACCATATCCAACTGCTTGTGCTGCATGGAGGAACCCTTTCTGGGGGCCATGGATGTGGCTATGATCTTCCCCTTACTTTGAGAGTGAACCAGAAAGAAAATAAATTTCTTGGTTTGAGAGAATATCTTACTACATTTGTTGGTAGAGATCAAAAAGCTTACAGTAGGTGGGGCTACCTCTGGTATCCTGTATAACGTATTAGCCAAAGAAATAATCGCAGAGCGAGGTCTAGACTCATATAGAGCATGTCACTTTCACAAGTATGGTTGTCCTAATAATACATCACAAACTTCGAGAGAAGCAACATCACAAAATACCTCATCCGTGAAGGGCTTGATGTTGTATGGAAGGTGACACTATTGTCTAACTCAGAGATCTCGTCCTTGGTGAAGCCACACGATGTTGTATGGCTCCAGGTTTGGTATTGTCAGTAGGCCCATCTGCTTCACGACCTCTGCTGAAATGAGGTTCTTTTGGCTGCCACTGTCGACAATGAATCGCAAAGGGAAAACCTTCACCCACATTTCTGAGTGGAAAAGACACTCCCTCTCCTCTAGATCGTTGGGCTCATTATTCTCGATCTTGGTGGGGCAAAAAATGGCGCTGGGATCCACATAAATAATCTGCTTCCCTTTGTCATTCCTCTTGTCGGGTTTTGACTAAGGGTCGGAACATGCATCTGATTTTGAAGCATTCAACTCAGCCAGCAGCGACTGCTTGGTCTAACACTCACTTGTGTTGTGAGTGGGGCTCTTATGGAACTTACACCACTTTCCTATGTCTTCTTTGGCTTCGTGGTGGTGTTCTTTTCTTGCATATTTGATGGGTTGTCTTTGGTCACCCCGCCATGGCTTTGTCCTTTTTTCTTCGGATTCACAGATCCAAAGTCTCGCTTCTTTTGTTTAAACTTCTGCTCAATGTTGATAGCATATCGGTATGTGATGCTAAGCGAGGAGATGTCCAGGAGCTCCATCTCATCCTGGATGTACCTGTGTAGGCAGCCACGATATTTGAGTACCAAATGCCACTCTAAATCCTTGATACCCAACTTTGTGCGAAGGGTATGAAAAATATTAGTAAACTCTGGCACGTCTTGGTCCCTTCCCTACCGCAGCATGGTCCACTTTATGTATTTATCTTCATAGCTTCTGATAGGGTAGTACTACTCCTTGATGACATCTTGGAATGAATTCCATGTGGGTTCAGCTGAAAAAAGTGAAGCCGTACTTTCATCCTTATGCTCACAGTAGGTTTCCCACCAGTCTTTGACGTGGGGGGCAACTTTGAGAAGTTCAAAAGTGATCTTTTCCCAGTTGGAAAAATCATGAACATATAAATATACTTCTAGCAGATTTAACCATTCAAGGATGACATCTGCATCTATCTAATCCTCAAATATGGGAATGTAAAAATTAACTTGTACCTTAAAGGATGTGGTGCTTCCAGAGTAGTTGCTGGAAGTTGATCCGTCGCTCCTAGGTAGTTGCTGAAGGATCTGGGCAAAGTTGTCCATCATCGCGTTCCTTTATCGCTTGAGGGCTTCTTAAAGCAAGATTTTGATAGGATCTCCTGCCCCCATCTTTCTTTTCATTTACCATGGAAGGTCATCAGGATTTGTGAGGATGATCTTGCAAAGGTTCAACTAGATCAAGCTCGAACTCCTTATATCCCGAACTGGTTGGGGACATGCAAAGAAAAACAGAGAAAGAACAGACCACTCTGATACCCTTGATTCAAATTCAAATAGGAACACAAAAAAATATAGATATAACCATCAATACATAGATGGATCAGAAATAACACTTCATTTCATTAATATCAAATACTGAAATATGCTTACAAATAGGATAGAAATAAGGCTAGACAGGCGATGGTAGCTTATCTATAAAAAGTGATGTGGCGGCTACATGCCTCTGAACTATGTTACAATGGGGCTCAAAAGCCTATTTATGATTGATAAACAATGGAAAACCCTAAACATCCAAAAACCTAACCCTATGAGATGAAGTGCCAAAAATGTGGGCCTCATTTGGGTAAATTGGTACATCAACTTCCCAGTGTCATAACTTTGGCATACGATCTCCATTTGGCTATCACAATAGCTCGTTTCGAATATCTGAGAGAGAAGGCCAAAAGAAAATGACCAAACTAGTTAGGAAACTTTGCGGTTCCTCTGTTTTCCCTAAAAATGTTGTTTAGGGCCTCGCAACAGCTTTGGAAGTTTAGGTCTCGAAAAAATGCCAAAAATATTAAACTGTGCTCCAATTAAGGAAACTGAAAAACTGAAAGAGATAATGTTGGGGGTCCAAGTGGAATAGGCGGGCGGCCACCAATATCCACCTCGATCATTCCTCCCCCCTTAGGAAGCAATGGTCCCCACTGTGTTGAGTGCCTCCATGAGATGAGGAAATTTCTATTGAACCCGGTCCCTTGTGAGATGTTTTGCAATCTCTGATGTTTCCAATAATGGTGGGAAGCATGGTCGAGGGTGGTGCAAGCCAAGGAATGGAGGAATGTTGTGCTCCAAAGCATTGTTTCCCACAACCTTGGTAATGGTGTAAGGACCATATTGGAGTGGTCTAAGTTTCCAATGGGCTATTGTAAGGCATTATTTCTACAAAGGCAACCAAACTTTGTCACCCACTCGAAACTTGTGTGGCACTCGATGTTGATCATGTCGCTACTTGTACTTGGCATTTTCGTAGAGGTGCTATGGGAGTCAGATCGAACGAATGCTTGACCTGATAGTTCAACGGTACCCCTGTGGGTGAGGAGAAGATGCCCCTGTATTCTTTCATGACCGTATCCACCTGTTTATGATGTGTGGAGGAACCCTTCCCGGTGGCCATGGATGTGGCTACGATCATCGCCTTACTTTGAGAGCGAACCAGAAAGAAAATAAATTTCATGGTCTGGGAGATAATCTTATCGCATTTGTTGGCAGAGATCAAAGAGGTGGAGGTAGGTGGGGATACCTTCGATATCCTATATAACGTATTACCCAAAGAAATAATCACAGAGCAGGGTCTAGACTCATATACAACATGTCGCTTCCATAAATATGGTTGTCCTAATAATACATCACAAACGTCGAGATGAGCAACATCACACAATGCCTCATCTGTGAAGGGCTTGATGTTGTAGGGAAGGTGACATTGTTGGCTCACTCGGAGATCTCCTCCTTGTTGAAGCCACCTGATGTTGTATGACTATGGGTGTGGTATTGTTAGTAGGCCCAGTCACTTAATGACCTCTGTTGAAATGAGGTTATTTTGGTTGCCATTGTCGAAAATGAATTGCAGCGGAAAACCCTTCACCCACATTTGTGAGTGGAAAAGACGCTCCCCCTCCTCTGGATCATCGACTCATTCTTCTGGATCTTGGCAGTGGCAACAGTGGCACTGGGTTCTGCATCAATAATCTGCTTCCCTTTGTTGGGTTCTGACTGAGGGTTGGAACATGCATATGATTCCGAGGCCTTCAACTCGGCCACCAGCGACTTCTTGGTTTGACACTCACTTGTGTTGTGAGTGCGGCTCTTATGGAACTCACACCACTTTCCTATGTCCTTCTTTGGCTTTGTGGTGGTGTTGTTTTCTTGCAGCTTCGACGGGTTGTCTTCAGTCACCCCGCCTTGGCTTTGTCCTTCTTTCTTCGGATTTGCATATGCACAGTCTCACTTCTTTTGTTTAAACTTCTGCTCAATCTTGACAGCGTTTCCGTATGCCGTGTCGAGCGAGGAGATTTCGAGGAAATCCATCTCATCCTGGATGTACCTTTGTAGACAACAACGATATTTGAGTACCAAATGCTGCTTCGAATCCTTGACACCCAAATTTGTTCGAACGGTATGAAAAATATTGGTAAACTCTGGCATGTCTTGGTCCCTTCCCTGGCAACGTGGTCCACTTTATGTATTTATCCTCATAGCTTCCGACAGGGTAGTACTACTCCTTGATGGCATCCTGGAATGAATTCCAAGTGGGTGCGATTGAACATAGTGAGGTCGTACTTTTATCCTTCTCCTCGCAATAGTTTTCCTACCATTCCTTGATGTGTGGGGTAGCTTTGAGAAGTGCCAAAGTGATATTTTTCCAGTTGGAAAAATCATGAACAGAAAAATATACTTCTAGCATATTTAACCATTTATCTACGACATCTACATCTATCTGACCCTCAAATATGGGAATGTCAAAATTAACTTGTACCTTAAAGGGTGTGGCGCTTCTAGAGTAGCTGCTGGAAGTTGATGCGTCGCCCCTGGGTAGTCGGTGAAGGATTTGGGCAAATTTGTCCATCATCGCGTTCCTTTATTGCTAGAGGGCTTCTTCAAGCAATATTTTGATAGCATCTCCTGCCCCCTCGTATTTCTTTTCATTTTCCATGGGAGGCCATCAGGATTAGTGAGGTTGATCTTGCAAAGGTTCAACCAGATCGAGCCCTAACTCCTTATATCCCGACCTGGTTGGGGACATGAAAAGAAAAACAGAGAAAGGGCAGACCACTCTGATACCCCTGATCCGGATTTAAACAGGGACACAACAAAATACAGATATAACCATAAATACAGAGTTGCAACAGAAATAACACTTCATTTCATTAATATCAAATAACAAAATATTCTTACAAACAAAATGGAAATAAGGCTAGCTCTGGCAATGGTAGCTTATCTCTGAGAAGAGATGTGGTAGCTACATGCCTCTGAACAGTGTTTTAATGGGGCTCAAAGGCCTATTTATTATTGAGAAACAATGGAAAACCCTAAAAATCCAAAAACCTAACCCTAGGAGATGAAGCGCGAAAATTGTGGGCCCCATTTGGGTAAATCGATACATCAACTTCCTAGGGTCTTTGGCATACGATCTACGTTTGGCTATCTTAATACCTCGTTTCAAAGATATCAAAGAGAAGGATGAAAACAAACATGTAAGTAAATTTGGGACGCTTTTGGTCCCTCCCTTTTCCCTAAAAATGTCGTTTACGGCCTAAAAATGGCTCTGGAAGTTCATAACCCGAAAATCTGCCAAAAATAGTAAATTGTGCTACAATTAAGGAAACTGAAAAACTAAAAGAGACAGTCTTGAGGGTACAAGTGGGATAGGCAGGTGCCCACCAAAATCCACTTGGATCATTCCCCCCCCCCCCCACCCTTAGGAATCAATGGTCCCCATTGCATTGAGTTCCTCAATGAGATGAAGAAATTTCTGTTGAACTCGGTCCCTAGTGAGATTTTCTGCAATCTCTGATGTGTCCAGTAATGGTGGGAAACATGGTCAAGGGTGGTGCAAGCCAAGGAATGGAGGAATGTTGTGCTCCAAAGATTTGTTTCCCACAACCTTGGTAATGGTGTAAGGAACATATTGGAGTGGTCTGAGTTTCCAATGGGCTATTGTAAGGCGTTCTTTTTGCAAATGCAACCAGACATTGTCACCCACCTGAAACTTGTGAGGCACTCGATGTTGATCATGTCGCTACTTGTACTTGGCATTTTCCACATTGGAGCGATGATATATCAGTCCGTTTGGTAGAGATGCTTCGGGAGTCAGATCGAACAAATGCTTGACTTGACTGCGCAATGCTACCCTTGTGGGTGAGGAGAAGATGCCCCTGTATTCTTTCATGACTGTATCCACCTGCTTGTGCTTCATGGAGGAACTCTTCCCGAGGGCCATTGATATGGCTACGATCTTCCCCTTACTTTGAGAGTGAACTAGAAAGAGAATAAATTTCATGGTCTGGGAGATGATCTTACTACATTTGTTAGTAGAGATCAAAGAGGTGGTGGTAGGTGGGGCTACCTCTGGTATCATGTATAACGTATTACCCAAAGAAATAATCATAGAGCGGGGTCTAGAATGATATGCAACATGTCGCTCCCACAGTTATGGTTTTCCTAATAATACATCACAAACGTCGAGAGGAGAAACATCACACAATACATCATCTGTGAAGGGCTTGATGCTATAGGGAAGGCAACATTGTTGGCTGACTCGGAGATCTCGTCCTTGGTGAAGCCACCCAATGCTGTACGACTGAGGGTGTGGTATTGTCAGTAGGCCTAACTGCTTCACAACCTCTGCTGAAATGAGGTTCTTTTGGCTACCACTGTCGAAAATTAATTACATCGGCAAACCCTTCACCCACATCTGTGAGTGGAAAAGATGCTCCCCCTCCTCTGGATCGTCGGGCTCATTGTTTTGGATATTGGCGTGGCAATAGTGGTGTTGGGCTCCAAATCAATAATATGCTTCCCTTTGTCATTCCTCTTGTCAGGTTCAGACTCAGGGTTGGAACAAGCATTTGATTCTGAAGCCTTCAACTCGGCCTCCAGCGACTGCTTGGTCTGACACTCACTTGTGTTGTGAGTGGGGCTCTTATGGAACTCACACCAGTTTCCTGTGTCCTTCTTTGGCTTCGTGGTGGTGTTATTTTCTTGGAGCTTTGACGGGTTGTCTTTGGTCACCCTGCCTTGGCATTGTCCTTTGTTCTTCATATACACAGATTCAAAGTCTCGCTTCTTTTGTTTAAACTTATACTCATTCTTGACAGCATATCCGTATGCTGTGCCAAGTGAGGAGATGTCCAGGAACTCCATCTCGTCCTAGATGTACCTGTGTAAGAAACCGTGATATTTGAGTGCCAAGTGCTGCTCCGAATCCTTGATACCCAACTTTGTGGGAAGAGTATGAAAAATATTGGTAAACTCCCGCATGTCTTGGTCCCTTCCCTACTGCAGCGTGGTCGACTTTATGTATTTATCCTCATAGCTTCCAACAGGGTAGTGCTGCTCCTTGATGGCATCCCAAAATGAATTCCAAGTGGGTGTGGCTGAAAACAATGAGGCCCTAGTTTCATCCTTCTGCTCGCAGTAGGTTTCCCACTAGTCCTTGATGTGGGGGGTGGCTTCGAGAAGTGAAAAAGTGATATTTTCCTGGCTGGAAAAATCATGAATATAAAAATATCCTTTTAGAAAATTTAACCATTTATCTACGACATCCACATCTATCTGACCCTCAACTATGGGAATGCCAAAATTAACTTGTACCTTAAAGGGTGTGGCACTTCCAGAGTAGCTGCTGGAAGTCAATGCGTCACCCCTGGGTAGTCACTAATGGATCTGGGAAAAGTTGTCTATCATTGTGTGCCTTTGTCGCTCGAGGGCTTCTTCAAGCAAGATTTTGATAGGATCTCCTGCCCCCTTGTCATTCTTTTCATCCACCATGGGAGGCCGTCGGGATTTGCGAGGCTGATATTGCAAAGGTTCAACCAGATCGAGCTCTAACTCCTTATAGCATGACCTCATTGGGGACATGTAAAGAAAAACAGAGAAAGAGCAGATTGCTTTGATACCACTGATTCGGATTTAAACATGAACACAACAAAATACAAATATAACCATAAATACAAAGATGCAGCAGAAATAACACTTCATTTCATTAATATTAAATACTGAAATATGCTTACAAACATAATGGAAATAAGGCTAGCTCGGGCAACGGTATCTTATCTTTGAGAAGAGATGTGGAGGCTACATGCCTCTAAATCGTGTTACAATGGGGCTAAAAGGCCTATTTATTATTGAGAAACAATGGAAAACTCTAAACATCCATAAACCTTACCCTAGGAGATGAAGGGACAAAACTGTGGGCCCCGTTTGGGTAAATTGGTACATCAACTTCCTGGGGTCGTAACTTTGGCATACGATCTCTGTTTGGCTATCATAATACCTCGTTTCGAAGATCTCTAATACAATGCTAAAAAATAGTTGGCAAGCTAAGTTGGGATGTTTTCAGTCACCCTATTTCCCCTTAAAATGTCGTTTACGACCTCAAAACGACTCTGGAAGTTCAGGACCTGAAAAACTACCAAAAACAGTAAACTGTGCTACAATTAAGGAAACTGAAAAACTGAAAGAGACAATGTTGGGGGTCCAAGTGGAATAGGCGGGTGGCCACCAATATCAACCTGGATCATTCCTCCCTGCTTAGGAAGTAATAGTCCCCATTGGGTTGAGTGCCTCAATGAGACGAAGAAATTTCTGTTGAACCCAAACACTGGTGAGATGTTCTGCAATCTCTGATGTGTCCAGTAATGGTGGGAAGCATGGTCAAGGGCAGTGCAAGCCAAGGAATTGAGGAATGATGTGCTCCAAAGAATTGTTTCCCACAACCATGGTAATGGTGTAAGGACCATATTGGAGTGGTCTGAGTTTCCAATGGGCTATTGTAAGGCATTCTTTCTGCAAATGCAACCAGAATTTGTCGCCCACCTAAAACTTCTGTGGCACTTGATGTTGATCATGTCGCTGCTTGTAGTTGGCATTTTCCACAATGGAGTGATGGCATATTGGCCCATTTGGTAGAGGTGCTTCAGGAGTCAGATCAAATGACTGCTTGACCTGATAGTGAAATGGTAACCCTATTGGTAAGGAGAAGATGCCCCTGTATTCTTTCATGACCATATCCACCTACTTCTGCTGCCTGGAGGAACCCTTCTCGGGGGCCATGGATGTGGCTACGATCTTCCCCTTACTTTGAGAGCGAACCAGAAAGAAAATAAATTTCTTGGTCTGGGAGATGATCTTATTGCATTTGTTGGTAGAGATCAAAGAGGTGGCGGTAGGTGGGGCTACCTCTGGTATCTTGTATAATAAAGAAATAACCACAGAGAGGGGTCTATACTCATATAAAACATGTCACTTCCACAAGTATGGTTGTCCTAATTGTCGTGGCGGAAAAAAGTCGTTTGTGCGGACACAACTGACCTCCCTAGGAGTCTAAACTCTCTAGCGACAAACAAGACAAAATGGAGTGATCTTTCTCTAAATATACCTTTTAAAACATGAAAACTACAAGTGTTTAGGCTTACCTTATTCCAAAACGCGGTTGTTGTAGTCCGTCCTTGCCGATCCGGATGAGCTCCTCCTTCAAGTCAATTCCTGCAACCACAAACAATTAAACAATTACCAAGCACTTGCATTTCATATAATAAAACATATATTCAACATGCAGACCAAGGAACACATGAAATAACTCATTAACACAAGCTATTGAGAAAAATAAACCAGTTTGTATTAATAACGAAACAAAGAAACTCTTACAACCTGGCCTTGGTGTTGTGCAAGTTCCTCCCAGGGTCCATCAAGGGTTTTCCTCTACTTTGACAAAGCTCACCCACTTCCAAGTAGAATCAAGCAAAGACAATCTCTCCTCACAAGGTTCTAAATGGGAGTCCTAATTCCTGCAGCATTTACCCAAAGAAAATGTATAGCTCCAACCTCCCTTCCTCTGGCTCAATGTCTTTATTTATAGTGCTGTAAAGAGGTTATTCAGGTCCACCATCAATGGGATAATCCCCCTCTTTGGGTGGGATAGCTCCCTTATTGATGGGATAAGTTCCCCTTAATAGAGATACATGAACCAACTGGAGGCGCATCCAATTCATCAAACCGACCTCTAGAAAGTTCTAGAAGTAACCACAAGTAACTTTTTTAAGATGAAACTCGCGCATTTTGCCTTTTACAGAAGGACACACCTGTCCCTTAACATACAGAGCGTCCAAGGACGCACCTTTTGTGAACATGGTCAGCGTCCCCGCAGGTAAGGCTAGAGAGAACCTGCGACCCCAGAGATAAACATATTTTTTACAAGACTTTCTCTCTTCTTTGAGTTTGAGATGGATAACAGAGGCATAAGACTTGCCTAAGAGGGTAGCATGACTGTTGATTTGAGCCATACTAACTGTAAGTGGTCATGGTGACATTTTTTAGTGTAACAGATTGCCCCCTAAAGTGCGAAGCCTGGAATAGATTTAGGGTTTTGTAATTCTAGGAAGGGTGAAGCGCTTTATCATTTCAAGGATTGTCTTGTGGATGGCCTGGTTGGAACCTGCAATTTTCAACACAAAATACATGGATAAGATTATATCATCACTGAGGTAGGCATTCCCATACTCAGATTCAAAACTTTAACTAATGGACTAACTATTCTGATACAGGAATGATCTTGCAGTACATCATTTTTATAGACTTTTGTAGACACAGTATGGACGCAGCCATCTGTTTATGATTAGTCTACATAGATAATGAATACAAAACTCCTCGCAGCCTGGATGGTAGAAACTAGATCCAGGGTCTTCACTTCTACTTCCCGAATTGGTACGATTCTAGCCATGTGATTAAATGATTCGATGTCGAACATGTTAGAAACCACTTGATTACCAGTCGATGATGTAAACTGTTAACAAGCGTGAGAGAAACCACCAGTAATGTCAATGGTTCTCAAAGTACCAAGCACAACCCGTGAAATGTGAATAGATGTTTTGATGTCGAACACTTCACGGAATCCTTTGATCGAAAGTCAATGATGTAAACTGACGTCAAAGGCGAGAAACCTGCCATTGATGCATGCAGACTTCAAGGTGCTGTCGATTCCTAAGTCATCTTTCTAGATAATGTGTCGATGTCGATAGAAAGCGACCCGTTGCAGGCAAGCCCGCAACACGAAATCATTGTTCAAGTTGAAGAAATGTTGCTGTAAGGACTGACTCAGGGATGGTCAAATGGATGACAAGTATTTTGCAGATGAAAGTTTTTGCTTGCAGACCTCTTGAACACATAACGACACAACAGATGGCTTGGTGACGAATAACTCAAAGTTAATCCCCGAAACCCGGTTAAAGACTTTCAAAGTGGTTTGGTCAACTGTGAGGTAAAAGATTTCCCAACCCAGGTGAATGAAAAGTGTCGTGTTCAAGAGTGGTAATAAAGTTTCTTTTGAGATAAAAGGTAACAAATAGGTTCATTCTTCTCTCTTTTCCCCCACCATTTCTGGCAAGTACCTCTTTATTTTTAACAAGCTTGAGGAGGATAACATATGCTTGATTATAAGCTCATCCTTCGGACGAGTCCAACCTAGTTTAAATTCGAACCCTAGGAAGGAGTGGTTCGTTCCTGTTTGTAATTGAACAGGTCCTTTACTGTAAAAGTTTAACGAGCCCAGTATAGGAGAAACTCGGCGTTTTTCAATTTTAGAGAGTCTGAAAAACTTAAGGAAACTCCACGTTGAACTTTTTCGTAAATTTGTGTCCCTCAAGCCCGAAAAAGTATAAAATAATACCTGGGGGAACCGCTTGATCTTGCGACCAAGGAGTACTTTCATAATAGTGTCGTCGACCTGAAAAGTAAAAAGCGATCAAGGACACGTCGTTTTATTTCCTTATCGAGTTTGAAACGACAAAAACCCGGCAATCTTTTCCTGATTTTACGGTCAGAAAAGAGCTAAAAGGGGACCGTCTTTTAATTCCGTTTTAACGAGTGTAAAAGAAACGCTCGGCGATCTTTTCATGTTTTAGGAGTCAGAAAAGGGCTTAAAAGATGACTCTGATATTTTATTTGTGAAAAAATTACAATTTCCCTTGAAATCCCTTTGTCCTGCACAAAAGCGACACATTACTCATACCTGTTTAAAATAGGCAAAAATACATCGAAAAACATCTTTCATGGTAAAAAATGAACTAATTCATCCAAAAAACCTATAAAAAGACCTTTTACCATATCATTTTTACCGTTTGACTTTGGAGGTTGAAAAAGGAGCTTTTGACAAGAAACTTCCCGTGGTCGCTGCGGAAAATCTGACCGTCGGAATCGAACGCCGTCTCATCCAGGTATTTTACACATCCTACTCTGCATTTCTATCCGTTTAGAATTAATTTTTAGGTCTTAGTTTCATTTTTTGGGGGGGTTTTGGTTTTGGAATGCGCCTCTCGGCGGACGCAGGTGCCCTTCGGGTGACCTGCGTCCCCCGACTTTTTCTCATACGGGAAAACGGTCGGAAGACGCAGCCCGCCTTCAGGCCAGCTGCGTCCGGGCGCCCTGTGCTACAAAGCCGGGGTGCGTCTTCCGAGAAGTGCGCATTTCAAAACCCCAACTCCCTCAAAAAACCACCAAAAATTCCCAAATCAATTTCTAATTGCTATTTTTGATATGCAGGGCATTAATCATGTTAGACTGGAGAGAAAGAGAGCATGTAGAGGAAGATGAAGCTGCAATAAATCACCAACCTTCTCTGGATGCCCTAAGAGCATGCGGATTATACAAATATTGGACCATACCGGGCATGAGGGGCCAGGTAAGATTCTTGGAATGGCTGGTTGAGCGATGGAACGTTCAAGAACAATGCTTTTACATAGGAGGGCACCAGCTCGAGATAGAGCCCTCGGATGTATACTTTCTCACTGGCTTGCCGAACAGAGGTGAGCAACTCAGTCTTGCGGGGACTAGGCCGGGTGGCCAATCCCTTGATAGTCTCCGCGAGGATTGGTGCACACGTGGGGCTCACCATTCAAAAGGCATAGAGATAAAACACATCACTCTACTGGAACTCAAAGTCATAGCGTTCACGGTTACCAGAATTTGCGGCGCGGCCGCTTTACACATTGCTTCCGGATCCCAAATGCGGATGGCAATTGACTGTTACCAAGGCACCATTTTCAACTGGTGTGAAGCTGTGTCGGCTCATATGAAGAGCCAACTGACCAAGGCAAAGAACGGACGACTAAAGACTTTTGGATATGGGCCTATAGTCGTGAGCTTTGCCTTGGAGAGAGTTCCAATGTTGATCCCTCAGCAACTCACTGTTGATATCTTGGGTCCTCGGCAGCCAAAGCTGATACGATGGGTTGCGGTGATGGCCCGGCATCCTGACGAGGGTGCGACAGTGGTTCGATTCTCAGATAGTTATTTTCACTGGTTAGAGGACCAGGTTTTTTCGATACAGGACTTTCCGTATGCCGGAATGGATTTCAGAGGTGATCCGGACATGGTTCTTCCACAGGGAGAACAATGGGACGACAGAGGTACTTTTATTTTCACAAGTTTTCTAATTATGTATTTTTTATTTTTCATATATATCGTCTCAAAACTAACAGTAAAACTTTTCAAAATGCAGATGTTGGTCCACAGCGTCCAGCCAACCTCCGGCCTTTTGATAGACTACATCCAGCTGCACCGGTACCGGCCCCACAGGACGCGGCTGCAGACGTACTAGCTGAGTTGGAGCATGATCTAGAGCGTCTCACGGCAGACATACCTGAGACTACTATGGACGACATTCCTATCAGGCTTCAGCGTTTTGTAGTCGCGGTCCCTGGACCGTTTAGGAGATTTTTGCGTAAGGTAGCCCGCGCAGTGGTGTCATACAGAGAGCACCACCAGTGATTGACTAGTCACTTTTGTAGTCACATGTGACATTTTGACTTTTTGTACTATCATTTTGCCGATCATAAGGTGTTTTCAACCTATGATCGAAGACGATGTATATATTTTTTGACACACTTCTATCTATATATATCACTATTACCGGCTTATCTTGTTTAACATATGTGATGAAATGTTTTTAAATTTACTTGCATGATTATCGTAAATGTCTGTCCAACATTCGAGAAGCAATTGCATCTGCTAATGTATTCAAAGACCTTGGAATATGTTGATATTCAATGTAATCAAATTCACGTTCCAAGAGACGCACTCTCAAAAACAACCTTAATAACACAGGATTCCTAATGGCATAAACTCTATTAAGCTGTAATACAACAAGTTCAGAATCTAACCTCACTGTCAAACGTCGAATTCCAAATGAAATAGATTCGGATAATAATTCAATCACTGCACTGTATTCTGCAATGTTGTTCGTTGTTTGACCGAGGCTTACCCCATGCATAGAAACTAACTCGTCAGAGGGCGAATAGATAACCCAAGCTGCGGAAGAGATGTTCCGTGTACTACGACAAGCACCATCAGCAAATCCAATATATGTTTGGAGAGGCGTCGACATCTGCAATATCAAGAGTAAAACCAAGATAAGCCAGAATAACGACGAAAAACCACACTCTCTAAGCTAAGCACACTGACTAAACTAACACACTTGCTAGCTAGAAAGAAAATCTAACCTATCTAAAAATTTCTCCATTCCCATCATTTAAGCATAATACCTCTTTAGGTAAAGTCCATTTCTGGGTTTACCCAAAGAGTCCCCATCAAAGTCAACTAGCTCATAAGCCCCTTTTGCTAGCTTTCGCTTTACAATGTAGGGCCCATGCCACATGGGAACGAATTTTCCGGCACCTAGCTTATCGTTAGCTTGATCATATAATAGTACTAGGTCTCCTTCCGAAAAACTTCGAGGGGTTACATTTCTATCATACTGAGCTTTCATTCGTTTCGCGTGAGTCTCGATTGCCAATGTAGCGTCACGTCGAGTCTCATCTAATTTAGCCAAGTACAATAAACGTTCTCCTCTTCGGAAGTAGCTGGAAGTAATTCGACAGCCATTTGAAGTGATGGGATTTCGCATTCAATGGGTAACACAGCTTCTAAGCCATAAACTAGCTGGAAAGGAGTGAACCCTGTTGAATTTTTCACTGAGGTTCGGTATGCCCATAGCGCTGAAAATAACATGTTGTGCCAATTCGACCGATGAACACCAATGGTTCGTCGGATCATGGTAACTAGAACTTTGTTGATAGACTCAACCAAACCGTTGGCTTGCGGATAATAAGGAGTAGAGCTATCGTGGCGCAAACCAAGCTGGCTTGTAAGCTCAGTCATCATGACATTTCGAAAATGGCTCCCATGGTCAGTAATGATTGCTTGTGGGACACCAAACCTAGTTATGATATGATTGAATACGAAAACTGCAGCTGTTTTGCCGCTTGCGTCGAATGTAGGCATCGCCTCGGCCCACTTAGTAAAATAATCAACCGCAAGGATGATATACGCATGCCCCCGGCCGAGTGAGGGTTACAAGTAATAAAGTCGATACCCCATTTGGCGAATGGACCAACGGCAATTATAGGGTGGAGAGGAGCAGGTGGAGCGCGCATCTTGCGATCAAACACTTGACAGTTGTGGCACTTCCTGACTGCAATGATACAATCTTTAAACATAGACGGCCAGAAATAACCAGCGCGCAACACCTTCTGAGCTGTGGCATACCCAGACATATGACCGCCACATGCTCCAGAGTGACAATCATTCAAAACTCTCTCAGCCTCTTCGTGAGTTAAACAACGTCGAAAAACTAAGTCTGCCCCCCGGCGATAAAGTGTATCTCCAATAATTTTGTATGGCTGGGATTGAAACCGAATTTTTCGACGTTCCGCTTTGGAAGCTTCAGGCCGAAAGGTTTGGGTTTGGAGATAAATGATTATATCCCCGTACCACGGATCTACAGTACTGATAAGAAACAAAGATTCGTCCGCAATGGACTCCTCTGCCACAGTCTCTGTGTCAGCACTCGGGAAATCACACATCAATTCCGCAAAAACTAAGGATTTCTTAGACTTGGACTTCTCGAACTCCAAGTCGAACTCTTGCAGGATAACAATCCATTTAGAGTACTTGCCCCCTAGCAGTTGTTTTGTCAAAATATAAATCATAGGGTTGCAATCCGAAATAACTGTAGTTTTGCGGAGAAGAATGTAGTGACGGAAACGCTGGACAGCTTGAACGGCTGCCAGGGCCAATTTCTCCACATGCGAATATTTTAGCTCAGTTGGATTTAAGGTCCTACTAAGATAATATATCACATGCTCCGCTCCGAATTCATCTTCTTGAACTAACACCATTCCAATGGTGGAATGCGAAGCTGCGAGGTATAAGAAGTAGTCTTGGTTGTAGTTGGGAGGATGCAATAACGGTGCATGGGTCAACGCGTGTTTAAGTGCATCAAAAGATTGTTGGGCAATCTCGTCCCAAAAGAATTGTGCGTTCTGTTTCAACAACCGTGTAAAACCTTTAGTGACCTCGGCGTAGTTTGGGATGAATCGGCGTAAAAAGTTCGCTTTCCCTTGCAAACTTTGGAGTTGGCGCAAACTCGAAGGAGGAGGCAATTTGATGATAGCCTCGACTTTCGAGGGATCGACGCGAATGCCGGCTTTTGAAACAACAAATCCCAGCAATCGACCTGTTTCTATACAGAAAACACACTTGTGGGGATTCAACCGAATTCGATAATGCCTACACCTCATAAAGATTGCTCGTAGGTGGACAAGGTGATCAGCTCGATGTAAAGAATGAGCAGGCAAATCATCGAGATAGGGTTGCACAATGTGCTTGATATCATGAAATGCATAAGACATCGCCCGTTGAAAAGTGGCCCCGGCATTCTTAAGCCCAAAAGGTAACTTGCAATAAGCAAATGTCCCCCATGGACAAATGAATGCCGTTTTTGGTTGGTCGGCAGGTAGAATATTGATTTGATTATAGCCCGAAAAACCATCCATGAAGGAAAACATTTCACTTCCGGCACAATCATCAATAATTTGATCGATATAAGGCGTAGGATAGTTGTCTTTTGGACAAGCTCGATTTATATCCCTATAGTCGATACAGATTCTTATTGTTCCTTGTTTCTTGTTGACCGGAACAATATTCGATACCCAATCCGTTAACGGGATCGGATAAATGAAACCTGCTTTCAACAGCTTTTCGACTTCTGCTTTAATCGCAGCCGCTTTTCGAGGGTGAATTTGACGCAACCGTTGCCGGACGGGTTTAGCATCCGGGTAGGTCTTTATTTCATGAATAACAATGGCAGGATCAATTCCTGGCATTTCCTCGTAAGACCAGGCAAACACGTCGCGGAATTCTTGGAATAGGGCCTTGTAAGTTTGGATTTCTTCTTCAGTACATGCGGCACCTATATGAATGTTTTCCTCGATTCCGGGCTTCACTGAAATATCAATGGGAATAGTACGAGAAATATTCCCTAAATTCAGCTCTGAATCAGAATGTTTCGTTGGATCCTGAGCGTCTTTGACATATTCAGCGGTAAAGATAGATGAAAAATCATTTTCAAATGCATCATCCTTAGGTAAAAACGAAGATCTGTGATGGAGATCTTCCCATGGTAGATCGTCTACACTTAGGATTTCGCGAAGTTGTTCGTCAGATGACACGACTTCGGGAAACGTTATCCGTTCTAAGGGTGAGGTGAAAAGTGACTCTTCACTGACCACATTCATTTGGTCGACTTCGGTTGAATGAAAGTCAGTAAAAGACATGAGAGCTTCATAAGCAATTTCATATGGACTCAAAGGCATAACATCACCGAGTGAGTCTATCTCAGAGTCAGATGGGACGAACCAAGGATCATCATAAATAATGTTTTCTGATGTAATCATATGAATGGTTGCAAACGAAGGATCTGCGCTGAGTGGAGGGAGAGGAAAAGTTCCCAGTAAACCGGAATCCTTAACTAAACCTACACCAACATCCCTATAAGGGATTGTCGTTTTACCAACATGCTGGATACTCTCTGAAGAGGCTGGGTCGGATGAAAAGTATGTCAGCTGATCAATAGTCACGATCTTACCGTTATGTGGAAACTTAATTACTCTGAAGACCGATGAAACGACCGCTGTCATAGCATATGACCAACTTCGACCCAAAAGAAGGTTGTAGTCTAGAGGGGCATCAACCACTTCCACATCCAGACTAACGGTTTTACCTTCAACCCCTATAGGCAATTCTTGTAGAATACCAAACGGACGGAACCCACGGCCATCAAAGGCCTTAAGGATGGTGGGGGATTGGTTCAACGAAGGAGAACCAAGCGATCTCCAACATTGAATCGACATAATACACGTAGAAGCTCCCTCATCAATCACAGTCCGATGAATAGGCCTGTTTTTGACTATCACTGGAATTTGGAAAGCCATTTGATGGGGGAGACGTGGTGTACTATTTTCTAGATCAAAGATCATTAGGTTCGGGTCCTGAACATCGACAGCTCCGATAGCCGACAAAAGCAATTTCCGTTGTGCTGGGCATGATTGCAGCACTTCGAGTGCCGACATTGCTGAAGGTGAAACAGCTAAGTCCTCAACAATGTTGTAATTCTGGGCTGCTCTCGCATGTGGATTGAAAGCAGACCTTCGAAGTACACCCTTGGCGGGCGGCTTAATCACTAAGTCTGGGTTAGGTTTTTCGATCTGTAGTGGATCGGAACCAGGAGCTGAGGTTGATGGGTTAGAGTGAGAAGATTCTGCTTCCTTGCCATCAACAGGAGCCTTACTACCATAATCTTGCGATCGAGTCGCAATCCTCACATGAGACATCATCAAAATGGGTTCTTCACTGGCATTCGAAGAAGAACCTATCATCTTATTCTCCTGCTCTGGAAATGGATTCTTTAACACAGCAGGAGTGGGAGAACCTTTGACTATTTTTACAACCTCGGCCCGATGAGGGCAATCTCTCGTAAAATGATCCTCTTCACAAATAAGACAAGGATATCGAGGTTTGCGTTTTTCGTCATTGGTTTCCGACTTTTCAGTTTTCTCCTTTGGAGCCTTGTCTGCTTTAGCCTTCTTCTTTCCTTTCTTCTTTCCACCGTTTTTTGATTTGGCCGTAGATGACTCTACAGCGTGAATGTCGGCGGTAAGTTCAGGAGGAGAAGACTCTCCTGTCGGAGAATCAGGCAAAGTGATAATTGGAGTATTGGAGGCCTTGGAAGACTTCTTCTTACTCTTCGTAGTCACGATACCAATCATACCATCAGCGGCATGAGATCCCGAAGGAGCAGCAGCGATTTGATTCGACTTTGGAAGATCCGGAATCTTCTCGTGTAACGTACCCGACTGAGTGTAAACTAAGTCAAGGTATTGTGCCTGAGCAATGACTTGCTCCTCAGTAACTACTCCGGCCTTAGCGACATCTTCAGTAATCTTCGGTAATAATGATTTGACAAACCATTCAGCTAAGATTTGGTCCGGGATAAAAACTTTCACTAATCGCCTTCGACGTCTCCACTCATGAATGTGATCAGAAATATACGTGGACGTCGATTGTTTTAGTGAAGTTAATAACTCCGTGCCGTTATCGTATCTGACCGGCAACTGAAAGTGAGTTAAGAACGAGGTAGCTAACTGGCTAAAGTTGTAAAAAGAGGCCCGTGGTAACTCAATGTACCACTTGGCCGCGAGACCAATGAGTGTACGCTGGAAAAGACGTAAGCGGATGGAATCATCTGAGATAGAATTCGAAGCACACCAGAGGTGGTAAGTCATCACATGATTGGACGGATCCTCTCCAGACTTACCTTCGAACTTGGGTATATCACTGGGCAACTTATTTGGCATTGGCGGCCAGAACTGAAGATATTGAATTGGATCGTTCGTTAGGCGCGTCAAGTCGGGTAAATCTAAAGTTGCAATAAACGGTAACTGCCGGTTAGGATCTCTAAAACTCTGGGTCACAATACCAGCCCCAGGAGGAGGATATCCAGGATAACTAGGAACAGGAGTCGCATTTGGGATATTATATCCTCCTGGAAAACCAGGATTAACCGGACCGTACTGGGGTTGTTGAGGTTGTTGATAAGTGTACCCAGGATACGGTTGATACTGGTAAACCGGTTGTTGGACAGCTTGCCCAGGTTGGTACTGTCCCTGGTACGGAGGTTGAACAAATTGAGGTTGAGTAGTCACAACCGTACTTATACCAGGCTGACCTACAGGCATCTGGACCGTGGTTTGAATCGTAGATCCAGACAACGGTAAAGATGTCTGAGGTGCGGTAACAGGGACAGTAGAAACTGGAGCTGTCGATACTCCAGAAGTAAGTATGGTAGATGTAGCGGTAGTTGCAGCAGCCGTTTGAGATGGAGTACTAGGTGCAATTGCCGGCTGAGTAACTACCGAAGCTACAGAAGTTTGAACATTGGGCTGGACAGGTTGCGGTTGCTGGGTTGGACCAGAAACTACGGGTTGTCCAGCTTGAGGAAGCATCTGTACACTTGGCTGCAACACCTGTTGACCCTGTGAGGGATCCCACACTAACATTCCAGGGTACTGACCCGTAACAGGTTGAGGGTACTGAGATCCATAACCAGATTGAGGGTAGGATTGATAATTGTAAGGTGCAGTTCCCATACTTGGAACATATGACTGACCTTGAGGCGGTTGATAACCTTGACTTGAGTATTGACCTTGAGGTTGATAACCTTGAGGTAAATACTGATACTGGGGTTGACCTTGACCTTGAGGTTGGTATCCTTGAGGTTGATAACTTTGGGGTTGATACCCTTGAGGTTGCCATCCTTGAGGTTGCCATCCTTGAGGTTGATATTGATACTGAGGTTGACCTTGGGGTACATATTGAGGCTGAGGTTGACCTTGAGGTAAGTATTGCACCATAGGTACATACTGACTTTGAGGTTGCCCCCCAGACACAATTTGTGTACCTTGAGGTTGCCCCCCAGGCATTAACTGCGGTTGCCCCCCAGGCGGTAATTGGCCACCTTGAGGTTGGGAAACGGGAACTGAACCTGACATCATGTAAATGTCTCCTACACCCAATGGTATATTACCACTGTTTCCAGCAAATAACCCATGATCAATGGGTTGAGGAGATGCCCCCGCAAAGGTACCAGAAAGTGACTGATACCCAGTGGGGACAGAAGGACCGCCGTGTAAAAAAGATTCAGGACTTTGTGTAAACACGGACGACTGACCAGACATATTTACAGGAGTATGAATACCTCCGGGTGGAAAAGGAGTACGAGGTGTGGAAAAACCGACTGAGTTGTCTAAAAAATTGGTTAACGCAAGGTACCAAGAAGTACTTCTAGGAGGACTGTAAAAGATGGATTCACGCTCCCTTAGATCAATAGTAAGTTGACCTTCAAGGTGAGAGACACCTATATCTTCTTCTGGAGCAAGTTCTTCTATAGCAATCAAACCAGAAGGTAGATTTTCGGTGATAATTCTTTCTATTCTCGGTGAATCAGGGACACTAGAAGTTGGAGTAACAGGTTCGGAAATTTCAGGTTCTTCGCCTGTTTCACTGGCAGATGAAAAACTACCAGCAAGCTCGGAAACTGTAACAGTTTCGGGATTGTAACCTGTTTCTAAACTTTGGTAATCTGGATGGACTACCAAGGAAGATTCTCCTTCTTCAGGTGAACCTACTCTACTGTCACTAGGAGGAGTTACAAGGACCTTTAACCCTTCTAAATTACCCGGGTCGTCTCGAGGAGGGGATCCCCTAAGTCTACGGGATCTTCTCAACAATTCGGCCACAGAAACAACTTCAGGAGACTGGCCCCGAAGTCTACGGGACTGTCTCGGTAATTCCGCCACAATTAAAGATTTTTAACTACAACACACGAAAACAAAGTAAAAAATTTCAAATCAAACCACCTAAAGTCTTCTAAAGAAGCAAACAAATTTGAAGCACACGCCTAAATAATCTAGAGCGTCAAACCACACACAAACAGTAGTCTTCCGGACCAAAAGCGCTAGTTGGTGATTAGGCCCAACCTCGCAGGATTCAGTACAGAAATGGCGGGTGGAACAGTTACCCCGGCAACCTGCTTAATGAATAGACCGGCACAAGTTCCTCCACTTTAACCGTCTCGAAGTGAAGTGAACCCCCCGGAAAATCCAAGTGAGTATAACCGACGTCTGCTCCAGGTACAGTGGGACCTTCCCTCCACCGTCACCTCGGTAGAACCCTAAAGATTATGGTCACTAAAGTTACCAATCACAACAATTACACCTGGGGGAACAGTCTAAACTCCGACAGCACGCAAGGGCAGAGTAGCAAGCTCAATCCCCTTACCGGCTCCTTGACAACAATCCAAGGTTTACCGATAAGTGACCCCTGGCTCCTCGACAATGGTTAATCCGAGGTTTACCGTTTGTAATACGTACTGTCTGGCGTCGTTCCCAACGAGGGAGGAATGATCCCCTCACTGGTTCGGACACGAGCTCGTGCTTCTCCTTTAAGAGGAGCTTTCCCAGAGTATAACTGAAACAATTGGATTTAATCTACTCAAGATAAACTATCTGTTTGGTTTTGTAGTCTTGGAGAGTTAAGTACTCACCTACTCCAAGACCCTAGCCTAAGCTATGTTGGTGTTTCAGAGCCCTAGAAAAATAAAAATTACTAGATTGATTTTAATTTAAGCGTTACTTTTAAGGTTGTTTCTTAAGTCAAAAGGTGATGGAAGTGAAACCAGTGGTGTGTTGACTCGACTCGAAACCACTACAAAATGCACCTAGGATGATTTACCCACTACTTTACTTTTTCGATGAATTGCTTAACTAAAAAGTTGAGAGAATGCAATCTTTATAAAAGCAACTTCTTAATTGAAGACAATCAAAGAAACAATTCGTTTGTCTTTTCCAAGCATAAAAAACATGACTGCTCTTTACATGCACGAAAAAACTCTTTTTCTCTTTCAAAAACAAAAAGCTACTTGAAACAAGACTTTTAAAGAAGATGTTTTTGTATTTTTCTTTTAATAAAGCAAATAAATCTAATATAACCAAAAATCAATCTTAACAACTATTAAAATCTATGAAAATGCACTCATAAGCAAACTAAAAGATAAATTTACTCTAAGCAATCTTAACGAGGCCAAAACCAACAATGATTATTCTAAGGTGTTTTACTTGATCACAATCAAATCAAGGACTAGCTTATTGCAGAACCAAAAACTAGTCAAAACAAAACTCTAATCTTTTTGTTCTTTTGTAAAATGGAAATCAACACTTTATAAACAAGTAATTCGAAATTTGACCCAAAACAACTTAAATGGCAAGCTGCTCACACAAGGAGACTTTACGACAGGCCCGACTTCTAAGAAGGCTGACTAACCAGAGAGATCTAAGGCTGGACAACTTTCTACCGTCAAAGTCACTACAGGACCTATTGAAAAATCAAACCCTAGGCCTAAACTTCGTTGAAATCCACTAAAACACTCAAAGCTCACAAAACAAGTCTAGGTGAAAATTCTTGACAGGGTACTAAAGGATCTGGGTAGAAAACACTAAGAAAAATCAAAATCTAAAAGCAATTAAAGCAAAAAATGGACTTTTCCTAAATTTTACAGGAAGACGCAGGCAACCCGTTATAACAGGTGCGGGCCCGCTCTGTGCAAACGGCAACAGCGCGTCCAAAGACGCACTGTGCAGTACTCAGAGGGTGCGTCCTTCTGGAAAAGTTGAGAAAAACCAAATCTAACTAAATCTGAAGCTAAGCCACCCAAATACTAATTCTCACAGTCAAAAACCAGAAAATAAAAGTGATTTTCACAGAGCAAAGTTCACACAAAGGAAAAGACTCTCTCATTAATGGATTCCCCAGCGGAGTCGCCAATTTGTCGTGGCGGAAAAAAGTCGTTTGTGCGGACACAACTGACCTCCCTAGGAGTCTAAACTCTCTAGCGACAAACAAGACAAAATGGAGTGATCTTTCTCTAAATATACCTTTTAAAACATGAAAACTACAAGTGTTTAGGCTTACCTTATTCCAAAACGCGGTTGTTGTAGTCCGTCCTTGCCGATCCGGATGAGCTCCTCCTTCAAGTCAATTCCTGCAACCACAAACAATCAAACAATTACCAAGCACTTGCATTTCATATAATAAAACATATATTCAACATGCAGACCAAGGAACACATGAAATAACTCATTAACACAAGCTATTGAGAAAAATAAACCAGTTTGTATTAATAACGAAACAAAGAAACTCTTACAACCTGGCCTTGGTGTTGTGCAAGTTCCTCCCAGGGTCCATCAAGGGTTTTCCTCTACTTTGACAAAGCTCACCCACTTCCAAGTAGAATCAAGCAAAGACAATCTCTCCTCACAAGGTTCTAAATGGGAGTCCTAATTCCTGCAGCATTTACCCAAAGAAAATGTATAGCTCCAACCTCCCCTCCCTCTGGCTCAATGTCTTTATTTATAGTGCTGTAAAGAGGTTATTCAGGTCCACCATCAATGGGATAATCCCCCTCTTTGGGTGGGATAGCTCCCTTATTGATGGGATAAGTTCCCCCTTAATAGAGATACATGAACCAACTGGAGGCGCATCCAAATCATCAAACCGACCTCTAGAAAGTTCTAGAAGTAACCACAAGTAACTTTTTTAAGATGAAACTCGCGCATTTTGCCTTTTACAGAAGGACGCACCTGTCCCTTAACATACAGAGCGTCCAAGGACGCACCTTTTGTGAACATGGTCAGCGTCCCCGCAGGTGAGGCTAGAGAGAACCTGCGACCCCAGAGATAAACATATTTTTTACAAGACTTTCTCTCTTCTTTGAGTTTTAGATGGATAACAGAGGCATAAGACTTGCCTAAGAGGGTAGCATGACTGTTGATTTGAGCCATACTAACTGTAAGTGGTCATGGTGACATTTTTTAGTGTAACACTAATAATACACCACAAAATTCGAGAGGAGAAACATCACACAATACCTCATCTGTGAAGGGCTTGATGCTGTATGGAAGGTGACACTGTTGGCTGACTCAGAGATCTCATCCTTGGTGAAGCCACTCATGCTGTATGACTTGTGGGTGTGGTATTGTTAGTAGGCCAAGCCGCTTCATGACCTCTGCTAAAATGAGGTTCTTTTGGCTACCACTGTCAACAATGAATTGCAGTGACGAACCCTTCACCCACATTTGTGAGTGGAAAGGATGCCCTCCCTCCTCTAGATTGTCAAGCTCATTCTTCTAGATCTTGGTAGTGTAAATAGTGGCGTTGGGCTCCACATCAATAATCTGCTTCTCTTTGTCATTACTCTTGTTGGGTTCTGACCCAGGGTTAGCACATGCATCTGATTCTGAAGCCTTCAACTCGGCCACCAGCAACTGCTTGGGTTGACATTCACTTGTGTTGTGAGTGGGGCTCTTATGGAACTCACACCACTTTCTTGTGTCCTTCTTTGGATTTGTGGTAGTGTTCTTTTCTTGTAGATTCGACGGGTTGTCTTCAGTCACCCCGCCTTGGGTTTGTCCTTTGTTCTTCAGATTTGCAGATCCAAAGTATCGCTTCTTCTTAATCTTGAGAGTGTATCAGTATGTCGTTTCGAGCGATGAGATGTCTAGGAACTCCATCTCGTCCTGGATGTACCTGTGTAGGAAACCGCAATATTTGAGTACCAAATGCCGCTCTGAATCCTTCATACCCAACTTTGTGCAAAGAGTATGAAAAATATTGGTAAACTTCAGCACATCATGGTCCCTTCCCTACTACAGTGTGGTCCACTTTATGTATATATCATCATATCTTCCGACAGGGTAGCACTGCTCCTTGATGGCATCCCAAAATGAATTCCAAGTGGGTGCAGTGGAAAAAAGTGAGGCATTAGTTTCATCCTTCAGGTCGCAATAGGTTTCCCACTAGTCCTTGATGTGGGGGGTGGCTTCGAGAAGGGCAAAAGTGATCTTTTCCCAGCTGGAAAATGTTGGGTTGTGTTATATTCTTTCCACGACTAACCTACGTAGTTTAACGGGGGGTTAGAGGGGGGCGGTAGCCCCCCCTGTCCGGGGGGTTTGAGGGGGGCGGGTAGCCCCCCTCTACGGGGTCCGGGGCAGCGCCCCGGGAAATTTTTTTTTTGGACCCTATATTAGGTTGGGCGAACCTACCTATGGTTTTGTGCATGATTTTCGCACATGGTATTGGACGCGATGGTTTTTCGGTCCATGGTATTGGATGCTTCGGCATGTATAAATATGTATTGTAACATTGAAAGGAACATAATGAAAAATCAAGCTGGTAGTCCCGGTTTTGGGATCCAGGGAAAAATCTCTGTGCATATGTGTTTTATGGGTTATGCTCTCGCATTGTTTATTTTCTTTATTTAAGAATTCGTATGCAGGTAATTTCTGTACAGGGTTAAAACCTACATTTGGTATCAGAGCTGTTTTGGCTTCAAGGGACGCCTTTGTTGCTGAGGGGTTTCGCTCGGGCCTGTGGTAGACCCTGTTCAATGGGAGATCTGCGAGATCGATTCTGGTGGTGAAAGAAGATGGCGAGCAGTGGAAAGATCGAGATTGAGAAGTTCAATGGTCAGAGTTTTGAGTTGTGGAAACTCAAGATGGAGGATCTGTTGGTCGATAAAGATCAGTGGATCGCGGTAGATCCGGGTACTAAACCATCGGGAGTGACCGATGAAGAATGGAAGAAATTGGATCGGAAGGCAAAGAGCACAATACGATTGTGTGTCTCAGATTCAGTATTGCTGAATGTATCAGGGGAAGCTACGGCAAAGGCTTTGTGGGTCAAGTTAGGGACTTTGTACCAATCTAAGTCTCTGGTGAATAAACTGTTCCTACGGAAAAAGCTGTATAACCTGAGGATGAAAGATGGAGACTCGGTGACAGAGCATCTGAATGCGTTTAATACTGTGGTAAGTCAATTATTATCTGTTGATATTAAAATTTCAGATGAAGATAAGTGCATCAGTCTATTGTGTTCTCTACCAGATTCGTGGGATAGTCTGGTTATTGCAATAGGTAGCAATGCAAGTGCTTTGCAGTTTGATGAAATAGTCTCAGCCTTGCTGACGGAGGAGATGAGACGGAAGAATATGGACAACCAGAATGGTGATGCCTTGTCTGTACGAGGACAGTCCCAGAACAGAAACAAAAATAAGTCATCGAGTGGGAGATCTAAATCTAGAGGGAGATCTAAATCTCCAGGAAAACCTACAAAGGTGGTGTGCTGGAAATGCGGAAAGGAAGGGCACTTCAGAAGGGATTGTAAATCTAAAGCTCCTGATAAAGGAAAGGGATTTGATGATGCTCCTTCTGCAGAGGCGAAAACCACCTCAGATGAAGGTGGGGATGTGTACTTGGCTTCTTCAAGTACACATGTAGATCATGAGGCATGGTTGATTGACTCAGGTGCATCCTTTCACTTCACTCCCCATAGAGAGTGGTTCTGCGAGTATGAGAAATACGATGGTGGTGATGTCTTCTTAGGAGATGATAGGAAGGCTAGAATCATTGGTCGGGGAAAAGTAAAGTTGAAGTTGCAAGGTGGAAGGGTTAGAACACTTCCGGGTGTTCTACATATTCCTGCATTGGCCAGAAATCTGATTTCTATAAGCAAGTTGGATGATGCAGGTGTAAAGACGGTGTTCGAGAAAGATACCTGCAAGATGGTTCGAGGAGCACTGATATTGATGCGGGGAGTTCGGATTGGAACTCTGTACAAGCTGCAAGGTAGCACTGTTGTTGATGGGTGCAATAGTTCTATGGTTCCTGAAAATGGAGTAGAAAATCTAGTGGTCTCTGGAGAGAAGACCATGTTGTGGCATCAAAGGCTTGGACATATTGGAGAGAAGGGCCTTCGAATACTTCATGGTAAAGGTATGGTAGAAGGTATGAATGATAGCTCTCTGGATTTTGATTTCTGTGAAAATTGTGTGTATGGGAAGCAGAATCGAGTGAGTTTCCCCTCTGGTGGTAAGAGGACGAAACGGATATTAGAGCTTGTGCACAGTGATGTGTTTGGACCTGTGAAGGTTCCATCATTGGGTAAGTCTATGTACTATGTATCATTCATAGATGACTTCTCAAGGAATACATGGATATATTTCCTTAAGAAGAAATCTGAAGTCTTTGACAGGTTTAAAGAATTTAAGGCTCTGGTGGAAAATCAGATAGAGAAGAAGATAAAGGTGCTGAGGACAGATAATGGTGGAGAATTTTGCAGCAAAGAATTTGAAGAATTTTGTAAGAAGTGTGGTATAGCACGACAGGAGACTACTCCATATACACCTTAGCAAAATGGAGTCGCAGAAAGAATGAACAAGACGTTGATGGAAAGGGCAAGAAGCATGCTCAGTGGTGCCGGGTTAGGACAGGAATTCTGGGTAGAGGTGGTGGATACTGCACGTTACCTGATCAACAGATCACCCTCATCAGCGTTGGAGGATAAGACTCCACAAGAAGTATGGACTGGTAAGAAACCCTCTCTTTCACATCTGAGGGTATTTGGATGTGATGCATATGTACATGTTCCAAAGGAGAAACGAACCAAGTTGGATAGTAAATCTGAAAAGTGCATCTTTATTGGGTATAAGGATGGTTTAAAGGGTTATAAGCTTTGGAACCCAGTCACACGGAAGGTTGTGTACAGCCGAGATGTGGTGTTCAGAGAGGTAAAAGATTTTATTCAATCTGAAGTCCAACCAAAGGAACCTGAGAAGATAGAGTTTGAGCCAAAGGAGGAAGAATCAGACTCTGCAGCAGAGGAGGAATCAGAAGATGAAGAGCCACAAACTCCGGTTGTGAGAAGATCAGGTCGAGAAAGAAGGCAGCCAGAAAGGTATAGTCCATCTGCTTTCAGTTCAAATTTTGCTTTGTCTGTTACCGATGATGATCCCAGAACTGTGAAGGAAGCAGTGGATTCAGAGGATGGAAAACTCTGGAAAGAGGCCATGGTTGATGAAATGGCATCTTTGCACAAAAATGAGGCTTGGGATCTGGTAGAGTTGCCGGCTGGAAGGAAACCCATTGGCAGCAAATGGGTGTTCAAGAAGAAGACTAATGCAGAAGGAAAGGTGGAGAAATACAAAGCTCGATTGGTAGCAAAAGGTTATTCCCAGGTGCCGGGAATTGATTTTGGTGATATTTTTTCTCCTGTTGCCAAGGTAGCTTCTATTAGATTACTTTTATCTGTTGCTGCTGCTTTTGATTTTGAGGTAGAACAGATGGATGTGAAGACAACATTTCTTCACGGGGATTTGGAAGAGGAAATCTACATGAGGCAACCTGAAGGCTTTGCGGTGAAGGGTAAGAAAGAACTGGTATGCAAGTTAAAGAAGTCTCTGTATGGGTTAAAACAATCACCAAGTATGTGGTATCAGAAATTTGATACATTTATACGGGGACTTGGCTTCACCAGAAGCAAAGCAGATCATTGTGTGTATTTTAAATTAATTGGTGACCGTGTTATTTATCTGGTCTTGTATGTGGATGATATGTTGCTGGTTGGAAATGACAAAGAAATTATCCAGGATTTGAAGACCCAATTGTCCTCCAAATTTGACATGAAAGATCTTGGTGCTGCAAACTATATTTTGGGCATGGAAATTAAAAGAGATCGGGCAAAGAGGAAGCTCTGGTTAAACCAGAGGAAGTATGTCGAGACAATACTGCAGAGGTTTAATATGCAGGATAGTAAACCGGTGAAGGTTCCTATTCCTGTAGGTGTGAGGTTATCTGCTGAACAGTGTCCCAAGACACAAGAAGAGGAAGAGGACATGTCCCGTGTTCCATATGCAAGTGTAGTCGGTAGCCTGATGTATGCAATGGTCTGTACTAGACCAGACATTGCACATGCAGTGGGAGTATTGAGCAGGTTTATGTCAAAACCTGGGAAGGAGCACTGGACAACAGTGAAGCGGGTTTTCAGGTATTTGCGTGGCACTAGTGATTATGGTTTGTGCTACCAAGGAAGACCAGGATTGGACAGAGTGTTGGATATTCATGGTTTTGTTGATGCAGACTGGGCTGGAGATCTGGATCAGAGAAGATCTACAAGTGGGTATGTGTTTAACCTATTTGGAGGTGCAGTCAGTTGGATGAGTAAGAAACAATCTGTAGTGGCACTATCAACTACAGAGGCAGAATACATGGCAGCCACTCATGCAAGCAAGGAAGCAGTTTGGTTGCAGAGATTGTGTTCAAGTATGGGGTTAGTACAGGGAGCTATAAGAATAGACTGTGACAGCCAAAGTGCAATTTTCTTGGCAAAGAACCCTGCTTATCATTCAAAGACAAAGCACATTGATGTTCAGTATCACTTTGTGAGGGATATGATAGAAGACAAAAAGGTGTTGCTGGTAAAGGTGGACACTTTGAAGAATACTGCAGATGCATTGACAAAATCTGTGAGCTCTGAGAACTCTTGGTGTAGAGAAACAATGGGTGTTTCAGGGCTGGAAAAATGACTAAGCTCTCCTGTGGAAAGAAAACAACAAGTGGGAGATTGTTGGGTTGTGTTATATTCTTTCCATGACTAACCTATGTAGTTAAACGGGGGGTTAGAGGGGGGCGGAAGCCCCCCTTCGTTGCGCAGTGGGGGGGTCACAGGGGGTTTGAGGGGGGCGAGTAGCCCCCCTCTACGGGGTCCGGGGCAGCGCCCCGGGAAATTTTTTTTTTGGACCCTATATTAGGTTGGGCGAACCTACCTATGGTTTTGTGCATGATTTTCGCACATGGTATTGGACGTGATGGTTTTTCGGTCCATGGTATTGGATGCTTCGGCATGTATAAATATGTATTGTAACATTGAAAGGAACATAATGAAAAATCAAGCTGGTAGTCCCGGTTTTGGGATCCAGGGAAAAATCTCTGTGCATATGTGTTTTATGGTTTATGCTCTCGCATTGTTTATTTTCTTTGTTTAAGAATTCGTATGCAGGTAATTTCTGTACAGGGTTAAAACCTACAGAAAAATCATGAACAGAAAAATATCCTTCTAGCAGATTTAACCATTTATCTACGGCATCCGCATCTATCTGACCCTCAAATATGTGAATGTAAAAATTAACTTGTACCTTAAAGGGTGTGGCATTTCCAGAGTAGCTGCTAGAAGTCAATGCGTTGCCCCTGGGTAGTCGCTGAAGGATCTGGGCAAAGTTGTCCATCATCGCGTTCCTTTGTCACTCGAGGGCTTCTTCGAGCAAGATTTTGATAGGATCTCCTACCCCCTCATCTTTCTTTTCATCCGCCATGGGAGGCCGTCGGGATTTGGGAGGCTGATCTTGCAAAGGTTCAACCAGATCGAGTCCTAACTCCTTATATGCCAACCTTGTTGGGGACATGCAAAGAAAAACAGAGAAAGAGCAGACTACTTTGATACCACTGATCCAGATTGAACTGGAACATAATAAAATACAGAGAAAACCATAAATACAGAGATGCAGTAGAAATAACACTTCATTTCACTAATATCAAATACTGAAATATGATTACAAATAGAATGGAAATAAGGCTAGATTGGGTGATGGTATCTTATCTATGAGAAGAGATGTGGAGGCTACATGCCTCTGAACTGTGTTACAATGGGGTTCAAAGGCCTATTTATTATTGAGAAACAATGGAAAACTCTAAACATCCATAAACCTTACCCTAGGAGATGAAAAGCCAAAAATGTGGGCCCCGTTTGGGTAAATTGGTACATCAACTTCTTAGGGTCGTAACTTTAGCATACGATTTTTGTTTGGCTATCATAATACCTTGTTTCGAATATCTCAAAAAGAAGGGCGAAAACTATTGGGTAAGCCAATTTAAGACACTTTTGGTCCCTCTGTTTTCCCTAAAAACATCGTTTGGTGCCTCAAAACAGCTCTGGAAGTTTAGGACCCAAAAAATTTCCAAAAATAGTAAACTATGCTACGATTAAGGAAACTGAAAACTGGAAGAAACAGTGTTGGGGATCCAAGTGGAATAGGCAAGTGGCCACCAATATCCACCTGGATCATTCCTCCCCCCTTAGGAAGCAATGGTCCCCATTGCATTGAGTACCTCCATGAGATGAGGAAATTTTTGTTGAACCTGGTCCCTGGTGAGATGTTCTGCAATCTCTGATGTGTCCAATAATGGTGGGAAGCATGGTTGAGGTTGGTGCAAGCCAAGGAATGGAGGAATGCTATGCTCCAAAGTATTGTTTCCCACAACCTCGATAATGGTGTAAGGACCATATTGGAGTGGTCTGAGTTTCCAATGGGCTATTGTAAGGCATTCTTTCTGCAAATGCAACCAGACTTTAACGCCCACTTGAAACTTGTGTGGCACTCGATTTTGATCATGTCATTGCTTGTACTTGGAATTTTCGACAAAGGAGCGACGATATATCAGCTTGTTTGGTAGAGGTGCTTCGGGAGTCAGATTGAACGAATGCTTGGCTTGACAGTGCAATGATACCCTTGTGGGTGAGGAGAAGTTTCCCTTGTATTCTTTCATGGCCGTATCCACCTGCTTTTGTTGTGTGGAGGAACCCTTCCCTGGGTCCATGGATGTGGCTACGATCTTCCCCTTACTTTGAGAGTGAACTAGAAAGAAAATAAATTTCCTCGTCTGGGAGATGATATTACTGTATTTTTTGGCAGAGATCAAAGAGGTGGCGGTAGGTGGGGCTACCTCTGGTATCCTGTATAACTTATTACCCAAAGAAATAATCATAGAGCAGTGTCTAGACTCATATACAACATGTCGCTTCCACAAGTATGGTTGTCCTCATAATACATCACAAACGTTGAGAGGAGCAACCTCACACAATGCCTCATCTATGAAGGGATTGATGCTGTAAGGAAGGTGACACTTTTGGTTGACTCAGAGATCTCATCCTTGGTGAAGCCACCTGATGTTGTACAACTGTGGGTGTGGTATTGTCAGTAGGCCCAGCTGCTTCATGACGTTTGCTGAAATGAGGTTCTTTACGTTGCCACTATCGACAATGAACTATAGTGGCAAACCCTTCACCCACATTTGTGAGTGGAAAGGATGCTCCCCCTCCTCTGGATCGTCGAGCTCATTCTTCTAGATCTTTGTAGTGGAAACAGTGGCGCAGGGCTCCATATCAATAATATACTTCCCTTTGTCATTCCTCTTATTGGGTTCCGACTCAGGGTTGGAACATACATCTGATTCTGAAGCCTTTACTTGGCCACCAGATTTGCTTAGTCCGACTCTCACTTGTGTTGTGAGTGTGGCTCTTATAGAACTCACACCACTTTCTTGTGTCCTTGTTTGGATTCGTGGTGGTGTTCTTTTCTTGCATCTTCGACGAGTTGTCTTCAGTCACCCCACCTTGGCTTTGTTCTTTGTTCTTCAGATTCGCAAATCCAAAGTCTCGCTTGTTTTGTTTAAACTTCTGCTCAATCTTCACAGCATATCGGTATGCCATGCCAAACGAGGAGATGTCCAGGAACTCCATCTCATCCTGGATGTACCTGTGTAGGTAGTCGCTATATTTGAGTACCAAATGCCGCTCCAAATCCTTGATACCCAACTTTGTACGAATGCAACATGTTTTGGTCCCTTCTTTGCCACAGTGTGGTCCACTTTATGTATTTATCCTCATAGCTTCCGACAGGGTAGTACTACTCCTTGATGGCATCCCAGAATGAATTCCAAGTGGGTACTGCTGAAAATAGTGAGGACGTACTTTCATCCTTCTGCTCGCAGTAGGTTTCCCACCAGTCCTTGATGTGGGGGGCGGCTTTGAGAAGTGGAAGAGTCATTTTTTTTCCGGTTGGAAAAATCATGAATAGAAAAATATCCTTCTAATAGATTTGACCATTTATCTACGAAATCTTCATCTATCTGACCCTCAAATATGGGAATGTCAAAATTAACTTTTACCTTAAAGGGTGTGGAAATTCTAGAGTAGCTACTAGAAGTCGATGCGTTGCCCCTGGGTAGTCACTGAAGGATCTGGGCAAAGTTTTCCATCATCGCGTTTTGTTGTCACTCGAGGGCTTCTTCGAGCAAGATTTTGATAGGATCTCCTGTCCCCTCGTCTTTCTTTTCATCCGCCATGGGAGGCCATCAGGATTTGCGAGGCTGATCTTGCAAAGGTTCAACCAGATCGAGCTCTAACTCCTTATATCCCGACCTTGTTGGGGACATGCAAAAAAAAAAGAGAAAGAGCAAATCACTTTGATACCACTAATCCGGATTTAAACAGGAACACAAAAAAATACAGAGATGCAGCATAACTAACACTTCATCTCATTAATATCAAATACCGAAATATGCTTACAAACAGAATGGAAATAAGGCTAGCTCAGGCGATGGTAGCTTATCTATGAGACGAGATGTGACAGCTATATGCCTTTGAACTATGTTACAATGGGGCTCAAAGGCCTATTTATTATTGAGAAACAATGGAAAAACCTAAACATCCAAAAGCTTAACCCTAGGAGATGAAGTGCCAAAACTGTGGGCCCCGTTTGGGTAAATTGGTACATCAACTTCTCGGGGTCGTATCTTTGGCATACAATCTCCGTTTGACTATCATATTACCTCCTTTCGAAGATATCAAAGAGAAGGTCAAGAAAAATAAAGCAAGCCAATTTGGAATGTTTTCGGTCCCTCTGTTTTCGCTAAAAACATCGTTTAGTGCCTCAAAACAGCTATGGAAGTTTAGGATCCGAAGGAAATGCCAAAAATAGTAAATTATGCTACAATTAAGGAAACTGAAAAAACTAAAAGAGGCAGTTTTGGGGTTCCAAGTGGAATAGGTGGGTGGCCACCAATATCCACTTGGATCATTCCTTCTCCCTTAGGAAGAAATGGTCCCCATTGCATTGAGTGCCTCCATGAGATGAAGAAATTTCTATTAAACCTGGTCCCTGGTGAGATGTTCTGCAATCTCTAATGTGTCCAGTAATGGTGGGAAGCATGGTCGAGGGTTGTGCTAGCCAAGGAATGGAGGAATTCTATGCTCCAAAGCATTTTTTCCCACATCCTTGGTAATGGTGTAAGGACCATATTAGAGTGGTCTGAGTTTCCAATGGGCTATTGTAAGACATTCTTTCTGCAAATGCAACCAAAATTTGTCACCCACTTGAAACTTGTGTGGCACTTGATGTTGATCATGTCGCTGCTTCTACTTGGCATTTGCTACAATGGAGTGACGATATATCAGCCCATTCGGTAGAGGTGCTCTAGGTGTCAGATCGAACGAATGCTTGACCTGACAGTGCAACGGTACCCCATGGGTGAGGAGAAGATGCCCTTGTATTCTTTCATGACTGTATCCACTTGCTTCTGCTGCATGGAGGAACCCTTCCCAAGGGCCATGGATGTGGCTATGATCTTCCCCTTAATTTGAGAGCGAATTGTCGAGCTGTAAAAAGGGTCTCTTTCACCTCTAATTACCTCACATTAGTTTGTCAATCCAGGTATGTTTTTTTATTCCAAAGAGTGTCTCAGTTTGAGGTTATCATTTGCCAGAGCAATGCTAGTAGTATAGTGCTCAAAAATACAAGAGTAAACGGATGCTTGTTTACAGCATACTACTTTTAAATACTAAACCATACATTCAGAAAACTAAGCAATTTATCAATCAAGGGTTCAGTAGCAGTAACTCATCCCTTTGTAAACTAATGGAACCAAAGGAAATCAGGGAACAGATCGTCGATCTGGGAGCCAGACAGTAAATGTCAATGCCCACTACAGTCTCAGATCGTTCTACACACTGAAGCAATAATAATGCGAATAACAGGAAATGGAACAACAAATAAGAAATGGAACAACAAATAAGAAATGGAACAACAACTAGGAAACTGTAACAACAATTAAGTTTAATAAGCAGCAACACCTTAGTCTACAAGATCAAATGCAACAATCGTGTCCTACAGAAATCAAATGGCAATCCTCTACCTTTAAGGATGAATCGAACAACACACCAAAAATAGAACAACATTGACTGATGATGGAATATGGGACAATGCTAGAAAGTCAAACAGTAAGTTAACGCATGGCACACCTCAATAGTAATCTAATCTTGGTAATCCAGTCGTCAGTCTTAGTTATAAATAATACGACTGTATTTCAAAATGGAACAACAATGTCCATAAATTCAACAATTGCAAGGAAATATAATATCTAAGATGAATTTAGTAATACCAACAGTCAAGTGTTACAACACAGACATTCTATAATTAAACAACAATGGTATCCTGTAAAATTCAGTTATATCAGTACTGAAGGGAACAACAATGCATTGCAGAGTTATAATGTCTCTGTCTTAGAAAATGATATCACTTAACAGATCAGATGTAACAGGGTTGTGATGTAAAATAACAGAACATATCAGATTACCGAATAAAGCTGATGAGCACACCACGCATAAACCAAAAGTACTAGTACAGGAGCAAGTGTTCCTCCAGGGCCGGGCCCTTAGCCTCCAGGGGTACACTGCTTGAAGTTATTTCAGGATCAGAGATGAAATAGCAACCAAGTTTGTATTAATGCATAAGACAGAATTACAGTGGATCACTTCTCAATGAGATTCGATGATCAAAGTCTCAACTTTAAGAGAAATTACATAAAAACATAACAGAATATCCCCCGGGCTAATTGTGCTGCCCCTTTTATAATGGCGAAGGCGGAGATGTCTAGGTGCAAAAATAGTTAAAGCAGCGATCCCTCAAGATCAAAGGATCCTGAGGGATTCGCCAAACTGTTGGCTCTCAGTTATCTCTTTACTTTCTTGCGCCGAGCCGATATCTCCATTTCCTTTCCTGGGCTGATACACTTTGATTTGGTTTGCCTTGTTTGCATGTGGTTCCTCGTCAAAGGGACAACGGTCAACCTGGCCTTGTCCTTTCCTTTGGAATGACAATATTTCGTTTTTCCTTCTTCCTACATAAGAAAATGACATTTGTCAGTGTTTTTGTTTTGCACATTAATCTTACAGATTTTATTACAATTCCTTATCATCTACCTAGTTCATGATGCAAAAGGTTTGTAAGTTTTAATGAAAAGATGCTGAAATAATCACCAAAAACATACCTTCTTTAGTACTCCACACACCCCCCTGCTTACCCTTTTTCATGCCCTCATGAAAACATTGTAGTTGACATGTAAGGCAGTGAGAGAGTAGGCTGGAGATGGGATCTCATGTGGGGGTCTACAGCCATGATGCATAACTAGGTGTTCAAAAAAATGGCCTGTCTGACCCTCAGGCATCTCATACAGGGCTTGGTATCCAGGTGCAGGGTGCCAAATAATTGGACTCCGGAACCTATATCCTAACCAGGATGGCCCTGCCCTCAAAATGATTTCACCATAGAGGTGCAAGCGGTTGGTGGCTAACTTAAAATTTTCATAATTAAATGGTTCCCTGAGTTGGATATTCAGATTAGAGATTTGATATCAAAATTTAGCCGCATCAATGGCAAGGTCTTTAATAGTGAGAAAGTATTCTATTCCCTGCCGATTGATTGTTGTATGAATGGGTCCTAATGCTTCAATTATGCCTGGAGTCCTCATGAGGTTCCTATGTTCCCTCCACAACTGTACTGGATTCCTAGGCTCAGCTCTTACCCACAAGTCTAATCTGTTTTTTTGTCTTTGGAAAGCATTATAGGCTTTAAGCCATTTAATTTGATTAACCCCAAATGAAATAAATTCTTGTAATTGGATATCCCCAACAAAAGGGCCGGGGTTCTGCTCAGTCTCCTGGTCTAACACAAGGTTATGCAAATAGAATTCACACAGTAATCTTTGAACCTTTACCCCGTAGTGCTTACAGCAGTTTATAAAATCATCGATGGTATTAATTTGTATAGGGGCGCCTGCTTTAACAGCCTTTATTTTCAATTGTAAATATCGCTCCATTAAAAACAAGGCATAATTCTTACCAGGGGCTCTACATGCTAGGACGTCATTGTACAAAGAGCATAAGGTATCCATCTGCTTGATAACTATATCTAACCTACGAATTACCTTCGTGACTTTTTCTTCTTCCTTTTACCACCCTTCAAAGGCCTGGCTTTCGGATAAATTGATGTTCCTTAGCTGTTGCTGTAGTTCTTCATACCTTTCTTGAGGAGCTGTTTGTTCTATGAGTTTTTTTGATGCTTTCTGAGCTTGCGTCAAACCCTCTCGTAGGGTTACCGTCCTCGTATCACTATCCCACATGGTAGTGGAGACCGGGAGGTTTAATTGAATCTTCCTATTGCGTTGTCTTGTGTTCATGGCCCATATTTCCCCCGAGGGTTGTGCCTCTGTCTGAATTTCTTTATCACAGGTCAATATATCATCCGTTTGTACTTCAACATGGGTAACAGTTAAATGTTGTTCCTTTTGATTTTGAACAGCAGACTGCTCCTCAACGAGGTTTGGAATAGCAGACTGCTTCTCACCAAGGTTTTGAATAGTAGGATGGACTCGGGTCCTCCGAACCTTTGTCTTGAGGGGTTTTGCTGGAGTGGTTGCATGTTTCCCTCCCGAAGTCCTTTTTACCCTTTTCCTTGTTTTCAAAATCTTGATCTGCTGTCGAAGTTGAACTATTACATTCAGTAGTCTTTGCTGTTATTTCCGTAATCTCCTTAGAAGGAACAACAGACTGTTTACTGTGGCCTGGACTTTTATCTCGATCAATTCCCTGGTTTTCTCTTTGTGGTGCTTCTTCATTGCTCTGCTTGGGTTGCTCAGGGGCAAGAACCCTAGCTGGTTTTGTTATTGCGTGGGTGATTTCTTTTTCCGCCTCCCCTTCTTCCAGAATTTCTTCTGGTGTAGTCTGGCTAGGAACTGATTGTTCCTGTTCTGTATCACTTCTCTCTCCTGTCATACTTTCATCATGAACATGCTGATTCTCCTTTTCTACCTCCTTGTCATGTAATTCTTTGAGTGCATTTTTATCCTGAGCAGAGTGTTCTTTTGGTTCTTCTTCAGCATGGAGATCTGGTGGGCTGAGAGGTTGGCCATATTTGCCCATATTGGCCAAAATTTTGGCCAATTCATCTTCTCTCAATGGATTCTACAATGTGCTGCCTTCATGTTGTTCTGTTTCCTCCTCCTGCTCAGGTTGCTCAGTTTCTTCCTCCATTTCTCCTTCCTCATTTCCTTGCATTCCTTTCTCATTTTCTTCCCCTTCTAATCGTGGGGGTTGTTCATCCCCTGTATCGTCTATCTCTACTGGTTGGCTGGTATCTCCTTGGGAATTTTCCAGCCTCCCTTTAATCCGTGCTAATCGGACCGATTTCCTTCGTTTTTCTGGACGCTCTGGTGTACTGGTGGCATGTTTACGTTTTGGGGATGGCGTGGTCAATCCCCCGTCTATTATGGCAATTAGCTCTTCCCAGCTGCTCTGTTGCTGGGTAAGGCTATGGCTAACTATTAACCGTATCAACCCATGGTGACTGACGACTGATTCTACATGCTGTGCCTTTTTCATACTTCGTGCAACATCATGAAGTAAAAAATTTAAGAATGCAGGTAAATTTACAGAGCATTTCTGCTTTAATACGGCTAAAAGTTTAAGGTGTCGTGGTCTTACCACATCTTTCCTGCCTTCACAGGTGATGTAGCTCTGAATAATCTTTGCCAATTCTGCCCACGGCTCTCCTAATGCTGCAGGTAGAACCCCTTTTCCTCTAATTGTCAGGTTCTGGCCTTCATCCTGGAAGGTTTTTATGATTTTTTTCAATCTCTCCTTCTTTAACGTCCATACAGGTCCGGTGGCTGGCAGTCCCGAGACCTCTGCAATTATGTCATTGGTGACTGCTATATGTCTCCCCCTTACTGTGGAGTGATCTTCTTGCAAGTTCTGCAAGAATTCCATTGCTACAGTCTCATTGGATTCCTGTAAATGATTGAGATAAGTTAACCAACCTGCTCTTGCCAGAATTTCCCGTGCAACAACAGAGATTGTCAATTCCTGTGGTTCTCTCCGAATTGATCTTCCTCCCATGTTTTTGATTTCCCTGTAAAACCTCAGAATTGACAATGGAACAGCAAGCTGTTCACGTTGTTAAAACACAGAGAAACTAACAGACGTAGGACTCGCTCAAAATCTAAAGGGCTTTACTAATGCCGCAGAGCATACTATGGAAATGGCTTGGGAACAGCAAGCCATGCAAAAATTAAAAAAAAGTATACCATTGAGCCGTGCTATTCCCAAGTACGCAATTTCCCGAATAGTGGTCTGACACGTAATCCAGCGAATGATGAGGTTAACCTCCCCCCCGCAATGTGATAGGCCGTCCCCGGCCGTCAAATATAGGAGCGGCGTGCCGATCTGCCCTGGAACAGAGTCATAAAGGAACAACGTATGGCAATATGCCATGTTTACAAAAGTAGCAGGTTACCAAAATCGAGGTGTAAAGTCGGATCGCTTAACAAGTAAGAGACTGCTGTGATATGATGCGAGGCTAGGAAGATAGGATAGCTGCCGTGCATACAGAGTCTCATGTGGTCATTGTCAACTGTGTTGGCATTATGATGCATGTGTTGTACTTCATGGAAACCCTCTCATAGAAGAACATCTCACTTATATACATTCAGATGAATCTACAGAAGAGATATCAAATGTAACATAATTCATGGATGCAGGACAGTTCAAAGGAATCAAATGACAAGTTCTTAGTATGACAAGTAAGCTTTGCCATCAAGTCCAAAGGGGGAGATTGTTGGCATTATGGCTAAGTGTTGTCCTTGATGGCAACCTATACAGGTGACAGATCATAGAACATCAAGCCAGTAGCAAAGATTGATGAGTAGCCTCTCAGATTGGAAGAAAATAAGAGGTACGCAGGTACGCCGTACAAAAGGTGCGGACCCGCAGGCATGTCATACATAAAGTGCGTACATACACGCAGGTATCCCGTGTAAGAGGTGCGTACCCCCAGTTCACTTACTTCAAGGCAGAGAAGCGCGCTCACGTGGGGTTTCTTATGTTTGGCCCGTGGTATTTAGCCCGCCGTTCTTGATTCTATGGTTTTGGCCCATAGTATCGTTTTATATTATTATTATTATTATTATTGAGCCCCATGTTTTGGTTATCTATGGTATTGATCCATGATTTTAGGAAGAGCTTGCCTATATAAAGCAAAGGAGATCATTTGGCTAGACACTTGTGAAATTAGAAGATCTTAAGAGAAGCTAGATCTGAAATTCTTGTAATCGGTTTGTGAGAGAGAGTTGAATCAATATCAAGGAGAAACATGAGAATTACAAGTTGGATCTACTAATGGGTTGATATCTCCTCGGCGCATGTTCAGATCTGTAGATCTGACAGTCTGGTTTATTCTTGATGTCTTGAAATTATCTATACCCGTAGGTACGCAAGTACAGTGAAAGAAAAGTGCGGAGATACGCAGGCGCAGAAGTGTTGCAGGCGCGCAGATACGCAGGCCCAGAAGCGGTGCAGATGCGTAGGTGTGCAGGCAGTTCATTGGACACAGAGCGCAGGTACGCAGGAAGTCTGTGAGGCACAGTACGTGGGTACGCAGTTGGAAACAGTGCGTACTTCTACGCAGGTGTTATATGGGTGAAGCTGCGTACTTCTCATGAAATCTACTTAGCTGCCCCTGTTTATTGTTGTGTTCTGGATTTTGAAGTGATGTATGGTTTCCGATATTATGTTTTGATAACAGCAGTGATTGATTGAATGATTATGATTAGCTTCAGTATTGATAGATGAATGGATCAGGTTCATAATGACTTATCCTTATATGATCTGGTGGACTAGACCTGGTTGATAACTCTCATTGTACATGTATTGATCTGGTGATTGGGTGAGCTTCAATGTTGTTGTTGGGTCCAGTATGAAAATTGGATGAAATGTGGCCTTTCAGATTATGTGTTGT
Organism: Pinus tabuliformis; assembly: GCA_031772625.1. Classification (NCBI taxonomy): domain Eukaryota; kingdom Viridiplantae; phylum Streptophyta; class Pinopsida; order Pinales; family Pinaceae; genus Pinus; species Pinus tabuliformis. The sequence continues at coordinate 161,790,366 of CM062818.1, forward strand.
GCTTCAGTGTATCCAGTCTGAAAATTGATGAAACGTGGTACCTAGAGGAGAGAAGATTGTAGGTCAGCACCTACGTACTAGTATCTAAGCTAGTACAAGAGCTAAAGGAAATCTTTGGAGCATTGTAGCAGGTAGTAGCCTGCGTACTAGTAAATGGATCGGCTAGTACAAGAGCAAAGGGGGTTGTAGCTCCCGTACTGGTATAAGACTGCACCAGTACAAAATATTGTAAAAGGATTTTCTTATTAAGAAGAAGATTGAGATGACTTGCAGCAGGTGGTTTTCTCCCGCATTAGGTTTCCACCTTATATCATGGTGTTCATGTGTGTGTCTTATGTGTGATGATCTATTCTATGTTACTGCATCTGTTAACTGATAATATGGTTGATAATGTCCTAATGCACTCATTGAAGATCAATTAACTTAATCATAAGAAGTTGTGGAAGTAGCATATATGAATCTGATTATGGAAATGAAAAAGTTTTATTAATGTGATAATACTGATTCACCCCCCCCCCCTCTCAGTATTATTTCCAACAATTGGTATCAGAGTAGGTCCTTTGATAGAAGCTTGATCGCTTGAAGGAGATCCGTGGAACAATGGGAAAGAAGCTTAAGAAGAAAGCACCTAAGAAAAAGAAGTCATCTCAGAAGAACTATGACAGTGGGAGAATCGATTGGGGATTAGGTATAAGAAGCTCTTCAGATTCAGAATCATTATCAGGTATGAATATATTATCCTCTGATGTTCCAGCTATCTTTCCTTTTGGAAGAGATGAAAGTGATAGCGAAACTACTGCATTTTCTCTTATGGGTGAACAAGAAAGATATCAAATAGAGGCAGAATTTAAAAGGCTGACAGACAAAATTAGAGGTCAACAAGATCTATTGAACAAAAGGGAATGTGACTTCAAAGAAGAAGCTACCAAACTAAAGGCCCAACTAGAAGAAGGAAACAAGGTAAGAAAACTACTCAAGGACAAGGAAGACCAATGTCAAAAATTGCAGCATGAAGTGACATCTTTAAGAAAAGAAGTCAACGAAAGAAGCACAACCATCAAGAAACTCAAAGATAGATCCATCTACTATGAAAATCTTGAAGCTACAATCCTCTCACTAAAAGGAGATCTTGAAGAATCAAAGAAGCAGAATGAAGATCTACACCAAGCAATTGAAAAACAAGACAACGAAGTCATCAGCTTAAAATCCCAGCTGGAATGTGCCTTCAGAGTTCGTCAAATGCAGAAGGATCTGAATGAAGAACAAGAAAAGGAGATACTCAAACTAAGGCAACAAATGGAAGAAGGAAGGAAAATTGAAGAAGATTTGAAAAAGAAATCTCTTGAAAAGGAAGAACAGCTTCAGGTTGAGGTAAATATCTTGAAAAGTAAATTAGAAGAAAAGGATAAGCTTTTACGATTTCAAGATAGTTCTAAAGTCTTGGATGATATTCTTAGTAGTCAAAGGTCTCCTGCTATAAAGACTGGTCTTGGTTTCCATGAATCTATTGAAGGTGAATCTAGTTCACAAGGTGAGGCAAGGAACTCTAAAGAGAAATCTAAAGTGATCAACGAAGAAATGAAAGATCAATCTCATCATCAACCAAGGAAAGAGATTCCTCAAAGGAAATCCTTTACTCCTCCTATGAATAATGTTGAATGTTATGTATGTCATAATCTTGGACATGTTGCAGCTAGATGTAGAAGAAGAAGGGTTCAAGACCATTATGCAGAAAGATCAAGGTACTTTAATGGATATTGCTTTGCTTGCAATATGTATGGTCATAAAGCTGCTGACTGTTACAGGAGGAATATGAAACATGTAAGATGTTATGCATGTAACAAGCTTGGACATATACCTAAGGAATGCAGGAACAAAGTACCATATCAAAAGGAGGAAATGTCATCATCACGCTTGAAGATATGGAGGAAAAAGAAAGTACAGTTAGAAAAAGGTAGCACAACACAACATACAGATATACTAGAATCAGAGGGAGCTGAAAGTACAAAACTTCAGTGTCCTGAATCTCATATGCAAACTCCATAAAGGAAAGTTGCGTATATACGCGAGTTGGATACTGCACAATCGCGTATATGATTGTTTGAAGAAAGGCAGTAGGGAAAGTGAAGTTGGAAGTGAATCTATGAAGTATGATCTCTCGAGCACAAGATCAGATCTGAGAATCTGACTGTCAGTGGCATAGAGGAGGACTGTTAATTGGGTTCTAATCAGAGGTACACAGGTGATACACAGTGAAAGTGCGAGGGTACGCAGAGCAGAAATGGTCCTGGTGCGTAGGTATGCGGCGACATAGGAGGTCGAGCTGCGAAGGTACAGTATAAGTACGCGGCGTAACAAAAGAGCACATGCGGACGGACGTGGCGAGACAAAAAAAGAGGTGCGGAGCAAGATCGGAGGTACGCAGCGCGATAGAAGGATAACCTGCGGAGGTACATAGAAGTACGCGACGCAATAGAAGCAAAGGTGCGTGGGTTACGCGGCGCGATTGATGACACAGGTGCATGGGTACGCACTGTAGTAGAAGGCTCTCTGTGTGAGTACGCAGAAACTCAGAAAGTCAAGTGCGTGGATACGCAGAGGAGCAGAAGGTGAAGTGCGGAGCCACGCAGGCCATATAATGAGAAACTGCGGATCTGTCTTAAGGCATTTATTGGCTGACTTTTCTTGTTGATAAGATCTGACAGATGGCACCAGTTTAGGGGGAGCATATGTTTTTAATACATTGTTGGCATTATGGTTAATAGTCCTTGGTGATGATGCTTATATGGATAAATGACTCATCTTGCTATGGTTATGAGTTGTTCACATGGTTCTTGGATCAGATTTGTGGTTAATTCTCTAATGATGATTGCATGATAACCTTCATAAGGATAAGGAGAAGCACTTAGCTTGAATTCACATCTTCTTTATGAGTCACTCATATGCTGTTGTCGTCATATATTACAGTTATGATGCAGGATTCCTATTGTTCTTGGCACATATATGGATGAGGATTGTTGGCTGGACTCATGAATGATTGGAGACATGATGAGTTCTTACTTATATAGGTTGTCTCGTACACATGTGGATTGGTGCATATACTCCCAATTGATGATACTTGGTTCATGCAGATCTGGATGGCTATGGTGTTTCTCACATATGTGAGAATGAGAATGATTATGTTCTAAAGGATGAGTTGATTCTTGCACCAATACAAGGTGCTGGTGACAAATCCTATGGAGCAGATCATTTAATGTTGTTGCTGATGTTTGTCATGTATATCATTCGATGTAAAAGTCATATCAAGTCTCATGATGTAATAGTGTATCTATTGTAGTCATCTCTTCAGGTCATGTAATGGCCTATGTTGGTTTCCCCACTATGCTTGGGATGAATGATGTTATTATTTTATGATATCATATGTAAACTTTTGGTATATCACCATTGTGATGGGAGATAGATGTATGTATGAGTCTTTGGTGATAGGAAGGTCTTTTATGATATATAGAGTCATGTTCTTCTTGTAGAACATCTTTTTGCAGACCTTGCTTACAGTCAGGGGGAGCTTGAGCATGAACAACACTATATAGCAGAGTAGACATTTCAGCTTGTTCTCAGAAAGAGCATTATCAGATTGGTGCACCATGGCATATACAACGGGGGAGCTCATTCAGAGTCTTCAGCAGATCTGGTTTATAGTCAAGGGGAGCATGTTCTTAGGGGGAGCATAACCCTTTGCCCTTGATGTCAAAGGGGGAGAGTGATTTGGTGTTGTTGCCATCAAGTCCAAAGGGGGAGATTGTTGGCATTATGATGCATGTGTTGTACTTGATGGCAACCCTCTCATAGAAGAACATCTCACTTATATACATTCAGATGAATCTACAGAAGAGATATCAAATGTAACATAATTCATGGATGCAGGACAGTTCAAAGGAATCAAATGACAAGTTCTTAGTATGACAAGTAATCTTTACCATCAAGTCCAAAGGGGGAGATTGTTGGCATTATGGCTAAGTGTTGTCCTTGATGGCAACCTATACAGGTGACAAATCATAGAACATCAAGCCAGTAGCAAAGATTGATGAGTAGCCTCTCAGATTGGAAGAAAATAAGAGGTACGCAGGTACGCCGTACAAAAGGTGCGGACCCGCAGGCATGTCATACATAAAGTGCGTACATACACGCAGGTATCCCGTGTAAGAGGTGCGTACCCCCAGTTCACTTACTTCAAGGCAAAGAAGCGTGCTCACGTGGGGTTTCTTATGTTTGGCCCGTGGTATTTAGCTCGCCGTTCTTGATTCTATGGTTTTGGCCTGTAGTATTGTTTTATATTATTATTATTATTATTATTATTGAGCCCCATGTTTTGGTTATCTATGGTATTGATCCATGATTTTAGGAAGAGCTTGCCTATATAAAGCAAAGGAGATCATTTGGCTAGACACTAGTGAAATTAGAAGATCTTAAGAGAAGCTAGATTTGAAATTCTTGTAATTGGTTTGTGAGAGAGAGTTGAATCAATATCAAGGAGAAACATGAGAATTACAAGTCGGATCTACTAATGGGTTGATATCTCCTCGGCGCATGTTCAGATCTGTAGATCTGACAGTCCGGGTTATTCTTGAAGTCTTGAAATTATCTATACCCGTAGGTACGCAAGTACAGTGAAAGAAAAGTGCGGAGATACGCAGGCACAGAAGTGTTGCAGGTGCGCAGATACGCAGGCCCAGAAGCGCTGCAGATGCGGAGGTGCGCAGGCAGTTCATTGGACACAGAGCGCAGGTACGCAGGAAGTCTGTGAGGCACAGTGCGTGGGTACGCAGGAACGCAGTTGGAAACAGTGCGTACTTCTACACAGGTGTTATATGGGTGAAGCTGCGTACTTCTCATGAAATCTACTTAGCTGCCCCTGTTTATTGTTGTGTTCTGGGTTTTGAAGTGATGTATGGTTTCCGATATTATGTTCTGATAACAGCAGTGATTGATTGAATGATTATGATTAGCTTCAGTATTGATAGATGAATGGATCAGGTTCATAATGACTTATTCTTATATGATCTGGTGGACTAGACCTGGTTGATAACTCTCATTGTACATGTATTGATCTGGTGATTGGGTGAGCTTCAATGTTGTTGTTGGGTCCAGTATGAAAATTGGATGAAATGTGGCCTTTCAGATTATGTGTTGTGCTTCAGTGTATCCAGTTTGAAAATTGATGAAACGTGGTACCTGGAGGAGAGAAGATTGTAGGTCAGCACCTACGTACTAGTATCTAAGCTATTACAAGAGCTAAAGGAAATCTTTGGAGCATTGTAGCAGGTAGTAGCCTGCGTACTAGTAAATGGATCGGATAGTACAAGAGCAAAGGGGGTTGTAGCTCCCGTACTGGTATAAGACTGCACCAGTACAAAATATTGTAAAAGGATTTTCTTATTAAGAAGAAGATTGAGATGACTTGCAGCAGGTGGTTTTCTCCCGCATTAGGTTTCCACCTTATATCATGGTGTTCATGTGTGTGCCTTATCTGTGATGATCTATTCTATGTTACTGCATCTGTTAACTGATAATATGGTTGATAATGTCCTAATGCACTCATTGAAGATCAATTAACTTAATCATAAGAAGTTGTGGAAGTAGCATATATGAATCTGATTATGGAAATGAAAAAGTTTTATTAATGTGATAATGCTGATTCACCCCCCCCCCCCTCAGTGTTATTTCCAACAAACTGTTATGTCATGATTGGTGATAATAGATTTACATGCGTTTTATGGTTTGGGAAATAATATACATTCTTCTTATGTGATTTATTACTGAGGTATAAGAAATAGAAGGGTGTTAATAATTACCTATTGGTGTAAGTAATGTGACTTCAATACCATTACCAGAGCTCTGCTGCCGATAGGTATCCATAACCTTGGTAGAGTTGTTTGTTTCACCCATGGAACCATGATCCTTTGTGTATGCTTAGGAAATGTTGTGCGATGTCAAAACGTAGGCCATTATGCTGGCTTGGTGACCAATTAGCCATAATGCCATTCACGAGGAAGGAGTGAAAGGTGGGCAGGCTCTTTATTTGATATACCTTTTGGACCATATCCCTGGTGTGGTGGCCATAGTGGGAATTCCACTTCACTTTCTTCCTCATGATCATAGTAGGCTGGCTCTTGATGAGACCCCCTATCCTGCATTTGACAACTTATATAAACAAGTCATTAAAACATCATTTTTTGCTCTTTTTTTCTTTCTCTTTCATAAATTATTTTCCCATTTATACACAAAGGGTGGTTCAACACTCCTTAAGAGTAGGAATGGTGGAATAAGTCTTGACATCTCAATAGGAACATGTAAACCCTTTGCTCTTATTCCTGAATAATAATCGAAGAGAATTGTAAAAATTTAAAAGGAACCAACATGATAAAGGTAACCAATCAGAGCAGAATTAATGGAACAATGACAACAAAAGATAATGGGTAAGTGTGTCCTTCCCTCTGTCCTCTTACCAATTCAGAGAAATTTCTTAGAAAAATAGCGATTTTATAATTCACTGATTCAGTATGTTGTCATTGTGTATCCATTGCATAAGTGCATAGTTGTGTTCCAAAAGACTAGAAAGAACAGGAACAATAGGCATCCTTAATTTAGAACAGTAAGTGGAGCAAGCATAAGTAAAAGGAATACGAGGATGTTGTTATTTAAAAAAGGAAGAGCAAAAGAATACAAGTGGTGTTCCTTTTGAAAAAGGAACAACAAAGATCAAAAATGCTGTTCCTTTGGAAAAGGAACAGCAGAAAACACAAATTTCGTTCCTTTGGAAAATGAACAACAAAAATAAAAAGTGTCGTTCCTTTGGAAAAGGAACAGCAGAAAACACAAATGCCATTCCTTTGGAAAGGAATAGCAAAAATCAAAAGTGTTGTTCCTTTGGAAAAGGAACAACAGAAAACACAAATTTCGTTCCTTTGGAAAAGGAACAACAAAAATCAAAAGTGTCGTTCCTTTGGAAAAGGAACAGCAGAAAACACATGCCGTTCATTTGGAAAAGGAACAATAAAAATCAAAAGTGTTGTTCCTTTGGAAAAGGAACAGCTAAAAACACACATGCTGTTCCTTTGGAAAAGGAACAACAGAAAACACACATGCCGTTACTTTGGAAAAGGAACAGCAAAAATCAAAAGTGTTGTTCCTGTGGAAAAGGAACAGCAGAAAACACACATGCCGTTCCTTTGGAAAAGGAACAACAAAAATCAAAAGTGTTGTTCCTTTGGAAAAGGAACAACAGAAAACACACATGTCGTTCCTTTGGAAAAGGAACAACAAAAATCAAAAGTGTTGTTCCTGTGGAAAAGGAACAACAGAAAACACACATGCCATTCCTTTGGAAAAGGAACAGAAAAAATCAAAAGTGTTGTTCCTTTGGAAAAGGAACAACAGAAATCAAAAGTGTTGTTCCTTTGGAAAAGGAACAACAAAAGCATAAGGTAAGAAAAAAGAACAACAAAGTTAAAGCAAAATGAACGGCTAATCCAAAAGGTGCTATTCCTTTGAAAAATGAACAACAGAATGGAAATGCTGTCCCTTTGAGAAAAGGAACAACAAAAAATAATAAAATTGTTGCTACTCCGAAAAGTAATAGCAAAGTGGTGATACAAAAATATGTACAAAAATGATTCAACAAAATAAAGAAATTATGTACAAAGTGTAAAAAGAGATAAATCACTTAATGAGTCACAGGTGAGGAAGACTTCTCTCCCTCCCCCAAAATTTCCATATCAGAGTCTTCGTGTAGCTGCTGGCAGAAGGACTCCCGAGTGAGTGGTTTGTGATAAAGTCGGACTCAGTGGCCATTTTCCTTGAAGGCATATCCAGAACCGTCAATAGTGATTAGAGTAAGAGTACCATTGTCATGTACCTTCTGGATTTCGTATGGTCCCAACCAACGAGTCTGGAGTTTCCCGGGAAGGTCCTAAAACCTGGAATTGTACAAAAGTGCCCAGTCTCCTTCGTGGAAGACTTTATTTTTAATGAGAGCATCATGCCATTTAGCTCACTGCTGTTGAATCAATGTAGTATTTTGAAGTGCAGAGAGCCTGATTTCATCCAGCTCATTGATCTGCTGTAATCAATTAATCTGTGCCTCGGTTAGATCTAAGCCAACTTCCTGTACTGTTTGCAATGTTTGGATTTCGAATTCTATGGGGAAGATGGGTTGTTTTCCAAACACTAATTGATAAGGTGAGTAGCCGGTGGTACTTCTCCATGTTGTTCTGTAAGCCCACAATGCTTCTGGTAGTCTGGCAGCCCAATCACGTCTATGTGATGCAATGTTTTTTGTTAGGATTGCTTCTATTATTTTATTGTTGCTTTCTACCTGACCATTTTCCTGTGGGTGGTATGTAGTAGTGATTCTATGCTGGATATGATAGTTTTTGAGTGTTGTAACTATTTTGTTACCAGCAAACTATGGTCCACCATCTGTAATTATATCTCTTGGAAGGCCATAACGCACAAATATATGGAACAAGAACTATATGACAGAATCCTTTGTAGCTCTCGACAATGCCTCTGCTTCAACCCATTTGGTGACATATTCTGTTGCCACCAAAATATATGTTTTCTGATTCGAGGATGGGTTAATTGGTCCAACAAAATCAAGGGCCCATCGCTCGAATGGTTCATTGACTAGCTGTGGGTTCAGGGGCATCTCATCGGACTGGCCAGGGCATCCTACTCTCTGGGAACTGTCACAAGCTTGGACGAATTTCTTTGCATCTTTGAAAATTATAGGCCAATAATACCCTGTTTGCAGTACCTTATGTCCAGTTCTGCGATCGGCGAAATGTCTACCACATGGTCCGTCATGGCAGGCTTGTAAAATGTCAAAGATTTCATCCTCACGGACGCATCTCCTGATATGCATATCTGCCCCTGTGTGAAACAGGTAGCCCCCAATCCAAGAAAATAGAGCACTCCGTTGAACAATCTGTTTCCGCTCATTGGGGTTAAGATGTTTTTGTAGTTTACCTACTGCTAGGTAATTGGCAACATCACCATACCAGGGTGTTTTAACAAAAATAGCGAACAAATGTTCATCTGGGAATTGATCTTCAACTACTGCTGCATTGATTGGCTTTGGCATTTGTGAAAGAAAATCAGCTACAGGATTTTCTTTTCCAGGTCGATCCTTGATTGTAATGTCAAATTCCTGCAATAAAATCAGCCATCTAGTTATTCTTCCATTTGTGATAGGCTTGTTTGCTAAATATTTTATGGTATAATGATCTGTATACAAGATAACAAGATATCCAGTAATGTAATGTCTGAACTTATTGACAGCATGTATTACAACTAGAAATTCTTTTTCAGTAACAGTGTAATTCAATTCAGCAGGGGATAAATTTTTGCTAATATAATAAATTGCATATGGTTTTTTATCCTCTTCCTGCCCAAGGACTGCTCCAATGGCTGTATCTGAGGCATCTGATGATATCTGAAATGGCAAATCCCAATTTGGTCCTCGAAGGACTGGGGCTGTGGACACAAGCTTCTTCAGATCCTAGAAAGCACGTTCACATTTTTCTATCCAAAGAAAGTCAACATTCCCTGTTAGTGCATACAGAGGTGCAGCAATATGCGAAAAATGTTCTATAAACCTCCTATAATAACCAGAAAATCCAAGAAAACTGCGTACCTCCATTTGAGTGGTAGGAGTAGGAATAAGCAAAATTATTTGGATTTTGGCTGGGTCTACCTGAATGCCAGCTGCTGAAATATAGTGTCCTAGAATAAGTCCTTCAGTCATCATCATATAGCATTTTTCATGGCTTAAACAAAGTCTGGTAGCAATGTAGCGTTGTAGGACTTTTTCCAGTGTGTCCAATGCTGGATCGAAATCGTCTCCGTACGGTGTAAAGTCATCCATGTATACTTCAAGTCCTTCATTTATTAAGTCTGCAAAAATGCTGAGGATAGCCATTTGGAATGTGGCAGGAGCATTGCATAAGCCAAAAGGTAGAACTATGTATGCAAATGTTCCCCAAGGACAAGTAAAAGTGGTTTTGTCTTGGTCTTTAGGGGCAATCTGAATCTGATTGTATCCACTGAAGCCATCTAGGAAAGAAAAGAATTTCTTTCCTGCCAAAGTGTCTAATACTTGGTCGATGAATGGGAGAGGGAAGTGGTCTTTTTGTGTTGCTTTATTTAGCTCTCTGTAGTCCACACAAATTCTCCATTTCCCATTCTTTTTTGGTACCACCACAAGTGGAGAGACCCATTTACTATCGGAGATAGGGTAAATGAAATTGACATCTAAAAGTTTTTGCAGTTCAGCTTTTACCACTTCTTTTAAATGGGGATTAAGTCTCCTTTGAGGCTGGCGAATAGGTCTCGCATCTTTTTCTATGTAAATGTGGTGTGTACATAATTGGGGATCAATTCCTTTCATATCAGGGTAGTCCCATGCAAATGCTTCTTTATATCTCCTCAATAATTGGATGAGCTTCGTTTCTTGTTCGGAGGTGAGGTTGGCATTAATGTTTAAGGTTTTTCCCGGTTCAATTTCCACAACTTTACTATTTGCGACAGAGGTAACAGGTATTGTTTGATCATGTGTATCTTTAAGAGGATCTTCTTCCAATTCGTTATCGAATGCTGCCTCTATCATGTGACATTGTGTATGGGATCTGAGTTTAGTTTGACTGATAAAATTATTAATGGCATCATCTTCTGTTTGGTCCTTGAAATCAAGTGCCTCTTGTATAGTTAATGGAGATCTAATGTTGTCAGTAAGGTATGATACAGGGTGCCTATTAGTTTTCATTATTGTGACACTTGGCTGTGTTGGAGGATATAAAGCTAAGTTCTTGATATTTGCTCCTCTGGTTATGGTCATATTGCCTTGTCGGCAGCCAATATAAGCATCGGCAGTTGCAAGCCAAGGTCTACCTAAAATCAATGGATGTCCATCAAGTTGGTTTTTGGGATTTATTATCAGAAAATCGGTCGGATACTCCCAGGAGTCAACAGATACCATAATATCATGTAGTGTGCCTTCTAGCCTAACCACAGATCGGTCAACTAGTTCTAGTAAAGTAGAGGTAGGTTCTATAGATGTAATGCCTAGCTTCTGGCAAGTAGTAGTTTTTAAGATGTTAATTGCAGCTCCTAGATCAACTAAGGCATTGGAGAAGGTTTGACCATGAATTTGTACGGTTACTATTGGACTTCTTGGGTCTTTGTATTTAATGGGTGCTTCTTTTCCTGATAATAAGTCAGATAGAGTGCCAACTACTTGGACTCTTGGATTGTTTGCTATATTCCTCCTTGGTTTCTTTACACATAATTCTCTGATAGTCTTTGCATATATCGGGATGTCTTGAATGGCTTGGAGGAATGGAATTTTTATGTACAAATTTTTTAATTCTCCCAGAATGTCAAAATCAGGATATTGTGTAGGTCAAGGTATGATTAATCGTTCTGGGAATGGGGGAGAGGGTGTGGTTGCTTGATTATGAATTTTTTATGTATTCACATCCTCGTCTTGTGACGATTGTTCTCTAGGTAACGGATTTTCAACATGAACTGTCTTGTCTCCCTCGGTTTCAATAATACGCCTAGATCTTAGCTGAAGATCATTACACTCCCTCAGATCGGCTCCTATTTCTGGTGTTTCTACTATTTGGACAGATTGGACCGGTATGTTATTTGGTTTAGGTTTGGGTTGGGCTGGGAGTTGTGGTCTCAGGTTAGACTGGGGGTTTTGTTGTAAGGTTGGCAGTAAGGGTTGAGGGATCGAATGGTTCCTATTGGCTGATTCATCGGTCTTTGCCAGTTTGTCTGCCAGGCTTGACTTTGTGAAGTAGGAGGGGTCCATTGTGCTGGGTATGCGTTACTTTGCCAATATGGTGGGGCATAGGGAAAATTCGGCCAATTGGATTGGCTTGCTTGATTCGGCCATGGGGTTGATGAAGGAAATGACTGTGGTGACCAATTCGGAAAGGGGGGTTGAGGTTGATTTTGCCACATATTATATTGTTGAGCATTATACTGTGGAGACTGAAAAGAGGAAGTTGGGTCCGAAAACATACCAGACTGTTGTGGCTGCCACTGATGGTGCTAATTGAGCAGATACACCGACTCTGGCTCCTCTTATGCTTCCTTGTATACTGCTTTTAGTCCAGGAAGTGAGGGACGACTTTCCGTAAGGTGGTCTTTTGTGCAGATGGCACATGTTTGGATTGCATTTAGTGGACACTCCTTATGGCTATGTTTCTTTTTGCATCGGGGATAGAATATTGCCGAATTCTGTTCTGCCTCCATTTGCTTTTCTTTGGCCTGCATAATATCAAGTTGTGTAGTTAGCGTCCCCAGTATATCAGTTTTAAAATTTTCCAATAAATTTCCAATTTCTGCATGCGTTACTCCTTCTGTCGAAATTCTCTTATCTCTTACAAACCGATCATGTTCTGCCGATTTTAGTCTTGTGCTACCTCTCGAGCTCTTGATACATAAATAAATAATGTCAGCAAATTTTTCCTGATAAATATCTCATTTTCCCATAATGTTTAATGTTTCAATCCATTGTTCTTTCATTCCCCTAATTAATGTTGTTTTTAACACATTATCGGGTAAAGGTAGTGATGCATAAGGAGATCTTTGAAGATTATACTGAAAGCGTTCCACATACTCCTCTAATGTTTCATTTGGTCTAGCTACCATCTGGAATATTTCATCTTTTAGTTCCCTAGACCTGCAATAGTCCTGATATTTTTTTAGAAAAGATTCTTTCATTTGATCCCAGTTATTTATAACACCGCCACCTAGTCCCATGAACCATCTCAAAGTAGCCCATTTTAATGTAGAGGGGAATAATTTCAGTTTCTGGGGGTTGGTGGTGTAGTCATAACCCCTGCACAGCACATCGAACTCAAATAGGAATGCATCTGGATCCTCTGATGTAAGACCGTGGAATGTAGGGATATGTTGAAGAGGAATTGCTTTCATAGGCGCATTTGCTGCAGTATCCACGATGGGGTATTGCAATGTAGAGGTTTGGGTGTTTGGCTATTTTTGAGTCATTTGGTCAAATATATGCCAATAACCTTCTGGGGTATCTAGGAGGGTATTCCTAGATTGAGAGGGAATGGATTTAACAAGAATGGTTTTAATAGCGCTTCCTTTATCTAGGATAATGAGAGTGCTTAATGTCTGAGGAGATTGAGTTTCTTCAAAAATGATTTTTGCAGCACTTCCCTTATCTAGGCTGCTCAATGGTTGAGTTGTCCCAAGAGGAGACCTCGGTTCCTCAGTTTCCCTTGTCTCTCCTCTTCCTTCACATAGATTGCTGAAATTCCCTTCTTGCAATAGTTTTGGAGTACAATTTCCAATTTCTTGAAAATCCTGCTCTTCAGTTTGATTATGCACCTCAGTAAAGGCTACAGATGGTGATCCTGTGGCCTGAAGGGAACTAGTAGGCTGTCTGGAAATAACTTTTCTGGGTCCTACTGAAGGCTGAGATTCTGTGTTCTTAAAAATTTCGTCTATAAAGGTTGATCGGCCAAGGGTCACCAGCCCCTTAGCTTTTTTGGGCTTGGGTAGAGGTTTGGAATTCTTTTCTGGCTTTTTCTGCTTAGTCATGCACACACAAATCTACTGCTAGATTCTACCCAAACAAAACAACGCCAAATCTGTAGGAAAGCGGGCAGAGGAGCAGGGCTGTGTTGTGGTCACCAACAACCCCCCTCTTTGTTGGTATTAGCAATAACATCAAGCAAAGGGGGACCCTTATAAAAAATCCCAAAAATATTTTTATCAAAATTTTTGTATTTAACTCCCTAAAAGCTATATCGCATCGCAAAGAGAGAGTGAAGCGTTTCCTTATGCGCATAAATAAGCTGCAAAGAAGCGATGCGAAATTCATCGCATCGCATATTTTGAAAGCGCCCTTAAAAGAAAACAAAAAGGAATCGCCGACGGCCGATATGCGACGTCGCATATCGCAACGTCGCAAAAGCAGCACACATTGATCAAATGAAAATTGCGATCTTGCGATTTGCGATCTGCGATCCTACAACCTGCGATCTTGCGATTTGCGATCTGCGACGAATGAGACTATCAAATTTGCTGCGATGCGAATCGCAGAAACCACTCATCGCAAAGTTTCTTCGGCATGATCTGTAAACCCAAGATTGAGTGCGCACCTTAAGGGAAATTAATGATTGCACGCCTGAGCATCCAAGGATGATCGTGTTGCGCTTTTCGAAGAGTCAAGTCATTATGAGTGTCATGATTATGCATTCATTAGAACTTAAAGCTTTCACGTCAATCTTTTCATCATTTCTCTTTTCCTTTGCGTAAACTGCAAGGTAGCAACTAATATAAATCTATATGCAGGAAACATCCAAGGAAAAGGGGAAAGCGCCAATACTAGAAGAACAGAGAGGAGATGCCTTCGCAGATGGATGCCGCATGCAGCAGGGCCACGGATTCCAGAGTATCACTCAACAGACACTGATGAAAATAGACTATCCAAGACTCAGAGTCAAAGGCGCACAAAAGCAGCATGTTTGCAAAAGATCCTGAAGCTCAGACTGGGTAAAGCAAAAAGAAAAACGCTAAAGAGGGAGGACGCTCCAGAAAAGCCTGGAACAAAGAATGGAAGATTGTTCAGGCAACGAAATCCCTAACTCATTGAGTCATTCACACGGCCAGAAACCGAAATAGCAACAGCACAATCAGTTTGAAAGAAATCTGGGTTATACTAAGTATACACACAGCAAATACACCCAGCCAGAGGAAGATTTTCAAAAATATCTTCTAGTTTGTCAGAAAGAGGTGCCAACTTTTGTTATTTCTACTTTTATCACTCGAGCAAAAGAAAAAGACAACCAGCCAACTCTTTCCAGGCGAACCTTGCATTGCTTACAACACTAAGGAGCAGATACAGAAACGGTTAGAAATTAGATTCAATTTTTAGAAATAAATTTGTTTTAGTAAAAGGGCGGTCATTTGAAGCCGTTTCCTAAATTTGTGTAATTAAGATTAGTTAGTTAGTAGTATTTAACCCTTCTCATGGCATTTGGAGAAGGGTCCAGAAATTTGTCAAAAAACTTGTCCTCAGAACATGCACTTTTGCACCCTCGGAGGGGGTTTTTGATGAATGGATGGATCGAGATTTATTTATGTTTGCATTTTAATGTCTGCTACTGATGTTGCACTTCTGTACTTTTAGTAGATGTTAGAAGTAAGTAGAGATAAATCATTATTGCTTGAAGTTTGTGAGTGAAATCAGTCATAAATGGTACTTTTATCTCTTGATTAATTTCTGCTCATATTCTTAGAGTGATATACAGCTGAGTTGTTGATATGTTAAGGTATGAATATGTGGGTTACCATTTGGCACTTTTGTACGGTGGAGTCATTTGTTTGTGCTTGACATATGAATAACTGATTATGCGATATGCTGTTCACAACTATTTTGCCTAACTTCTTATGCAGAATGGTTTATCTTAATTGATTTATATTCTTATGATAGCTGAATGATCTTTATTACCAGTTATTGTATGAAATCTTTTTAGATCGCATAATAAAAGAATTTTACCCCGGGTTAGTATAGATTAGATGTGCTGTTTTTGTTAGATTACAGTAGCATAGAGTCAGTTTAGAGTCTAGAATTAAATTAGCTTAAAATTACCTCTAGATTAGCATCATCAAAATCTACACACACACACACACATCTTTTAGATTGGGAAGCTGGTCCCATTATCCCCAGTCAGACCCGCTACACCAAACGGGCAAGGAGCCGCCAACTAGGTTCCCGACCGGGTGGGTATCCCCCTTGTTGTTGACCTGATTTCGGGGCCCTCAACATATTTGGCGCTAGAAGGAGGGCACGAACTATGAATGTCAACTAAGTTAAAATCTAAATGCCATTCTGAGAGTAAATCATCCTCATCAACTCCCCCGACTTCTCCAATACTATTAAACCGGGAGTTAGAAGTCGCTCGAGTATCCACCGCTGCTACCTACCCTAATATATCAGACCAACTTATCATTGAACCCCTAGAAATTCAAACTTTGATTCATAAACTCCAGGGATTCTCTATTTTCTCTCAGAAGTCTGATAAATCTCACAGCAGCGTGACTTCGCAGTACAATCCTGCTCATCCCCTGACTAGATTGAAGAGTGAGAAATTTGGTATTCAACCAAGTCAACTCCCTCTCCCTACTAGGAAAAGAGCAAGGAAAACACCACCAGAGTCTGACTGTGAGACTCTTTCATCTACTTCGTCCATTTCAACACCCTGACCGCGAAGTCAACCATCCACATCCTCATCCCAAATCACTCATCCATCTTCCATAACACTTCCTCTTCAATCATTAAAGATCGTAATACCTTCATCTTCTCAGCGTCAGGGACCGTCTTCTGCACTCTCATTAACTAGCGGCTCAACGATGGCCTAGTCTCCATGGAACAATCCTGGGGCAGTTTTAATGCCTCCACCCCTGAGCCCAATACCGGCCCATCCTGAGAAATGGCTACCTAAGTTCAATCCAGAAACAGGCATGCTAGCTGAAGAGCATATCAATAATTTCATGCTTTTTGTTAATCTCAACGGAGTTACCAACGAGGATGCTGTCGTTCGGCTTTTTCCTTATACAATGCAAGGAACAGCCGGGTCATGGTACTTTTCGTTACCTTCCGGGTCCATCACAAGTTGGGACATTTTTCAAAGTCAATTCCTCACCAAGTTTGGCGATGACAGATCAACAGTGACATTGATCAATGACCTATCTAATCTTAAAGCTGAGGCTAGAGAACCCATTAAAGATTTCAATTTACGGTTCAATAAGATCCTCAACAAAATTCCCGCTGCTTCTCAACCCAGCGAGGAAGTAAGATGTGAATGGTACATCATGGCCTTACCATCAAACTTGTCTATCTTCATAGATAGGGCAAACAAGACGACCTTAGTTGAAAACTTAACTGAGGCGTTAGCAGTAGAAAAACGCGTAGTTGCCCTAGAAAAGAGATCTGCAATAGAAGAACACAAATCTAAGAAAATCTCTTTCAAAGAAGACACCAAGAAGAAGCAAACGAAAGATCCTTTCGATATGGAAGGAATAAAAAAGGTGTTAAAGGCCATGTCCAATGAGATGATTGACATAAGAAAACAAGTAGCAGAAACTTCTTCAAAAAAGCCCTACAGATCTTTTAAAAGAAATCCTCCCATGGAGGTGAAACCACCCAATGCTGTCTCAAACGTCGAATCTGAAGAAGAAGAAGAAGAAGAGAATACCACTGAAGGGCAGACCGATGATGAAGAAGTTGTGGAACTACAAGGAATGTGGGATTTCATCCTCCCACAAGAAGAGGATCAAGAAGCATTCCCGGTTAGCACACGAAGCAAAAATCAACTTGATCCTCCCCAAACTACCCCTAAACAGAAGGGCGCAAGCCCTGCAACAAAATCTAAGGTCGCATCAAAGAAAACAACTGCTAGAGCGACCCAATTTAGCCCAGTCCAATCAGATCAAGCACCTCCATCAAGAACACTGATAGTGTCGGATGAAATGGAGTATAACATTATCGATGACATGAAAAAGACTAGGGCTAATATCACTCTTTACGAATTGAGCAAATTGAAACATCAACAGAAAATAATGATGAAAGAATTACATGCCGTACCTACTACATCTTTACCTACAGTTGTAGCTTCCCACAACATGGGGAGACCTCCAACCAACATGATCAATAAGATTGATCCGAATGACATTGCTTTGATTGGAGGAAGGTCAAGATCCCATACTCCTCCTTTTCTTCTCACTTATGAAATTTTCAATAAAAACGTGCACAATTTCTTGGTTGATTCTGGTGCTTCAACGAATATTCTACCCAGATCAATATGTGCTAAATTGAATGTTCAGCCACAAAAATCCGCAGTGCACATAGTTCAACTTGATCGATCTCAAGTCGAAGTGATTGGTGAACTTAACCAGGTGACCATAAGATTGTCGTCTAACCAGAAAGTATGCTAGGTTATCGACATTCTAGTAGCTGATATCCCTGAATTTTATGGTTTAATTCTTAGCAGGGATTGGTCCTAAAAACTCCACGGATATTTCTCAACCGACTGGTCACACATGTGGTTACCCTACAACGGTAAACCGAATCAAATAAAGGTTGAACGAGAGTTGCACCAAAAGTACATAGTGACAGAATTGGAAGGAGAGAACGAAGAAATAGCATACAACAGCAGTATCATAGGCAATTACTCGGTAGATTCTTTCCTCGGCAATTTCAATGCTCACACCTCACCTTACTTAGAAAATTCAGTTTTGTCCCAAGTGGAAAATTTTTCCCAAACTGATGATTCAAAGTGTTTTAATTTTTTAGATAACTCTGTAAATACGTCTTTATTTTGGAAATTATACTTTGATGGCTCTAAATCTAACGAGGGAGCAGGAGCAGGATGCGTTCTGATTAGCCCAGACGGAAACAAGATCATGCTTACATGCAGACTTGAGTTCGATTGCACAAACAATACAGCGGAGTACGAAGCCTTGGTGCAAGGCATATACAAGGCAATCGGGTTGAATGTTAAGTATCTTCAAGTCTTTGGATATTCTGAAATTGTCGTCAAGCAGGTACGTAACACCATACATTGCCTGTCAAGTCATTTAAAGCACTATCAATCTTTAGTTCAAGATCTGACTTCACATTTCATAGCATTCAATATTTCGTCAGTCCCAAGACTCCAAAATGCGAGCGCAGACCTGTTAGCTAACGTAGCCTCTAGACTTATTCCCTCCGAAGATTTCAGTCCAGATAGGTTTTCAATAGAATTAATCTTTAGACCATCCATCCCTGACAACATCACCAACTGGAGAGTATTCAACGATGATCCAGACATTGTAAATTTCCTCACTTTTGAAGGGTCCTACTCAAATCAAATAATTGACGAAGACCATCATGATCACCAAATTCAGCAAAATAGCACTGATAATGCTATACCTAAATCGGTGGTTAAGTTAGAAGATTTATATGATTTGAAAAGTCGGTTTAAAAGGTCTGCCAATTCTAAACTCTACAGTTCAACTCTGAACTATGAATTAGTGAACCTAGGAACCGATCAGAAGCCGCAAAACGTTAATCTAGGCCACGGCCTAGCCCCTGAAGAAAAATCAACATATATCCGTCTTCTGAGACAATACAAAAACGTTTTTGCAAGGAATTATGATGTGCTGAAGACATACAACACTTCTATCATTCAACACACTATCCCTATGATTGACAATGAAAAACCTGTCCAGTAGAAGCTCAGAAAAATCCACCCCAACTTAGAAAATCAAATAAAGACTGAGCTAAATAAATTGTTGAGAGCCAGAATAATTTTCCCCGTCAGACACTCCAAATGGGTATCCAATATGGTGCTCGTTAGAAAGAAAAACGGAGATATTAGAATCTGTATTGATTTCCGGAACCTCAACAAAGCCTGTCAGAAAGATAATTTTCCCCTCCCACCTATGGAGCAAATACTACAGGCAGTAGCGGGCTCAGAATTAATGTCTTTCCTGGATGGATTTTCAGGATACAATCAAGTGCTGGTACATCCCGACGATCAGTTGAAAACCACATTTCGAACCAAATGGGGCACATACGCATATCGGAAGATGCCATTTGGTCTGATCAATGCCGGCGCTACCTTTCAGAGAGCCATGGACATCGCGTTTAAAGGTTTAGTCAATAAATCGGTAGTGATTTACCTGGATGATATAACAGTGTACTCCAAGAAGTGAAGCGACCATCTCAAAGATTTGAAACAAATCTTTCAAAGATGCTTAAGGTATGGGATTTCACTTAACCCAAAGAAATCTTTTTTCGCATTAAGTGAAGGGAAATTGCTTGGATTCATAGTGTCGAAATCTGGTATTCACATTGAACCTGACAGAATCAAAGAAATTTCCGAAATATCCATGCCCCATAACAAAAAGGCCATGCAATCTTTCCTTGGACAAATCAATTTTGTAAAAAGGTTTGTCCCAGATTTTTCACGTATTATTCCTCCTTTACAAAATATGATAAAAAAGAATTCAAATTTTAAATGGGGTCAAGATGAGCACGAAGCATTCAACTTGATCAAACAAGCTATCATCAACGCTCCATCTTTAGCTACCCCAAAGTTTTCAGAATCTTTTATCTTATACACTTTTGCCTCAGAGAAATCTTATGCCGCGATTTTAACTCAAACAAATCAAGAGAAGGCGGAAGCTCTAATCGCATTCTTTAGCTCGAACTTACAAGGTGCTGAACTCAATTATTCAGACGTGGAGAAACAAGCATATGCTATTTTCAAAGCGATCAAATATTTCAGACCTTTCTTACTTAAGGCCCATACCAAAGTCGTAGTACCGTTTCCAGCGGTAAGAAACCTGTTAGTACAGAAGGATGTGGGCAAAAAGAGAGCAAATTGGATTACCACTTTACAAGAATACGATCTTGAGATCAAGCCAACAAACATCGTAAGAGGTCAAGGCTTCTGCAAAATGTTAGCTGGAGCATCACAAATTCCTGAGAACTCATTTGAAGAGGTACATACATATGAGGTAAGCCTAAACGATGCAAAATCATTATATGCGGACACCATTTATTATCTTAAGAACGGGTATGCTCCATCACATCTGGATCACACCAAGAAAAGAGCTCTGAGGTTGAAAGCTAAACAATACCAGCTCATAAATGATGTTCTGTTTAAAAGGAATTACGATTCTGTACTTCTTAGGTGTCTTGAGAAAACTGAAGCCGAAAAGGTTTTGCAGGAACTCCACGATGGACCAGCAGGTGGACACTATGCTGGAGAAGCTACTGCGCATAAGATATTACGTGCAGGATATTATTGGCCCACGCTGTTCAAAGACTCATACAATTACGTAAGGAAATGCCAAATCTGCCAGACTGCTGCAGGGAAACAAAGGAAATCGTCCATGCCACTACAGCCGGTTAACATCGAGCAACCATTCAGCCAATGGGGCTTGGACATAATAGGTGAGATCGTTCCTCACTCTTCTAAGCAGCATAGGTATATCCTCACGGCAACAGATTATTTTACTAAATGGGTAGAAGAAGTTCCTCTCAAGACAGTTAATTCTGAAAACATTATTGAATTCATAGATCAATTTATCATCACTAGGTTTGGATTGCCAACGGCCTTAATGTTTGATAATGCATCATAATTTTCTGGAAATGCAATGACTGAGTTTGCACTTAAAAGAGGGTTCAAACTGAAATATTCTGCCAATTACTATCCACAAGGTAATGGGCTGGCTGAATCGACAAACAAAAACCTAATCAGGATTATTAAAAGAATAGTCGACCAAAACCAAAAGAATTGGCACAAAGCGTTGGTAAATGCTTTATGGGCAGATAGAATTACGAAGAAAGCTTCAATCGGCACTTCTCCCTCTAATTTAGTTTATGGGAAAGAAGTGGTTCTTCCAACTCACTTAGTCATTCCCTCTTTGCCTTTAGTACAACACATCGATGAAGTATCTACTTCCTCCTTACAATTGAGACAAATGGAGATAATCAAACTAGAAGAACGATGAGAACAAGCTAAGAAAACCCATGCTCATCACCAAGTGCTAATAAAATCCTCTTTTGACTCAAACATCATAACCAGAAAGAACTTTCAGATGGGAGATTTAGTTTTGAAATGGCATAAGGCTCATGAAGAAAAGGGCAAACATATGAAATTTCAGAAGCTGTGGCTTGGTCCTTTTCAGATTGTAGAAGTCATAGGCCCATCGACGTTTGTGTTGCAGGATTTGGCAGGTAGAAGAGATTCTTTGCCTGTGAATGGACAGATTCTTAAAATGTATTTTCCATAGAAGATCATTCTTCTATTTTTTGTAGGTTAGTTTTAGTTTCTTTTATTTTGTTTTTCTCTTTCTTATAAATAAAACCGGTTGTAAATGATCATTGAAAAGGATTCATGAAAGAGCACACCAACTCTCTATCAGATTTTGATTTCACTTGTACAAATAGCAAAACTTTTCGAAAAATCTGATTTTTATTATTGACAAATAGAGTTAACTTTAACCTGAATATGATATTAGTTTCAACCTCTCAAAAAACTTTGATGAAAGCAACCTTTGGTAAAAAATTGTTTTATGTCAGCATAATGAAAGGTATCATCAATAATAAAATAAATATTCTCTGTAAAGCTGTTGTTTTCAAACTCTATTATTGTCGTCCAGAGCTTTCTTAAGGAAAAACAATGACTTCCTCCCTGCTAAAGGAAATCGCAACATTTAGAGGAACAATCTGAGAAAACACTATATCTCAAAGAATAAGAGGTCTCATCACGAGCCGGCTTATCATGATCACATATATTATAACTTGCTGACTTTGCCAATACTGTCTATCAAAATAGGGCAATGACTCAAAGATTGTTGCAATCAAAAGACAAGGGGTCTCATCACAAGCCAGCTTGTTCAGCAAAAGTGTAAATCAAGTGAATGACTGTGTCATAATTTGGCCACCAAACCAAGACATTGTTCTTTAGAGAATAAAAAAGAAAAAAGTGTCAAAAAGGATTTTTCTCTGAAATGTTGTAAATAACCTCAAGCAGGAAAAAGGATCATTGCTGGATAACATGGTAACCCTGTCGAGGCTATGGACGCTTGCGGGCAGCAGAGGCTCTACCTACGACAAATGAGCATATTTTAAAGCCAGTACGCAGAGAAGACTTTATTTTATCTTTAAAAAGGACCGAGTAATGTCTGGTATGAATGCAAGAACTAAGCCTAAGGAAGCAGACAATTGGAATAAAAGAAAGGTTGAGACAAAGTATCATTGACAGGATAAGGGGTAATCTACTCTATCTGTCCATAACAAAATTTAGACATATGAAAAATTTTCTATTTCGGAAGTAGAAATGTCAATAGAAAAGCAGAGATAACTGGTTCTTCACAGTGAATCGCCATTGTTGTGGTCACCAACAACCCCCCTCTTTGTTTGGTATTAGCAATAACATCAAACAAAGGGGGACCCTTATCAAAAATCCCAAAAATATTTTTATCAAAATTTTTGTATTTAACTCCCTAAAAGCTATATCGCATCGCATATTTTGAAAGCGCCCTTAAAAGAAAACAAAAAGGAATCGCCGACGGCCGATATGCGACGTCGCATATCGCAACGTCGCAAAAGCAGCACACATTGATCAAATGAAAATTGCGATCTTGCGATTTGCGATCCTACAACCTGCGATCTTGCGATTTGCGATCTGCGACGAATGAGACTATCAAATTTGCTGCGATGCGAATCGCAGAAACCACTCATCGCAAAGTTTCTTCGGCATGATATGTAAACCCAAGATTGAGTGCGCACCTTAAGGGAAATTAATGATTGCACGCCTGAGTATCCAAGGATGATCGTGTTGCGCTTTTTGAAGAGTCAAGTCATTATGAGTGTCATGATTATGCATTCATTAGAACTTAAAGCTTTCATGTCAATCTTTTCGTCATTTCTCTTTTCCTTTGCGTAAAATGCAAGGCAGCAACTAATATAAATCTATATGCAGGAAACATCCAAGGAAAAGGGGAAAGCGCCAATACTAGAAGAACAAAGAGGAGATGCCTTCGCAGATGTATGCCGCATGCAGCAGGGCCGTGGATTCCAGAGTATCACTCAACAGACACTGATGAAAATAGACTATCCAAGACTCAGAGTCAAAGGCGCACAAAAGCAGCATGTTTGCAAAAGATCCTGAAGCTCAGACTGGGTAAAGCAAAAAGAAAAACGCTAAAGAGGGAGGACGCTCCAGAAAAGCCTGGAACAAAGAACGGAAGATTGTTCAGGCAACGAAATCCCTAACTCATTGAGTCATTCACACGGCCGGAAACCGAAATAGCAACAGCACAATCAGTTTGAAAGAAATCTGGGTTATACTAAGTATACACACAGCAAATACACCCAGCCAGAGGAAGATTTTCAAAAATATCTTCTAGTTTGTCAAAAAGAGGTGCCAGCTTTGGTTATTTCTACTTTTATCACTCGAGCAAAAGAAAAAGACAACCAGCCGACTCTTTCCAGGCGAACCTTGCATTGCTTACAGCACTAAGGAGCAGATACAGAAACGGTTAGAAATTAGATTCAATTTTTAGAAATAAATTTGTTTTAGTAAAAGGGCGGTCATTAGAAGCCGTTTCCTAAATTTGTGTAATTAAGATTAGTTAGTTAGTAGTATTTAACCCTTCTCATGGCATTTGGAGAAGGGTCCGGAAATTTGTCAAAAAACTTGTCCTCAGAACATGCACTTTTGCACCCTTGGAGGGGGTTTTTGATGAATGGATGGATCGAGATTTATTTATGTTTGCATTTTAATGTCTGCTACTGATGTTGCACTTCTGTACTCTTAGTAGATGTTAGAAGTAAGTAGAGATAAATCGTTATTGCTTGAAGTTTGTGAGTGAAATCAGTCATAAATGGTACTTTTATCTCTTGATTAATTTCTGCTCATATTCTTAGAGTGATATACAGCTGAGTTGTTGATATGTTAAGGTATGAATATGTGGGTTACCATTTGGCACTTTTGTACGGTGGAGTCATTTGTTTGTGCTTGACATATGAATAACTGATTATGTGATATGCTGTTCACAACTGTTTTGCCTAACTTCTTATGCAGAATGGTTTATCTTAATTGATTTATATTCTTATGATAGCTGAATGATCTTTATTACCAGTTATTGTATGAAATCTTTTTAGATCGCATAATAAAAGAATTTTACCCCGGGTTAGTATAGATTAGATGTGCTGTTTTTGTTAGATTACAGTAGCATAGAGTCAGTTTAGAGTCTAGAATTAAATTAGCTTAAAATTACCTCTAGATTAGCATCATCAAAATCTACACACACACACACACACACACACACACATTTTTTAGATTGGGAAGCTGGTCCCATTATCCCCAGTCGGACCCGCTACACCAAACGGGCAAGGAGCTGCCAACCAGGTTCCCGACCGGGTGGGTATCCCCCTTGTTGTTGACCCGATTCCGGGGCCCTCAACAGGCTGTTACATGCTCTACACGTAGGTTCTTACCTTCCATTTTTAAAACCCAATTCTTTCCTAGCAGGATCTAACACTACTCTGAAAAGAAACAAATGGCTACTTTCTTTCCCCGACAACGGTGCCAAAATGTCGAGCTGTAAAAAGGGTCTCTTTCACCTCTAATTACCTCACATTAGTTTGTCAATCTAGGAACGTTTTGTTATTCCAAAGAGTGTCTCAGTTTGAGGCTATCATTTTCCAGAGTAATGCTAGTAGTATAGTGCTAAAAAATACAAGAGTAAACGGATGCTTGTTTACAGCAAACTACTTTTAAAGACTAAACCATACATTTAGAAAACTAAGCAATTTATCAGTCAAGGGTTCAGTAGCAGTAACTCATCCCTTTGTAAACTAATGGAACCAAAGGAAATCAGGGAACAAATCGTCGATCTGGGAGCCAGACAGTAAATGTCAATGCCCACTACAGTCTTAGATCGTTCTACACACCGAAGAAATAATAATGCAAATAACAGGAAATGGAATAGCAAATAAGAAATGGAACAACAACTAGGGAACTATAATGACAATTAAGTTTAATAAGCAGCAACACCTTAGTCTACAAGATCAAATGCAACAATCGTGTCCTACAGAAATCAAATGGAAATCCTCTACCTTTAAGGATGAATCGAACAACACACAGAAATAGAACAACATTGACTAATGATGGAATATGGGACAATGCTACAAAGTCAAACAGTAACTTAACACACGACACACCTCAACAATAATCTAATCTTAGTAATCCAATCGTCAGTCCTAGTTATAAATAATACGACTGTATTTCAGAATGGAACAGCAACGTCCATAAATTCAACAATCGCAAGGAAATATAATCTCTAAGATGAATTTAGTAATACCAACAGTCAAGTGTTACAACACAGACATTCTATAATTGAACAATAACGGTATCCTGTAAAAGCCAGTTATATCAGTACTGAAAAGAACAGCAATGCGTTGCAGAGTTATAATGTCTCTGTCTCAGAAAACGATGTCACTCAACAGATCAGATGTAATAGGGTTGTGATGTAAAATAACAGAACATATCAGATTACCGAATAAAGTTGATGAGCACACCACGCATAAACCAAAAGTACTAGTACAGGAGCAAGTGTTCCTCCAGGGTTAGGCCCTTAGCCTCCAGGGGTACACCGCTTGAAGTTATTTCAGGATCAGAGATGAAATAGTAGCCAAGTTTGTATTAATGCATACGACAGAATTACATTGGATCACTTCTCAATGAGAGTCGATGATCAAAGTCTCAACTTTAAGAGAAATTACATAAAAACATAACATACTATCCCCCAGGCTAATAGTGCTGCCCCTTTTTATAATGGTGAAGGCGGAGATGTCTAGGTGCAAAAATAGTTAAAGCAGCGATCCCTCAGGATCAAAGGATCCTGAGGGATTCGCCGAACCATTGGCTCTCAGTTATCTCTTTACTTTCTTGCGCCGAGCCGATATCTCCATTTCCTTTCCTGGGCTGATACGCTTTGATTTGGTTTGCCTTGTTTGCATGTGGTTCCCCATCAAAGGGACAGCGGTTAACCTGGCCTTGTCCTTTCCTTTGGAACGACAGTCTTTCGTTTTTCCTTCTTCCTGCATAAGAAAATGACAATTGTCAGTGTTTTCATTTTTCACATTAATCTTACAGATTTTATTACAATTCCTTATCATCTACCTAGTTCATGATGCAAAAGGTTTGTAAGTTTTAATGAAAAGATGTTGAAATAATCACCAAAAACATACCTTCTTTAGTACTCCACACAAACCAGAAAGAAAATAAATTTCCTGGTATGGGAGATGATCTTACTGCATTTTTTAGCAGAGATAAAAGAGGTGGTAGTAGGTGGGGCTACCTATGGTATCCTATATATTGTATTACCGAAAGAAATAATCACAGAGTGGGGTCTAGACTCATATACATGATTTATCTTCCACAAGTATGGTTTTCCTAATAATACATCATAAACTTCAAGAGAAGCAACATCACACAATACCTCATTTGTGAAGGGATTGATGCTGTAGGGAAGGCAACGCTATTGGTTGACTCGGAGATCTATTCCTTGGTGAAGCCACTCGATGTTGTATGGATGTGGGTGTGGTATTGTCAGTAGGCCTAGCTGATTCACGACCTCTACTGAAATAAGGTTCTTGTGGCTACCACTATCAACAACGAATTCCAGCGGCGAACCCTTCACCCACATTTGTGAGTGGAAAAGATGCTCCCCCTCCTCTGGATCATCGGGCTCATTCTTCTAGATCTTGGCGGTGGAAACAGTGGCATTGGGCTCCACATGAATAATCTTCTTCCCTTTTTCATTCCTCTTGTTGGGTTCTAACTCAAGGTCAGAACATGCATTTGATTCTGAAGCCTTCAACTCGGCCACCAACGACTGCTTGGTCCGACACTCACTTGTGTTGTGAGTGGGGCTCTTATGGAAGTCACACCACTTTCCTGTGTCCTTCTTTGGCTTCGTGGTGGTGTTCTTTTCTTGGAGCTTCGATAGGTTGTCTTCGACCACCCCGCCTTGCCTTTGTCCTTTGTTCTTCGGATTCGCAGATCCAAACTCTCGCTTCTTTTGTTTAAACTTCTGCTCAATCTTGACATCATATCGGTATGTCGTGCCAAGCGAGATGTCCAGGAACTCCATCTCGTCCTGGATGTACCTGTGTAGGCAGTCGGGATATTTGAGTACCAAATTCTGCTCCAAATCCTTGATACCTAACTTTGTGTGACGGGTACGAAAAATATTGTTAAACTCTGGCACGTCTTGGTCCCTTCCCTGCCACAGCATGGTCCACTTTATTTTTTTATCCTCATAGCTTCCGACAGGGTAATACTGCTCCTTGATGGCATCCCAGAATGAATCCAAGTGGGTGCAGCTAAAAAAATTGAGGTTGTACTCTCATCCTTCTGCTCACAGTATGTTTCCGGCCAGTTGTTGATGTGGGGGGTGGCTTTGAGAAGTGAAAAAGTGATCTTTTCCCAGATGGAAAAATCATGAACAAAAAAACATCCTTCTAGCAGATTTAACCATTTATCTACGACATCCGCATCTATCTAACCCTCAAATATGGGAATATTAAAATTAACTTTTACCTTAAAGGGCGTGGCACTTCCATAGTAGCTGCTGGAAGTCGATGCGTCGCCCTTGGGTAGTCACTGAAGGATCTAGGAAAATTTGTCCATTATCGCGTTCCTTTATTGCTCGAGGGCTTCTTCGAGCAAGATTTTGATAGGATATCCTACCCGCTCAACTTTCTTTTCATCCGCCATGGGAGGCCGTCGGGATTTGCGAGGTTGATCTTACAAAGGTTCAACCAGATCGAGCCCTAACTCCTTATATGCCGACCTCAATGGGGACACGTAAAGAAAAACAGAGAAAGAGCAGACTGCTCTGAAACCACTGATCTAGATTTAAATAGGAATACAAAAAAAGACATATATAACCATAAATACAAAGATGCAGCAGAAATAACACTTCATTTCATTAATATCAAATACTGAAATATGCTTACAAACAGAACGGAAATAATGCTAGCTCGGGCGATGGTATCTTATCTCTGAGAAGAGATGTGGCGACTACATGCCTCTAAACTGTGTTACAATGGGGCTCAAAGGCCTATTTAATATTGAGAAACAATGGAAAACCCTAAACATCCAAAAACCTAACCCTAGGAGATGAAGCTCCAAAAATGTGGGCCTCGTTTGGGTAAATTGGTACATCAACTTCCTGGGGTAGTAACTTTAGCATACAATCTTTGTTTGGCTATCATAATACCTTGTTTTAAAGATCTAAAAGAGAAGGCCGAAAATAAATTCGTAGGCCATTTTTAGATGGTTTTGGTCACTCCGTTTTCACTAAAAACATCGTTTACGGCCTTAAAAAGGCTCTGGAAGTTGAGGACCCGAAAAACTACCAAAAATAGTAATCTGTGCTACAATTAAGGAAATTGAAAAACTAAAAGAGACAATGTTGGGGGTCCAAGTGGAATAGGCGGGTGGCCACCAATATCCACCTGGATCAACCCCTTCTAGTGTTGTTTGTATGTGGATAATAGAGCATTTCAACATGTGACCAATAATTTCTTTTAGAAAGTTTCTAGAACAAGATTTGGTATACAAGTGGAGTTGGGTGATAATAACAGATATCGTATGATTAAAATTTAAACAATATCTTTTTGGATGCCATCACGGAATATTCTTGATTGGAAATATGTTTTTTTGTACTAGAATTAATGAAGAACCTTCTTTCTATCTCATCTATCACAAATAGGAAGCGTATAGTTGAGTTCAATGATCATAAGTGCATTATTAGGTATTGCAACCATGAATTCCTTTGGTTCTTAGCTAAAGGTTTGTTGGAAGGATGCCTTTACAAGCTTCTTGTCAATACTACTGTTAGAG
Organism: Pinus tabuliformis; assembly: GCA_031772625.1. Taxonomy (NCBI): domain Eukaryota; kingdom Viridiplantae; phylum Streptophyta; class Pinopsida; order Pinales; family Pinaceae; genus Pinus; species Pinus tabuliformis. The sequence continues at coordinate 161,819,885 of CM062818.1, forward strand.
TCGGTCTTTACATCCCTCCGTCAGAGATCAAAATCTCTTTATTGCATTTCATTTTTAGGTGTCTCGCTCGATTTACTCAGTTGCATTCTGCTAGGGGCATGCCATAATATGACAGAAGGGTCTTGTCAGTCATTTCCCCTCATGCCTTATCCTACTGGCTCAGGTCTGTTCATCAAATTAATTTTAAGGTCATTTATAGTCCTGTTTTGGCCTCTTCTCAGCAAAGAGCTGTTATGAGATTTTTAGGTCTTTTTAGTCTTCAGAATGTCAAATATTGCCAACAGGCCAGAGGGAGGATCAAAATAAGTTCTCATTTCAAATTTTTATCATCAATAATGCTCAAGAATGTTTCTTCTCCAAAACTCTGTTTTGGAGAAGAAATCGTTAGATTTATTGTATGTAATGAATATGCAATTTTTTAAAAAGGTTTTTTAGTCATGAAGAATTCAGAGGTAGCTCTGGTCTCTCTTTGCGGAATTTCAAAGGCACCATCTCCTGCAAAAATCAACCAGAAAAGCTATCGTTTTAGCCAAAAAATCAAAGTGAAGAAATGCCAATTCTGAAAAAATGGGTCTTTACAAAGAAAAGGTCAAAGCTATGACTTGATATAAATATTTCTATGTTTATCCATGACATTTGCACTCAAGAGGTCGATTGAAGTCGAAGTGTAGTGGAGAGAGGGCAGAACTTGTGAATTTTGAAGCCAAACTGTGTGTTTAGAGTGTGCATGGTGCATCGAGCAGGTGGCGCGGCGTACTAGAGGAGTGCGGCGCATTGGGCGCCTCCACACAGTGTATTTTTACATGGGCGCGGTGCACATGGCACGCGCGGTGCATACAGCCAGAGGCCTAAAAAACGTTCAAAACTCGCTCAAATGGATTTGCCTCGTTTCAATTAGTGGCAGCATGTTTCGAAACTTCTCTTCTTTTTTATGGCACATTGAATACGCGTCAAAATCTCTGTTCTAATAAATGGAGGCACTCAATGGCTGCAATACCAGATCTCGATCCTGTAACTCAAAAAGCTTTGAAAAATTCGATGTGGAGCACTACCATGGGTCTTTTATTCATGGAAATTGGCATTGGAGGCATTAAACCCTGTGTCTCAGCTTTCAAAGGAGACCAAATAGAATGCTCTATGCCAGATGGTCAAACAAAAGAAAGGGTTCGCAGAACATTTTTCTTTGCGTTTTTCTTTGTAACCAATGTGGGCGCTTTCCTATCTTAGTTCTTGACGCTGTTGTTGAGGGAAAATTTGTCATATGCAGTCGCTTTTGGAATACCTGCTCTTCTCATGGGTCTCTCCATAATTATTTTTTGGTTTGGCCGGGGAGCCTATGCCGACAGACGGGCTGTGGGGAGTGTTTTTCCAAGTTTTATTAAGGTCATAGTTAGTGTTGTAAGGCTGAGGAAGAAAGAATCTGGTTATGTAAATTATGAACAAGTTAATAGTAGCGGAGGATCGAGCAACACTATTCAGTGGCTTGATGCTGCTAAGAAAAGCTGTGGTGCAGAAGAAGTTGAAGATGTAAAGGCTATCATCAGATTATGTGTTTTCCTCCTCCCGGTTCCTTTTTTTTTTTGCCTCCATGATCAGAAGGCCTCGACATGGGTATTTCAAGCGAAAGAGATGGATGGACATGTGTCCTGGCTCGGAAACGTTGCGATTAGGCCGAATCAGATGCAGGTGCTTTTTATCTAATCACAAGGCACCATACTATTAAAACAAAGTAACGACAACGGGAAAGTGAAAAGACTGAAAGCCAAAATTAGAACGAAGAATATCTACCATAGCAAAGAAATAGGATTGAAGGCCTATTTTTGTCTTTAGTCATGATTCAATGAGATTCATGCTAAAATTTTTGCCTTGAATAATGTAACGCTGTTCTGTCTTTAGAACAGATGGACGGTTCATTTCCTATCCTTAGGATTTTAGTTGAAACATCTCCCTATTTTCATTGATCGGTTTTCCCACCCCTGAGTCAATTTATTGTATTGAAAATCATTTGTAAAGGGTTGGAGTTTCTGGGAGAAGAGTGGAGGAAAACCCAGCGCTTTCACTGTACAGTTTTGGCAGAGAATTAATGAAATGATGCAGCTCTGATTCATGAGATTCATGCGGTATGAGTTTTGCATATGTGTCCTCTTTCTGTTGCATATGTATTTTGTTATGTTTTACCATCCATTCATAATCATTTCTAGTTGAATGCTGTTAAGTGACAGAGGTAGAATCCAGTTTACTGCTCTGCCTTGGGAAGGCATTCAAGCTTTGTGTCTCTTCTTCTATTTGAAAAGGATTCATTTACTATGCCCTTTTCGACCTCTCAACAGTCTTTCCACTCCATATTATTTCAAATTTGATTGCTAAACCTCCTGCCTATCTTGTCTCACGAAATACTCTGTGTCTTTGATTTAATTCCCCAGCTCATGTTGTCCTTTGGTCCCATACAGCCCAAAAAATTCAGTCATTCAATCAATTACCTCTTTTTCATATATATTTACTAGCCTAAAATCAGCATTCATTTTGAGTCATCTCAGAACCTATTGTTTATTTTTACTGAGTGTGACCTGGAGAGAGCCCTCTCTTGTCCTCGTAGGGCTAGCTACGAGGCTGAGTGCGGTTTGATGTGGACCTAGAACCTTGCCTTTTCAGCTTGAGGCAAATCTAGGCTCTAACATAGTGGCGACCATACTAGGGAAGAAAATGGTTTGCTTGTAGATTGTCTTACCCCAGTACATGTATCAAGTGCAAATCTGATGGTTGATGGTGGACAACGATCAGACATAAGAAGGCTGAAATCATTCACCTGGCGACTCCATTCACTGAAAACTCCAGAAATCCATGCTTCATGGTGACTCCACTGTAGGAAGATTAGTAGCTTTAAGATTTTCAAGATGGAACGGCTTGCAAGAAGATACGCTCCCATGAGCCGAGATCACATTCCAGGTTTTCCAAATAAAACTCCCAAGGTAGATTGGCAAAAGAATTTGGCTATGTTTAAAGATGATGATAGGAAGGATGCTGCCTTACATCTGGTTATATTTCACATACATATTCGCAAGTTGAAGGTTGATTTTCCTGAAGATTGCTTGATGAAGATATTCATGGCCACTCTAGAAGGTGAAGCCTGATCTTGGTATGAAAGTTTTCTGCCTGCTTGTGTTTATTGTTTGAATGATTTTCATGCCATGTTCTTTGAAAGGTATAAAGAATATTATCCATCATTAAATTTAGTTTAGAACTATTGCAAACATGCTTCTACTTTTATTGAAAGCCTTGAGAAATATTATGAAGATGATAATTTCATGGATGATGAGATCATGGAAGCCCTGTATGAAAATCCATTTCAGCAGCATAAAGAGAGTGATACTTATCAAGATTATCAGGAAAATTTGCAGCAGGATCAAAATCTTAGTACAGCGGAAGATGAAGGAATTTTGCATCTTGACAGTCAACAGAAATTACATGAAATGGATCAGCTGTATGAGGAAAATTTGTATACACCTTCACTTGAAATTAATGAAGACAATCACTGTTTGAGCAGAAGAAAACAAAAAGTATTATCTCCTCTGTCTGAAGATGAGATAGATCAACTCTTGCACGGTCATGTTACAGCTCAAGTTAACGTAGATCTTCAGTGTGTACATGGTCAAGAAGGTGATGGTGGAACTTCTTCCTCTTTTGAAAATGATGACAGTCTTGTAAGTAGCTTTATAGATCAGCAGGTTGAAGATTTCCATATGGCTGAAAGTGATGAAAGAGAAAGTGTTGTTTCAGATCTATCCATAGAAGATGATAGCATGTATGAAAGTCAAGTTTCCATTTTAGAATGTGATAAAGTTAAGTCAGCCATTTCAGATTTGGATTCAGATTGTGAAGACCAAGAATACCTTGTACTGAATCCCATGACGGAGAACTCTGCCGTCGAAATCATCTGGAATGAAGAAGACAGAGTTATATATCCGAATGTTCTCATGTCATCAGAACAAAGCCTTCATAAAGAGGTAATCCAGTTAGTTCATGAAAAACAAGACGAGATCTTCGTTCAAGTAAGTGAAAAAGTTCCTCTAGATGAATTTATGGTAGATGATAGAAATGATAGTGTTGGGTTTCAAGAAACATCTGAATTTTCTTTTCTCTTGATTGATGAATGTAATGAGAATTTGGTTGTTATATCAAATGAAGATGATCAAAATAATATTCGGACTACAGAAGATCAGAATATTCATAACTACCTTTCATATTCCTTTTCATATGTCTCATGTTTTGAAGTGTTCTTTGAAAAAGAAATCTGCTCATCTACTTGTTCAGAATTTTTTGAGGACTAGGAACATAATTTTACTGAAGTACATTATGAAGGAAGACTAGAATCAAAAGAAAAAGACACTTTGTTTCTTCAGCAGGAGGTAAATCTTCATGTTTTTTAGGATCCAATCGCAAATCTGTTGCAGTCAACAGTGAAGGTGATTATCGCAGTATTCAGTGATGAAGGAGATCATGGTCAATTATGTTTTTGGATGCCCAGTTACAAGTGTCTATTGTTGACTAGAATATCTGATTAGGAGAATCAATCAAGAAGGCATCTGCTTGATTGGTTACATTGGCATTTTGATATAGTTTGATCGTATATTGCCATGTAAGGAACACAGGTGGTCATGCACTACCACCAAGCTTTAAGTTTTAAGTTCAGGTCTTAGTCATTTTGAGTTAGTTTGTTAAAATCAAGTTTTTTCAGTGATTTTAGCAGTCATTTCAGTTTAAAGTTGAGTTAGTTTGAGTTCAATTTTCAGTCAATAAATTAGTAAATAGTCTGGTTTTGATTTGGACTCCATAGCCCAATGGACGAAGGGATTGTCTATCTCTCCCAGAGATTTTCCGTTCTTGGCACCTCCAAGGAGCTACCATCCCCATTGGAGCCAATGTTAGAGTTGGTCTTTACATCCCTCGGTCAGAGATCAAAATCTCTTTATTGCATTTCATTTTTTAGGTGTCTCTCTTGATTCACTCAGTTGCATTCTGCTAGGGGCATGCCATAATCTGACGGAAGGGTCTTGTCAGTCATTTCCCCTCATGCCTTATCCTGCTGGCTCAGGTCTGTTCATCAAATTAATTTTAAGGTCATTTATAGTCCTGTTTTGGCCTCTTGTTAGCAAAGAGTTGTTATGAGAGTTTTAGGTCTTTTTAGTCTTCAGAATGTCAAATAATGCCAGTACACCAGAGGGAGGATCAAAATAAGTTTTCATTTCAAATTTTTATCATCAATAATGCTCAAGAATGTTTCTTCTCCAAAACTCTGTTTTGGAGAAGAAATCATCAGATTTATTGTATGTAATGAATATGTAATTTTTTAAAAAGGTTTTTCAGTCACAAAGAGTTTAGAGGCAGCTCTGGTCTCCCTTTGCGGATGTTCAAAGCCACCATCTCCTACAAAAATCAACCAGAAAAGCCATCGTTTTAGCTAAAAAATCGAAGTGAAGAAATGCCAATTCTGAAAAAACGGGTCTTTACAAAGCAAAGGTCAAAGCTATGACTTGATATAAATATTTCTATGTTTATCCATGACATTTGCACTCAAGAGGTCGATTGAAGTCGAAGTGTAGTGGAGAGAGGGCAAAACTTGTGAATTTTGAAGCCAAACTGTGTGTTTAGATTGTGCATGGCGCATTGAGCAGGTGGTGTGGTGCACTGGAGGAGCGCAGCGCATTGGGCGCCTCCACGCAGTGTATTTTTACATGGGCACGACGCACATGGCGTGCGCGGTGCATTGGGCCTGCCGCGCGGCGCATATAGCCAGAGGCCTAAAAAATGTTCAAAACTCGCTCAAATGGATTTGCCTCGTTTCAATTAGTGGCAGCATGTTTCGAAACTTCTCTTCTTTTTGATGGCACATTGAATATGTGTCAAAATATTTGTTCTAATAAATGGAGGCACTCAATGGCTACAATACCAGATCCCGATCCTGTAACTCAAAAAGCTTTGAACAATTCGATGTGGAGCACTACCATGGGTGTTTTATTCATGGCAATTGGCATTGGAGGCATTAAACCCTGTGTCTCAGCTTTCAGAGGAGACCAAATAGAATGCTCTATGCCAGATGGTCAAACAAAAGAAAGGGTTCGCAGAACATTTTTCTCTACATTTTTCTTTGTAACTAATGTGGGCACTTTCCTATCTCAGTTCTTGACGCCGCTGTTGAGGGAAAATTTGTCGTATGCAGTCGCTTTTGGAATACCTGCTCTTCTCATGGGTCTCTCCATAATTATTTTCTGATCTGGCTGGGGAGCCTATGTCGATAGACGGGCTGTGGGGAGTGTTTTTCCAAGTTTTATTAAGGTCATAGTTAGTGTTGTAAGGCTGAGGAAGAAAGAATCTGGTTATGTAAATTATGAACAAGTTAATAGTAGTGGAGGATCGAGCAGCGCTGTTCATTGGCTTGATGCTACTAAGCTAAGCTGCGGTGCAGAAGAAGTTGAAGATGTAAAGGCTATCATCAGATTATGTGTTTTCCTCCTCCCAGTTCCTTTTTTTTTTCGCCTCCATGATCAGAAGGCCTCGACGTGGGTATTTCAAGTGAAAGAGATGGATGGACATGTGTCCTGGCTCGGAAACGTTGCAATTAGGCCGGATCAGATGCAAGTGCTTTTTATCTAATCACAAGGAACCATACTATTAAAACAAAGTAACGACAATGGGAAAGTGAAAAGACTGAAAGCCAAAATTAGAATGAAGAATATCTACCATAGCAAAGAAATAGGATTGAAGGCCTATTTTTGTCTTTAGTCATGATTCAATGAGATTCATGCTACAATTTTCGCCTTCAATAATGTAACGTTGTTCTGTCTTTAGAACAGATGGACGGTTCATTTCCTATCCTCAGGATTTTAGTTGAAACAGCTCCCTATTTTCATCGATCTATTTTCCCACCCCTGAGTCTATTTATTGTATTGAAAATCATTTATAAAGGGTTGGAGTTTCTAGGAGAAGAGTGGAGGAAAACCCAGCACTTTCATTGTACAGTTTTGGCAGAGAATTAATGAAATGATGCAGCTCTGATTCATGAGATTCATGTGGTATGAGTTTGGCATATGTGTCCTCTTTCTGTTGCATATGTATTTTGTTTTGTTTTACCATCCATTCATAATCATTTCTAGCTGAATGCTGTTAATTGACAGAGGTAGAATCCAGTTTACTGCTCTGCCTTGGGAAGGCGTTCACACTTTGTGTCTCTTCTTCTGTTTGAAAAGGATTCATTTACTATGCCCTTTTCAACCTCTCAACAGTCTTTCCACTCCATATTATTTCAAATTTGATTGCTAAACCTCCTGCCTATCTTTCCTCACGAAATACTCTGTGTCTTTGATTTAATTCCCCAGCTCATGCTGTCCTTTGGTCCCATACAACCCAAGAAATTCAGTCATTCAATCAATTACCTCTTTTTCATATCTATTTACTAGCCTAAAATCAACATTCATTTTGAATCATCTCAGAACCTATTGTTTATTTTTACTGAGTGTGACCTGGAGAGAGCCCTCTCCTGTCATTGTAGGGCTAGCTACGAGGCTGAGAATGGTTTGATGTGGACCTAGAACCTTGCCTTTTCAGCCTGAGGCAAATCTAGGCTCTAACAACTACAAAGCATGTTACTCTAGTGCATGATAGTGGAAAGCTATGCAAGTTGCGTTACAAACTCTTTGGTCACTTGAACCATGGAGATCTTCCACTCTTGAAGGATATGGTGTATGGATTGTCAAACTTCAAGGTAGATAATATTGAAGAGTGTATAGGGTGTGCACTCAATGAGCATTCAAAGATTGCTTTTCCATCTAGCAAGGAAAAATCAAGAAATATTCTCAAGTTAATGCAATCAAATGTTTGTGGGCCTATGCCTTCCTCTTCATTCATAGATAACCTATATTATGTTTCCTTTATTGAATATTCCTCTCACAAAACCTAGACTTATTTTATGAAGACTAAAGATGAAGTATTCAATAATTTTAAAGAGTTAAAAGCATTGGTTGAAAATCAAATGCGAAAAATATCAAAATTCTTTAATTTTAGGGGAGAGAACACCTCCAAGTACTTTGATACCTTTTGCAGGGAGCTAAGAATGGGGTTACAGAGTAAAAAATCCATCATTGAGATAGATAAAACCATGATACATGACATGGATTTACCCATGTGTCTTTAAGCCAAAGTTTGCAACACAATTGTATATATCTTGAACCAATGTCCTCACAGGATCTTGAAGGACAAAACACCAAATAAATCATTTACTGGTGAGAAGCCACAAGTATTACATTTCTATATCTTTTTTCTTTGTCCAATTTATATTCATATTCATGATGAGAAAAGGAATAAACTTGAACCCTTGAATATAAAGAGGATCTTCATTCATAGATAACCTATATTATGTTTCCTTTATTGAATATTCCTCTCACAAAACCTAGACTTATTTTATGAAGACTAAAGATGAAGTATTCAATAATTTTAAAGAGTTAAAAGCATTGGTTGAAAATCAAATGCGAAAAATATCAAAATTCTTTAATTTTAGGGGAGAGAACACCTCCAAGTACTTTGATACCTTTTGCAGGGAGCTAAGAATGGGGTTACAGAGTAAAAAATCCATCATTGAGATAGATAAAACCATGATCCATGACATGGATTTACCCATGTGTCTTTAAGCCAAAGTTTGCAACACAATTGTATATATCTTGAACCAATGTCCTCACAGGATCTTGAAGGACAAAACACCAAATAAATCATTTACTGGTGAGAAGCCACAAGTATTACATTTCTATATCTTTTTTCTTTGTCCAATTTATATTCATATTCATGATGAGAAAAGGAATAAACTTGAACCCTTGAATATAAAGAGGATCTTGGTTGGATAGAGTAAGACATTTGAGGCTTACTGAATCTAAATTCAAGTGCAAATGAACATATTGGTCAACAAGGATATGAAGTTTGGTGAGGATGAATGGTCCTTAAATAAAAGAAAAATCCTATAGTGATTAATGAACATGAAAATCTTGTTGTTCCAAATTCTGTTCTAAAATCGAAAAAGAAATCAAAGTCAGATCAACAAGATTCTAGTCAAGGAACAAATACCTCATTACTTTCTAGTGTAGCCAAGAAGTCAAGATGGCTTACTCAAACATTGTAGGGTGTACAAGAATAAGTGGGAGCATCTAATTCCACATCTCAGGTGAGTCATAAAACTAAGAAATTTCCTACTTATGTTTCACTAATGTCTTCTATTCTTTAGACATAGCCCTCCCTTTTTTAGTGGTAGTTGCTGATAAGGTATGGAAGGATGCCATAACCAAATAGTATAACTCCTTTCTTGAGAATGATCTCTTGGAGATGTTCTAAGACCTAGTAGGGAATCAATGATTGATTTTAGACGATTTGAAAAGATCAAGCATGTAGTTGATGGGAGCATTGAAAAGTATAATGCTAGTTTGCTTGCCAGAATTTGTCAAAAAGATGAAGTTGACTCTGAGGAGGCTTTCACTCAAATTTCAAGAGGTTTTAAGATCCATGGGAGAGATATCCATATATAGCAAGTTGCAAGTGAAGTTTGCCTTAGACAGGGAAAGTACACTTTGAAGTTTCTGAAGAGATTTCTAGGTGCATAATGGAGCGGTGGTCCTTGTTTATGTTCCTTCTATTTACAGGCGGCCAACCTTTTGTCAAAGATCCTAGAAAATGGAAAGTTTTAGATACTAACATAGTATCTTGTTTTGGTGGAAAAATTTCTCCTTGCAAAGAGGGAGTGTTAGTTTACCATGTTTTCCATTCACCATCATAAATTTGAGCAGTTGAGTGCTTGACTTTCATTGGAGAGGAGGTGCACCATTGAGAGTAATTCTCATGCTTGGGTGACAGTTCTTATGGAGTTATGTTTAGCTAATTGTGGCATACGTATGACACATTTGTGGGAATTAGTGAAGCATGCAAGGTGCATTTTCTATATGGAGTTACTTCTTCTATTGTTGGAGGGTTCAATATTTTGGAAAGATTCCCTTGCACATGAACTGCATTTATTGCTAGTAGTTACATTAGCAAAGTAGGGCACATTTATTCACTTGGGAGTTACTTCATGGAAGGTGCACTATTTTGGATCGATTACCTTACTTAAAAAGGCACATTAATTGTGATGAGTTACAACACATGTGGAGTGCTTCACCCGTAAGATTATTATTAGCCCTGTTCCTCCTATTTTCCTTGTTATATAAAAAAGAAAAGGGCGTTCTAGTTAGATGTGTCATAAGATATTTCAGTATGAGCTCGTGAGGAGTCGTTCTGCTAGTGTAAAAAGATATTGTAACCCTTTTTTCAATGTTTATAGAAATATATGTGATTGTTGCTACAAATTTTTACCATGTTGTTCTGAATTTTCAAACTTCTCATTTCATAGATCTATAATCCATTTTTTGCCAAATTGATATAACCTTTAGAGATGCAGTGTTTACAACGTTACACTCTTGAATCTCCAATCCTTTGTATTACAATTTGAAAATATGAAGTTTTGATTGGTATTTTCCTAAGTCATCAGTTTTAGCAGTAGGATTAAATTCTCTGAGTGCATATTCATTATCATGAGCTGAAAATATTGACACGTCTAGATAGTCACCACCTATATTGTCGATTTGTACTCTGATGTATCATTTGATGTATTTTTTTATGCCATAATATAATAAAAGATGCATTTAATAAAAATACCGAATTTTCTGTCCTTTTTGTTTTATTTTTTGAGAAAGAAAATATGAATCTGATTTTATTATACTAGCTTGTGTATTTGATTACCTTCCTTGCATCAAAAGACATATATACAACATAAAAAGCTCCTTTGGGCAATAATCATGGCACCTACAATGTCAAATGGTCCAATAATCAAATGATAAATGTTCCAAGACCTCATAAGATTGTTTTGAGGGACAAAAATACATGAAAAATACCCCAATTTCAATCCCATTCATCTAATCATGCCTTGAGACCATTTAGGACTAGGAAGAGGCAAAACATGCATAAAATTTTGCCACGCAAATGACAGAACCCAAGAAGTACCTTGTCAACACAACAAAAATGAAGCAAAGAAAGATTTAGTGCAAACGGAAGTACCTTGTTAGTCTCGGACCAGCAAACTACACCATGACAATGATGAGTGTGATACATTATTAGCTCCCTTAACTTGCTCAACTCCTCTTGACAACATTGGTTCACTGTGCTGGTTCTGGAGAAATTTCCATCTCTATTGAATCATACAGACATTTCTTTTCATTTTCATCCTTCAATTTGTCTAAAGAATGATAGTCTTCAATCCCAGTTGAATCCTCAGAACATTTCTTGTTGTTCACACTACATGGTTTTTCCAAATCAACTTTACCTATGAAAGAATCATACAAAATGGGGAACATCCATAGTTAGAAAAATACCATGTCCAACAAATGACCACAAAAGTAGGTCAATCAGATTAAAGCAGTACAACCAGTGCCAATACAAAGTGGGATTGTTAATACATCTCCTAAAGCAATGCTAAAAATATCTCTTGGTTATCTCTATCCCTCACTCTTGGTCACTTAGAGAATTCTTGGAGCACTTTAGCATTAGATCAAGGAAAGAAAAAGAAGGACCAAGAAGGAAAAAGGAAAGAAAATATCAAGTAAGGAAGAGAAACATCAAATAACTACAATGGGTTAATTTGCAGGTATCGATTTACATGTGTGATTTCCTTGCTAGATTTGGCATGCATGGTACATGCATGTGTGTATTTGGTTCTCTTGATATCATTGATAGGGGTTTTTCCAAGTGTGAAAATGTTCTTTAGATTTTCCTTGCCATTTCTGAATAGCCATGGTGTGATGGGTTCTCTTGTATTTGGTTGAGATGGATTGCTGGATGGTTTCAAAACTCAGTGAGGTGGTTTCTGAAAGAGAGAACACAAGGCCTAGGAATCCCTGGACCATAGAAGGTGGAATTGTAGTAAAGCCAGACTTTATGTGCCTCGGTGGGCCTAGGAATCCTTGACTAGTGAATGGAAGGATATACGATAAAGCCTAGAGGTGTGTGCCTTCGATCAGACCTAAGAATCCTTGACCAGTGTATGGCGGGATATATGGTAAATCCTAGAGGGTGGAGTTTTGATTAGGCCTAGGAATCCTCGACCATTGTATGGTGGGATATATAGTAAAGGCTAGAGACTAGGAGGCAGGAAAATTCCTCATGGTGTAGGTGGATAAATCCAGTGGCATCCATGCTTGTTTAGGGCCTTGTGATATGGTGGGGATTGCGGTAAAGCACGAGGAAACGTAGTTTGGTTTGGTTTTGAGTCCCACATTCATGCTTGGAATATGGCCCGAGGGTGATTGGCTGAAAAAAAGATTTGGTTCATCCAATATATGTTTGGTTGGTTCGTGGAAATACCATACCTAGTTGGCTTTTTCATTCATTAATAAGAGTTATTTCTACTTGGAATTTCATGTGTAAATGTACTGGCTTATATGTGGATTTTATGGTTGTTATATCCTTATTATTTTTGTTGGTTATATGCTAGTTATGAGTATGTTTTATGACAAACTTGATGTATGGCTCTCATCATGTTTTGATTTTCAAATGAATGTACAATGTATATATGTCTTAATAGATGATAATGCATCTATTTTGATAAGGAAATAGTGCTTCTTTACAAATCTCATATAAGTATGAGACTTGTATGCTCATATATGTTGTTATGACCTGTAGATTACATATTTATGACATGTTTGGCAAAATGTCTATCATGGATAGTAGGGGTAAGATTAATTACTTTTACTAATGATTTCATTAGTAGCCTTATTCCATTGTTATTTATAATTTCTGAAAGTTTCATGAAGTTTGGGGTAGTGGCCTGAGTCATGCCCCTAAAGAAGTGGCATAGAATCTGGGGTTGTTGGATCAAAACTAGAAGAAAAAGTCCACAATCGTTGGCATGCCTTGTTGTGTGAGTGGATGGAAGGCCTCAGTCGCATGCATGGCTTCTCATGGGAGTAGCTGGGGGTCTAGATCAATGAAATGTCAAGTTGTCTCAGGGGTTGGTCACCTGGAAGGGTTTGTTGGCTCTTGAAGGTTATGTAGCATGTGTGGAAGGTATGAATGGTTTTCTTTTGTCGGTTACACTTCCTTAACTGTACATGGGGAGTTGAATCACATCATAGTAGCCTTACCCAAACATACCCGTTAACTTGGGTTGTGGGAGGAGTATGTTACATTTGACTTGGGCATTCTATATGGAAACAACAAGGAGACTTAGTTATGTGGCTATTTAGACTTAGATTAAGAAAAATCCATGGATGAAAAGAAATCCATAAGAATTTGGGTTCATTCCTAACACAAAGGAAATTTCCCAGGTCATTAAGAAACAGCATGTAGTGTCACAATATTCTATAGAAGATGAACATAAGATCAGATTAGATAATTCTATCAATTACCAACAAATGAACATAAAAGTAGGCCAATGGGACTATTGAGTACAATTATATTTATATAAATCAAGTGTACCAATGTCATATATAAAACACAAGAAGGAAAGTAAGACACTGGGAGGGAGATGTATGGACAAGGTCATATTCCACTAGATCTCTCTATCTCTACTAACTTCCATGGTTAAATGTAGGAAACTCAAAATAAAGTAGCAGCAAGATGGGCATGCCAAGCAATTTGGATTAGGCAAATACTTGCAAATATGAAAGTTCATTAGGATAAGCATAGTATTTTTTGTGATAATGAGTAAGTTATCAAGATGGAAAAAATACTCGCCTTCGATATTAATTAGTTGCATTGAGGTGCACATATTACAATACTCTAGGTTGATTTACTTGTTACCTAAATTATAATGATGTTATTTAGTTCTTAGCAATGTACTCTATCTCTGTTCACTCAAATATGCTCTTTAGTGTTGCATACAAACTTGTGCAAGCTTAGTGACATCACTTGGAGCCCACCTCTACACAAGGATGATCCACTGATTCATACATTGCATGAGAATGTGAGGGGAAACCATCTTTGAAATTGGAAAGCATGCCCATCCTTTTGTCATAAAGTAGGATTGAATCAAATGTCGTTATCGGAAATTCCATTGTTTACATGTATGAAAATTTTTGAATTTTTGGAGATGCATGACATGTATTTGATGAATGTGAATGTGAGATTTCCTCATGGAATGCATTACATTAACAATGGAGCATTGTGTGTATATGGGTGGCCTTCTTGGTCATGTTGGGCAATTAGATGGTGCTGAGCATTTTATCAATAAATGTGGTTTGAGCCAAATGCTTTGGTATGGAAAACCTTGTTGGCGCCCTATCCATGGTAATATGGATGTTGAGAAATGAACATTAGAACATATTCTCATGCTCCAACATATGTACTTCCGTCTTATATATATATATATCTGTGTGTGTGTGTGTGTCTATGTATATATGTATGTACACACACACACACACACACACACACACACACACACACACACATATGTGTGTGTGTGTGTGTGTGTGTATATATATATATACACATACATACACACACACACACACACACACATATATATATATGTTGCAATAGACAGGTGGATTATCTTGCAAATGTGAGAAAATGATGAAAGACAAAGGTGTAAAATAGAAGATAGTGTGGAGCGATAAAAATGTGTCTTTTGAACTCCTAATTACCTTCACATTAATTATCAACCCAGGGACGACTTTTTATTTCAAGAGTGTACTCAGTCTGAGGCGGCTATTTACTCAAGAGTAATGTTTAGTAGTACAGCGTTCAGAGAACACAAGAGTAGACGGATGCTAAACTATGATTAAATTACTTCAAAAGGATAAAATCACACAAGACAGCTTATCAGTCAAGGGTGCGGAAGTGATAACCCATCCCTCTAGAAACTGATGGAAAGGAAATTAGAGCATGGACCATAGGTCTGGGAGCTAAGCAGCGACTTGCTGGCTCACTACAGCCTTAGACCTTCTCTCACACCAAAGCAACAATTGCAAGTAAATGGAATGTCAGAAAGTAAAATAGAACAGCGAATAGGAAATGGAATAGCAAGTCTAAAATGGAACGGCCGTAAATGGAACAACAAATTGGAATTAAAGGAACCGAACAGCAAAACTAAGTAATTGGAAAGACACAACAAACTATAAATGTAATTGAATCAACAACCTTAATCCAACAGCATGAACATTAATCGCAGTTATTGAAGCAATTACAATCGCAGTTGTATTTGAGTAGTAACTTAATTGAACAACCATGGCAATTATAAATGAGCAGCAATTAAATGGACCACGGTTCTTAATTAGACAGCGCAGTGTTAGATCAAAATTATCAGCAATACATGTCAAGTTATAATTAATAATTCTATCACTCACGCAATCCAATTATGATTTCAATATAACAAAGTAATTCTGCGAAATGTTCATAAACAAAAGATCGCTGAACAAAACAATTTAAAGAAATGAAAGGGAAAAAAAACCGTCACACAGCAGCAATTGTAAAGATATGATACACAGCAGCAGCGTACTCCACCAGAGGTTGGGCCCTTAGCCGCCAGCGGACGCTGCTGGGTTACTTCAGAAGGAAAAGAGTGAACATCAACGCCCAAATTATGTATTAATCATTAAATAGTGAAATCATTACAATAGTTGAAGCTTTGAGACTTACAACATAAAACAATCCTTCCTTCCTCCTTTCCTATCATGAATCCTTGCTTCTGAATCTCTAATTCAAATCATCAATTCGCCATCATTCGAATCCCCAAAGTCATCCTGAAGTCTCCCCCCAAATCATCCCCATCTCTGATCTCTGTTTTCATTTAAATAGAGAGAGATCAGAGAGAAGTTACAATAAGGATAAGTACAACATGATTCCTATTAAAAAATTGGTTTGCTTCTAACCATTTGATCAACAAGAACAAGGCGAATTTGGCTTTGCAGCTGAGATTTGGAGGACGGACGCAACTGCAAATCTGAGAAAATCATGCTCAAAGAACCCTGCGTTTCTCTCTGTACAAGCCGAATTTGGGCAAACTGTTCTTCACTAAAGTTAATTGGGCCCGTTCTGGACAAAACCCATGTTCCGGATTTCTCAAATTCGTCTTCATTTGCTCAGAATCTCAACCGCAAAACTGTCACTCCTTAAACCAGCGAATTTCTGAGTTGGTCATGCTCAAAGAACCCTATGTTTCTCTCTGTACAAGCCGAATTTGGGAAAATAGTTCTTTATAAAAGTTAATTGGGCCCGTTCTGGACAAAACCCATGTTCTGGATTTCTTAAATTCGTCTTCATTTGCTCAGAATCTCAACCGCAAAACTGTCACTCCTTAAACCAACGAATTTCCGAGTTGGGAGATTTAAAAATCAAATCTTCAATCTGGAAGTTACTTTGGAGGCTAAAAATGGTGAATAATGTTATAACCAACTTATTAGAACTATCATTGATAAAATAATGCATAATCATCAATTTATTAGAAATAAAGGAGAATAAATAATATTCATCCATGAGAGCATAAATTATTTATAAAATGGATTTAAATGATAAATTATAATAGATGATATAATAGAGAAGAGTAAAAATGGATGAAATAAGTGTTACAAAGTGGTCGTATTCATGGCCCAACATACCCCCACACTCAAAATGTTGCATGTCCTCATGCAACGAAAACTGAATATATTGCATGTCTTCATGCAACCCGAAGACAAAAACCCATGTGTTAACCAAGCGATAAAAAATATGTTCATCTCAGCTCATGAAATGGATAGAACAAATGAATTCTTCCTTAATTAATGAATATTCACTTTTAGGAATCTTGATGAAGGCATAACAATTAAGTTGCAGCAAAATATAATATAAAGAACAACAACCTTTATTAATCATTTTCCCAAAAACTACAACCCAGCTTTTGTTGAAATTTGGCAAGTAAATTTAGAATATATGAATGCCTTTATGATCCAAAAATCGGATTGTTTTGATGCACGGATCATGATATATAAACAAAATGATTGTAGGTGAGAGTGCATGATTTCCGAAATTTTTATGAATCAATTTATCTTGAATTTATCTAGGTATGTGTATTTTAATAGTATGTCTGTGTTTCCTAGAGATCACAAGAATTGAGTTCATAGTTTTAAAAATATTAGGGAAATCAATTTCTACACTGAAATTGTATGCCTTAAAGGAGAAAGAAAATAGAAAACATCCATCATGCGTAGCAATTCCTCCCCCTCTCTGAAAAATTAGCATGTCCTCATGCGATGCTAGAAAACAAATAGAGGTGGTAGCTATTATCTGTTGAATTCTATGCTTGGTGTAAAACAACATGGCATAAGGGAGGTGTTGAGAATGAATAAGAATAGCAATGGATGATAAAGAATATGAATGGCGTGGTCATAAGAAAGAAATGAATGAAAAGAACACTCCCCCACACTCGAAAATGACATGCTGCTGAAAAAGGGAAAGTGGTAAAGATGTGGAATGAAGGATGACAAATATTGCTCAAAATGGATTTTCATTAGATTCTCCTAAATTTATAATAAATTAGAAAACTATGCAATTTTACTTCAAGTTTTACTTCCAAAAATGTGGAATGACATATAAATACTGGCAGTTGTTGAAGCTGATGTAGGCAGAGTTGGTGCTAAAAGTGATGCAAAAGGTGGAATCCAGGGAAGCACATCATGTCTGAAGAATTGTTCACGTTCACGAGCCTCTACTGTGAAGTGCAATAGTGTGGTCATGCTACGAATAGAATTCTGCCCATACTTGTTGTTCTCCTGTAAACAAAGCACTATTTTGCATACAATGTTCTTGAATCCATAGTGTTAGTTTTGAATAGCAACAGATAAAATGCATGCAAAATTTCAATTAGAAAAACTTATGTATACATGCAATACTAATATGTTGTCAAATCAACAAGGTATGGCAAAGTGTAGTAATCATATCGCATGCAACCCCATAATGCATACATTCCCCCCTCCAATTGGAAAAAGGGTTCCATAACCATAAAGCATATGAGAGGGGTGGTGCGGACGGCAAGGCAATGGAATGAACAATATATCAGTAAATGAAGCAGAGTACACATATCAATGATAGGACGGTGAAAGTTATGGTTATATTGAGAGCAAAGTGTGTAAAGATAGTTATGAATAAGAGATAGGATGCTTTGGATTGATGATAGTTTATGCAAAACGAAAAATGACAACAATGTGCTAAAAAGATGCTTTGCTGATAGTATTCTAGCTGAAAATGATGCAATTGATCATAAAGCAATTTCTCATGCATAAAGGTTCAAAACAGGGAAAAAGTTAAGGAAATAACTTCTCTGATAAAAAGAAAAAAAATAAGAAAAGGGTATTATAATAATAATTGACGATAAGATATAACTTCAATACCATAAGCAGAGCCGCTGCTGCCAGCAGGCGTCCATAGCCTCGGCAGGGTTTCTTTTTAACCCATATGAGCCAGAATCCTCAATTTATAACTAGAGAGTTACAGTGTTGTTCTACAGAAGAGATCAGTGTGTTGGCGTGGTAACCAGATAATCACACTGCCATTCACTGGGATGTAGCAAAAGTGATCAGGCCGGCTCGTGATGAGACCTCCTGTTCCAAGGATAATTTGGCTATCCAATGGATCATAACCCTGGTGTGGCGGCCATAACGGGAATGTCACTCTGTTACAACCTTATGAACATGGTAGGCTGGCTCATAATGAGACCCCCTATCCTCCATCTGCGAACAAAATTTTGTTGTTATTAGATATTTTTATGATAAAATGAGGGAGGCTCAATACTCCTTAAGAGCAGGGATGGCGGAAGAAGTTGAACATGTCAATAGAAAAAAAAATATACCCATAATCTCATTTATTACAGACAAAGAAGATTATAACCAGGGATGATGGAACCAGCATGGTATTAAGATGATCAATCAATATCATGTTCAACAGAAAACAATGCAGTAAAGTAGTATATAAGTAATTGTGTCCCTTTTTGAAAAAAAAATCTATCATCAAGGAGCTGTCCTGTTAAAGATCATAACGTGAATGATATTAACTCACTTCAAAAGAACCCATAATTCTTGTCCTGATAAAAGTAGTGTACTTCATGCCATAAAAAGGAATCGGTAAAATGTGGTTGAGATGAATTAGGAATAATATCACAAGAGGAAGAAAAGGGTTGCTCTCAAAAATACTCTCAAAGTGTTGCTTTTTTGAATGAACAGCAAAAACACTCAAAAAAAAAATGTTATTCCTTGTAGGGAACAACAAAAGAAATGCACACCAAAAAGCAAAAATACACACAAAAAAAATGTGAGAATGCGAATGCCGTTCCTTTGGAAAAAGAAACAGCAAAAATCAAAAGTACCGTTCCTTTGAAAAATGAACATCAAAAATGAAAAGTGTCGAAGTGCTGTCCCTTTCGAAAAGAAACAACAAAACATGAAAGTATAGAAGTGCTGTTCCATTCGAAAAGGAACAGCAAAATGTGAAAGTGAAGAAGTGCTGTTCCATTTCGAAAAGGAACAGCAAAACGTGAAAGTGCAGAAGTGCTGTTCCATTTCGAAAAGGAACGGCACCTGTTCCATTTCGAAAAGGAACAGCAAAATGTAAAAGTGCAAAAGTGCTGTTCCATTTCGAAAAGGAACAGCAAAACGTGAAAGTGCAAAAGTGCTGTTCCATTTCGAAAAGGAACAGCAAAACGTGAAAGTGCAAAAGTGTTGTTCCATTTCGAAAAGGAACAGCAGTTGTTCCATTTCGAAAAGGAACAACAAAACGTGAAAGTGCAAAAGGTGCTGTTCCATTTCGAAAAGGAACAACAAAACGTGAAAGTGCAAAAGTGCTGTTCCATTTCGAAAAGGAACAACAGCTGTTCCATTTCGAAAAGGAACAGCAAAATGAACTGTGAAAAAGGAACAGCAAAATGAATGGCTGAACCAAAAAGTGTTATTCCTTTAGAAAATAAATAGCAAAACGAAAATGATGTCCCTTTGAAAAAGGAACAGCAGGAACGACAAAAATGCACACAAATGCTGTCCCTTCAGAAAAGGAACAACAAAATACACAACCATAAAATGAAAACACGCAAAGAATGAATTAGATGTTCACTGCATTGATGCTGAGGATGAGTTGCACTTTGAATGAAGCAACACCTGAAACACAAAATATAAGAGAAATTAGAAAAGAAACAACAAAAAGCAGTATGTAAATAAATAAATTGAGTTGCAACAGCTATGATGTTATGTCAAAAAAATGATCTATTCGAAAAATGTTTTGGCAGCAAAGACATGACATGAATCTTCAAATGGAAATCAATTCTTCATTTGTTCTATTATGAATCCGTTGGGTAATGATTTGGATAAAATTCCTTTGTTTTATAAAAATTTCTTTGAAAAATCACTCGTCCATAAATTGACCTTCTTTATTTTCCCAGGACCTGCAAAAAACGAGTGTCTACCTGCAATAAAACATTCAATCATGGAAAAAGAGAGGTGATCGGGCTCCCATAATCCAAGAATTATGTAAAAAAACAACAAGTAGTTACTCTGTATAACAAATCCATTGAGAAAATAACAAAGTAAAATTTATATGTCACTTGCGGGAGAGCAGTGGCCAATCATGCTAGCCCGCAGTGTTTTAATCACAACTTCTTTGTTTTTCGTCGAAATCGAGTGATTCCAAAGCCAAATGAGAGCTAAATCAAAGGTTTGTCTCCAGTAGAAACAGGTTTTAGAAATTCAATGATATGATATGTCAATTTCAGTTAGAACAACCTGCATAATAGAGTCATTGTCGATTACCCGGCTTAGACCAACAGTTGATATTTCAAGCATAACTTTTTCGTTTGATGTCGGATTCGAATGATTCAAATTGGAAATGAAAGTAGATTCATTTATTTATCTCCAATAGAAACAGGTTTTGAAGAGAAGAAGAATTGATGGGTCAAATACTGTAAGGAACAACCGGAAAGACATAATTTTAAGGGTGCGGGTTTACAATAGACAGTCAGTATTTTGATCATAACTTCCCCATACGATATCGAAAATGAGTGATTCTAATTGTATTGTAAACTATATTCATAGGGGAATCTACCATAGAAACAAGTTTTAAAAATTCATTCATTTAGGCCTCCAAAACCTGACTGTCCCAACTCTGTTCCTGAGCTGCCCGCTAGACATCCGGTCAATGTTTTGGCTCTAACTTTTTCGTTTCAAATCCAAATTGAGTGATTCAAATTGGGTTAGGAAGTATACATCAAGGGCTACTTAGGGTAGAAACAGGTTTTAAAAATATAGTCATTTAGGCTTCCAAAAACGGACTGTCCCAACTCTTTTCCTGAGCTGCCCACTAGACACCCTGTCAATGTTTTGGTTCTAACTTTTTCGTTTCAAATCCAAATTGAGTGATTCAAATTGGGTTAGAAAGTAGACATCAATGGATACTTGGGGTAGAAACAGGTTTTAGAAATATTCACTTTTGGTCCCTCAAAACATGACTGTCCCGACTGTTTTTCTAGAAAGTTCATCAAGCCCGCAAGCCAAAAAAATGAAATTCAAGCATTTTTTCAAATTGGTGATAAAAATGAAAATGAGTGTTTTTAGAACTTATTATTTCCATTGTAAATCATCTACATACACAAATTATTAAAAAAAATTATCACCGATGTTGATTTCGATAGCATGTTGCAACAAAAACAACTAGTTTTACAAAAGAACAAAATGCACTTATTTATGTCCTTATTTTATTTTATTTTATTTTTTTCACTAACCTACTTTGATTGAATGATGAATATGACTACGTATATGAGTACTTCCAGTGAAGCCATTTTCGAAATACGGCTTCACGTATGCACATACCCAAATTTGAAAAATGCATGTTAATGGATATTAGGGTATGAGAAGCCAACTTCCCTTCAAAAAATGGTATCAAAAATTGTTGAAGCATGGAGTGATGTTGCAAACAAATGATGGAGTGAAACCAATATTCAATGTATCCTTTATTTTCTTGATTTCGCATAGCCATCATATCATGAAGTTCTTGAGCTTTTAAAATAGCTTGTTGATGCATAGTAAAAGAAACCTCATTTTCTTCCATAGCTTCTACAATTTTTGCATTTAAAACATTCTGAATCTCATTGTAGGTTTTCTCTAATAACACATGTGAGATAGAATGGGTGGGAAGGGTGGGTAAATTTGCCAGTTCAACATTGTAAGCATGTTGTACTGGTTTATTATGGTGAGGGTGCGGAATTAGTTGAGCAGGAAAATGTGTATGGAATGGAGCATTTTGATGATGTGGTTGATTGGGTTGTGTGAATGGTTTTGATGGGCAAGCAAGGTGTTGTGAAAGAGCTGGTGGAGAATATGGAGAATGTGCTTGTGCTACAAGATGAGGGAGAGTAGTCATGCCATCATAATATGAACCATGCCCAACTTGTAAACAAGATAGGTGGTTATATTGAAATTGACATGGCTGCCCTAACACATTAGCATTCCATAATGGATTATGCAAGTATGACAATGAAGAAAAAGTGTTTTGAACCATACCTGTAGGCCTTGTTGCAGCTTTCTTACCTCTTTGATATGCTACTTCCATCCTAGATAAGGAAGAGTGAATATCTATGAGATGCTCTTTTCGGTCATGAGAACAAAACATTTCATCAAATTCTTCATTTTTATGAACCTGCAAAACATCCAATTTTTCATTTAGAGAGCTAATAAAATCAACTTTAAAATTTTCAAATAAAGTATTGATTTCAGCTCTTATGTCTCCTATTCTTGTAGCAGATTTGGAAAAGAAAGAGCAAACATCTCTAGAATTCTTACTAGCCTTGGAGATTCCTCTTGAATACCTTATGCATAACTCACAAACATCATCATATGATAACTGAAAAACATCACCTTTTCCAATCATATTTAAGATTTCTAAACATTCATCTTTGATTCCTTTAAGAAGGAGTGTTTTTAAGATCTCTTTCTCCAAATGCTTATATTTTGATTTTTGAAGGTTGTATTGAAATCGATCTACATAGTCCTCCAAACTTTCATCTTCCCCTTGTATCATATAGAAAATATCTTCATTGGATTTGCAATAGTCTTGGTACTTCTTCAAGAATATGTTCTTCATGTCCTCCCATGATTGGATGCAATTCCCACCTAGGCTCATGAACCATCGGAGAGCTGCTCCTTTTAGAGTAAGAGGAAACACTTTCAATCTTTGATCATTAGTACAATAATCATATCCTCTACAAAGTATTTCGAACTCAAATAAAAATGTATTTGGATCCTCATTTGCTAAACCATGAAAATTTGGTAAAGATGGGGGAATTATGTGCATTTGTGTCACTCCTAGATCTTTGATAGGAAATTCAAAAGTAGAAACGTGAGCCATGTCTTACCATAATAGAAGATGTTCTTCATGTGTTTCTTCAAGGCTCCTTCTTCAAATGTTCCTGTCAATCGGTTAGTGAAATGGGTGGTGCTTACATCACCACTTGCGTGAGATCATGTGATTCATTTTTTAAAAATTTCTATCTTTTTCCTAATTATTCACACAAAAATTCAAACATCTATTTCTACTCTAGGTTCTTTAACAGTCCTGCTGGAAAGCGGACGGGGGAGCAGGGCTTTTACATGCTCCGTACGCAGGTTCTTACCTTCCGTTTTTAAGATCCACCTCTTCCCTAGCAGGTTCTCATCAGATTCACACTACTCTTTAGAAATGGCTACACTCTCCCCGGCAACGGCGCCAAAATGTGGAGCGATAAAAAGGTGTCTTTTGAACTCCTAATTACCTTCACATTAATTATCAACCCAGGGACGACTTTTTATTTCAAGAGTGTACTCAGTCTGAGGCGGCTATTTACTCAAGAGTAATGTTTAGTAGTACAGCGTTCAGAGAACACAAGAGTAGACGGATGCTAAACTATGATTAAATTACTTCAAAAGGATAAAATCACACAAGACAGCTTATCAGTCAAGGGTGCGGAAGTGATAACCCATCCCTCTAGAAACTGATGGAAAGGAAATTAGAGCATGGGCCATAGGTCTGGGAGCTAAGTAGCGACTTGCTGGCTCACTACAGCCTTAGACCTTCTCTCACACCAAAGCAGCAATTGCAAGTAAATGGAATGTCAAAAAGTAAAATAGAACAGCAAATAGGAAATGGAATAGCAAGTCTAAAATGGAACGGCCGTAAATGGAACAACAAATTGGAATTAAAGGAACCGAACAGCAAAACTAAGTAATTGGAAAGACACAACAAACTATAAATGTAATTGAATCAGCAACCTTAATCCAGCAGCATGAACATTAATCGCAGTTATTGAAGCAATTACAATCGCAGTTATATTTGAGTAGTAACTTAATTGAACAACCATGGCAATTATAAATGAGCAGCAATTAAATGGACCACGGTTCTTAATTAGACAGCGCAGTATTAGATCAAAATTATCAGCAATACATGTCAAGTTATAATTAATAATTCTATCACTCACGCAATCCAATTATGATTTCAATATAACAAAGTAATTCTGCGAAATGTTCATAAACAAAAGATCGCTGAACAAAACAATTTAAAGAAATGAAAGGGAAAACAAACCGTCACACAGCAGCAATTGTAAAGATATGATACACAGCAGCAGCGTACTCCACCAGAGGCTAGGCCCTTAGCCGCCAGCGGACGCTGCTGGGTTACTTCAGAAGGAAAAGAGTGAACAGCAACGCCCAAATTATGTATTAATCATTAAATAGTGAAATCATTACAATAGTTGAAGCTTTGAGACTTACAACATAAAACAATCCTTCCTTCCTCCTATCCTATCATGAATCCTTGCTTCTGAATCTCTAATTCAAATCATCAATTCGCCATCATTCGAATCCCCAAAGTCATCCTGAAGTCTTCCCCCAAATCATCCCCATCTCTGATCTCTGTTTTCATTTAAATAGAGAGAGATCAGAGAGAAGTTACAATAAGGATAAGTACAACATGATTCCTATTACAAAATTGGTTTGCTTCTAACCATTTGATCAACAAGAACAAGGCGAATTTGGCTTTGCAGCTGAGATTTGGAGGATGGCCGCAACTGCAAATCTGAGAAAATCATGCTCAAAGAACCCTGCTTTTCTCTCTGTACAAGCCGAATTTGGGCAAACCATTCATTAAAAAAGTTAATTGGGCCCGTTCTGGACAAAACCCATGTTCCGGATTTCTCAAATTCGTCTTCATTTGCTCAGAATCTCAACCGCAAAACTGTCACTCCTTAAACTAGCGAATTTCTGAGTTGGTCGTGCTCAAAGAACCCTATGTTTCTCTCTGTACAAGCCGAATTTGGGCAAACCATTGTTTAAAAAAGTTAATTGGGCCCGTTCTGGACAAAACCCATGTTCCGGATTTCTCAAATTCGTCTTCATTTGCTCAGAATCTCAACCGCAAAACTGTCACTCCTTAAACCAGCGAATTTCTGAGTTGGCAGATTTAAAAATCAAATCTTCAATCTGGAAGTTACTTTGGAGGCTAAAAATGATGAATAATGTTATAACCAACTTATTAGAACTATCATTGATAAAATAATGCATAATCATCAATTTATTAGAAATAAAGGAGAATAAATAATATTCATCCATGAGAGCATAAATTATTTATAAAATGGATTTAAATGATAAATTATAATAGATGATATAATAGAGAAAAGTAAAAATGGATGAAATAAGTTTTACAAAGTGGTCGTATTCATGGCCCAACAGATAGGATGCAAATAAATTTGAGTGTAAAATAAGGCTTATTAGTTTTTTTGTAAGAGACAGATCACACCCATGTTCAGAGGATATATATGCCAAAAGTTCATTAGAAAGTTTCAAAGATGGAAGATTGTAAAATCTCATCCACACCAATGGAAAAAATGGTTGATAATTTCGACAAAAGATGATTCAGAGCCAATGAATGAATCATTCTACAAGCAACTTGTATATATATATATATATATATATATATATATATATATATATATATATGCTGCAATAGACAGGTGGATTATCTTGCAAATGTGAGAAAATGATGAAAGACAAATGTGTAAAATAGAAGATACGATGCAAATAAATTTGAGTGTAGAATAAGGCTTATTAGTTTTTTTGTAAGAGACAGATCACACCCACGATCAGAGGATATATATGCCAAAAGTTCATTAGAAAGTTTCAAAGATAGAAAATTGTAAAATCTCATCCACACCAATGGAAAAAAGGGTTGATAATTTCGACAAAAAATGATTCAAAGCGAATGAATGAATCATTCTACAAGCAACTTGTTCACAACTTGATCTATTCGAATCATTGACCGGAGAATCCACAGTATGCACATTTTTATACCAACGTTTCAAATCCCAAATGGGATCCATCATCAGGGTTAGAGAATGATGATAAAAGAAGAGTAGAATGGATAGAATAAATACTCATGAGGACACAATTTTTAAGGAACAGCACATGGTCGGCTTGAATCTAAATTTATTTTAATTTTATTTTTATTTTTAATTTATTTTTCATTTTTAATAAATTACTTTTATTTTATTGAATTTTTATAAAAAAATTTAATTTTAATAATTATTAGGTTTATAACCTATAGATTAAAAAGGAATTAGAACTGATACTAAAATTTTTGATAATAGATTGAACTAAAATATATTAATTTCTATATAAATTAATTTAATATATTAAATTAATTCATATTAATAGTTATAAATAATAAATATTTATAATTTATCAATATAATAATTAATATATTAATTAATAGTTATATAGAAATTATTATATTAAAGTATTAAAAAGTTAATTATTAGGTTAAAGGAGCTATTTTAATAAAATGAAGGGATAAAAAATTAATTATTATAGAAATACTAGGGAATATATCAATTTCTATATATAAATTAAATTAATATATGAACCAAATTATATTAACAATTATAAATAATTAATATTTATAATTAATTAATATAATAATTAATTGTTATGTAGAAATTAATATATTAAAGTATTTTAATGTTAATAATTCTAATTATGCTATAAATAAAAAGTACTGACCAATAATAATAGGATAGGAGAGGGAGGAAAAACTTACCTGCTTGAAGGCTTACCTGGGGATGGGTTGACGCTTTTTGATTTCCCTGATCAGGGGAAGCCAACTCCCACTAATCTCCATACCATTGTCTCTGTTCAAATTACAAGGATGCTTAATAATTTCAAGTGCTTCTCTGATCTTTCGTCTCTGTTGCTGCTCTTCCCTTGCGATAATTGATGCGTTTTCCAGGCATATGTGGTGCTTGGTCTTTGAGGAGTGTTCTGCCAAGGCTGAGGTACGAGATCTTCCATTCCTGATGTCAGCGCCATGTTCCTTGAGTCTGGTCTGGAGGGAGCGACCTGTTTCGCCTATGTAGCTTTTTCCACAGGAACAGTCTATTTTATAGACTCCTTTAAGTTGCTGCTTGTCAATATCATCTTTAACAGACTTCAAACTTTGCCTGATAGTACCAGGGGCTGAGAATTGTGTTATAATGTTTTTCTTTCTTAGGATTTTAGCGATTTTGTCTGTAACCCCATGGATATAAGGTAGAAAAACCTTACCACATTGAGGTTGGTCCTGATCCTTAGGTTTGGGAGATGACAACTTTCTTTCAGCTTTCTCCATGGCTTTTTTAATCTCATGATCTTTGTAGCCAATATTCTTAAAAGTTAAAACTAAATGCCTCTTTTCTTCATTTATATGCTCTGAGTCAGAAATTCGAAGGGCTCTAATGGCAAGAGTGTTCAGAACACCAAACTTTTGGGCTGGGTGATGGGGGGAATCCGCATGGAGGTAACTTTCTGTGTGGGTAGACTTCCTGAAAACCCTATGGCCCAAAGAGCCATCCTATTTTCTGATGATTAGAATGTCCAAGAATGGGATGCTCATGTTTTCTTCAAGCTCCATTGTGAATTTTATTTCAGGAGAGATGGAATTTAGGTGAGTGAAAAACTTGTCAAGTTCTGCTTTACCATGAGTCCATTTTATATTGGTGTCATCGACAAAACGCTTCCACCAGGCTGGCTTTAAAGGATATGATTCCAGGGCCTTCTTCTCAAAATATTCCATGTATAGTTTGGCCACGATTGGCGAGAGGGGTGATCCCATTGCTACACCGGATGTCTGCTCATAAAATGTTCCTTGGAAGGTGAACACAGTTGACCTTAAGCAAACTTCAGCCAGCTTTGCAGTCTCTCAATCAGTAACATCTTTTATAACCTGAATGGCTTCATCAAGAGGAATCTTCGTGAATAAGGAAACCACGTCAAAGCTTACAAGGATGTCATCACTTTCCATCCTTTCATTCTTAATAAGATTCACAAAGTCCTGGGAGTCTTTGATGAAGGAATCAGTATTTCCGACAAGGGGTTTTAGAATTTTAGCAACGTATTTAGCAAGCTCATAGGTTGGGGAGCCAATAGTATTAACTATCGGTCTAAGGGGGACCCCTTCCTTATGGATCTTGGGTAATCCATAGATTCTAGGGATGGTTTCACAAGAGGGGGTTAATTTCTTCTTTAATTTTTTGTCAAGGTTGGAATGTGAGATTATCTTTTTTACATCCTTCATGATTTTGGGCATGGGATTACTGCTCAGCTTCTTATAACTGCCACAACTTAGGTGATCATTCATTTCCTGAACATAGTCTTCTTTATCCAAGATGACCGCTGCTACTCCTTTATCTTCTTTAAGAACTACCACCTTGTCATTATTTCACAAGGACTTGAAAGCTTTTTGTTCTTCCTTACTCAAGTTTCTTTTGGGAGTTTTGGATTTTCTCATGATGAGAGAAAACTCTTGCCTTAATGTTTCTTTGTCTTCCAGAGGGAGGTTGCTAATCCCATCTTCTATGCTACAAATCATCTTTTCAATGGGGAGGCTTTTAGGGGCCATCGCAAACCCCATACCTTTGTTGAGAACATTAATGGCTACCGGGTCCAATTCCTGGGAAGACAGGTTGACTACTTTTCTTTTTGATATGGACTCACATGAGTTTTCTGAAGACCTACTTTTTTCTTTTTGGAAGCTCATGTCTAAGTCTTGATTGCTAATAACTCCCCTACTATATTTGGAGTTCACTGAATCCTGATTGCTTCTGTTATCTGGAGAATTATTTTTGCATTTATCGTCAACCCAAAAATTGTGTCCTCATGAGTATTTATTCTATCCATTCTTCTCTTCTTTTATCATCATTCTCTAACCCTGATGATGGATCCCATTTGGGATTTGAAACGTTGGTATAAAAATGTGCATACTGTGGATTCTCCGGTCAATGATTCGAAAAGTACAAACCACAGATCTCTTAAATCCAAAAACTTGATCTATCTTAGAACCATTTTCTCTAACTTGAGCTATGCATTAAACTCTATCTCCCAATTTATGGAAGCTCCAAACACAATAGTAGATAACAATAAAGAGGGTGCCACAATATGAAGAGGGAATATTTGACTTGGGAATTCTATACTGCAAAAGCAAGGAGACTTAGTTACATGGCTATTTAGACTTATAGCAGGAAAGATCCATGGATGACAATAAATCTGAAAGAATTTGGGTTCATTCTTGGCACAAATGAAATTTCCTGGATCATTAAGAAACAACATGTAGAGTCACACTATTCTACAAAAGTTGAACGTAAGATCATATTAGATAATTCTATCAGTGTCCATCAAATGGCCACAAAAGTAGGCCAATGGGACTGTTGAGTACAATGATCTTTATACAAAGAAGGTGTACCAAAGTCCTTTATAATTAAAAATATGGAAAGTAAGACACGGAGAGGGAGATGTATGGACAAGGTCATAGTCCACTAGATCTCTCTCTTTATCCTAACTTCCAAGGTTGAATGTAGGAAAGTCTAAATAGAGTAACAAAATATGGGCATATTAAGTAATTTGGATTAGGAAAATACTTGTAGATATGCAAGTTCATTAGGAAAAGCATAATATTTTTTGTGATAATGAGGAAGTTATCAAGTTGGAAAAAAGACATGTCTTTGATTTTAAGGTGCACATATTATAACACTCTAGGTTGATTACTTGTTACACAAATCCTAATGATGTTATTTAGTTCTAGCAATATACTCTACCTTTGTTCACTCTAAGATGCTCTTTAGTGTCGCATACAATCCTATGCAAGCTTAGTGACATCACTTGGAGCCAATGACTACCCAAGAATGATCCATTCATACATTGCATGAGAATGTGAGGGGCTCTAGGATTTTACCACATTAAATGGAAAAATAGCTCTTATAAATTCACATGTAACCCAAGCTATCTCAAATCAATATACGTTGGAAGTGAGATCCATTCAATGGAATACATTAATATCATCACGAATATCATCATTAAATAATTCAACAAAACACCCTTAGCATTCATGTGCCCCTAGAGAGAGTCCATCAGACACACCAAGAAAAGAACCTAATATCATCTAAGAGTGTTGATTGCATCAAGAGTTTTACTAACAAAGAATAGTAAAATATATATTCTAGGGCCAAGGGTTTGATGATGACATCAACACTCACAGGAAGTAACACAATCTATACATGGATTTGTAAAACTCAAAAAACACATAAGGCCCCCATCTTTTATAGAATAAGACAAGTCTTACAATAAATTTGGACACACATTGAGCGCCTCATAAAGGTCCTAATCTAATCTAAGGTAAAGGAAAACATCTAATTATTATACAATTTGGACCCATATTTGACCAAAATCAATCCAAAGCATATAATAGTTAGAAAAATCCTACGGTAAAGGAAGCAGTCTAGCCATTATACAATTTGGACCTGTATACAACCAAAATTGGTCAAATCAAAACCAAAATGGGTCATAATCATAAATATTCCCTTCATAGAATCACTTTCATGTGTTCTTCCACTACTTTGTCTCATAAACCTCTCTTTTATCTCTTTGATGTGAATTTGTAGGTCTTCTTATCAAATAAATTATTCTCTTGTAGAATAATCTTTCTCATGTTATTCTATTGCAGTGTCTCAGATGTGTGCTCATGGGGATGAAATGTTCTTAATATACTTTTTTGGAATCAAATCTAGCCCTCTCTGTTTTAAGCTTTGTCTCTTTTCACATGATGTAACATGTCATTCTCTTCAGAATAATATGAGTTTGGATATTCATAATCTACATCCTGCATTGCAGATTTTATAGTGCCAAAAAATTGATAGCCAAATATTGTGTTTATATACTTCCAAATTGCAATGAAACATTAAATGAAAATAGGAAATGTATTATATCTATATCTATATCTATACCTCTCTCTCTCTCTCTCTCTCTCTCTCTCTCTCTCTCTATATATATATATATATATATATATATCGGGCCAGAGTATAAAAATTTTGTTAATAATAAAATCCACCCCACACTGTAGCTTAACGTTAGATATTTTACCCATTGGCTAAATTTTATCCTTATTTTTCCTGGCCAAGAATTACATGAAAAATGGAATGAGTGACCTTTGCTGCATCGAAGCAGAATATCCAAAAAAGAAATTTGATTGCTACAATCTAAGTGCCTTTAAGATTTGAACTCAGAATGTTTTTTCTAATGTACTATTCTCAACTAACATTTAAAAACATATTCCAAAACCATTCATCTTGACAAGGTGTATGAAAGTTTCATGTATTTAATAAAATTGAAAATACGAAAACATCACAATGATATCAATGATAAGGAAAGGTATTCACAAAGCATATACAGGCACCCCTAAGTGTTTCCTTATTTGTGATTGTTGATGATAATGATGCAATACATTCAATGATAGTAACTCCTCTGGTAGCCTTGATCTTTTCTATGATCTCATTTTCCTCTTCCTTAGTGACACCCTGGTTTACAATAACATGAGTATTCTCCATGTGTTCATTTTCCTCCTTCAGTCCCATATCGGTGAATTCCCTCAATTCCTTGATGACCAAGCATTTTTTGAAGTTTTATATTGTAGCTAATTGTTTGTTGATCTAGTCCTTCAAGCAACCTCAATCCTTTTTCTATATGCTACTTATTTCTCTCTCTACAAATAGGCACCATAGTGGAGGAATTTCAGTAACGACTACTCTTTGTGCACCATAATTGTAGATTTCATGTAATGGTAAGTTTTGTCAGACAAGAAAATGTGTTTTTTCTTCGGAAATCACAAACAAATGTTCTCATGTCTCAGTCTCAATGTGAAATGAATTATACATAAAATAAGTTATATACCTAAAGAGAATATGAGTGATGTTCTTCAAGAAAATTGGAACCGATCTGTAGAATGTGATGCTGAAATTGTGAAACATTATACTACAATCGAGTGTATGGATTGATAAAATAGTTTACAAGAAAATCGTTGCTTCCCATGTTGATTATGAAAATTGCTTCGTGCAAAACGTTGGTGGTACTTTTAACTCATGCAATTTTCCCCAACTTCTGCCTATATTCCTTGAAGTACTCTACTTCTATCCAGAGGGGTATTACAAACTTGAACAAATAACAACATTAAAAAATATATATATTTGCATTACATGAATTTATGTGTCATAGAATATTTAAATTTAGAAATAGAGCAGATACTATAATAAACATAGAAATTCCATGGATTTACTGTTAGCATATTTAGTGGCTGCTAACGCCAATGAGCAGATCTTGTTGGGTGAGTTTTGGATCTAGATACGTTGGCACCATTTATTTTATGAGCAATCCTTCAACTTCTGTTATGAAACCAGCTCACAAAAAGATAGAAAAGAGAGATCCACGCCTTAGAATTCAGCCTCTTCGAGGGGGCAACCTCCTTTACATTACATAAATGAACAATTCTTGGATGATACAAATGACAAAACCTCCTTTCTATATATAGGAGTCTAAGGAGTCACAATATAATCCAGCCGACCTAACAATAATAATATAAAGCCACAAAAATAACAATAGAGGGATTCTATGGGGCACAGAAATAACAATATGGGGGTAATAGGGGCACAACAATATAAATAGGGGGTATAACTACAATAGTAATGGGGTAATCACTAGTATTATAGGGACCCAACATGCCCCTCTCCTTCAAAAAAGTGTTGTCCTCAACGCTTGAGCAGTTCTGGATACTTCTGCATAAAATTCTCATCCTCCCATGTGGAATCTTCAGCGGATAAGTTCTTCCACTTGATAAGATACTCTGAAATTGATCGATTTCGTAGCTGTCGAGTTCTTGTTTCTGTGATTGCTTCTGGTTCCAATATAATTTTTCCTTCCTCGTCAAGTTCTGGCAATATTGTTTGAATTGGGAGCTTGTCACCTATAACCTTCTTTAAACATGAAACATGGAAAACTGGGTGCAATCGAGAAGCTGCAGGAAGCTCCAATTTGTATGCCATAGTACCAATCTTTTCCAACACCTTGTACGGACCATAATACTTTGGTGATAATTTATTATCCTTCTTAGCTTGCTTTAGGGACATTTGCTTATATGGTTGTAGCCGTAGGAATACCCAATCACCTACATCAAAACTTCTTTCACTGCGATGTTGATCTGCCTGTTGTTTCATTCTATTTTGTGCCAACACGAGGTTATCCTTTAAGAGTTGGAGGACTTGTTGTTGATGTTCGATGTGATGTTCCACTGCCTGAACCTTAGAATTTTCTCTTAAATATGATGTGATGGATGGTGGTTGATACCCATAAAGTGCCATAAATGGGGTCATTTTTGTTGCTGTATGGAAGGAAGTGTTATACCACCATTCAGCCAGAGGCAACCATTTGACCCATTGTGTCTGTTTATCAGATACAAAGCAACGAAGATATCCTTCCAAACATTTTTTTACTATCTCAGTTTGCCCATCAGATTGAGGATGATAAGATGAGCTATGAGCTAACTGAGTACCAAGACAAGAAAATAATTCTGTCCAAAAATTTCCAGTGAAAATGGGATCTCTGTCACTTACAATAATCTTTGGGTTTCCATGTAGCTTTTGAACTGTTTCCATAAATGCAGTAGAAACTGTACTGGCTTTAAATGGATGTGATAATGCACAAAAGTGTGCATACTTGGTAAGTCTGTCAACTACCACCATGATGACACTCTTTCCCTCAGACTTGGGTAAACCTGTGATAAAATCCATTGAAACCTCCTCCCAACGTTGGCTTGGAATGGATAAAGGTTGTAATAGACCTGGTGTCTTAATTGTTTCAACTTTATTTTGTTGGCAAACCAAACATTCCGCCACAAACTTTTGAATATCTGATTTAAGGCCATCCCAAAAAAATTCCTTCTTAACCCTGTGGTAAGTTTTTAAAAATCCTGAGTGCCCTCCTAAGGGAGAAGTGTGCAATTCCATAAGAATCTTTTGTTTTAGCTGGGAATTCTTACAGAGGTATAAGCGATCTTTGTACCATAACGAATCATTTTGCCAGCTAAATGTATCAGAAGTACTGGAATCTTGTTGTAGCTTTCGAATAAGTGCCCACACTTCTTCGTCATTCTTCCATTCCTCCCTTGCTTCGTTTATCCAATCTGGTTGGATAATAGAAATGGCACACAACAATGCTTCCACATCCTCATCCTTTCTTGAGAGTGCATCTGCCACCACATTTTGCTTCCCTTTTTTGTAGATGATTTCAAAGTCATAACCCAACATCTTTGTGACCCACTTTTGTTGCTCTTCAGAGGATAATCTTTGTTCTAAAAAGTATTTAAGGCTATCATGATCCGTTTTTACCTTGAAGTGTCTTCCCATTAGGTAGGGTCGCCATTTCTTAAGTGCATGGAGTATTGCCAACATTTCCTTCTCATAAATAGCTTTGCTTAAAAACTTTCCCTTGATTGGACGACTTTCAAAAGCAATGGGTCTTTCATCTTGCATTAGAACAGCACCAATTCCATTTCCTGAAGCATCACATTCCACAATAAAGGTTTTTGTGAAGTCCGGTGTAGCTAAGACCGGTGCTTGGCACATTGCCTCTTTAAGATGTTCAAAGGCCTTTGTTGCTTCCGAAGTCCATGAAAATGAATCTTTCTTCAATAATGTTGTTAGAGGTGCTGCTATTCTCCCATAATTCTTAACAAACTTGCGATAATACCCTGTCAACCCAAGAAATCCTCGCAGATGCTTTATGGATGTGGGGATTTTCCATTCCTTAATGGCTTTAATTTTGCTAGGGTCTACCTTAACTCCTTCATGAGATACAATATGACCCAAATATTCCACCTCCTGGACTCCAAAGAAACATTTGGATCTTTTTGCATATAATTGTTTCTCCTCCAATAGTTGTAGCACCCTGTCAACATGTTCAACATGATCCTTCCAAGACTTGCTGTAGATTAGTATATCATCAAAAAATACTAACACAAATTTTCTAAGGAATGGTTTGAAAATTGAATTCATCAAACCTTGAAATGTTGAAGGTGCATTGGTAAGGCCAAAAGGCATGACCAAAAATTCATAATGACCCTCATGAGTTCTAAATGCCGTTTTCGGAATGTCTTCAATCTTCATTCTGATTTGATGATATCCCGAACGAAGATCCAACTTGGTGAAGTAAATTGATCCATGCAATTCATCCAGTAATTCATCAATAACAGGAATGGGGAACTTATCTTTAATAGTGAGCTTGTTGAGCTCCCTATAATCTGGACACATGCGCCATGATCCATCCTTCTTGTGCACCAATACTACTGGAGCTGAGAAAGAACTTTGACTCGGTTGAATTATACCAGCCTCTAGCATTTCTGCAACCATACGTTCAATTTCACTTTTTTGGACATATGGATATCTGTACGGCCTGATGTTTGGAGGAACACTTCCTGGAATCAGATGAATAGCATGATCATGATCACGCATAGGTGGGAGACCTTTGGGAGTCTCAAATACCTTGGAATGATTGTCCAGGACTTTTTGGAGATCTGGAGAAATAGATGATTCCAATGTGGAAACATCTAGCGAACATAATTGTGCAATTACACCTCTTTGCTCCTTTTTTAGAAGCTTTGTCATGCCATTAGAGCTGATTATCTTTCCTGGTTTCCCTGCAATACCCCTTAATTCAACTTCCTTTCCTTCCACAGAAAATTTCATGAAAAGTTCTTGAAAATTAAAAGCTATTGTACCCAAGGATTGTAGCCATTGGACTCCTAGTACAACATCAACACCTCCCATTGGAATGGAAAGCATTGGGCTAGTCAATACATATTCTCCCATGGATAGCTTGATATTATGGCACTTTCCAGAACAATTTATTGTTCCTCCATTTGCAATCATCACTTGACACTCTGGTGCTGGATATAGGAAGCAATTCAATTCTTTTGCTACCCTACAATGAATAAAATTGTGGGTGCTTCCTGAATCAATCAACACTATTACCTTTTTCTTCTTGATTTGTCCTTCTATCTTGATGGTTTGAGGAGTGGTAATTCCCGCCAATGCATTACAAGATATGGTCGGATTTATTTGTTCTTCATCTAGGCTTTGTTCCTGGAATATATCCTCTTCTTTTGACCTTTCTTGCTCCTTTTCTTCTTCCTCTTCACAATCTATGTAGAATAATTTCTTCTCAGCACACTTATGACCTTTTGTGTATTTGCTATCACAATTGTAACAAAGCCCTTTTGCTCTTTTTTCTTCCAATTTTTGTGGTGTCAACCTTGTAGGTTGTGGAAGACTATGGGCAACAACACTTCCGTCTTTATAGTTGTGAATGGTATGCTTCCTAGTTGCCATAATTTTGCTTTCCATTTTTCTTGCTAACCTGAATGCCTTCTCTAATGAATCAGGTTCCCAAAGGCGCACATCATGTTGGATATTATCCTTTAAAGACCCTATGAACACATCAATCCTATGCTCCTCTGGAATATCTTTTACCCTTATGTTCAATTTTTGGAACTCCTCAATGTGCTCCATTATTGAACCCTTTTGTTTGAGACTTATCAATTGGCTAAAAAAAGTGTTGCTTTTTGTATCCTCATAATGTGCTATCAATTCTTCCGTAAAAATTGCCCAAGTGATAAATTGTTTACGAGAACAAAGCCATTGATACCATACAAACTGATTTGGTTCCAAATATAAAGTTGCCATACGTACCTTTTGTGTGTTTTGCACATTATTGAGATCGAAGAATTGCTCCATCTGTAATATCCATGTGGCGGGATCCTTGCCATCAAACTTCCTCATATCGATTTTTGGAACATGGTGAGTCTTCGATCCAACATTAGAGTCTATGGAATCATGATTAACATTTCTTTTGTTCTCATCATGAGTTTCCTTTACTACCTTTTCACCATTAGTAAGTATTTCTTGTAGAAAATTTGTCAAATCTGACTTCAAATCTGCCATGTCTGTCTTCAAATCTGTCTTCAAATCTGCCATGTTTGTCTTCAAATCTGTATTCAAATCATCCATCTTAGCTTCCATGCCCTTTATCTTAGATTCCACGCCATTTATCTTAGCTTCTGTTAGCTTTTGTGAGCGTGACATTTGTTGCACTTGTTCTTGTAATTTTGATATATCATGTAGCATTTCTTCCTCTTCTTCATGAGTCATGCTAGAGCTTTCAGGTTCCTTACTAGGTGTTTGCATTTTCTTTCCTTGGGGCATCAGTTACCGATAATAATGCTTTACTATGCCCTTTGAATTCCGTTAAACCAAGCTTACACAAAAATTAAAAAAAAAAAACTACACACCTTTTTTCACTTTATAGAAGCCTGATATTGAATCTGATGTATCTCTGTAATTTCAGATCATCCAATTTTGAAATTGCAACCTGTAGTAGCCTTCTGCGTCCTCTTTCCAATGCCACAAGTCTGAGCCCAATTGGATTCTCCAAGGAAGAGTTATGTGAAATCTCCCACAGTGACTTGCTTTTAGACTGGTTCAGTAGAGCGAACTTGTACGACGTGCCACGAGTCACTGTTTCAACCTTTGAATCTGAAACCACAGAAAAGAAACTACAGTCCGTCCTATTTCTGTACCTTTTTACGAAATTTCAATCTGATCCTCAGAGAGAGAGTTATGACGATTTTCCCCAGGTCACCTGTTTTGAATGTAATTCAGGAGTCTGCAAAAAGGCCAACTTCCTCAGATCATATCTCCGAAAATATCACGCAAAAAGCTCTGAAATTCGGACCCAAGGTTCAGCGCCAATTCTTCTCAAATGGTTTTTTTTGCAACTTCTGAAACGTCACAGAAAAAAAGTTATAGGGAAAATTCCACGATGACCTGTTTGGAGCAGCTAAACCCTAGAATCCAAAGCTCTGATACCAAATGTTATGAAACCAGCTCACAAAAAGATAGAAAAGAGCGATCCACGCCTTAGAATTCAGCCTCTTCGAGGGGGAAACCTCCTTTACATTACATAAATGAACAATTCTTGGATGATACAAATGACAAAACCTCCTTTCTATATATAGGAGTCTAAGGAGTCACAATATAATCCAGCCGACCTAACAATAATAATATAAAGCCACAAAAATAACAATAGAGGGATTCTATGGGGCACAGAAATAACAATATGGGGGTAATAGGGGCACAACAATATAAATAGGGGGTATAACTACAATAGTAATGGGGTAATCACTAGTATTATAGGGACCCAACAACTTCATTGATTAACAATCAAGAAAGAAAAATTCCATGGATATGTTAAACAAAGAAATCGAATTATATATATGATAAATGAAGATTGTATGATTTGAAACCTAATTGAATTCCATGATTACCTAAATTTTTTATTTTTAGCCTTCGATTGTAAAAGCGACTAGTAGGCCTATACCCTATGAAATATCTCCCACATGGTAGAAAATTATCCTTAATAATTGTGGATATTTTATTATTATTTCCAAGATCTACTGTTGAATCTTCGAAAACAATCAAAGCTGGTGCCAATCATTTAACATGTCTTTGTATTTTTCGCGTTGTCGAACTTCTCGAACTTGATATCAAATGTGGCCTTGATGGGATTTTTGCTTTCATAGCACTAGAGGCTGGATTCCCTTGAGGGTTTGTTGCGGAAACCCCTGCTCACAACATCGCAATGTAGGCACCCTCAACTTATCCTGTAGGCAGGGGCCAATTTTATTTCGCTTTTTTGGGGAGGGGCTAGCAGTGGCTTCAGCGAGCTTGAGGATTTTATTGGAGAGAGGAGGTCTCAACCAGTATGGATCATAGTGAGATAGAAATTTCAGATTTTGGGTTTTTGCTTCCATAGGAAAATAGTGTGGAGTGCCAGTTTGGGCTCCAAATGGAATGTAAAAAAATGATCTCTGGTATTTATCAGTGGCTTCATGTTTGGAAGCGATAATGGGAAAGGTTTTGCAAGATAAAGAAAACCTTAATTTGTACTAGAATGGTAGTCTCATGCTTTTAAAGATGAACTAAAAGTTGGGAATGGACTCACCAGGTTTTGAATATATCAAAAGGAGGACAGCTGCTTCAGGAAGACAAATATTGCCAACCATGACGAGAATAGATGCCTCCGAGGTTTTGAACCTGCAACCACCAGACCTTCATAAAACCCTGAACCCTAACATATGTTCTTTGACTTTGAATTATGTAATACCAACAAATGAGATTTTTGAAGGAGCAATGACGAGTGATATGATCCCTCCCTCCATGTGACTGTTATTGCACAACACAAGCATTACTTTTACTACAAAGTTATTATTTCCAAACCAAATTGTCAACCAAGGGATGGGGCAGAGATGTTTCATATGATTACATTCAAGAGGCTATGAAGATAGATAATTAAAACATCAGATAGATGAGAGATGGATAAAAACAAAAAGGCCCATTTCTATTAACGCACACTTACGGTATGTATGTAAATTCGCCATCAGAGTATATTTCCCTAAAAAATTATCTAAAGGTTTTCAATCCACTGGTATATTGGTTGCAAGCCAGAAATTAAAATAAATTATCATAAATTTAGAATTCATTACCATGTAAATTTTTAACTCCATCAAGTTCAATAAATGAGATTTCATTCTTGCCAAAAATAAAAGGTAGAGTGGAAATTGTTTGGTGGGAAATAAGGGGTACAATAACATTTATGTGTAGAACCTACTCAAATCACCAAATATATAACCAAACCATTAAAATGACACACTTCTTTGGGTAAAATAATGAAATACCATGGAACAAATCAACTTAGAACTTAATCCAAAGCATCAAGAGTGAGACATGAGTGTTTAAGTGATCATAATAAAACAATACACATTGGAAATATCATATACACATGGATCATACATACCAAGCTAAATGTGGTAGCTAAAGCAACCTCTTCCTACACCTAGTGTCCTAGATGGCCAAGGCAAGGTGTCATCAAACCTCTTCCATAATTATTTTTTTCACTAAGAAAAAAACATCATTTTTGTATTAATATTAATGCAAAGGTGTAATTTACATCATCTAACATATACTAAATATGCTTCATATGTATGACGTGATATCCTAAAATGTGTAACATCTAATGTTCAGGTAGTATCAAAATCTTCATAGGATTCAAAATAATTTTATAAAAGTCTAGTATTGCTATGTTCATATTGTCTATTCAAATTACTAGATAAACAAATTGATATCCAAGTTAAAAACTGGTATCCTAAGTTCAATGGATATGACCCTGATAATAAAAAATGTAGATATGCATGAAAATTTAAGTGTTCAACTAAAGGAAATATGTCCTATCCTAATTAGCCAACACTTCTCCTTGTAGGTATTATTCATAATGTATTTGACCTAGTTGTAATACCACTCCCATTTTGGATAATATGTCAACCTTCGATTTAATTTCCTTGTGAATGTGTTCAAAGAA
The DNA here is from genome assembly GCA_031772625.1 of Pinus tabuliformis. NCBI lineage: Eukaryota > Viridiplantae > Streptophyta > Pinopsida > Pinales > Pinaceae > Pinus > Pinus tabuliformis. The sequence continues at coordinate 161,860,744 of CM062818.1, forward strand.
AATAACCCTAAAGATTTTATTAAGCTCCATAACTCTCATCATCCACTGATCCAATAAAGAAGTGTTTAAGTAAGTATAACCTTTCATCCAATCTATAACAACATTTGAATCCCCTATCACTTTTAAATTTAGACTGTTGAAGTGACACAATTAAAATTACTAACATAAACGACTGATTCATATTATTTTAGTACTTGTTAGTTAGTCATACTTTTGTTCCGAGACTAAATTAGTCATTCACGTTAGTCATTTTTGGTTGTATTAATTATTATCTATTTGTATATTTTAATTTGGGACTAAATTAGTTGTTTATGTTATTCTTTTTTACAGTTGATTAGTAGTTGCCATTGACATCAACCCAAGCAACACTAGGGGCTACTTTGATATTGAATTGGAATTTTGACTTAACAAGTCATCCTATTCTGAGTCAAGGATATTCTAGATGGATTCTACTCGTCGAGATGTCTCTGTTGATATATGGAACGCCACTTAGTTCTTCACGGTTTGAGAGTTATTCATGTTTGGAGTTAGTAATCCTAGTTAGTGGGCTAAAACCCCATGGGATTGTGGCAAAGCACTCGTTATTGGTTGTGGTCATTGAATAGTCAATAATTAATAATTTTTTATGCTCCTAAAATCTCTCCAACATTCACTTGTTGAGGACCCTCTCAATTCAAGACATTTATATAAATAGTGATCCTCATATCCTTCTCTAACAAGCACTTTTCAACGAACTATCTTGTGAGAAGATCTCTGTAATTTTTTGGCCCTCATGAGCTTCTAACGCTAGCTCTGTTGTAGTGAGTATAAGGTTTTGTTGAGTTCTGTTTAGGGCACAAAATTATGTTCAAGTTTGAAGGTCAGTTTTGAAGCAAGTTTAGAGCCTTGGATTCTTCGCTGTAACGTTTTTTCTATGATGCTTCAGAATCTGAAATTAAAATACATTTGAGACGAAATCATGATGAACCTCATGAATGAATTTGACATCTTGGTTTGCTATATTTTTGGATATATGATCTGAGTAAGTTAGGGTTTTTGCAGACTCCTGAATTCCATGTCAAACAGGTGACCTCAGGAACATTGTCATAACTTTCTCTCTAGGAATTTTATTCAAATTTTGTAAACCATGACAGAAAGAGGACAGATTGTAGTTTGTTGGTTATCATTTTCAGGGCCAAAGGTCGAAAAAGTGACACGTGGAACTTCATACAAATTCATTCTACTGAACTAGTCTATAATCAGGTCATCATGGGATATTGGGCATAACTCCTTCTTGAAGAATCCAATCTCAATCAAACCCATGGGGTTGGAAAGAGGTCTTAGAGGGCTACCATAGGACAAAATTTTATACCTTGGAGATCAAAAATTACATAGATACGACAGATTAAATATCGAGCTCCTAGAAGGCAAGAAAAAGTATGCATTCAAAGATCACTACACTAAGGACCACACATCAATAGTCAATGGTAAGTCTACTACAACAAGTTATGTATGATTAATGTTTGCATTTGAATTTTAAGTATCATCTCTAACACATGTTTTTTCAGGACAATGTAAGTATATTTTTTTGTACTTTTTTGGGTCTTGCTTGTTAACACATGTGCATGAAGGATGACATTTTAGAACAACTCAGACACATACTAGAAGGACATGCAACGTCAAAGTACCATTACTTGAAGCAAGCACAACAATGCCTCAACAACTGCAAGTGATCCAAGAAGAAATGTTGAGTCAAGTATCAGTTCTTGTCAAAAAGCCAGTGTTGTAAAAGAGTCATCATTGTAAATTTGTAAAAGTCTAGTCATCATTTAAAGAGTCATTATTGTAAAAGAGTCAATCTACCTAGAGTCAAAGATGCATTGTTGGGATGTATAGGAGTCAATGTTGGGATGATGCCATGGTTGGGTTACAAGTCATAGTGTGATTGGGTGTTCGTTCAAGTACAATAAAATAGTTATAAATCATATTGTATCGTGGATCATTATTCCTGGTACGAGAGTCCACACTCTTGTCTCACTTCTGATCATTATAGGGTGGTAGGGAGGTGCTAGGCAGGTGCATGAAGTCACCTACAGGTTGGAGCCTGTGAACACTTCAGGGTGGTAGGTTGGTCTAGGATGTTGGGGTATCTATTCAGTTGACTACTGAAGAAACTAGGGCATTGGGGCATCCTTCTAGTAGGAGCTGGTGAAGAATGCTTTTTTAGAAGTCTAGGAAGTTGTAACTTTCATTTTAGTTGGGGCTGAAGATTAAAGAATTTATTAGAAAAGAGTTCGGTGGTTTTTGACCCAGAGTGGGTTTTCCACCTAAAATTCTTATGCATATTGTGTTCTTTTGTTTACTATTGTTACTGGATAAAGATTATTAATAATTGAAGATTAACTAATGCTCTGAAAAGATTTAAAAGTCAATGGTGGTCAACGGTCCAATCAGGCTATGACAAGTGTCAAGTTGTGGTTGGTTATCAGATGTGATGATGTGGAAATTTTTTATTGGTCAGGAATGGACCAATGAGGAGGGGACAAGTGGCAAGCCCGGAGGCCACCACGTGTCCCTCCCCAAAGGTCGGGTTATGGCATGTCGAGGGTCGAATCCGAGACTTATGCCATGCAAACCTTGTGGCATACCACTACACCGAGCTTGGTTCTTAACCATTATGTTTATCGCATATATTTAAATTTCAACGGATTGCGAGTTGGGGGTTAGGAGGGAGCCAGCCTGTGGGCTAGCCCCCTCCATGTGAAACGCCATAATATGTAATGACTATGGTTACTATTAGCATAAACGGCTAGCACAAAAACCATAACTGCCAGCCTAACCGCTTAACCATGACATGTGACCTATTCCACGAAGACCGTCGGGTTAAGCTAATGATTTGCATTAAACGCGGTATTTGCGCTAATCTCAGATTAGTGCTTAATTAATCTAGTTTAACATTTAATTAAACTCAAGTTTAACTTGGCGGAGAATTCGACAGACCCTCCTATTTCAGCGGTATCTCTAGTTTAGTGGATTTAACTAGAGTTCCTCCAGTTTTAGAGGAGTTTTACTAGGGAAAACAGTTTTGGCCATAACTGGAGCAAAATTTGACCAAATGGAGATCAGGAAAAGGTGTTCCTAGCATATTTGAGCATTCTAAACACATTGAAGCAGGTTATAGGAGTAGTAGAGCATTGTAAACAACATTTTTTCCATTATTGAGCTAATGTAGAGGCCCAAGCCATGGAAGATGGACCAAGGAGATGTAGCCTAGGAGGGGTGAACTCCATTAAAACACTGTGTTAAGTTTTCAATTTGATGGTTTGTTGTACATTTATTTGTTGTTATTCAACACTTGTTTTTCATGCTATTTTCTCATGAACTTAACATAAAACTTGATAAATTTACCTGTTTTCAATCACAAACACCATAAGGGAACCTATGCACATGAAGCAATTGACAATCATTTATTTATAAATCTAAAGTTGAAATTAGCACAACAAAACTAACATTCAATAACAGATCAAGTTGGTATTAGAGCAACAGTTATTTTCTTGATTGCTTGAGTTTTGCGCAAGTAGGATTTTAATGGTTGAAAATTTGTGATGTTTACAAGGTTAAAGTTGTAGAGAGGAGAAGGGAAAATATTGGTTGCAACTCTTGAGGTAATGCCGAAAAGAAGGAGAGCCACAAGGCCATAATATCTACCCAAAGTTCCAACCCCAGCTGCACTTGAAGCACCTCAAGTTTTACCTTCAATTGAGATTGAGGAGGTACAAGTAGAACTAGAAGCTGAGCTTGAATCCAAAGCCATCATGTCTGGAGCAAGAGAGATTGAAGGTCTTTCAGAAGAGGAAGCATTCAAGAAATCTTTCTATGACTTGTCTGACATGGTTAGAGTCCTCTATGAAGACAGGAACACTAGAATGGCTGGAGAGAGTTCTAAGCCTCCACATGGAGAGGGAAGCTCAGGAGATAAAAAAATATGAAAAGAAGGATTAAAAGGGTAATGGAGGAAAGGCTCCTCTATCTCCACCATCTTCCTTATCTTCATCATCCTCAACATCTCAAATAGCAACATCTTCCACTTCCACCACAAAAACTATTCATACTCATTCAAAAACCCTAAAGGAAAAAACTCCCTTACTCAAATTGGACATTAATTTTGAACTTCCCATGTACAATGGTGAGGTGAATGGAGAAAAGTTAGACAATTGGATTCGACAACTGGAGGTTTATTGCAGAATTCATAACCTTCAAGAAGATGACATAAAGATCCAATTGGCTTCATTGGGTCTAGAAGAAGCAGCATTAGTCTGGTGGGAAGCAAAGACTCAAGAGGAAATGCGAATTCATGGTAAGATATCCATTTCTTGGGTTGAATTTGTTTCTGAAATTAAAAGACAATTTTATCCTTTAGCCTATATGCAAAAAGCCATTATGAGTTGGAAAAATTCTAGGCATCTTAAAGGAAAAACAATCCAAGACTATACCCAGGAGTTTGGAAAGAGGGCTTTGTTGTTAGGAGTAAACTTGAACTCCCAAGATACACTGTTGAAATATATTGGGGGTTTACATTCCTATTTAAAACGTACTATCCTTATGTTCAATCAAAGAAATTTGGATGAGGTATGTGTGCAAGCCACGCACCTTGAAGGAAGGGGAAAGAACATTCAGGAAGAGGGTAGTAAGAAGAAGCCATATAAGGATAAGGAGAAAGAAAAGGGTGAAAAATGGAAGGGAAAGAAGAATGCAAGTGTGAAGAAAGAAGGGGAGAAAACTATATGCCAACATTGTTCCAGAGCCGGGCATGATGAAACCCATTGTTGGAAATTGCATCCCGAACTAAGGCCTAAGAAACCAAACAAGAAGGGAAAACAAAAGACGAATGCTACCACACAACATGATCTTGGATCAGATTTTGGTGATGAGATCAATATTTCAGTCATGGTCACAAAAGGAAAAGAAGTTATTGTAAGCACTAGTTCCTCACATAGTCACAATAACACTCCAAATGAAGAATCAAGAATAGAGTTGTCCCATGTAAGGGTAATTTCAAATCATAGAAAGATTGATGCATTATTTGATAGTGGGTGACAATCAATCTTAATTTCAGAAGTCTTGGTTAAAAATATTAACCTTGAAAATGTACCTCATCATAAGCCATATCCATTGGGTTGGATAGTCAATAATGCAAATTTACAGGTTACAAGGAAATGTTTATTCAAGTTTTCCATTACTGAAAAGTTCATTGATGAAGTTGAGTTAGATGTAGTTCCACGTGACATATCAGGAATCATTTTGGGAAGTCATTATTTGTATGATAGGAAAGCATTATTTTATCGCCATGAAAACAAATATCGATTGCTCAAGAATGGGGTGGAGTACATTGTGAGAGCCCATTGCAAAAAGCTAAACATTTCTTTGGTTAATGCAGGTAGATGAAGAGACTAGTAAATGTAAGCAAAACAATTGTGCTTCTTATGATCAAGAAAAATAATGATATTGATTATGAATCTTTTGAATGTTGTGATGACAAATTAAAATCTGATTTGTTTGATGTGGTAAGCAAGCATGGTGAGATGTTTTAGGAACCAAAGGGGTTACCTCCCAAGAGGGGAATTTAGCATGAGATACAACTGCAGCAGGATGTTCCACTTCCAAAAATTGGCATGTATCACATGTCGATTATGGAGAGCATGGAAATCAAGAAGAAAATTCAAGAATTGTTGAACAAAGGTATCATATGCCCATCTACTTCACTATGTGGTTCGCCCATTATCTTGGTGCCAAAGAAGGATGGGACTTGGTTCATCTGTGTGGATTTCCATTCACTGAACAAAATAACAATAAAGAATCATTATCCACTCCCAAGAATTGATGATTTGCTTGATCAATTGAGGTATGAAAAGCATTTCACTAAGTTAGACTTACGAAGTGGTTATCATCAAGTTAGAATAGATGAAGAGGACATTTGGAAAACCACATTTAAAACTAAACAATGATTGCTTAAGTGGCTTGTTATGGATTTTGGTCTTACAAATGCCCCAACTACTTTCATGAGAGTTATGAATGATGTATTAAGACCATTTCTAGTTGAATTTGTCATTGTTTACGTAGATGATATTCTCATATTCAACAAATCTAGAGAGGAACATGTCATGCATGTGAACAAAGTACTTGATGTCTTGAGATAAGAACAATTGTTTTTAAAGATGTCGAAGTGGGAATTTGGTAAGACTTCTTTAGTTTATTTGGGACACATTGTTGGAGGAGGTGAGCTAAAGATAGACCCCTCTAAGGTTGAGGTCATTCTGAATTGTCCCAAGCCCAATACAGTTACAGAGGTAAGAAGCTTTCTTGGGGAAGCACAATATTGGAGGAAATTTATTGCTAAGTTTTTTTCCATTGCAGCTCCATTACATGCATTGACTACTGTCAAGAAAGTCTTCCATTGGGTAAATGTACAATAGAAAGAATTTGATTCTTTAAAGAAAAAGATTAGTTGAGCACCAGTATTGGCTCTTTTGGATCTTAAACAACCATTTGAGATTCAAACGGATGCTAGTGATTACACCATGGGAGTAGTTCTTATGCAGCATGGTAAGCCCATTTCATTTCATTCTCAAATTTTTACTGGAGATGTGACTAACTATCCCACTTATGAAAAAGAACTTTACACATTGGTACAAAGTGTCAAAAAATAGAAAAACTACTTGATGGGGAAGGAGACCATTATCCATACCGACCATCAACCATTGCAGTACTTACAGTCACAGTCAAAGTTGCAACAATCACGACACTTCAGATGGATGGGTTTTCTAAAAGAGTTTCATTTGGTTATCAAATACAAAAAGGAATCTACAATAAGGTAGTTGATATGCTTTCTAGTCCTATTTTAAATTCATCTATTATACTCAAGCACAATTCTGTTTTACATAAAAGTTACATTGAGTAATATGCATATGATAATGACTTTCAAGATGTGCATGCAAGCTTGAGTCAAGGAAACCAAATTGAAGAGTTAGATTACCATGTACATAACAATTTGTTGTATCACTTGGGCAAGTTATGTATTCCATAGGGAGAAAGAAATTGTATCATAAGGAAAGCACACACTTCATTGATCACTGGACACTTTGGTGTAGGAAAGACAGTAGCAAATCTCCAAAGGTATTGTTATTGGCCACACATGTTTGATAATGTATCTCGTTTCATTAGAGGATGTTCTTTGTGTGCAACAAGTAAGCCTAGCAATAGGAAACTAGGATTGTACACTCGACTTCTCCTACCTTCACATCCATGGGGGATTATCTCAAAGGATTTTGTAGGAGGTCTTCCATTGTCAAGGAAAGGACATGATTACTTGTATGTAGTTGTAGATAGGTTTAGAAAAATGTGTATACTAATTGTTGTCTTGTTGGGGCCTGACCCAGGTTCGGAGTTAATTAGCCAAACAAATCCCTGTACTATTGGCCCTTTTGGCAACAATCTGCGGAGCGCAGATTGAGGTCTCACCTGAAGCAGTATGGGGGGATGTTAGAACCAGGTTTCCACACCCTTAAGATGTCTGAGGGGTTGATTTGGTCCAACTGTGAATCACTTCACGCAGGTTACTTCGCGCACATACCTAGCCTTTGTGCCCTAATATGCTTGCCTTCGCGCAGCCCTAACCAGGGGCTGTGGGGCTTTTGCACTGCTGGAGCAGTGATTTGTACTATTTCCCTAAGTCACACCCAAGATCTTACTTATCTTCTTATAACAGTTAGTTATCTTCGTGGAAATAGATGTCTTATATTATATTACTTATTCAACACATTCATATGAGTTCGTGCAGAAAATAGACAGTAAATTTGTAATTCAAACCTAATATACTTCAATGCATAAAACAGGAAAAGATACACAAAAATATGGTAAAACCTCTCTTTATTAATGCTTCCAACGGTTATAGACTTAAATTGCCCTGCGCACTCAGCTGCAAGGGTCCACACACTCAGCTACAGACTACTAGGCCTCTGTGCACTTAGCTGCAGATCCTTCTCCTACTCTACGACCCAAAGATCCGATTCTACACTTCGAATCAATGCTTATATTCCTTCGTCATCAATCCATCAGATTATATTATGTTGTCTTACACTTAGAACCTCGCTCTATTTATACAATCCCATGGTCCGCGGACCATGGGTAGATCTCTTAAACCGACATTACATTACAAAAATGAGGGCAAACAACCCTCTGACTTATTAACCATCTTTGCGCTCCGCACCCATAAATCGCGGAGTCTTTACAATAGACTTAGTCAAAACTTGGTCTTTAAGCCCCAAAACTTGCCTTGGGGGGATCCCATGCCAAACAGGCCCACAACACAAACATCGTGACTCGCCCTCGAGTTGCTTTGTCGGTGCAGAGATCTTTGTGCAGAGACCTTCCAACTCTGTTAGGATGGTTGCAAGGTTGGCAGCGCACTGAGCGCGCCTGTTGGATCTCTTGTACTCGTTGTTCCAAGACCAAAATGTCAAAACTACTCCCTTGCATCTGTTCTGTGTCCCTTGCATCTGCTTATAGTCCTGCTCCTTCTTTCAGCTGCCTGGAGCGCGAAGACTGTGCCTTTGTCAACTACTCAGATAGCCGGGCTGCTCATTTATGGCTTCAATCAACTGCCATTCACTTTGCCTGGGAAAGGTTCTCCATTTAGGTTTACCAGTTGCACCACGCCTCCGTCTGTGACCTCCTTAACAACATACGGTCCCAACCAATGCATTCTAAATTTTCCTAGGAATTTATCGAACTTACTATCATATAGTAACACCAGATCGTTTACCTTGAAGGTATGCAACTTAATATGTCAATCATGCCAGGCCTTTTTGCGCTGCTTTTGCACCTGTTGATGGAATCCAGCAAAAAATCGTTCCTCTTCGAGTTCCTCCAATTGCACGAGCCTCTCTTCCAGGGCTCCGCGGTCCATCATAATGGTGAGCACTACTATGTGCAGACTAGGCACAATATACTCCATTGGCATTACGGCTTCCACTCCATAGACCAACCGGAAAGGTGTCTGTCTTGTCAGTTTCTTGCAGGTTGTCCTATAAATCCACAATACTGCAAGTACTCGCGGGTCCCAATCACTTCGCTCCACATTGCATACTTTTGTCAATGCAGTCTCCAGTATTTTGTTAAATGCTTCTATTGTCCCATTGGCTTATGGGTGATACGGTGTGATTTTCTGATGATACACTCGAAACTCTTCTATTAGCATGTTGATTGTTTCGTTCAGGAAATGTGTACCGCGATTGCTCATCAAGATCTTTGGACATCCAAATCGTGTCAATACATGTTCGAACAGAAACCTCACGACCATGGTGGCTGTGCAATCTTTCACTGGTTGTGCTTCTGCCCAATGAGTTAGGTACTATGTCGCAATGATAATGTATCGCATGCCTGTCTTTCCCTGAGGTTTAATAGGTCCTACAAAGTCGATCGCCAACTTTTCGAAGGGCTGCAACGTCATTTGCGAATTCAAAGGCATCTCATCCCTCCGTGATGGTCTACCTATCCTTTGACATACATCACAAGCCTTGCAATGTGCTTTTGAATCCTAATGAAGGGTTGGCCACCACAACCCTGCGCAGAGAATCTTTTGCGTGGTCGCTCGCCTTGTATAATTTCCTCCTGCAGCACCCCCATGTGCGTCCGCAAGGATATGAATTCCTTCAAATTCAGGTACATACCTTTGCAGTATCTCATCATTACCCATCTTATATAGGTGCCTCGCGATGACAGAAAAGTCTACTGCATGCACCACTAGTTCCTTCTTTTGTTGGACAGAGTATTCTTTCGGTGCAGTTCCATTTGCGAGAAAGTGGATTATGTCTTCAAAGTGTCCATCCACTACACACACAGCAAAGTGCTATGCATCAGGTTTTCCTTCCTCCAGACTAGTAGGTACCTCTCCTGTCTCAATGCGCGACAAGTGATCCGATCTCGCATTCAAGTGCCCAGGCTTCACAATAACCTCAAAATCATATTCTTGGAACAATAGAAGCCACATGCATATGAGCCTCCCCAACACAGGATTATTGACCAATTATTTCAGCGTGGAATGATTCGTATACATCTTGAAGTGTCACCTTAGAAAATAGTGCCGATATTTTTGGAGCGTGTACACCATAGCCAATCCCTCGTGTTTAGTTGTGAAATAGTTCTTTTCTGCTTTAGACAACCTGTGACTCGCGAACGTGATAGGGTGATCCAAGCCCTCTCCACCATCCTGTGTTAGTACCGCTCCCAGCGTTATGCATGATGCATCAACATGTACACGAAACTCCTCATCCCATTTCGGGAAGACCAGAATCGGCGCAGAGGCCATTTTTTCTTTTAGTACATCTAAGCTTTTCTTGCAGTAATCATTTCAGTAGAACGTGACATCTTTTTTTAACAGCTTCTCCATCGACGCGGTGATCTGGGAATAGCTTTTGTTGAACTTCCTATAGTACCTCGTATGTCCCAAGGTAGCGTGCAGCTGTTTGACACTTCGCGGTGCTTCCAAATTCAAAATCACTGCAATTTTAGCGGGGTCTACCATCAGTCCCTATTTGCAAAACACATGTCTGGACAGGTTCCCAAAGGGAACGAGGAACATACACTTCTTGAGGTTCAACGCGATTTGGTGTCATTGGCAGGTATCTAGCATCAAGTGTAAGCTCTCTACATGGTGCTTAACCAATCCAAATATAGTCCAATCATCCAGATAAACCTCCAGGAACTTGTGGATATATTCTTTGAATGCTGCAACAAGTATGTGCGAAAAGATGGCTGGTGTGTTCTTCAATCCAAACGATATAACAGTGTATTGAAAGTAGCCCCATTCAGTCATGAAGGTTGTCTTACTCCTATCTTCCGGGACGATTTTGATCTGGTGGTACCTGAGAATCCATCAGTGAAAGAATATGCTTCCTGCCCACCGACATTTTCCAATACTTCATCTGTGAACATATTTGGGAATGGATGGTGCACACACGCGTCATTTAATTTTCTGAGGTCCATGCATATTCTTATCTCACCCTTCTACTTCTTTTCCTGCACTACCATAGGGCTTACCCAATCGAATTCTTCCACCACTTCAATGATTCCAGCTACGAGCATCTTGTCTAATTCTATGCAAACCTTCTCCTTGTACTTTAGATTCAAGCAGTAGGGCCTCTGCTTAACTGGCTTCATGTCGGGCTTTAATGTGATCTGCATCATCCCTAAATCTCCGATGATTCCTTTTAAGTCTGTGATCTTGGTTAGGAATAGGTCCTAGTACTTGCGGAGTAACTCAACGACCTTATCCACTATTACGTCATCCCAATAGTCGCAGAGCATTGCATAATTAGGTCCGTCTTCCGTACTAATGTTAACCTGATTTATCTTTACCGGTGTGGTAATGTCAGGGTCTTCAATCAGTGGTCCTTGAACCTCACGATATCCTTCAGTTTCTAGAATGTTAACTTTTCGTGGGTCCTTGTCATCTTCTTCAGTGTTTACATTATCTCTCCTCTATCTATCTCTCTCCCAAATCACTCTCTCTCTCTCTCTCTATTCCATCCAAATCTATCACTATCTCCCCCCCTCACTATCCTTCTCCATCTCTATGTCTCCATCTCTCTCCCCTCCCCTTCTCTCCCTATCTCTATCCTCCCCTCTTCTTTATCTTCCCTCCTCTCCTCTCTCCCTCACTCTCTATCCATCTCTCCCTTCTCTTTCCTCTCTCTCTCCACCTTTATCTTTCTATGTCTTTGTTCTTTCCTCCCTCTCTTTCCCACTCCAACTCCATCTCTCTCTCTCTCTCTCTCTCTCTCTCTCTCTCTCTATCTCTCTCTTCCTTCCTCTTGCTCCCTCTCTCCCACCTCACTCTCTCTTCCCCCCATCACTCTCTCTTCAGTATTTACATTATCTCTCCTCCCTCTATCTCTCCCCCAAATCACTCTCTTTCTCTCTCTATTCCGTCCAAATCTATCACTATCTCCCCCCCGTCCTTCTCCATCTCTATGTTTCCATCTCTCTCCCTTCCCCTTCTCTCCTTATCTCTATCCTCCCATCTTCTTTATCTTCCCTCCTCTCCTCTCTCCCTCACTCTTTATCCATCTCTCCCTTCTCTCTCCTCTCTCTTTCCACGTTTATCTTTCTATGTCTTTGTTCTTTCCTCACTCTCTCTCCCACTCCAACTCCATCTCTCTCTCTCTCTATCTCTCTCTTCCTTCCTCTCGCTCCCTCTCTCCCACCTCACTCTCTCTCCCCCCAATCACTCTCTCTTCAATATTTACATTATCTCTCCTCCCTCTATCTCTCCCCCAAATCACTCACTCTCTCTCTCTCTCTCTCTCTCTCTATTCCGTCCAAATCTATCTCTATCTCCCCCCCTCCCTGTCCTTCTCCATCTCTCTCCCTTCCCCTTCTCTCCCTATCTCTATCCTCCCCTCTTCTTTATCTTCCCTCCTCTCCTCTCTCCCTCACTCTCTATCCATCTCTCCCTTCTCTCTCCTCTCCCTCTCCACCTTTATCTTTCTATGTCTTTGTTCTTTCCTCCCTCTCTCTCCCACTCCAACTCCATCTCTCTCTCTCTATCTCTCTCTTCCTTCCTCTTGCTCCCTCTCTCCCACCTCACTCTCTCTCCCCCCCATCACTCTCTCTTTCTCTCTCTCTCTTCCCTCCAACTTTTTCATTGTCTCCTTCCCTCTTTCTCTTAAATTTGATCAAATTGTATTGTGTTTAAGAAATTATCTAAATTAAAAAACTTAATTGGTTGTAAAATATTAAACCTATATTTTGGATCAATCATGTCAAAGAAAATAAAATAATGAAAAACTTAAAAAAATCATGCACTATATTTAATCTATGGGATCCTTAGCTAAGATGGATCTATGCCAGTTCTTTATAGACACACACACAGATATATATCTGTGTGTGTGTGTGTGTCTATAAAGAACCGGCATAGATCCATCTTAGCTTAATTTTATTAAAACCTTAATTTAATTTCTATGGGAATATTTTTAGTAGTCCTGAGGATAGAGGGTTTAGATATATTTTAAATTGTAACTTTTCCCTTTAAGATTCAATTAAAAAATGTTGTAAAATTAAATTAAAATAAAATATTTTTACTATGAAATAAGTTATGGTTTTTTGGCATGTGGTATTGATAAAACCATGGTATTGGCCCATGGCGTTGTAACAATGCTGATTTACAAGTTAATATCCATGATAAAGTGAGGGTGAATATCCATGGTTAACAATCTTGTCACATTGTTATAAAATATTTTGATTGTGAAATAATTTATGTTTTTGGGCATGTGGTATTGATAGTCCATGGTATTGACCCATGGTATTGTAACAAAGGTTATTTTTTACAAGTTAATAATATCTACCATAATGTGGGGGTGAATATCTACGGTTAATTTATCATCTTACGCAAAAATAACATATTCTTATTAAAAATAAATAATTTAACCCAATTGCAATTTATATATTTTATTTTATATTATAAATATTTCTTTTATTTTTCCATTATAAATAATTCTTTTAGTGTTGGGTTCAAATAAAATATTCAAAATTACAACATCACATTGTGGCAGTGCATTTTCTCTACCTTGTTGATATCTGAGTGGAAATGCCAAAAGAAGGAAGACCATCAATGTGATCTATGGATTTCATGGGATTCAAACCCCAGATGGAGTTTGCATGGGAAACACCTTAGGAGAGCATCAATGATTAGATGGAGGAAGGGAAAGGTCATTGGGCATGGAGATTTTGGCCATTTGTACATGGGTATGAATTTGGACTCTGGAGAGTTCTTCCTTTTTACTAAAGATGATTTTTTTTCTTATGGGTAAACAATTTCGAGGGTTTATATGATCAAAGCATAAATTTCATCTAGAGTTGAGGGTTTAATGATTATGATAATGCAGATCTTGATTGCAACCAACAATTCATCAAAAGACAATGCACAAGTAAGAATTTTGTATGTCCTTATTGTACAAAGGGTTTAATGATTATGATAATGCAGATCTTGATTGTGGCCAAAAATTCATGAAAAGACAATGGAGAAGTAAGCATTTTTCATGTCCTTATTGTACAGATCAATTCGCTCCTCCCTAACTTTTCTATGGTCAAAATGCATGAAATTTTATTTTTTCTTTTCACCTTTTTTTAGTGGTTGATTGTTTGTGTAATGGACTCTACCATGCCCAAATTCAAAGGGCTCGAGTGATGCAAGAAAAATTTCTGGTAGGATGCAAATACTAGACCTTCCTCAAACTTTGTTACATGAAATTAAAATTTCTTGTAATCACGAACATAAAATATTTTCTGTTTCATCCTTAGATTCTGATCTCAATGCCTATAGTTTCAAACCATGTTACTATATTTTAAGTAGAATATACTTAGATCCAGTAAACCTTACAATTCTCCAAAGCTTAGGTTAATTTAAGCTAAAAGGAAGGAAACTGAATGGCTTTTGCAATTTAGATTCAATGCTTACAAACAATGATTAAAAATGGAAGAACCCAAATGGTCTGATAACTTTTACCCACCCATCAATTTCCAAGACCTTTGCTATTATTCTGAACCTAAATAGAGAGAGTAGAAGAATAAGAGGAGCCTAGATGAGGTGGACCCTGACCTACTTGATACTTTTCAAAAGTTGGGCATGCCCTTGACTAGAAGAAGAGATTGACCAACATTGTTGTAGATGTTGGTTTTGATAGTGTTTTCATTGCTACCATGCATAGGTAGACTCTATAGGTAGTTGCGGTTATCTTTTGTTCGTTATAAGATGTAATTCGGGAGTATCTTGATCTAGTGAGGAAGCAGTCTGGTAGGTTTGTTCCTCCTGTTGATAATTATTATGCTGCATTGCATTTTTTTTTAGTGATAGCTCCTTTTATCGAATCCCCAAGCACACATTGTCACCCATGGAAATATCCACTTATTTCTAGATGAATAAGATGGAGACCAGGAAGTTTGAGAGGAATCTTATTGTTGTTGACGAGAGGAGTTTTGTGAGGTGAGAGGACTTCTGTGACATATATTGAAGGATGCACTACACCATTTTATGACACCAATCATCTCCATGCCATAGTAGTGGATCTCTATTGCACCGAGGGAGCAACGATAAAGTATTTCACTATAAATAATTGGTATGTCGAGGACGAGGAATGCAGACATGGGATTTATAATTTTATTACGAAAAGAGGTTTGTGTGATGGAGACAAATCAAGGATTTCATGGACATGAGTAGAGACTCGTTCAAAAATTACCTGGAAATACTCGAGCATTGTTTTGAACGGCAATGATGCAGTTACAGAGTTCTATTATGTTGCCTTGAAAAATAACTATCAATAGGGGGGGACAAAGATGATCCATATAGAGAAGAATTGAAGGAGTAGGATTGTTTCTCAAATTATATCTATAGGCAAGTCAAGGAACTACTACAGAGGATTAGTGTAGGTGCAACCAAATTCTCATAATGCAAGGAATTTATCACACTGTGATTTGATGCTCATCGGTGACTAGGCAGTTGCAAATACTTATCGTTACATTCAGGTACAATTTGAATTGCATTCTAAAGTCTCTAATTTCATTTTTTGATAGTCCTTCTTGTGTCCTTGTCTCTCTTAATTTCATTGTGATAGGATTAGAATGGGTTAAAAAATCAAGCATATCATTGAGTAAAATAGACACCCATATGTCACTACATGTCATTGTGCATACTCTCTGTTTTTTATACAATTAGAAGTGAGCAATATGATGTGTGTAAACCTAAAAATCCTAGCAGGCATGATGAATCCAATCTTAGCATGGAAATTGAAACCAAGAATCATAAAATATCAATAAATTTGTGTCTTGGAGTAAAAAACGCAATAGAAGACTCTATGCCAACATTGTCTATTTAGTGCAAGATACTACTAATATTTCATAATTTTCAATGATCACAAATGTCATGAAGATTCCTTCAAGAAAAGTTACTGACTTGAAGATAAGATGATCAGTGCAACTATTTACTTTAAATAAGCTAAATTTAGGTAGTTAAAACAAGTTTTAAAATCACTAGAAACACCACCCCTGTTTATTTTAAATAGTCTAAATTTAGGTAATTAAAACAAGTTTGAAAATCACTAGAAACACCACCTCCACATCATTTTATTTCCAGTTGTACAAGATAATATTGAATAAAATTATGAGCACTTCCATTTAAATTGACCGTACATAAAATAACAAACAAGGTTGATGCTTTTAAAAGTTATATCCATCACCAACTATAAGATAAGAGTTAATGAGATGAGAAAACGTTTGTCTTGATATAACATGTAAATGCCATATTACTTATAACTCATGCATATTATATCTTATTGTGCATATATTAATTGTATAACTTCAATCTGGGTAATTTTTTACATTTAAATTGTCAAATATGTAGAGGTTACATTACACTAGCTTAAATCCACACACAAATAAAATATCAGAAATATGGCAGGGGAATGAGTCAGCATTTTCACACTGGTTTAGAATTTCCCCTTGGTTGGTGAAGAACCAAATCAATGTTATTTTTGGTGGAGTATTAAGTTATTAACAGAAGATAAGAAAATGTTTGTCTTAAGTTACATTTCACATAGTTATATCTACCCTGACATAACTATAATATTCAAACTCCATTTTTTATATAGAAGTTACATTTCATGTAGCTATAGAAGTTACATTTTACATAGCTATATCTACCATGAAATAACTATAATATTCCAACTCCATTTTTTTCACACTTTTCAACATTTTAAAGATTTGTCTATTTTAGTGTGATTATGCAATTAAATAGTTGATATTGTTTAAGACATCTCCTATTTGCAACATTTTGAATTCTTAAGTGGGATCTTGGGTAGGTTTTTTTTACTACCATATATCATGTTTTAAGTAGATGGTGTTTTATAATTCACCCAAGAGACTTTAGGAGCAACCTTGAATTGCATGCTTGTTTCCATTATACATCTAATATTTGCAACCCCTTCCACGTGAAGAACCAAATAGCCCATGTTGAACACGAAGCAAGTACCTCAAAAATTGGGGAATATCATTTATTATATTTCCAGAGGGTGATAGATCCAAACAAGGCAATGACAACTATCATAAATGGCTTTTGTCGGGTTGTATTTAATCAAATCCATTAGAACTTGCTACTAAAGTAAACGAATTGATGAATTTGAAACTTGAAGGTAGCATTGAATAAGTGTTGCAAGGTATCTCTATAACACTGTCTATCTACATGATTCTAATGCCATGAGATGGTGTCTCAATAACACTATTGTCCAGTGACAAGTGCTAGATATAGATAGCTTTCTCATGTCCTATACGTAAATCGTATCATTATATTTCTATGAAATCTCGGAATGTGTTCAAAGTTTGTCTCAGATAAGGAAATATGCATATACTCTTGAATTTATCTATGTTGTAATAAGATCAAGAATAAAGTTGTCATTGCAAATAATTTGGATCTACCATGTATGCTTACTTTACTACATGAAATTCTTGATTTGTTAGATCCCAACTAGTTAGGGTTGAATTTATTTTTTTTGTAATGAGATTAAGAATAAATTTGTAATTTTAATCACTGAAATCTACCATGTAAGATTTATTCACTACATGAAATTGTTTATTTTTTAGAGCCCAACTTATTAGGATTATGAAGAGTCCTCTTTCATGACAATATTTATGAATGCTCTATTCTTGCTCAAATAATTACATATTACAGAAAGGTGGAAAATAAATGAGATGCAATTGAATGGTTTTTGTTTTCAAATATGTGGAGTGTAAAATAATTTTCAGTTGCGTTCAAATATTTTGGAGCACCCATTAAAGTGCTTCATTTTCCTCCTAGTTAATTTCATTTATACTATGCCAATGCTTCGAGAAGTCCTTCTCCAAAGTGATCTCTTAACTATCTTGGAGGGAAATTGGTTACTTGATTGGAACCCACGGATTACAATTTGATTAGGAGCAAGGGATGAGAAAGCTTCATATTCTTCAATATATTCTGCAAGTTAAAATCATATCGAACGATTGCCTTTCTGTTTAATTGATACGACAATCATTCGAGCATTTGTTAGGATTTTGAGACCTTTTTTTCCTTTTTTCTGAAAGTTATGTTATCAATTAAAAAAATTAAAGAAAAGGTGAAAATGATGCAATGGAAGGATTTTTTGTTTTAGTGCCTAAGAATGCCTTGCTAATGTGAAGGGCTTGGTATTTTCTTGACTCAAGATTAGTCACATTTGACTTCCTAGCATTTCTTTTAATTTCATTTTTGTTGTGTTTATATTGCTATCCTTGAAGTTGGTGATCTACTGTGTGTGTAATAGGAAGTATTAACTACTAAGCACTCTCAAAGGTGATATTGATGGATGACTAACTTTAAATGTCCCTACTTGACACTTTAGTATTACATGATCATGCAAAGAAATTATTAATCAATATTAAAGGGAAGATGATTAATGTGCAATGTTTCTTGGCTTGTCATATAATTATTACATTTTGGCCCCCAATAATATATTTGAGGCTAATTTTTGGTTGTTACTTGTGGATCTTCCCTTTGGCTCCGAAAAAATTGACGATAAATGTCCATTGCATTAGCATTGGACATCATCAAAGAGGAATTCACCAAAAGCATTAGAGGACATGGGAGCAATTGGTACAATGAGCAAATATCCGCTAGAGAAACACCGAGGCACCATAATTTTTTTGTATTTAGATTCACTTGAAATTAACTAGTCACAAAAAGTACATTTTTTTAGAATATTTTCATGTATACAGAAATACTAAAAACACAAATTCAGACTAACTATTTAAACTAATAATTATCTAATATCCATAATTTATAATTAAATAGTATAATATGATTAATATTATAGGACACAACTATAGGGTTTCACTATGAGGGGCATTGTGACAATATATGTACACTTCTTGTTGTATTAGACAATCCTCTCTCAGAGTGTGATATCCATCCAATGAAATGTACTCCCAGAGGCCATTGTGGGATTGAAATTTTTTCTTTCAATGGACAAGTGGTGATATATTTTCTTAGGCCTTAGTGTTCTGCTTCCCTAAGTTTTTGAAACTACTCACAGCTAGCACCTTCATTCAACCAAGTGAGGTGCTCATCTTGGAAAGTTGAATCATTTTGTCTCCACAATTCAATACGATGTTGGATCAGTCTCATGATCCTAAAAAAATAGGTCATAGTAGCGAGGAACATTTACTATGGGAAAAAGAATATACAAATTTAAGGAACATGACTCTTTTAGAACAAGCAACAAGGATATTTTTTACGCTGATATATATATATATATTTTTTTCTATTTGTTTTCACAAGTTATCTATTGCATGATATTTTTAACATGTAAATTAGTTGGTATGATTGTGCCTAAGGTTTTGTTGAAGGTTCAATACTAAATTCCTAAGGTGTTATTTTTTATGGTGACGTTTTATTTTCTTTGTTTATACAGGTCATCTAGCTGCATAGTGGCCACTACCGAATGTTGAGGTATATGACATATAAATATTTTATAGTCTACTTTATTTTATATTCAAGTATTCATTGTCTTTCATGTCTTACACTTTGCATTGTATATTCTTTCATTTTTAGGAGAGGAACTCAATATTGATGGTAAGAAGCAACAATTGAAGAAAGAGGAGAACAATAACACTGGAGCGACAAATGCAAAATGAGAGAGAGAAGAGAATTTGTCTAGTGATACCCTTAGAGCCAATATCTTGCATAAGACACACTCATAGAGAATGATGGTCAAGCCTTCAAAGTTGGTGAAGTCACTTGCAATGCTTTGGCAACATAGTGATAATGTTTTGAAATGATGAAACAATATTTCATGTGTAAATTGTATTCAAACCAATATTAAGTTGGAAATTCATATTGTAATACTTGATATTTTATATAATAGAATTTATATGGTTGAAATGATTTTTATTTGCACTTGATATAATTTAGTCTTGTAATTAACATATGTAACTTTGCGTTATCATATTAGATAAACATGCACATTGTATGACATTTTTCTAAAATTAAGTCACAAAATCATACTAATTAATTTATGTTGATTAATAATGAACACATAAAATCAATCTAAAACTACTAAATTAATAGTTTATATTAATTAATGATGAACATGAATAAAATGAATATATGACTAAATTAGTCATTTATAATGATTATGAATGAAATTAAATGAAATGAATAGAAACTACTAAATCATTCGTTTATATAATGAATATGAAAATACCAAAAAAAACATAAATGACTACTATAAATGATAATTTTTTTTATTAAAATGATGACTAAATTTTGCATATATACGACTATTAGTAGCTAATTTACAATATCTTATAACATGACTAAAATTTAGTCATATTTCTTTGGTCATTAATTGGTTTCAAATGATGACTAAAATTTGCATATATATGACTATTAGTAGCTAATTTACAGTGTCTTATAACACGACCAACATTTTGGTCATATTTGTTTGGTCATTAATTGGTTTTCTCGAAGATTCATATAGTAATATATTTTGTCATTAATAGCGACAATTAATGACTAAACCAATGAAAAATTAATGACTAAATATAATACTACATGGTAAAATTGAGGAAACCAATTAATGACTAAGAGTTGGTCGCGTTATAAGATACTTAAATTAGCTATTATTGGTCGCCGACTGAAAAATTGTCGTTTATATGAAAATTTTAGTTGTTTTTTTAGTAATTAATTAGTCATTTTGTACTAGTGGATGATCCCTGTGGACCTGTGTCCTATATGTGCTTCCCTTGAAGAGAAACCTTCCTTTGTGAACCTATAATCCTCAACTGTTCTACTCCCCTTGAACTTGTAATGAAACGGTCAACTTGTTCAAACTATCTCTATATTAATCGTAGACTTGATCCAAGTGGATATTGGTGGCCACCTACCTATTCCACTTGGACCCCAAACACTGTCTCTTTTAGTTTTTTTGTTTCCTTAATTGTAGCACAGTTTACTATTTTCGGCAGTTTTTCGGGTCCTGAACTTCCAGAGTCGTTTTGAGGCCCTAAACAATGTTTTTAGGGAAAATGGAGAGACTAGAAACGTCCCAAGGTAACTCACCATTTATTTTTGGCCTTCTCTTCGAGATCTTCGAAATGAGGTATTATGATAGCCAAATGGAAATCGTATGCCAAAGTTACGACCACATGAAGTTGATGTACTAATTTATCCAAACGGGGCCCATAGTTTTGGCGCTTCATCTCCTAGGGTTAGGTTTTTGGATGTTTAGGGTTTTCCATTGTTTCTTAATAATAAATAGGACTTTGAGCCTCATTGTAACATAGTTCTGAGGCATGTAGCTACCACATCTCTTCTCAGAGATAAGCTACCATCACCCGAGCTAGTCTTATTTCCATTCTGCATGTAAGCATATTTCAGTATTTTATATTAATGAAATGAGGTGTTATTTCTACTGCATCTTTGTATTTATGGTTATATTTGTAATTTGTTGCATTCCTCTTTAAATCTGGATCAGTGGTATCAAAGCATTCTGCTCTTTCTCTATTTTTCTTTGCATGTCCCCAACGAGGTCGGGATATAAGGAGTTAGGGCTTGAACTAGTCGAAGCTTTGCAAGACCAGCCTTGCAAATCTCGGTGACCTCCCATGGTAGATGAAAAGAAATACGAGGGGGTAGGAGATCCTATCAAAATCTTCCTCGAAGAAGCCCTCGAGCGATAAAGGAATGCGATGATGGACAACTTTATCCAGATCCTTCAGTGGCTACCCAAGGGCGATGCATCTACTTCTGGCAGCTACTCTAGAAGCGCCACACCCTTTAAGGTACAAGTTAACTTCGAAATTCCCATATTTGAGGATCAGATAGATGCAGACACTGTAGATTAATGGTTAAATCTGCTAGAAGGATATTTTTATGTTCATGATTTTTCCAACCAGGAAAATATCATTTTTGTAATTCTCAAAGCAGCCCCCCAAGTTAAGGACTAGTGGTAAACCTACTGTGAGCAGAAGAATGAAAGTACAAACTCATTATTCAGCCACACCCACTTGGAACTCATTCTAGGAGGCCATCAAGGAGCAACCCTGTCGGGAGCTATGAGGATAAATACATAAAGTGGACAATGCTGCGACACGAAAGGGACCACATACTAGAGTTTACCAATGTTTTTCATACCCTTCACACGAAGTTGGGTATCAAGGATTCCAAGAACCATTTGATTCTCAAGTACCTCGGCTACCTACACAGGTACATCCAGGACGAGATGGAGTTCCTAAACATCTCCTCTTTCAGCATGGAATATCGATATGCCATCAAGATCGAGAAAAATTTTAAATAGAAGAAGCGAGACTTTGGATCTGCGAATCTGAAGCAAGGGAAAGGCACCCCCAAACCGCAGAAAAAAGGACAAATCCAAGGCGGGGTAGCCTAGGACAACCCACCAAAGCCGCAAGCAAAGAAAAATACCAAGAAGCTGAAAAAGGACATGGGAAAGTGGTGTGAGTTCTGTTATCACTCAGGTTGTCCCTTGGCTCCTTACGGGATACGGCCGAGGTAACCACAAACCAATCTTTGGGCTACAGGTCCTAGCCTACCTGCAGTCAGAGAGGGCTCTCTCTTTAAAATTTAACTTTGTTTTGGGTTGATTTTAGGCTAGTTATGGTGTGCATGGGTTTTGTTTTGATTTTGGTGGGAAAGATGATGCTTTCAAGTAGAGTTGGGATGCATAGAGTGAGAAGTTAAAACCATTGGGCATGGAGTCATGGATTAGGGCTTGTTGTTGCATTTTCTTGGTCACAAGAGGAATACAGAGCAGGATAGCTACACATTGAACAATATCAGGCTGGAATAAATATGGAATGAAGGTTAGAGATGAAAGGCAACTAAGAATCTTTCATTAGCTAACAGAGAGGGAAGGTGAATGAAAGTTTGTCTAGGAGCAGTCAAGAATTCCTAAATAACAGTCATCTGTGAAAGAAACAGGGTAAACATGATCATTTAAGTATGCATATTCATAACCATTTTTGACGAAAACATATAGAAACAACAAGAACTGAGCATAGGGTGCAGTCAAGAAAAACCTAAGCTATTATTCTTTCTTGTTATTTAGATGGTAACTCAATGGTGGCATAAACACATATAAACTGTAAACAGAGGTAAGAAAACACTTATTGAGCCATGTAGTAGCACAGGAATTACACAGTCACTCTTTGGCCATTAAATAACACAACAGTCAGTTCTTCGTCCAAAGCATTCTAGCAGTCTTTGATTATAGAGCTCTCAAAATATACAGCGCAAGTCTCGAATGAGGATTATCAACCAACCAACCCCAAATACGTTCTATGGGGAGGTATTTATACAAAAACAAGATACAAAATATCTAGGTGATGACTCTTTAAGCAATAAATTATATCACCAACTCTTGTCAGGGAGTAAATGAAGCATTAAACACAACAGTTAATATTGGCTTGCTAGCTGTCTATTTTGTCAGAAAACTTTGACTTTCTAGGCTGAATGAGTCGGCTGCCTGCTACGCATTTAATCTGCGTGTGTTGCCCTGACGCTGGTACATTGCCTGTTGTTGTCTGGGTCTTCATCCTGTGTGCTTGGCTTCTTAGCATTTTTGATGAGCTGTAGTTCTCACTTCAATTCTGCTTTATGCTGATTTACCTTTGACTGGTGTATTGTGCCATCTGTATATGCTCAACTGTAGCTTGATCAAAAAAGAATTAATAAACAAAATCACCTGAGCAATGTCTCTATCATCCCGTTCCACCAATCCTCTGTAGGTAGCTGATGCCTTTGTATCTTTATCAGTGTCTCCTCAGCTTCTGTGCATCTATGGAAAGTGGGCTGGAATTCGAACAGGTGGTTTTTCTCATGTGCAATGTAGAATAGATTTTCTAATTTATCAAAGACACTCTGTCCTGATGGAGGCCCTGTATCTTCTGAAGTACTTGAGGAAGCTGCGATTTGGTTGGCAGCAAAATTATTCACTCTGTTGGCATAAAGGTCATGTGACAGCAGTCTTCTAGCACTGGTTAATAAACTTGGTAGCCCTCTGCTATGTAATGCCATGATCTTTGTCTTGAACTCATCCACCTCTGTTTGCATTTCTTGGAATTTTCTGTCCAATGTCTGCACAAAATTCCTAAGGGTTAACACCCTTTTATTAGTAAAATAGTTTCAGTCCTATTACTGATTCCTAATGCTTCCAACTGCCCTTTAGTGCGAGTATTCAAAAATTGGATCATTCTGTTTGCTTTCTTGGGCATATTTCTCAAAGATGCTCTAGCCTTTTGGTTTTCAAACTGAGCCAAGTTTATCAAATCCATTTGCTCATGAATGGTTTTAATGGATTGCCATTGGTCTGTAACGGATTGGCCAATTTTGGCCCACAAGATTTTCTTGATGTCTGCTAGGGTCCTATCAAAAGTGAGCTCTTTCTCCAGCTCCTTTATTCTTCTTTCCAAGGCCTTGACTTCTCTTGTCTTCTCAGCTACATCCTGCTTTGATTTGTCATATTTTCCCTCAATTGTAGTCAGTTTTTCTTGGTTTCTTTCAATTCTGTCATTTGCAATTCTAGAGCTTCTATTTCCTTCATCATATTGTCCATTTTCAAGCTGGTGCCTTGCTCTGTAGGTGCTGAATTAGTGGCTGAAATTGGTGCTGAGCTTGAAATGCCTACTTCTAATGTTGTAATAGTGGGAGGGACTGTTGTGGTGGCCGTGGGAGGAGCAGTTGTAAGATTCTGAGCTGTTTGACTTGGCTGAGAGGCCAACTCTCCATGTCTTCCTTGCAATGATGCCTCCAAGGCACTCTCTGTCTCTACCAACCTTTTGTGTAAGGTTGTAAGCAACGCTACCATATCCTGCTCCTCCTTTTGTTGTGCCAGCTCTGTAGCTCGAGGATGCAATGTGGGTGACATCTTGATTTGTCTTCTTAGGGTAGCTATGTCTTCATCCTTCTTTTTTATCAAACCTTGAACACCCTTGGGATCAGAGGGATCATGTCCCAGCTCTATGATAATCTCCTCCAAGGACTTAATTCTATTGTCCTTAGCCTGTGACGAAGCTTTCTCCAACTCAAGTTGGGCAGCAGTGTTGTGCAAAGAGTTTTGCAATCTGTGGGCTAACAATGTCTTATCTGCTAGAGTAGAATATACCATCTCCCTAGTCTACTTGTGCAATTCAATCTGGTCCATTGGATGGATATCCTTGGCAAACACTTCCAGATTGGTTCTAATGTAATCAGGAGCTGATTGGGGTTGCTGAGTTGTAGGTCTGAAGTGACCGAGGGTCATTTTTCCTTCCTGGATGTCATAAGCGGCCATTAGCCTTTGTTGATTGGTAGGGGAAATCCTTATTAGCTGGTTGTACAGCTGTAGTCTCACTGGATCATTCCTAGCCTTGATATCAGTAAATGCTTTTTAATATCAGAGGGCTGTCTGCCATGTTGCATTGTGGATGTTACTTCCACTCCCTGCTATCTCTCTTGCTCCTGCTGAAAAGAGTTGGCCGATGTCTCCATGCTTGGGGGAATTTGCCATTCTGTGGGCCCCTCTGGCATTTCTTCCTCTGAAAAAGGATTTAACCTTTGTCTCTTTTCTCCTTGCTGATCTGTAGATGTCCCGTGATCTATAGATGTCCCTGGAGGGGTCTCTTCCTTCCTATCTCTCTTCTTTGCCCTTTCCTCATTAAGAGGTGTCTGCAATACTGGAATTTCTGTCACCTTTGTTTGTGTAAAAGGGTCTTTCCCTTGGCTTTGTTCATCAGTAGAAACAGGTTGATTTGCCATTGTTTCTTGTTGTCCCAAATCGTGCACTTGTTCTTCTGAATGTTGCATTTCTTTGCCTTTATCTGTTGCTGCTGGTGGGGCACTTACTTGGGCAGTTTGCTGGGGGGCCGTGGCAGATGAGGTGCCTTCTCCAAGGCGCCGAGGAGCTGTAAAAAAGACCTGTCCAAAAGATTCTAAGTCAACAGATTTTTCCAGGTTCTTCATTGCTTTTTCTGCTATTTCTTCCTCAGAAAATTCTTCAACTAGAGTGCCCTTTACCCATTCTTGTTGATTAGCAAATTGTTCAATTTGAGGGATACTGCAGTGTTCATATGCTGCAAGCCTGTATTTGATTCTTCTAAGGCTTATAAAGTGATTGGGGTCATATGGTGCCCAATAAAAGCTTCTTTTTAATAACAGAAAATTTTTCAACATTGTGTCTGCCTCCACCCAAGCTTCTTCTCTCTTATTGAAAATAAATGGGCCCAATTGATTTTTTGATTTTTAGCTGTGCCTTTTTTCTTTTGCCAAAGAAATGCACCATATCTGCATTACCAAATTGCCGAAAGTATTCTAAGGCAAATAGTCTCATGGGGACATATTTGGGTAGTCGGTAGGGGGCTAATTCACAGCCATAGACCCTGATTATGGTGTGGTTTTGGTAGAAATACCAGTCACCAATGTTGTAGCTTTTGGAAAGCTGTAGAATCTTTTGCATCTCATCAGTGAGTCTGGGGGGAGGATCTGTTGATAGTAAGCAGGTAGCTGGATAGATAAACATGTCAATGAACTCACAGTAGGTATATGGAGAGTAATAAACATGGTGGCAGACTGATGACCAAAATATTACAGACCTTCGCTCCCAATTAGCATCCAATTTTCTAAGGCAGACTGGGAAACTATCAGGCTGATAGTACAACAACAAGTGATATATATAGGAGGTATGTTTGAACACCCTTTCTCTCTCCAAGTTCATGAATTTCTCATGAATCTTATCAGCAATGAAGGTAGCATAATCATATTGGACAACAGGGGGCTGTCCTGGAGCAAACATGGACAACATTACCAAAACTGTTTCATCAACATACTCACTAGTATTGAATCCCAGGATGCAGGATATGATGTCTACTAGCATTGTCCCTGTTTCATTAAACCATACATGCAGATAAGGAGGAGGCTACTAGAATTGACAATCTGGTTGCATGAACAGCTGGGAAATTCTTGTGATCTCTGAGCTGGGTAGCTTGGTACCTTGGTCAAGTAGAAGTTTCATGGAGAGAGGAACCAGAGGCTTTGTTGGCTCGAAGTTTAGCATCTTTTTTATGGCATGAGGGGTGATGTGGAACAAAACATTACCAGAAGGAGCCAAAACTGCTCTTTGAGTGGGCTCATAATTCTCACAGCACTGGTGGATAAGGTCACGGAATACATTTACTTTTGGGAGGTAAGAAATTGGCAAATTGGACTCCCAAATACCAAGGATATCACCATTGGTTCTATATCTTTTCCTTAACTCACAAAAGGTTTCAATGTGATAATTGTGAGTCAGTTCCACTGTCTCCTTCATTTGATAGTCCCTGTTAGCAAGGGGCTGCCATTCCAAGTTCCTCTGTGGGGCATTTAGTGGTGCAATATTGAGGGCAACCGGGGCCTCCATGTTTTGACTGTGATTACAGTTGGATTAGGCATGTATTTTAGCAAGGGACAGAGCTATGATGATGACTTGGTGAGCAAGGAACTCACAGTTTTAAGTTCTGTGCGTAGCTGTTTTTGAGGAGTAAAACTTAATGAAATGAAGATTGTGCAAGGCTCTGCAATTAGTACACTAGAAAGGGGAAAAATAAAGGGCTTTAGCAACCTTCTCTTAGTGATTCCGTGGGTGAACTAGAGCTGCAATTTGAGTTGGCGGTGGCAGTTTTATCAGGGGGGAAAAGATGCCAGGTTTTGGTCGCAACTATAGTTATGTGGGGTAGAGAGGAGAAGGTTGCAGGTGCCAATATGTTTCAATGTGGATTTTCAAGTGTATTTGGCTAATTTTGCAGAGAAATCATGAAAAACAGGGTTACTGGTGCTTTTCGCGTAAATACCTGTTCACTTCGAGAAATGCTGTGGTGAATAGCTGCGAGCGGAGGCCGAACAGGTTGGCTTGCAGGTCGAGTAGGCCCTAGTGACTGTCGGGCACGTTGAATGCGCACTGGTCGTAAGTGGCATGCAAAAGTTTGCAACGTTTGTCTGCATAAAAAACAAACGAAAACGACGTTTTTGCCCTTTTTTAACACAAATTTGGGCTTTTGTGGCATTTTGGCGCTTTTTTGTTATGATGTCAGCATGACGTCATCGGTGGGTCCCAGGTATGGCAGGGTGATGTGGCAGTTGACTGGGTCGACGATGTGTCACAGGACATGGTGGCGGGGTAGGGACGGAGGCAGATGCGGTGGCAATGACACGGGGCGACAATTGGTTGACGCAAGAGTGACGTAAGAGGCGACGTGGCGCTGACGTCAGGGGCGGAGAGATAGAAGGTGGTTTGTGGTTTTATCAGACCGCCTTCTGTACAGGAGCGGTACTTGTCAGAGGGGCTCCAACGCAATCCTGTGGAGACACGCGTCTCTTGTATGGTGAAGAAACCGCTAGTCTATCGGAGGCTAACCGTCGATCGTCGGGGCGGCTCTGAAATCGGTGAGAGCCGTCGGATGGGGAGGGCCCGATCCGAGGGTGGACGGAACTGTGAGTTGCGGGTACGATAATGTACGGGGCCCGTTGAATGTTATATCTTTTGTTCATATGGCGGGGATTCAAAACTTTGGGCTTGTGTGTTTTGCGGGTTATTTGCACCGGAAGTGTTTAATGTTTAAATAAACATTTGAACACCCAATATTAACAAAGAGCGCAAAAAGGGTAGAATAGTAAGGTTTAAGGGTAAAGTGGAGTGGTTATTAATTTAACCAGAGGTTAAATTAACTCCAGGTTAGGACGCAGAAGGGTTAATAGTAGTCCCGGATGGACTATTATTCCCCTAAACTATATTTATATGGCTATACTGCCATAGGGTGGGATATTTAATACATTTTTGGGATTTTATATAATTTTTTGTACCATAGGGACGGGGAAGTAGTTTTAGGGAGCTATATAATAGAATTGGGGGTTAATATGAGTTTATGGATTGAAACTGAATGGATGAATGCTAAGTCCATAGTATGAAAACTTAGAGATAGGAAGATGAAAGGAGTATAGAATGATTTTTACACAAGAAATGTGGCTTATTTTCATTGAAGAAAGTCAAAGCTTGAGTTAGTATTTTTACAAAAATGAAGTGATAACAGGACTGGTTGGGCAGATCCCAAGGTCCTTCAGGGGTGTTAGTAAGAAACTTTGAGGGGGGGGTGAAAGGGAGTTAGACATGCTTCCATATTTCTGCCATCAAACAACTTCTTTGGCATTTGTTTCATTGATGAGGCAAGCTGTAATTGACAATACATCAGGTGATCAAAACCTTACTTTCTGCAACCTCAAACTACCTACCCAACCTAATACACCTAACATTTTTTCTTCCTTTTGAATGGGTTCACTTAGACTTGCAGACCCTGATTATCCTCTTTTCTTTTGACTGCCCTCCTATCTAAATGTACCCTTATCTCTTCCAAGGGCCCAGATTAAGCAGTTGGGCTCCTTAATTTCTCTACCTAGCTACTCATCTGCCAAGCTTGAACTATTTGGACAGATATTCATTCTTTAGTCTAGAACAAGCAATTTAAACCATGGCATGGTCCAGATTGAACTGTTGGGCCATCCACCAAACTAGCAGTGGCATTTGAACTAGCCACTTTCCTGGTCTTTCTTTGGGGTTCATTTTTATCATTTTTCTGACCAATTTACTCTTTTTTCCCTTTGATAATTCTTTTAGGGCATACCCTCTTCACATTTTTTAACCTTTCACTAATGCCTTTTTTTACAAAATATGGAACCTTTGCAGCATGAAAAGATGAACATATTTGGCACTTCCACTGTCAATCATGAATAATGAAATCTATTGGTATAGGAACCTAATAGTGGCTCTACTTGGGGATGGCTTTTCCAAATGAAAAGTCAAGAACAGCAGGTCAGATTGCCTTGTTTTTAATTCTTGCTACAGTCTGAACCTTCCTTCTGTTCAAGACCATTGATCTGAATCCTTGTAACTTGTATGAAGTACCCTTTGAGCTGCTCTGCTTGTGAAATTATAGCTCTGTATTTGTTGGTTTCTCTGAGTATTCATCATCATTTTTAGCCTTCACAAGTGCTTTTCTTGGTTTCTTATGATAGAGCCAGAATATATATCAAAAAATGGTGCAATAGTTCCCTTCTTTTTCTTCAAAATTTGCTGCCTTTAGTTCCTTATCTAACCGCTGTAAATAAAAATGCTGGAATTACAGATATTTATGTACAATATACAGTGGTGTCATGCTGATTGCATGGAATCAAAATAGTGCTTGAGAATTTGCCCATTGACTGGACCTTCTTCAGTATTTGAGCCATCCAAACTCTTAAGAAAATATGTGTTATTACCTTGTACAGCATGGATGACATAAGGTCCTTTCCACAAAAAATCAAATTTGCGATGTTTCCCTCTGTCCTCTCTCCTAAAATCCCATGTCAACACTTTGTTTCCTATGAAGAAATCTTCAGCCTTGGTTCTTTTGTCAAACATCCTTTTCAGCTTCTCTTGCAGTACTTGGGTTCTATGATACACTTCATCTCTTGTTTGCTGTAAGTGAATGGTCTGATTGATCCTTCTTTGAATATCATTAGGCTTAGCTTGTATTTCTTGCAGCAACTTGATTACAGGGATTCCCACAGATGAAGGGAATCTTGCCTCCATTCCATAAACTAGTTCATATGGACTTGTACCAATGGATCTTTTAGTGGTCAATCTGTCTACCCATAGTGCATTTACCAGCTTCTTGTGCCAATTCTTTTCGTTCTCCTCCAAGACATTTTTGATGATGTTGAAGAGGCTTTTGTTGGAGGACTCAGCTAGGCCATTGCCTTGAGGGTAATAGGTTGTGGAATGGCCTAAGGTAATATGGTACTTATGGCAAAAGATGATCATTCTTTTGGATTTGAAAGCAGCAGCATTGTCTGTAATGATCTTTTCTGGATAGCCAAACCTTGACAAGATGTTGGTTTCTAAAAATTGCATAATGATTGAGTCATTGGCCTGCTTGGGATGGCTTCTATCCATTTTGTAAAGTAGTCTGTGGCAGTCAAAATCCACCTATGTTGGTTGGAGGATGAAGGGTGAATTTCACCAATGAAGTCTAGACCCCATTGATGAAAAGGTCTTTTAGTTGAAATAGGTTTAAGTGGTAAGGGTAACAGCTTTCTCTTGCCTTCAAAAATTTGGCACTTATGACAAGACATTACAAATTTTTTCACATCAAAAAACAATGAGGGCCAATAAAATCCAGCCCTTAGGATTTTATCAGCAGTTGATTTCCAGTATAAGTGTCCTCCACAGTCACCTGCATGAAATTCCTTAAGGACATTGTCAGTTTCATCTAATGTTAGGCAATTAAGTAAAATTCCTTCATGATTTTTCCAAAACAAAGAACTGTTTATAATACAAAACTTTGATGCTTTCATTTTCAAGAATCTCTTTTTGGTTCTGGACAACCCTAGAGGAGCTTGCAGGTTTAACAATACAAAACATATGTCAGCATAGCATGGGGATTGTAAAAAGGCTTGATTGATCTATGGAGTCGCCATCTCCTCTTCATTGTCCAGTTCATTAATGTCAAGGGCTTGGAAATTGGTTTCAGTCATCAGTTTGGCTAGCCCTTGTCCTTTTATCAGTTTTGTAGGCTTGATTTCAATGTCATATTCTAAGATATTGGCAATCCATTTGCCCCTTTTTCCTTCAATTCCTTCTTGGGTTAAAATGTCTTTAACCACAACATTTGGGACATAGGCAATCACGTGAGAGTATAGAATGTAAATCCTGAAATCTTTGATGGCCTTTACCAAGACATAAGCTTGCTTTTCCATAATATGATATTTTAAGGGAGCATCCGTAAGAGCTTTGCTAAAGAAGGCAATGGGTTTCTCACACCCTTGGTCATCTTTTTGTAATAGGACAACAACAATTGTGTGCTCAGATGCAAAGGAAAAAATGATGAAATCTCTATCAAACCTAGGACTTGTGAGGACTGGTGTGTTTGTCAAAGCTCTTTTGATGTCCTCAAAGGCTTGTTTGGCTTCGATGGTCCACTTGACTTTAGAATCTTTCTTCAGCATATTGTTTAATTGTCTTATGAGCTCGGCCATATTAGGAATGAATCTTCTCAAAAAGTTAATCTTCCCTAGAAAGCCTTGTAGTTCTTTGATGTTTCTTGGATGAGGCACTTGAAGGATAGCTTGAATTCTGTCCGGGTCGATCCTAATGCCATCTTTTGAGATTATATG
The DNA here is from genome assembly GCA_031772625.1 of Pinus tabuliformis. Taxonomy (NCBI): domain Eukaryota; kingdom Viridiplantae; phylum Streptophyta; class Pinopsida; order Pinales; family Pinaceae; genus Pinus; species Pinus tabuliformis. The sequence goes on from CM062818.1 coordinate 161,893,016, forward strand.
ACCTAGGAGCTTGCCTTCCTCTAGGCCAAATAGTGATTTCTTTGGATTCAAAGATATGCCATATTTTCTACAAATTAGAAACACTTGCCTTAAATGCTCTAGGTGTTCTTGGTATGATTTTGAAAAGGCAGTGAGATCATCAAGGTAAACTACTAGGAGATCATGGATTTCTTTGGAAAAGGCTATGTCCATTGCTCTCTGAAAAGTGGCCCCTGCATTTTTAAGCCCAAAAGGCATTTTGACATATTTAAAGGTTCCCCAAGGAGTTGTAAAGGCAGTTTTGTCTTGGTCATCCGGGTGTACTAAAATCTGATTGAATCCCGAGAACCCATCTAACAGTGAAATCCTAGAGGCTCCCACTACCCTTTGTAGGATATGATCCATTTTTGGTAAGGGGTAATGGTCTTTGAGAGAGACTTTGTTCAAATTTCTTAGGTCAACACACAGTCTAATTTCTCCCGTTTTCTTCCTAGTAGGCACTAGATTTGAGATCCACTCTGAGAACCTGATTGGAGCAATGATTCCTGCTTCATACATACGTTTAACTTCTTTTTCAATCAGGGGAAGGAGGACGGGATTCACTCTCCTAAGCTTTTGTTTAAAAGGTTTTTGATTCTCTTTCAAAGGTATAGTGTGTTGGATGACTGAAGTATCATAGGACTTGAGGTCCTCATAACTCCAGGCAAAGACATCTTGGAACTCTTTGAACAATTCAATGTATTTCAACTTCTGATCAGCTGGTAATGCCTTGGATAGTTTTACCATTTTAGGATTTTCTATGGTTCCAATGTTACAGTCTTCAATTTCAGCATTCAGTGGTTGCATTTTTGGTTTCCTTGAGATATCATTTGAATCAAACAAATCCTCCAAAGGGGTTAAACCTATGGGCAGAAAATTGTCTTTTAGATCAATTACTTCAGCTTCTGCTTCAGCTATTTCATCAAAATCTGTTTGCTTCAGCTGCTGTACATTGCTGTGATCAAAAGTAGTTGGATGCAGCATTAGATTTGTTGTTTCAGCTGATATGTTTTGTTCAATTTTGTGCTTTTGTTGTTGGTCTTCCACAGTGCTTGTATCAATGTTCATGTTGGAGAATTCCTCCTTCAAAGTGAGGAAGTTATTTATCTGTGTATCATTTTCAAAGATCTGCCAATTTTTAACATTATCAGGGACAACAGGTCTATGTTTTATTTCGGCAGTGAAACGGTGGTTGGGTTCTAAAGGTAGCTTGCAAGTGCTGGCAAAGGTTGCCAAGCTATGTGCATGTAGATTGAGCTTTCTGGAAATTTTAGTTAACTGAGATTCTGAGAAGGTGTCAAGTATTTGAATGGCTGCACCTCTATAAGCCCTTAACCTAAGATCATTTGTGACAAAATTTCCCTTCATCTGCTGTATGATCAGATCTGAATCCCCTAAAATTGAGACTTTGGTTGCACCTAGGTTTTTGATGAGTTTGAGACCTAACAAAAGGGCTTCGTACTCGGCCATATTGTTTGTGCATCTGAAGTTTAACCTATATGCATGACCTTCAGCCTGGTCATTTTGCATGTTGTGAATCCAAACCCCTTCACCTACTCCTAATTTGTTTACAGATCCATCAAACTCTAAATACCATAAGGTTTCATGATCAAGGTTTCCATTGAGAGTTTTAGAACGTTGCACCATGGGCAGGTTGGGTTCTTGTAAGTCATTTGATGTATCATTATCCTTTATTGTATCAATCATATCAATTTTTTTTTATTTTGAGCAGCAGATTGTTCATTCAAACCCTCTGTCTGTGCTACTACAAGTAATTTGGCATCAGTTTTGGTACACATATCAACATTATAATAGATGGATGAGTCCATATCTGAATGTATTGAGTAGATGGGGGAGTTTTGGGGCTTTTCTTGACTACTCACCACGTATTTCAGCAGTGTTTCTCAGTATAATCTCTTTGGTTGCCCAAAGACTGAAATAGTGGCATAGGACATGTCTAGTTGCAAGGATCCTTGGAGTTTGGCCCCCCATGATCTGGATAAAAGCATGCCATATTTGGGTGGAATATCAGCTACCACCACATCCATCAAAATTGTTTTGGTTGGGTATTGGACCAGGGAAACACACAAATCTTTAATTAGGCCTAGACACCTGACTTGGCTTGAATCAAATGAAAACAAACATTTGTATGGTCTTGTGATATCTAGGTCTAGTTTTTCCATCACAGATTTGGGCATTAGGTTATGTGAGGCTCCTGAATCAAACATTGCATTGTGTAACACCTTGTCATGAATATTTAAACTGACATAGAAAGGTGGAACTCCTCCATTTTCTGTCTTTCCATTAACCTCAGGACCAAACAGTAATTCAGGTTGGTCATCTAGAACATTCACAGCATCCCTATTGTCTGATACTTGGAGCGACCTATTGATTTGTTGTCTATACACTTCATGTTTGGCCAATTCTGAAAGAGGAACAACTATCTTCAGCTTACCTATTTCCGTTTCCAAGTTGAAGGGTTTCTCTATCTGAGTCTTTGTATTATGGGTAGTGCATTTTTCCTTTTCAGCTGAATTTTCAGTGACCTTTTCTCCATCATGGTTATGATTTTGAGTTGAATCTGTTTTGAATTTATTTTCAGGAATGCTGTTTGAACTTGCTTTTGAGGGGAGGGATGAGGATGGCTGATTTTTAGAGAGTTGTACATCTGATATATCCTCCATAGTGACTTCTCTTGGGTGTAGGTCTATTTTATCAGAGGATTCTGGGAGAATAGCTTTGTCTTTTGCTTTCTTTGGCTGTTTAGCATCCTTTGGTTTGATAGTTTCAGGCACATCTATAGTTCTGCTTCGTAATTTGTACTGTTTATGTACCTCATAAACTGCTGCATCATAACCTTCCCTAAAGTCAAATGACTCTCCTGATTTGGTTTGAAATTGGTTTCAATTATGGGCCTCTTGATCCTCTTGTGTTAAAAAGACTTGGTGTTCACTATCCAAACCCATTAAATTAATGTGAGGGTCCTCTGTTGGTTCACTAGATGTTGAGGCCTCGGCATAATTTTCTTGAAAAGGAGGTCTGATGTTCTGATCAGGACCAACCCTTCCAATATTTGGATTTTGATTCTTTCTAAAGTTTGTGTTTCTAGCAGCACTTGGTTGACCTTCCCATGATGATTTTCTCTCGATGGTTTCCACCCTATCCCCAAGTCTGTCCATACCTTTGATGATTGCATCCAATTTTTGTTCAAATGCTGAAGGTTCTTCTTTAAAATTAGTTCTTCTTTCAGCGCTTGCCCGATTTCTTTTAGCAATTAGGTTTGCCTCTACACTAACAGCTATGTTTTGCATGTCTGCTAAGGTTGGCGGGGCTCTTTCCCTTTGTTGATATGCCATGTCAGAATCAAATCCATCAGGGAATTTGATTAAGGCTAACTCAGGTGGAGGTCTAAGGTTTTGAGGGATGGCATTGTAAACATTGTTGAATCTTGCACAGTAATCTAGGACAGTTTCTTGTGGGCCTCTTTTTATGGTGTCATACTCAGATAAAATGTGCAGTGGATCTTTTTTCTTTTCCCATCTGTTGAGAAATGATTGGTAAAGAGCATCCGGGTTGGCTATGGAATTTGCAGCGAGTGCTCTAAACCAAGTTCTTACTTCACCTGTTAAACTTTGGACGAAGATTTTCATTCTCACATCATCATCGTCTATCTCATAATTCTCAAAGTAGTCTTGCATTTTCTCTATATGTTGTAGGGCATTATAGGTACCTGTACCATCAAAATAACTGATCTTACTTTGGTAATCCTGAGGCATAGCCCCTAGATTTGCAGGTAGCTGCAAAGGGGCATATCTATTTGCCATATTGACAGGGATCAATAAGACAACAGGAAGGAATGGAACAGCTGGGACGGCAGGGACAACAATGGAAATTTGTGCAGTGGATGGAGGTGTGGAGAATGTGTTTTGAGAGGTGGATGAGGAAGAAGGAGAAGAAGGAGCAGTGTGAGGATGAACTGAAGGTTTAACAGGGGTTGGAATATAGTTTTGCTGAACTGTTTCAGGGCTTGAATCAGCAAACTGTTCTTGTTCCTCTTGTTTCCTAAGGATCTTTGGGATTAAGTTAGGATTGTCAAAAACAGCTGGAGGATCTGGGTCAGGGTTTGACCTGGTATAACGAGTTTTCCTCTTTGGAGCCAGCTTCCGAATTTGTTTTTGGTATTTTTCTAAGAAATTTTTGGAATTTAGCAAGGAAGTAATCAAATTTTTGGAACAGCTATCTGTAGCGTAAAACTAGCATGAAGATTGACTGAAGCAACTTTTATTTACTCCTGTAGATGCAAAGCAAGAACAGTTTCAAAGGCTTCCTGGCTGACATTCAGGCTTCATCTGTAGCTTTAAGGAACAGACAACGATTGCAACAATTCATTCATCCCCAGTGGAGTCGCCAATGATGTTATCACTCAGGTTGTCCCTTGGCTCCTTAAGGGATACGGCCGAGGTAACCACAAACCAATCTTTGGGCTGCAGGTCCTAGCCTACCTGCAGTCAGAGAGGGCTCTCTCTTTAAAATTTAACTTTGTTTTGGGTTGATTTTAGGCTAGTTATGGTGTGCATGGGTTTTGTTTTGATTTTGGTGGGAAGGATGATGCTTTCAAGCAGAGTTGGGATGCATAGAGTGAGAAGTTCAAACCATTGGGCATGGAGTCATGGATTAGGGCTTGCTGTTGCGTTTTCTTGGTCACAAGAGGAATACAGAGCAGGATAGCTACACATAGAACAATATCAGGCTGGAATAAAGATGGAATGAAGGTCAGAGATGAAAGGCAACTAAGAATCTTTCATTAGCTAACAGAGAGGGAAGGTGAATGAAAGTTTGTCTAGGAGCAGTCAAGAATTCCTAAATAACAATCATATGTGAAAGAAACAGGGTAAACATGATCATTTAAGTATGCATATTCATAACCATTTCTGAAGAAAACATATAGAAATAACAAGAACTCAGCATAGGGTGCAGTCAAGCAAAACCTAAGCTATTCTTCTTTCTTGTTATTTAGATGGTAACTCAATGGTGGCGTAAACATATATAAACTGTAAATAGAGGTAAGAAAACACTTATTGAGCCATGTAGTAGCACAGGAATTCCACAGTCACTCTTTGGCCATTAAATAACACAACAGTCAGTTCTTCATCCAAAGCATTCCAGTAGTCTTTGATTATAGAGCTCTCAAAATATACAGCGCAAGTCTCGAATGAGGATTATCAACCAACCAACCCCAAATACGTTCTATGGGGAGGTATTTATACAAAAACAAGATACAAAATATCTAGGTGATGACTCTTCAAGCAATAAATAATATCACCAACTCTTGTGAGGGAGTAAATGAAGCATTAAACACTGCAGTTAATATTGGCTTGCTAGCTGTCTATTTTGTCAGAAAACTTTGACTTTCTGGGTTGAATGAGTCAGCTTCCTGCTACGCATTTTTCCGCATGTGTTGCCCAGACGCTGGTACGCTGCCTGTTGCTGTCTAGGTCTTCATCCTGTGTGCTCGGCTTCTTAGCATTTTTGATGAGCTGTAGTTATCACTTCAATTATGCTTTATGCTGATTTACCTTTGACTGGTGTATCGTGTCATCTGTATATGCTCAACTGTAGCTTGATCAAAAAAGAATTAATAAACAAAATCACTTGAGCAATGTCTCTATCATCCTGTTCCACCAATCCTTTGTAGGTAGCTGATGCCTTTGTATCTTTAACAGTGTCTCCTCAGCTTCTGTGCATCTATGGAAAGTGGGCTGGAATTCGAACAGGTGGTTTATCTCATGTGCAATGTAGAATAGATTTTCTAATTTATCAAAGACACTCTGTCCTGATGGAGGCCCTGTATCTTCTGAAGTACTTGAGGAAGCTTTGATTTGGTTGGCAGCAAAATTATTCACTCTGTTGGGATAAAGGTCATGTGACATCAGTCTTCCAGCATTGGTTAATAAACTTGGTAGCCCTCTGCTATGTAATGCCATGACCTTTGTCTTGAACTCATCCACCTCTGTTTGCATTTCTTGGCATTTTCTGTCCAATGTCTGCACAAAATTCCTAAGGGTTAACACCCTTTTTATTAGCAAAATAGTTTCAGTCCTGTTACTGATTCCTAATGCTGCCAGCTGCCCTTTGGTGCGAGTATTCAAAAATTGGATCATTCTATTTGCTTGCTCGGGCATATTTCTTAAAGATGCTATAGCCTTTTGGTTTTCAAACTGAGCTAAGTTTATCAAATCCATTTGCTCATGAATGGTTTCAATGGATTGCCATTGGTCTGTAACGGATTGGCCAATTTTGGCCCACAAGATTTTCTTGATGTCTGCTAGGGTCCTATCAAAAGTGAGCTCTTTCTCTAGCTCCTTTATTCTTCTTTCCAAGGCCTTGACTTCTCTTGTCTTCTCAGCTACATCCTGCTTTGATTTGTCATATTTTCCCTCAATTGTAGCCAGTTTTTCCTTGGTTTCTTTCAATTCTGTCATTTGCAATTCCAGAGCTTCTATTTCCTTCATCATATTGTCCATTTTCAAGCTGGTGCCTTGCTCTGTAGGTGCTGAAGTAGTGGCTGAAATTGGTGCTGAGCTTGAAATGCCTGCTTCTGATGTTGTAACAGTGGGAGGGACTGTTGTGGTGGCCGTGGGAGGAGCAGCTGTAAGAATCTGAGCTGTTTGACTTGGCTGAGAGGCCAACTCTCCATGTCTTCCCTGCAATGATGCCTCCAAGGCACTCTCTGTCTCTACCAACCTTTTGTGTAAGGTTGTAAGCAACGCTACCACATCCTGCTCCTCCTTTTTTTGTGCCAGCTCTGTAGCTTGAGGATGCAATGTGGGTGACATCTTGATTTGTCTTCTTAGAGCAGCTATGTCTTCATCCTTCTTTTTTATCAAAGCTTGAACACCCTTGGGATCAGAGGGATCATGTCCCAGCTCTATGGTAATCTCCTCCAAGGACTTAATTCTATTGTCCTTGGCCTGTGACGAAGCTTTCTCCAACTCAAGTTGGGCAGCAGTGTTGTGCAAAGAGTTTTGCAATCTGTGGGCTAACAATGTCTTATCTGCTAGAGTAGAATATACCATCTCCCCAGTCTACTTGTGCAATTCAATTTGGTCCATTGGATGGATATCCTTGGCAAACACTTCCAGATTGGTTCTAATGTAATCAGCAGCTGATTGGGGTTGCTGAGTTGTAGGTCTGAAGTGACCGAGGGTCATTCTTCCTTCCTGGATGTCATAGGTGGCCATTAGCCTTTGTTGATTGGTAGGGGCCATCCTTATTAGCTGGTTGTATAGCTGTAGTCTCACTGGCTCATTCCTAGCCTTGATATCAATAAATGCTTTTTTAATATCAGAGGGTTGTCTGCCATGTTGCCTTGTAGATGTTACTTCCTCTCCCTGCTGTCTCTCTTGCTCCTGCTGAAAAGAGCTGGCCGATGTCTCCATGCTTGGGGGAATTTTCCGTTCTGTGGGCCCCTCTGGCATTTCTTCCTCTGATAAAGGATTTAACCTTTGTCTGTTTTCTCCTTACTGATCTGTAGATGTCCCTGGAGGGGTCTCTTCCTGCTTATCTCTCTTCTTTGCCCTTTCCTCATTAAGAGGTGTCTGCAATACTGGAATTCCTGTCACCTTTGTTTGTGTAAAAGGGTCTTGCCCTTGGATTTGTTCATTAGTAGAAATAGGCTAATCTGCCATTGTTTCTTGCTGTCCTAAATCGTGCACTTGTTCTTCTGAATGTTGCACTTCTTTGCCTTTATCTGTTGCTGCTGGTGGGGCACTTACTTGGGCAGTTTGCTGGGGGCAGTGGCAGATGAGGTGCCTTCTCCAAGGCGCCGAGGAGTTGTAAAAAAGACCTGTCCAAAAGATTCTAAGTCAACAAATTTTTCCAGGTTCTTCATTGCTTTTTCTGCTATTTCTTCCTCAGAAAATTCTTCAACTAGAGTGCCCTTTACCCTTTCTTGTTTGATTAGCAAATTGTTCAATTTGAGGGATGCTGCAGTGTTCATATGTTGCAATCTTGTATTTGATTCTTCTAAGGCTTATAAAGTGATTGGGGTCATATGGTGCCCAATAAAAGCTTGTTTTTAATAACAGAAAATTTTTCAACATTGTGTCTACCTCCACCCAAGCTTCTTCTCTCTTATTGAAAATAAATGGGCCCAATTGATTTTTGATTTTTAGCTGTGCCTTTTTGCTTTTGCCAAAGAAATGCACCATATTTGCATTACCAAATTGTCGAAAGTATTCTAAGGCAAATAGTCTCATGGGGACATATTTGGGCAGTCGGTAGGGGGCTAATTCACAGCCATAGACCCTGATTATGGTGTGGTTTTGGTAGAAATACCAATCACCAATGATGTAGCTTTTGGAAAGCTGTAGAATCTTTTGCATCTCATCAGTGAGTCTGGGGGGAGGATCTGCTGATAGTAAGAAGGTAGCTGGATAGATAAACAGGTCAATGAACTCACAGTAGGTATATGGAGAGTAATAAAAATGGTGGCAGACTGATGACCAAAATATTACGGACCTTCGCTCCCCCTTAGCATCCAATTTTCTGAGGCAGACTGGGAAACTATCAGGCTGATAGTACAGCAACAAGTGATATATATAGGAGGTATGTTTGAACACCCTTTCTCTCTCCAGATTCATGAATTGCTCATGAATCTTATCAGCAATGAAGGTAGCATAATCATACTGGACAGCGGGGGGCTGTCCTGGAGCAAACATGGACAACATTACCAAAACTGTTTCATCAACATACTCACTAGTATTGAATCCCAGGATGCAGGATATGATGTCTACTAGCATTCTCCCTGTTTCATTAAACCATACATGCAGATAAGGAGGAGGCTGCTGGAATTGACAATCTAGTTGCATGAACAGCTGGGCAATTCTTGTGATCTCTGAGCTAGGCAGCTTGGTACCTTGGTCAAGTAGAAGTTTCATGGAGAGAGGAACCAGAGGCTTTGTTGCCTCAAAGTTCAGCATCTTGTTTATGGCTTGAGGGGCGATGTGGAACAAGACATTACCAGAAGGAGCCAAAACTGCTCTTTGAGTGGGCTCAGAATTCTCACAACATTGGTGGATAAGGTCAGAGAATACATTTACTTGTGGGAGGTAACAAATTGGCAAATTGGACTCCCAGATACCAAGGATATCAACATTGGTTCTGTATCTTTTCCTTAACTCACAAAAGGTTTCAATGTGATAATTGTGAGTCAGTTCCATTGTCTCCTTCATTTGATAGTCCCTGTCAGCAAGGGGCTGCCATTCCAAGTTCCTCTGTGGTGCATTTAGTGGTGCAATATTGAGGGCAACCGGGGCCTCCATGTTTTGACTGTGATTACAGTTGGATTAGGCCTGTATTTCAACAAGGGACAAAGCTCTGATGATGACTTGGTGAGCAAGGAACTCACAGTTTTAAGTTCTGTGCGTAGCTGTTTTTGAGGAGTAAAACTTAATTAAATGAAGACTGTGCAAGGCTCTGCGATTAGTACACTGGAAAGGGGAAAAATAAAGGGCTTTAGCAACCTGCTCTTAGTGATTCCGCGGGTGAACTGGAGCTGCAATTTGAGCTGGCGGTGGCAGTTTTATCAGGGGGGCAAAGATGCCAGGTTTTGGCCGCAACTATAGTTATGTGGGGCAGAGAGGAGAAGGTTGCAGGTGCCAATATGTTTCAATGTGGATTTTCAGGTGTATTTGGCTAATTTTGCAGAGAAATCATGAAAAACAGGGTTACTGGTGCTTTTCGGGTAAATACCTGTTCACTTGGAGAAATGCTGTGGTGAATAGCTGCGAGCGGAGGACGAACAGGTTGGCTTGCAGGTCGAGTAGGCCCTGCTGACTTTCGGGCACGTTGAACGCGCACTGGTCGTAAGTGGCATGCAAAAGTTTGCAACATTCGTTTGCATAAAAAACAAACGAAAACGACATTTTTGCCCTTTTTAACACAAATTTGGGCTTTTGCGGAATTTTGGTGCTTTTTTGTTATGACGTCAGCATGACGTCATCAGCGGGTCCCAGGTACGGCAGGGTGACGTGGCAGTTGACTGGGCCGACGATGTGGCACAGGACACGGTGGCGGGGTAGGGACGGAGGCAGATGTGGTGGCAATGACACGGGGCGACAGTGGGTTGACGCAAGAGTGACGTAAGAGGCGACGTGGCGCTGACGTCGGGGGCAGAGAGACAGAAGGCGGTTTGTGGTTTTATCGGACCACCTTCTGTACGGGAGTGGTATTTGTCATAGGGGCTCCGATGCAATCGCGTGGAGACACGCGTCTCTTGTACGGTGAAGAAACCGCTAGTCTATCGGAGGCTAACCATCGATCGTCGGGGCGGCTCCGAAATCGGTGAGAGCCGTCGGATGGGGAGGGCCCGATCCGACGGTGGATGGAACTGTGAGCTGCGGGTACGATAATGTACGGGGCCCGCTGAATATTATATCATTTGTTCATATGGCGGGGATTCAAAACTTTGGGCTTGTGGGTTTTGCGGGTTATTTGCGCCGGAAGTGTTTAATGTTTAAATACACATTTGAACACCCAATATTAACAAAGAGCGCAAAAAGGGTAGAATAGTAAGGTTTAAGGGTAAAGGGGAGTGGTTATTAATTTAACCAGAGGTTAAAATAACTCCGGGTTAGGACGCGGAAGGGTTAATAGTAGTCCCGAATGGACTATTATTCCCCTAAACTATATTTATATGGCTATACTGCCATAGGGTGGGATATTTGATACATTTTTGGGATTTTATATAATTTTTCGTACCATAGGGACGGGGAAGTAGTTTCAGGGAGCTATATAATAGAATTGGGGGTTAATATGAGTTTATGGATTGAAACTGAATGGATGAATGCTAAGTCCATAGTATGAAAACTTAGAGATAGGAAGATGAAAGCAGTATAGAATGATTTTTACACAAGAAATGTTGCTTCTTTTCATTGAAGAATGTTAAAGCTTGACTTAGTATTTTTACAAAAATGAAGTGATAACAAGACTGGTTGGGCAGATCCCAAGGTCCTTCAGGGGTGTTAGTAAGAAACTTTGAGGGGGGGGGGGGGGGGGGGGTGAAAGGGAGTTAGACATGCTTCCATAATTCTGCCATCAAACAACTGCTTTGGCATTTCTTTCATTGATGAGGCAAGCTGTAATTGACAATACATCAGGTGATCAAAACCTTGCTTTCTACAACCTCAAACTACCTACCCAGCCTAATACACCTAACATTTTTTCTTCTTTTTGAATGGGTGCACTTAGACTTGCAGACCCTGATTATCCTCTTTTCTTTTGACTGCCCTCCTATCTAAATGTACCCTTATCTCTTCCAAGGGCCCTGATTAAGAAGTTGGGCTCCTTAATTTCTCTACCTAGCTACTCATCTGCCAAGCTTGAACTGTTTGGACAGATATTCATTCTCTAGTCTAGAACAAGCAATTTAAACCATGGCATGGTCCAGATTGAACTGTTGGGCCATCCATCAAACTAGCAGTGGCATTTGAACTAGCCACTTTCTTGGTCTTTCTTTGGGGTTCATTTTTATCATTTTTTCTGACCAATTTACTCTTTTTGCCCTTTGATAATTCTTTTAGGGCATACCCTCTTCACATTTTTTAACTTTTCACTAATGCCATTTTTTATAAAATATGGAACCTTTGCAGCATGAAAAGATGAACATATTTGGCACTTACACTGTCAATCATGAAAAATGAAACCTATTGGTATAGGAACCTAACAAGTTCCATAAGAGCTCCACTCACAACACAAGTGAGTGTCAGGCCAAGCAGTCGTTGGTGGTCCAGCTAAAGGCTTCAAAATTAGATGCATGTTCTGACTTTGAGTCAGAACCCGACAAGGGGATTGACAAATGGAAGAAAATTATTGATGCGGAGCCCAATCCCACCATTGCCACCACGATGATCTAAAAGGAGGAGCCTAAAGATCCAGAGGAGGAGGAGCGCCTCTTCCACTCCCAGATGTGGGTAAAGGGTTCCCCGCTACAATTCATTGTTGACAGCGGGAGCCAAAAGAACCTCATTTCGGCAGAGGTCATGAAGCGGCTGGGCTTACTGACCACAACACATCCACAATTGTACACCATCAGGTGGCTTCACCAAGGACGGGATCTTTGCATGAGCCAGCAGTAACACCTTCCATAAAGCATCAAGCCCTTCACGGATGAGGTATTATGTGACGTTTCTCCCCTTGATGTTTGTGATGTATTATTAGGCCAACCACACTTATGGAAGTGACATGTTGTGTATGAGTTAAGGCCTCGTGCTGATATTGTCACTTTGGGAAATAAGTTATACAGGATACCTGAGGTAGCACCGCCTATCGCCATCTCTTTGGTTACTGCAAAGCAATGTAGTAATCTCATTTTAAAAACTAGGAAATTTGTTTTCCTGATTAGATGCCCTCAGGGAAAGAAGAAGATGGTGGCACGACTTCTAGACTGGTCCCCTCTGCAAGACAACAACAAATGAACAAGGTCATGGAGGAGTACGAGGACATCTTCACCTCCCCCGCAGGGGTGCCTCTGCACTGTCAGGTCAAGCACTCTATCGATCTGACCCTAGGTGTGCCGCTGCCCAATGGACCAATCTATTGGCACTCCGTTATGGAGAATGACGAAATCAAGAGGCAGGTTCTAGTGCTGCTGCAGAGAGGTCACATCCGGCTGAGTTCATCGCCCTGTGGGAGACCGATCGTGTTGGTACAGAAGAAGGATGGGACTTGGAGACTTTGTATTGACTATTGGGCACTGAACAAGATCACTTTTTGGAATAGGTACCCGATCCCACACATTGATGACCTTCTGGACCAACTGAAGGGGACAAAATATTTCAACAAGATCGCCTTGAATTTAGGATATCGCTAGGTACCAATCAAACCCTATGATGTGTGGAAGACCACCTTCAAATCCAAGGAGGGCCTTTTGAATAGTTGGTTATGCCTTTCGGGTTGACGAATGCTCCTGCAACCTTCATGAGGCTGATGGATGACATCTTGCAGCCATTCACCAACTCATTTGTAGTGGTATACTTGGATGATATCTTGATCTTCAGCCAGAGTTGGGAAGAGCACCTCCACCACATCCGACAGGTTCTCCAAACACTGCGGCAACACAAGCTATGTGCCAATTTGGAGAAATGCACTTTTGGCATGACCCAGGTTCAATATCTGGGATACATTATTGATGAACGGGGGGTGCATGTGGATCCAGCCAAGATCTAAGTCATCCGAGATTGGCTAGCTCCAACCACTTTGACAGAGCTTAGTAGCTTTCCAGGTCTTGCCAATTTCTACCATAGGTTCGTGTTGGGATTCTCTCATATCACTTGGCCCTTGAGTCAAGTCACCAAGGGAGGAGAGAAAGCAAAATTATTTTGGTCTGAATCTCAACAAAATGCATTCACATAGTTGAAACATCGCCTCTACTCTACACCATTACTCACATTACCAGACTTGCAATAGCGATTAGAGATCGAGACAAATGCCTCTGACTATGCTATTGGGGCAGTCCTTACTCAACAGGGGCATCCAGTGGCATATCACAGTGAAACACTTTCAGAAATAGTCCAGAAGTATCCCACTTATGACAAAGATATGTATTCCATTGTGTAGGCCTACCGATAATGGAAGCATTACATTTTAGGGAAGGAAACGGTCATCCACACAGACCACCGGCCCCTGCAGTTCATACAGATGCAAGGGAAGTTGCAAAAAGATTTCCATCAGAAGTGGTCCACATACCTGCAACAGTTCCATTTGAATATCAATTATAAAAAGGGCAGCACCAATAATGTTGAAGATTGCCTCAGCCGACCACTGATCATGGCATTAACCGCCGTGCTCAACTCTTGTGGGCACACGACTTCTGATTAGCCACTTCTCTATAAAAGTGACCCAGAATTCGGCCACACATGCCAGATGCTATTGGATGCTCCAGATTTTCACCTCTAAGATACCCTATTATGCCACTTGGGACACCTTTGTGTTCCTTCAAGAGAGCGTGCCAAGATGATTTGGGAAGCACACTACAGTCGGGCCGTTGGGCATTTCGAGATTGAGAAAACGGTGGCACTACTGCAGAAGTATTTCTATTGGCCGAATCTTCGAGAGGATGTCAGGAAGTACATCAGATCCTGCACTGCCTGCACCATTGCCAAACTAACCATCAAGAAGCAAGGCCTCTATACTTTGCTACCTACCCCTATTCGACCTTGGGAATCCATCTCCATGGATTACATGTTGGGCCTTCCTTCTACTAAGCATGGCAATGACTGTGTTTTTGTAGTCGTCAACAGATTCTTGAAGATGGCCATTATGGAAACTTGCAAGATGAATATCACATCGGAAGCCACTACTAAACTCTTCTTTGAATGAGTGTTGGTACACTTTGGGATCCCACAATCTATCATCTCAGATCGCGACAACAGGTTCCTTAGTACATTTTGGTCCAGTCTCTGGTCGATGCTAGAAAACAAGCTCACTAATTCCACAGCTTTCCATCCCCAAACTGATGGCCAAACAAAGGTCATCAACAGGATGATCGTACACATTCTGTGCATGTACAACTCAAAGTATCCATGCACATGGGATGAGAGCCTCCCCTATGTCCAACACAGCTATAACTAGGCTCTTCACAACTTAACTAGCAACAAACCTTTTCAGGTGGGCTTGGGATTCCAGCTATTATGTCCCATTGATGTGGCCATGCCATTTGTAGCTACTGATGTAGATTCAACTCATGTCCAGTCCGAAACCGATAAGGCAAACAGCTTCATTGAGCACATCCAACATATCTGCCAACAGGTCCACGACATTCTAGAGAAATCAAATGCCAAGTACAAGCAACTACATGATCAACATCACGTGCCACACAAGTTTCAGGTGGGTGACAAAGTCTAGTTGCATTTGCAAAAGGAACATTTTACTAGAGCCTATCAGAAACTCTGACCACTCTGATATGGTCCTTACACAATTACCAAGGCGGTGGGAGACAATGCATTTGAGTGAATTTTGGTCTAAGGAGAGTTGGCATTGCACTTACGGAGGGTGGCGTTACACTTCTGGAGCAGTGGTGGAGTGGTGTTGCACGTTTCAGGCAGGCAGGGTTGGCACTGCGCTTTGAGAACTTGGCACTGCGCATTGAGGCTCGGCACTGCGCATCAGGAAAATTTCCCAGTGTAAATTTACACTGTTCTGTGCTTCTGGAGTGGCACTACGTGTCTGTGCACTGGTGTTGCGTGTTTAGCATAAGGGCTGGAAAGAACCCTAAACTTCAACAAACTTCAAACCCATTGTTGGTTTGCAATTCAATTTTTAACCATAATTTCCCATGACAAGTGACTAAACACTAAAATTCTCCCTTTAATGCCTAAAACCCTAAACCCTCATTGTTCCTCCTATCACCTATCACTACAACTCTAAACTCTTTCCCTATCCCAATTGCCTTATCCCTTTATCCCTTTATCCCTATTCCATAACATCCCTATCCATTTATTCCTCTTCTCGAAGGGAAATTTCTCAAACAAAACAAGCCCTCCCTCTCATTTTTATGATTCCCACTCCCTCGTTCATTTTCTAGCCCATTAGGTCATATCCCATCCCCTCACTCCTAAAACACTTTCACTAATTCCCTTCATACAACCTCAAGCCTTGCAAACAAGGATAGAGAGTACCAAGACTATGAGGAGGAGGAAAACACAGGCAGTGACACCTCAGCAGGTAGAGCTAGGAAGCAAAGAAAACCACACAAGAGAGGCAGAATTATCACAGAATAGCAATCAAACCTTAGACAATTGCAGGCCTCTTAGTTGGTTGTGACATGTTTAAGATATCTTGGCTACTATGAGTTCTATGAGCAGGTAGAGAGAGTTCAATTCCACCCGGAGCTCACTAGACTTTCTGTAGCCCATCTTCAGGACAACAAGGTAACTCTTGCTAGGTTAACTTTTACAATCTCACCTTCCATAATTTCAGATGCAACCAAGATTCCGAATGTAGGAGAGAAGTGGTACAAGGCCCAGGACCTGGATGAACAATATTATGAGCCTTATATCAAACCCCAGTACAAAAATGAGCTGAAGAGACTTTTTCCTTTAAGATTTCTTGAAGACAAGTATGTCCCCATGATGAAAATCATCATGAAATATTTCACTTGTGAGGGCATACTTTCCAATCTGTACACCTATCACATCATGCTCCTCATGCATTTTACCAGGGTGAGAATTTTAAACCTCCTTTATTTCTTGTTCAGGAATATCGAAAAGATGGCTCGTTTTGTCAAGAAGAAGCCATACCCTTAGTAGATGAGTAGTCTTTATCATTATTCCCTAATCAAGATGATTGTGCTTCATCATATTAGTCTCCTCAACATCTCTTGGGAGACATTTATCGCTCATGACATCTTCAGGGGTCCTCAAATTCCTCCACCAGTGTCTCAAGAAGCAAGGGGACCTTCTAGCAGTGGTCAAGTGAAAACAGATGAGGAGGCCAAAGAGACTAGAACTACTAAGGTTCTCGGGACTTACATGACATATCAAAGGGGCACAAGGAGATTGTTTGCTATCGATAGGAAAATGTTTGCTACATGGTGTTATCACTGAAAATAGTGTAGTCAAAAATTTTTAGCCTGGCTTAAAGAGTGAGAATTTTCGCAGCGCAGCCCGTTTTAGTGATTTCGTAGCGTGCTACGAAAAGGGGAATTTGTCTGAATCCACAGCCAATCTTACACAGCTGTCATATTCATCAAAATCCATTATCAGTGACTGGCTTATGTTTGAGAGAGATGTTGCAAGTTTCCAGGGGTGTTATATTGGTGAAGAATGAGAACATGTTGCAAGATTATGTGCAGAAGCAGGGGATATTTAATGTGTGTTTAAATGGCTACAATCCACCTAAACCTTGTATGCCGGTGGAGTCCTTGTATACCGGTGGAGTCCTGGTGAGTTTGAGATTTACAGAGATTCATGGTGTGGCAAATTCTTCAAATGGCTCATAGTGCATGCATTAGGCATCAAATTCTTTTACAAGTTCTTTTGGTTCACGGTATTATTTTAATGAAATACTTCAAGTTATTTACCATGTTATCATGATTCAACCTGAGGAGATGTCTACTGTGAGCCACAGTTCTTTATCAGAATTTGGTGTTCTGGGTTTTGAATTGGGTTATTCAATAGAGAATCCCAATTTATTGATCCTGTGGGAAGTTTAATTTGGTAATTTTGCAAATGGCGCCCAAGTCATTTTTGATCAACTCATAAGCAGTGGGAAATCGAAATGGCTTCGCCAATCTGGACTTGTTGTTTTGCTTCCTCATGGATATGATGGCCAGAGCATCCTTTGATTGTCATGTCTCCAAAGAATCTTCTTCGGCACAAAGACTGCAGATCAAATCTGTCTTTCGGGCAAACAATGGTTAATATGATGAATGTACCCGATTCCTGGCTTTATATGATGCACAAGTTTCCAAGGTTTTAATATACAGGTTTGATGAATCATTCCGAAATATAAACTGGACATGATCCTCTTTTTGAATGATGATATCGTGGTACAGAAAGATTTGACTGCACTCTGGTCTGTCAACCTCCAAGGAAAAGTAAATGGTGCAGTTGAAACATGTAGCGAGAAGTTTTCATTGCTTTGACAAATATCTGAACTTTTCTAATCCTCACATAGCCCAGGAATTGATCCGAATACTTGTGGTTGGGCATATGGAATGAATGTTTACAACTTGAAAGAATGGAAGAAACGTGATATAACTGACATTTACCACAAGTAGCAAAGCATGAATGAGGACAGGGTATTGTGGAAGCTTGGAACACCGCCACCGGGTTTGATTACATTTTACAACTTGACCTTCCCTTTGAGTAGTTCCTGGCACGTATTGCGCCTAGGATACAACCCAAGTGTCGAGTTTTCAGATATTGAGAATTCAGCTGTCTGTCACTATAATGGAAACATGAAGCCTTGGTTAGAGATAGCAATGAGCAAATAAAGGTCTTACCGGACAAGTAATAATATACGTGTTAATTATATGACACATGGCCTCTACAACAGCGCGCCGGATTGTGGATTATGTTTGTGAAATTGCCGGGTGTTATAGATCATTCCGTTCATGCGCAAATGGAGGATTGTTATTATAATTTCTGGTGCTCATTTAAAAGCCACAGTTCAAGAAAATCTTGCTTATACAGAAGCTTATAATAATCCAGAGATTTCGCACCGGGAGTAGCAGAGATTGTTATGGATAGGTTGGGGTTATCTCACACTCGGTTTTCTGCATGTGGGAGTTTCAGATTTGGTGAGTTTGCAGTGGAATTGTAATGGTTGTGGTGCGTCTGCCGGGAGGGTTATTAGTTCATAAAACACGCTCATGAACTTTCGCAGCGTCTGCTAATAACCATAACTAATAACCCTCTGTTTTATGTTTTGTATCACAAGTCTATAGTTTTGGTTGCATGACGAGTTGTTATATGCTGTGGTTCGTGTAATCAATACTGAGCGCAATCATAGAGAACAATTTTGGAGAAAAGGTGTTGTGCTTCTGACTGTCTACAACATGCAAAAATGACTTTGTGAATGCAATCCAGATTAGCAGTGTTTCCTGTATCGTTATACCATGGCAGAGCTAGAAGACTTGTTTTGTGTGGAAGATGAAAATTTTGCTGAATGAGACAGCGTTTTGAAGGATAGAAGGGTTCGAAGCAGAAAGATGTCTGCAAAGCAGTCCACATGGTCTCAAGGAACACATCAAGTTAAGAAAGAGCCTGGTGGACTCTCAGTGGCACTTCTCTTCAAAATCCTGTGGGAGAATTATGTTCTTTTGTTCGGTTCTTAGGGATCTATCTTTATTCCTATTACTTCTGAAAGAAATGCGCGCGGCCTCATTTAGAATACTTGCATAATTCAAATGCTCTGTTCAGTTTTGGTTTATGGCTTTTCAAAAAACTCAAAGGATTTCCTTGTATGTCTCAACTAACATTTACTGGTGAGGCAGATATTCAGAGTTACTCAAATGTGTTGCAAATGATGATCTCCAAAAAAAAATATGCGATTTAAGGACTGTGTCAAGATTGCCCAGGATCTAAATTTTACATTGGAGCAGGTTCTGAAGGTATCTCATGAGGAAAATAGGAAAGCTCGACTATTGCATAAAGAGGCAATAAAGCCTTATGATCTTGGGGATGGAATGCAAACAAGCATCAATAATCAACGGGTTAGTCCTTTGAAGAGAAAGAGTCTTTCTCAGGAGGACACTTCTAAATATGGTAATATGGAAGTTCAATTGAAAAAACCATCCGCTCAGAAGGATAGTTTTTGTGAAGGTGCTGGAAAAGATTTGGATTTCTATAAGAATAACCAAGCTGTGAGAGAAGAGAAAAATAATTACAAGAAACCTCATTGTGAGAGAAGCATGGTGAGAATTAGGAATGACCATATGGAGCTGCTATACAGACTTTTCCAAGGTTTTATATTTGAGGAATGCGTATTATTGATATTGTGAAAAGATTTCAGAAATTAAGTTTGGAGGCATTCATCAAGGTTGTTTGAGCCATTTAATTAGCAAGTTTTTTGGGTCTCAAATACTTTCAAGAAAACAGATAGCTCTAGTTATAATGCTGCAGTGACAAGCACATCTAGTTGGGGCAGAGTGAAGACCAGAAATGTGAACAGAAGAATGATGGCATTGAATGGAGACAGCCATTGAAGCTTCAAGCATTCTGAATCTTTCAAACAGTAAACACTTTAGTGAATCTTATGGGAAAGATTTTGTCTTCATTACCAATAATTGGTATACATCTTTTCTTCCTGGTTAATCAAAGACAGCTAAATTTATTGATGGAGATTGTGTTTTCTTTTAATCACACAGCAGTTTCGTAGCGCGCTACGAAACTGCTGTAGGTGATAATTTAAAGTGCAGAGCAGCTAGTCTAACACGGTGAGCGGGAGTTGAGGAAGAGGAACAGCTGTCTATCAAAGACCACCTCCAGCACATCATAAATCTGGCATTACTCCATACTTGGGGTCATTAAAGGATTTGGGAGCAGGCTGCTATATTTTAGGAGAATGTTGGGAGACAAAAGGCCGACAAACAGGAACAGCTCCCTATATTTCAGGGCGATGGAAAACATATTATGTTAAGGGCCAACAAACAACTGCAGACACCTTTTCAGCTCATAAAGTTTCCAGCTCATTTGAAAGGTGTGGTGATATGCGGTGTTTGGGAAGAATTAAAGAACAACAGACTTGTTTTTAAAGTAATGAAGAGTGATGGGAGACAAAAGCCGTGCAAACAGGGCATTTCCCTTAGTTAATTAATGAAGCCATCTCCATGACTGGAATCCAAGGCCAGCTCATTCAGTACGTTCTCCTTCAACCATCTCAACTCAAGCAGCAAAAGGACATGTGTCAAGAGCCAGAAAAGCATCAAGCATACGAGGAGAAAGGAATTAATGTTTTAGTTGGATTAGGATTGTGTGCAATTACATTTCAGCACTTTGTAATAAATGCATTAATTAAATAGCATGTAGGAATAGTTAATAGCCACCTTCGAGGCTCCCCTCATGCTGGAGGAGGAAGCTCGAGGTGGTTTAGTTTGCTTGCCTATATAGGGATCAGATTAGAATGTAAAAGGGGTTGGATATTTTATGAAAACAGAGTGCTATTTTGGCTTGTGTAAAGAACAGTTTGCAGTAATATAAGATATATGCCTTTCTTCTCAGGATTCATACAGCATTTCCATGTTCAAGATGTATTGTTTTACTTTGTCCTTCATGTCTTTTTTCAGTTGCTTAGAGGAGTAATCACTCAGAATTCACATATGTTGCTCTGACTTCCTGTACTCTTCTATGAACTGTGGTTTTATAAGAGTTATATTTTGAACATTTAAATGTCACATGCCCTGACTTCTATGTAGAGGAAATATCATTGTTTGTTGTAGCATGTTTGACTCCATAAGCCCAATGGATGTATTTGTATATTTGTCCAGCCAGCAAGTTCATTAAATCTATTGTACAAGAGTTAGCCCTCTTATCAACATTCAAAATCAATAACTTTTTCTTGAGAGAGCCCTCTCAGGCTAGGGAGGCTAATCCTTAGTCAAAAGCTTGGTCTGAAATAGTTACACAGAGTCTACCTGATCAGCAGCCCTTCAGTGCTTGATTTTGTGATAACATTTTTGGTGCGTCTGCCGGGAGCTTAAGATTGGATTTCTGAAGGTAGCAGGAGTTCAAATGATTTTCAAGGCTGCAAAACTACCTTGGCGACTCCATTGTTGAAGAATTCAAGGTTTATATATTCATGGTGATTCCACTGGAGTTATGAAAGACCCAGAAGCTGCCCTTCTTTGTTCAAGGTATGCATGCATAGATTTCTCAGGAATTCATGGTTTCCCAAACCATTTTCCCAAGGATGTTTATTTTCTAAAGAATGGTCCAAAATTTAACGGTGAAGACTTGAGTTTAACGTTGGAGCATATCTCAGATTTTTGTCATTTTGCACAGCTTCTTAGAATTAAACATGAGGATGTTTGCATAAGGTTATTTTATGATTCTTTCCAAGGGAAATGCAAACAGTGGGTTGAATGCTTTCCTGCCAAGTCCATTAAGTCATTGCCAGACTTTTGGCTTTTGTTCTTGGAGGAATGGATAGATAGGCCAGAGGTGGAAGTAAAATCTCCTTCAGTTGAAGGTTTTAAACAGTGGAATGATGATCATAATAAAGAAGAAACAAATGAATCTTTTTCTTTGTCCCTGTCCTCATATCTGGAATCTTTTGACTGCAAGTCAGAGGATAAGATGAAATTTTTTGATGAATTTTCCAAAGACATTGAGAAAGAAATTGAAGGTTTAGAAGGACAAATTCAGGAATATAATTTTCATGATCATGATCATTATTCTCAGAAATATTTTATGGCTGAGCGCAAGGAGACTATGCTGGTTCCCCTCTCTTTTACGTTTGAGGAACTGAACACTGTGGTTGAAGATCAGTTTGCACAGCTGGAAAGTGTCGAGGAAGGACAAGCTGATCATGTGTTTTGGGACCCTATAGCTGATTACATGGAAGAGTTTTACTCTCCAGTGTTTCAGTTTTCATATGAAGATCAGAGACTATTTCAGTGGCAGTGGTCTTTACACTATCACGTTGGATCTGAAATCCGATACAGTCAGATAAGATTTCAGTGGCAGCGGTCATCACACTATCACATTGACCCTGAACTCCAGGACAGTCAAAGAAATCAAATATCAGCTGAGGCTAATGATTGGCTGCATTGGAAGTTTCATATTGATTGAGCTGAAGAAGTTGAAATGGTTAGGGTAGGTAGGTAGGTAAATCGCAAATAAGCTCAAGGTTGACTGAGCATTTATTTTTCAGTAGATGTAGCTTTCTTTCTCCTACAGTCATGTTGGTCAAGCAAATTTTTGTCTGTCACAAATGGACGAGGCACTGGAGCTGCATGTTCTTAGCGCACCACAAGGGCACACTATCCCAAGTGGAGCCACTGTTATCACTGAAAATAGTGTAGTCAAAAAGTTTTAGCCTGGCTTAAAGAGTGAGAATTTTCGCAGCGCAGCCCGTTTTAGTGATTTCGTAGCGTGCTACGAAAAGGGGAATTTGTCTGAATCCACAGCCAATCTTACACAGCTGTCATATTCATCAAAATCCATTATCAGTGACTGGCTTATGTTTGAGAGAGATGTTGCAAGTTTCCAGGGGTGTTATATTGGTGAAGAATGAGAACATGTTGCAAGATTATGTGCAGAAGCAGGGGATATTTAATGTGTGTTTAAATGGCTACAATCCACCTAAACCTTGTATGCCGGTGGAGTCCTTGTATACCGGTGGAGTCCTGGTGAGTTTGAGATTTACAGAGATTCATGGTGTGGCAAATTCTTCAAATGGTTCATAGTGCATGCATTAGGCATCAAATTCTTTTACAAGTTCTTTTGGTTCACGGTATTATTTTAATGAAATACTTCAAGTTATTTACCATGTTATCATGATTCAACCTGAGGAGATGTCTACTGTGAGCCACAGTTCTTTATCAGAATTTGGTGTTCTGGGTTTTGAATTGGGTTATTCAATAGAGAATCCCAATTTATTGATCCTGTGGGAAGTTTAATTTGGTAATTTTGCAAATGGCGCCCAAGTCATTTTTGATCAACTCATAAGCAGTGGGAAATCGAAATGGCTTCGCCAATCTGGACTTGTTGTTTTGCTTCCTCATGGATATGATGGCCAGAGCATCCTTTGATTGTCATGTCTCCAAAGAATCTTCTTCGGCACAAAGACTGCAGATCAAATCTGTCTTTCGGGCAAACAATGGTTAATATGATGAATGTACCCGATTCCTGGCTTTATATGATGCACAAGTTTCCAAGGTTTTAATATACAGGTTTGATGAATCATTCCGAAATATAAACTGGACATGATCCTTTTTTTGAATGATGATATCGTGGTACAGAAAGATTTGACTGCACTCTGGTCTGTCAACCTCCAAGGAAAAGTAAATGGTGCAGTTGAAACATGTAGCGAGAAGTTTTCATTGCTTTGACAAATATCTGAACTTTTCTAATCCTCACATAGCCCAGGAATTGATCCGAATACTTGTGGTTGGGCATATGGAATGAATGTTTACAACTTGAAAGAATGGAAGAAACGTGATATAACTGACATTTACCACAAGTAGCAAAGCATGAATGAGGACAGGGTATTGTGGAAGCTTGGAACACCGCCACCGGGTTTGATTACATTTTACAACTTGACCTTCCCTCTGAGTAGTTCCTGGCACGTATTGCGCCTAGGATACAACCCAAGTGTCGAGTTTTCAGATATTGAGAATTCAGCTGTCTGTCACTATAATGGAAACATGAAGCCTTGGTTAGAGATAGCAATGAGCAAATAAAGGTCTTACCGGACAAGTAATAATATACGTGTCAATTATATGACACATGGCCTCTACAACAGCGCGCCGGATTGTGGATTATGTTTGTGAAATTGCCGGGTGTTATAGATCATTCGTTCATGCGCAAATGGAGGATTGTTATTATAATTTCTGGTGCTCATTTAAAAGCCACAGTTCAAGAAAATCTTGCTTATACAGAAGCTTATAATAATCCAGCGATTTCGCACCGGGAGTAGCAGAGATTGTTATGGATAGGTTGGGGTTATCTCACACCCGGTTTTCTGCATGTGGGAGTTTCAGATTTGGTGAGTTTGCAGTGGAATTGTAATGGTTGTGGTGCGTCTGCCGGGAGGGTTATTAGTTCATAAAACACGCTCATGAACTTTCGCAGCGTCTGCTAATAACCATAACTAATAACCCTCTGTTTTATGTTTTGTATCACAAGTCTATAGTTTTGGTTGCATGACGAGTTGTTATATGCTGTGGTTCGTGTAATCAATACTGAGCGCAATCATAGAGAACCAGAGTAGCGAGAAGTTTTCATTGCTTTGACAAATATCTGAACTTTTCTAATCCTCACATAGCCCAGGAATTGATCCGAATACTTGTGGTTGGGCATATGGAATGAATGTTTACAACTTGAAAGAATGGAAGAAACGTGATATAACTGACATTTACCACAAGTAGCAAAGCATGAATGAGGACAGGGTATTGTGGAAGCTTGGAACACCGCCACCGGGTTTGATTACATTTTACAACTTGACCTTCCCTCTGAGTAGTTCCTGGCACGTATTGCGCCTAGGATACAACCCAAGTGTCGAGTTTTCAGATATTGAGAATTCAGCTGTCTGTCACTATAATGGAAACATGAAGCCTTGGTTAGAGATAGCAATGAGCAAATAAAGGTCTTACCGGACAAGTAATAATATGCGTGTCAATTATATGACACATGGCCTCTACAACAGCGCGCCGGATTGTGGATTATGTTTGTGAAATTGCCGGGTGTTATAGATCATTCGTTCATGCGCAAATGGAGGATTGTTATTATAATTTCTGGTGCTCATTTAAAAGCCACAGTTCAAGAAAATCTTGCTTATACAGAAGCTTATAATAATCCAGAGATTTCACACCGGGAGTAGCAGAGATTGTTATGGATAGGTTGGGGTTATCTCACACCGGTTTTCTGCATGTGGGAGTTTCAGATTTGGTGAGTTTGCAGTGGAATTGTAATGGTTGTGGTGCGTCTGCCGGGAGGGTTATTAGTTCATAAAACACGCTCATGAACTTTCGCAGCGTCTGCTAATAACCATAACTAATAACCCTCTGTTTTATGTTTTGTATCACAAGTCTATAGTTTTGGTTGCATGACGAGTTGTTATATGCTGTGGTTCGTGTAATCAATACTGAGCGCAATCATAGAGAACAATTTTGGAGAAAAGGTGTTGTGCTTCTGACTGTCTACAACATGCAAAAATGACTTTGTGAATGCAATCCAGATTAGCAGTGTTTCCTGTATCGTTATACCATGGCAGAGCTAGAAGACTTGTTTTGTGTGGAAGATGAAAATTTTGCTGAATGAGACAGCGTTTTGAAGGATAGAAGGGTTCGAAGCAGAAAGATGTCTGCAAAGCAGTCCACATGGTCTCAAGGAACACATCAAGTTAAGAAAGAGCCTGGTGGACTCTCAGTGGCACTTCTCTTCAAAATCCTGTGGGAGAATTATGTTCTTTTGTTCGGTTCTTAGGGATCTATCTTTATTCCTATTACTTCTGAAAGAAATGCGCGCGGCCTCATTTAGAATACTTGCATAATTCAAATGCTCTGTTCAGTTTTGGTTTATGGATTTTCAAAAAACTCAAAGGATTTCCTTGTATGTCTCAACTAACATTTACTGGTGAGGCAGATATTCAGAGTTACTCAAATGTGTTGCAAATGATGATCTCCAAAAAAAAATATGCGATTTAAGGACTGTGTCAAGATTGCCCAGGATCTAAATTTTACATTGGAGCAGGTTCTGAAGGTATCTCATGAGGAAAATAGGAAAGCTCGACTATTGCATAAAGAGGCAATAAAGCCTTATGATCTTGGGGATGGAATGCAAACAAGCATCAATAATCAACGGGTTAGTCCTTTGAAGAGAAAGAGTCTTTCTCAGGAGGACACTTCTAAATATGGTAATATGGAAGTTCAATTGAAAAAACCATCCGCTCAGAAGGATAGTTTTTGTGAAGGTGCTGGAAAAGATTTGGATTTCTATAAGAATAACCAAGCTGTGAGAGAAGAGAAAAATAATTACAAGAAACCTCATTGTGAGAGAAGCATGGTGAGAATTAGGAATGACCATATGGAGCTGCTATACAGACTTTTCCAAGGTTTTATATTTGAGGAATGCGTATTATTGATATTGTGAAAAGATTTCAGAAATTAAGTTTGGAGGCATTCATCAAGGTTGTTTGAGCCATTTAATTAGCAAGTTTTTTGGGTCTCAAATACTTTCAAGAAAACAGATAGCTCTAGTTATAATGCTGCAGTGACAAGCACATCTAGTTGGGGCAGAGTGAAGACCAGAAATGTGAACAGAAGAATGATGGCATTGAATGGAGACAGCCATTGAAGCTTCAAGCATTCTGAATCTTTCAAACAGTAAACACTTTAGTGAATCTTATGGGAAAGATTTTGTCTTCATTACCAATAATTGGTATACATCTTTTCTTCCTGGTTAATCAAAGACAGCTAAATTTATTGATGGAGATTGTGTTTTCTTTTAATCACACAGCAGTTTCGTAGCGCGCTACGAAACTGCTGTAGGTGATAATTTAAAGTGCAGAGCAGCTAGTCTAACACGGTGAGCGGGAGTTGAGGAAGAGGAACAGCTGTCTATCAAAGACCACCTCCAGCACATCATAAATCTGGCATTACTCCATACTTGGGGTCATTAAAGGATTTGGGAGCAGGCTGCTATATTTTAGGAGAATGTTGGGAGACAAAAGGCCGACAAACAGGAACAGCTCCCTATATTTCAGGGCGATGGAAAACATATTATGTTAAGGGCCAACAAACAACTGCAGACACCTTTTCAGCTCATAAAGTTTCCAGCTCATTTGAAAGGTGTGGTGATATGCGGTGTTTGGGAAGAATTAAAGAACAGCAGACTTGTTTTTAAAGTAATGAAGAGTGATGGGAGACAAAAGCCGTGCAAACAGGGCATTTCCCTTAGTTAATTAATGAAGCCATCTCCATGACTGGAATCCAAGGCCAGCTCATTCAGTACGTTCTCCTTCAACCATCTCAACTCAAGCAGCAAAAGGACATGTGTCAAGAGCCAGAAAAGCATCAAGCATACGAGGAGAAAGGAATTAATGTTTTAGTTTGATTAGGATTGTGTGCAATTACATTTCAGCACTTTGTAATAAATGCATTAATTAAATAGCATGTAGGAATAGTTAATAGCCACCTTCGAGGCTCCCCTCATGCTGGAGGAGGAAGCTCGAGGTGGTTTAGTTTGCTTGCCTATATAGGGATCAGATTAGAATGTAAAAGGGGTTGGATATTTTATGAAAACAGAGTGCTATTTTGGCTTGTGTAAAGAACAGTTTGCAGTAATATAAGATATATGCCTTTCTTCTCAGGATTCATACAGCATTTCCATGTTCAAGATGTATTGTTTTACTTTGTCCTTCATGTCTTTTTTCAGTTGCTTAGAGGAGTAATCACTCAGAATTCACATATGTTGCTCTGACTTCCTGTACTCTTCTATGAACTGTGGTTTTATAAGAGTTATATTTTGAACATTTAAATGTCACATGCCCTGACTTCTATGTAGAGGAAATATCATTGTTTGTTGTAGCATGTTTGACTCCATAAGCCCAATGGATGTATTTGTATATTTGTCCAGCCAGCAAGTTCATTAAATCTATTGTACAAGAGTTAGCCCTCTTATCAACATTCAAAATCAATAACTTTTTCTTGAGAGAGCCCTCTCAGGCTAGGGAGGCTAATCCTTAGTCAAAAGCTTGGTCTGAAATAGTTACACAGAGTCTACCTGATCAGCAGCCCTTCAGTGCTTGATTTTGTGATAACACATGGGATGTGGAAGGGACCTTGCCTTCTTCATCAGCCCATAGGCAAATGCTAGCTCCACAGGATGTGGAAGGGGTTTTGCCTTCTTCATCAGCACATTAAGTACAGGTGTAGCAGCAACACAAAGGGAAGGAGAAGATTTCATAGGAGAGCTTTGATGATGATAAGGAAAGGGACTTTGACTTGACAGAGCATGATGAGTTGGAGCAGTGTTATACTCATCATGGCATAGAAATAATTGACTTAGAGGCTCAGGATGTAGAAATGGTTAAGGACATCATCATACAAGAAAAGGAGGCTCAAGTACAAGCTTTTATGGACAATTTGGAGAGGGCCAAGTATGTCATCACATATTTGGAACAAGAAAACAAGCAGTTGAGTGACAAACAAGTACTCATGGAGCTGGAACTGCTCAAGGTAAAACGGCAAAGTGACAAAGAGGCACCGTCACTTTGACTTCCATTAAGAAGGAGATTGAAGATGATAGAGAGACTTGGCTTGAGAGAGTCAATTTTCACCTTGAGAAGCTATTGTAGAAGGCCAATAGAGACAATCAGATGATCAGACACATGGCCTACCATTACAAGACCAGAAACAAGATTTGTAACATGAGGGTCAAAAAGATGAAAGCTAGGCTAAGGTGGGCTCTGAAAGGCAAAAAGGAGGAGGAAGGCTTAGGTTGCTTGCTGAAGCTTCCTTGGTTCATCAGGACACTTTATGATGGTGCTTCTCACCAATTTTGGGCAAGTTTGGGAGATTTTTTGTCAGTTGGAAATTTTGAAATTTTACAAACAGGAACACTGCATAAACGCACAGCGCCACCGGCGCTGCGCTTTTCCTAGGGGCACCCAAATGAGAAATGTTTTACATTTTTGGATTCATAGCGATTAGGACATGCATCTAGATAATTTCTAAGTTTTTGGGGCAGAACTGGTCCACCAAAAGGTCAAAAAACACCCTAAAACTGACCTTTCTACCACTTTTTGGACACACAGAAGTAGTCTTGGGAGAAACACGTTTTGAGGGGTCAAATGAGCTTCAAATGCATAAATTCTAGGTTTTTTGGAAATTATACTGGAAGACCTTTCTAATGAGCTATCATGAGCTCAATTTGGATGCTGGGAAGGTCTCCAAAAAGGATCTGAAAGTGGCGCTACGTGTTGAGCCAGTGGCACTGCGCGTAGGGCAGATTTTGCACAAGATGCCTATTTTTCCAGTCTTTGACTATGTTCATGGATTCTCTCTCATGGAGGATGTTTTACAATTGTAAAGGATGACTTGGAATGTAAATATGATAGATAATTAGTAGTAGAGGGTATATTCATTACATTAAAAGTCAATTTGAGCTCAAATGAATCAGTTTTTCACTTTTAGGAGCAAGTTGTTGAGATGCTTATATTCCTGTTTCTTGTTCAGTGCTAGTTAGATTAGCTCCTCATATTAGGGATTCGACCCCTGAGGATGGGAGGAGGTTGAAATAATGCCTATATCTTCTTCTTCTTTCTCATTGTAAAGGGTTGGACTCAGCTGGATGCTCAGACCTTGATTGTACATCATTTTATAGCAGTTTAGCAGGAAATTAATAAGAATTGCAGGTATTTTTATGGGATCCATGTGGTATGGAGTTTTAGTACAGTTTCTTCTTTTGTGATCATATGTTAATTTGTTTTATGTACTTCGTTAATCATTTCATTGCTTCTAAGTGAATGCTTTCAAGTTGATATGCAAAATTCATTACATCAGTTCTCTGCTTTGGGAAACTATTCACCATTTCATGTTTTCTGTAGTCTAGGAAGGATCCATGGTTTTCACATGCTCTTCTTACCTTCTCACCAGTCTTAAACATCTCACCCCATCTTTCCCTAGAGTGCTAAAGCCTATGCCTACCTTGCCCCATTGAACACTTTGCAATTTTGACCTAATCCCTTAGACCTAAATTGTCCAGCTCCTCCTGATCTGGCAAAACCCCTTCAAAATCAAATGAATACTTCAAGCTACTATACCTAGCCTAATATAATTTACCTGATCCAATCATCTTGGCTGAGATACTTATGGAGAGAGCCCTCTCCCGGCCTAGTAGGGCTAGCTAGTTGGCTAAGCGTGGTTTGTGGTTACTGGCATTGCCTTCCTTCAGCCTAAGGTTCAATCCAGGTGATAACATAGTGGCGACCACACTGGGGAATGAAAGACTAATCACCCTGGTAATATCTTTCATTTGAATTCTTTAGCTTATGGATGATGAGTTTTACAATTTACTAGGCTGAATTGGAAAGTTGTAAAGCAATATATAAAACTTCGAAGTTTGAGCACACTGACTTCGAGAAAGTACACTAGGGTCAATCCAGATCTAAACCCTGCCCCAGAAGTGGATAATCCTAACTTGATTTCAAGAAGACTAAAAAGACAAGAAATTTCAGTTAGTCTCACACCTTCAATAAAAGTAGATTCATGCCTTGATGAGTGGTTGTTTTTAGCATGTTAGTGTCGGTATCTTCATCCCTCCATCAGAGATCAGATCCTCTTGTTGCATTGCATATTAGGTGTCTCGCTCAGTCAGCTGCATTCCATTAGGAGCATGGATCATCTGACGGTAGTGGCTTGCTGTACAGTTTCGCTTATGTCATTTACCTGCTGGCTCATGTTTATTCATCAAAAACTATATATAGTCACATTTTTGGCTTTGTGATGATTGCAGAAGTGTTTTCTAGGGTTTCATTGTCATTTAGGTCTAGGGTTTCATTAGGGTTTCATAAAAAAGGTATCCAACATGTCCAATAATAGTCAGTAGGCACATGAGGAGGTTCCAGTACCAAAAAAGTTCATAATAAATTGCTCAGCAATGTATTTTTCCTCAAAACTCTGTTTTGAGGAAAAACAGAGTATTCTAGGTTTTTATTGTATTAATTCATGTCTTTTCAGTTCTCTTGAAAGTAAATCAGCTCAGAGGCAACTGTGGTCACCTTGCCAAGCTTCAGCTGCTCCATCACCTGCAAGGCAAACAAAAAATCAAAGCATTCAGTTCATCACAGGAAAAAATAAAGAAAATTGCCTAAAAACAGAGTTTGAAAAGCAACTCAAATGCAAACATTACAAAGTGGGTTGTTGAAAAGTGAAAACTTAAAATCTCTTATATATAACTCATTGGTCATGTTCAAAGAGCTCATTTTCATTCAAAGAAGACATATTAAGCAAGAGAAGGTCGTGTTGGAGAAAGGAAGCAAGTTTGAAGCAAAACTGTGCGAATCCAAAGGCGTGGTGCACTAGGCAGGAGGCGCGGCGCATTGGGCCGCATTTCGCAGCGTAAAACAACATGGGCGCGGTGCATACGCTGGGCGCGACGCATTGGGCTGGATGCATGACGCACACAGCCAAAGAGCCCAAAAACTACCCAAAATCGCTCTCATCACCCCTAATCGCATGAATTGGTATTGATACAAGTAGGTAGAGCCTCCATCTCTGTTTTTATCCAAGTTTGGTGTATATGTCATGGTGATTGATGAATGGTGAGTGTTTAAAAAATCAAACCCTACTTCTTCAAAATTTTCAAAGGATATTTCTACTAGGGTTTTGTATTTAACTGTTTTTCTATCAAGTCTATCATCCCTCCATCACTCCCTTATCCCATTTTTCCATTGATTCCATTATTCCCTAAGTTCCCCTACCCCCTAGAATCACTAATCCCTTATCCCAAGTTCCCTTTCCCAAAATCCCAAGTGTAAATTCTCAAACCCTAATGGTTGTCCCAAGAGCTTCATGTCACCATTCGGCTGAGTGTACCATCATTCAGAGGGTTTTCATCATCATGTCAGGTTCTAATGGGTCATTTTACACCTTGTTCATACTTCAGTTGTGCCTAGGTAAGGTTCATTTCCCTCTCCTAGGGTTTTGAAGGTAATTTCTCTTGGAAGGTCAAATCATCAGCAAAACTTGTATCCTAATGTTCATACACCTTCCCATATCCTTAATGTACCTTATTAAACAATTCCCATCACTGAGATCCCTTGAATTCCTAATTTTTGCACAAACCCTAATTTCTTGCTACAACTTGACAATTTTCTGGGCTAGGCCTGTGTTTTGCCCTTTTGGACCCCTTCCCCTCAGTCAATCTTTGCAATTCCACTTTCCCCTACTTCCTAACATCCTTCCCTACTTCCAAGAATTTTTCCAAGAATTTATAAGCCCCTTATCCCCTTCATTTCGCTTCATTTCGACAAATCCCCTGTTCCACACATCGGGGTAGGTTCTATTCAAATGATTTTTCTGAGCAAGAAAATATGAATTTTGGAAACCTGAGAGATTTTTTGTCCAAAATAGGCCAAGGAATAAAAACCTCCTTCACTTTTTACACAGGTGTCATGGTTTTAGAGAAATGTCAAAAATACAGTTGCCTCGGAAGAATTGATGCACCTCTGAAGTGACCTTGGGAAAATCAAGTTTTCTCCTAGCTTGGTTGGCAAAATGACTTGCTTGATGAGTCAAATGATAATTAGACACAACTATATTTCGAATGAGCTATCATGAGCTCAATTTGGGGTTGAGGAAGACCTTCAAAAGTTGACTGCAAAAGCACTCTACCTTTAGGCAGCCTCATTTTGCACATTTTGACCAGTCTTGGGAGATTTGACTTTTGAGAGGGAAAATGAACTCCAAATTGCAAAAATCAAGTTTTTTTTTGAAACTAGACTCATAAGCTTTCCAATGAGCTATTTTTAACCCGATTTGGACATCGGGAAGGACCTCAAAACTGCTTTGCAAAAGGGCGCTACGCACAGAAATTTTTAACATAGGGTTTTCTGCTCTTTGCTCCACGCCACGTGGCACTCGCTTCTGCTAGAGGCCTAAAAATCACAAAAACTCAACATTTTTTGATTTTTCATGCAAAATTACACTTTCCTACCGATGGCCAAGAAATTTGGGCAGGTTTTGAGCCCTCAAAAAGGTCAAAAACACTCAAGAAATGACCTCATTGCCCCTATTTTGACACACGGGAAGCAGTGTTGGGAGAATGGACTTTTGGGGGGAAATGAAGGCCAAATTGAAAACTTCCACTTGGGCTGGAAAGTAGACAGGAAGACCTTTATAGAAAGCACACTTGGAGCTCATTTAGACATCAGGAAGACCTCCAAAAGTGGGTCCAAACAGGCGCTACACATAGAGAATCAGGGGCGACGCATAGAGGAAAAATTGCCAGTTTGACCATGTTTTGCTCTGTTTTTCACCCAGCTTCACCTAGTTTGATTTTTTCACTTTCATAATGGAAAATTTATGATGTAATTTGATGAAAATTGATGGATTATTATGTAAATATGTTATATTTTGACTTGTAGAGGTAGATTCATCAGTTTAGAGGTTGTTTGAAACTGAATGAATCAATTCCCTTGTTTCTAGAGGCATGCTGTTATGTTGCCTAGTTTCTAGGTCTCAGTTTAGAATCAGTTGGATTAGCCCCTGAACTTGTGAGCTCGACCCCTAGAGGCAAGGATAAGCTATGTTTGTCTATATTATGTTATTTTTCAGTCATTAGCATGGTTGGACTCTTGAGAAAGCATTGAACTTCATTGTACACTCATATTTTCATTTTGGCTAAGGAATTGAGACCAGGATTTGCAGCACTCTTTGGGATTCATGTAGAAATTTGTATTGGTACAGTGTTTCTCTTTGTAATTGTGAATTTTGTTTATGTATACCATCATCTATCTTATTTCTTCTGAACTAAACAAACAAGAGTGTAAGTAGAATTCATTGAAAGTGCAATGCTCTACTTGAAGTTTGCTTTAGTTGTTTGATGTTTTCAGCTGTTTGGGGAGGATTTTTGATTGCCCTTGCCCTCTTCAACACCTTATCTATCTTTTCCCTCCATCTCACTAAAATTTAAGTGCCAAAATGATTGCCTACCTCGCCCCATTGATATCTCTGCAGAACTGAGCCTCAATCCCCACAACCCCAAAATGTGCCTTTCCCGTTGAGCCAACAAAACACTATTTTATCAAATCAATTCTCTTGCACATATACCTAGCCTAAAATGAGAAGATATTTTAGTCATATCAAGCACTCATCGATCATTATTTTCTGAGATTGACCCGAAGAGAGCCCTCTCCTGACCTAGTAGGGCTAGCTACCAGGCTGAGCGTGGTTTGATGTTGGCCCTGGATCCTACCTTTTCAACCTGAGGTAAATCTAGGCACTAACATAGTGGCAACCATACTGGGGAAGAAACGTTTGTTTGCTTTTTAGTGTTCTTCGTTTCATAAACTACAAATGGAGCCTGAAGTTATGCTAGTTAGCCTTCGAAACGCTCTTGCTTTGCATTAGCGAAAGTAGATAAATGCTGCTTCAATCAATCTCTGGTCTAGTCTTATCAACAGAAACATCTAACTTGCAAATTTCACCAGTAACATGTATCAAGTTCAGATTTAATTATTCATGGTGGACAACAGTCAGACACAGGAAGGTTGAAATCTTTCGCTTGGCGACTCCAGTGTCAAAGAATCCCAAGGTTCAGAATTTTTATGGCGACTCTACCCTTCAAAAAATAGTAGCCTGAAGAATTTCTTGGTGAATTCATTGTTATCAAAATGGTTTCGCTGGATCGAAGGTATGCTCCCATGAGCCGAGATCACATTCCAGGTTTCCAAATAAAATTCCAAAGGTAGATTGGCAAAGGAATTTGCCTACATTTAAAGATGATGATAGGAAGGATGCTTCTTTACATCTGGTTAGATTTCACATACATATTCGCAAGTTGAAGGTTGATTTTCCTGAAGATTGCTTGATGAAGATATTCATGGCCACTCTGGAAGGTGAAGCCCGATCTTGGTATGAAAGTTTGTCGTCTGCTTGTATTTACTGTTTAAAATATTTTCATACCATGTTCTTTGAAAGGTATAAAGAATCTTATCCATCATTAAATCTAGTTCAGAACTGTTGCAAACATGTTTATAGTTTTATTGAACATCTTGAGAAAGTTTATGAAGATGATGACTTCATGGATTATGAGATCATGGAAGCCCTGTATGAAAATCCATTTCAGTAGCATAAAGAGAGTGATACTTATCAAGATGATCAGGAAAATTTTCAGCAGGATCAAGATCTTAGTACGGTGGAAGATGATGAAAGAGAAGGTTTTATTTCAGATTTGTCCATAGAAGAGCACAGTATGCATGAAAGTCAAGTTTCAATTTCAGAATGTGATAAAGTCAAGTCAGCTATTTCAGATCTAGACTCAGATCGTGATGATGAATACTAACTTGTTTTGAATCCCATGAAGGAGAGCTCTGTTGTTGAGATCATCTGGAACGAAGAAGACAAAGTTACTGACCCAAGCCTTCATGAGGAGGTAATCCAGTCATTTCATGAAAAACAAGATGAGATCTTTGTTCAAGTCAGTGAAAAATCCTCTTTTGATAACTCAGTGGTAAATGATAATTTGATTTCCATGTCATATGAGGATGATCAAAAATGTTCTCAAATTTCGGAAGATCAGGACTGTCATTCAGATTTTTCATGTTTTGAAATGTTATTTCAAGAAGACAAAAATCACTTGAGTAAAAAAAAATAGAAAGTCTTATCTCCTCTGTCTGAAGATGGGATAGATCAACTCTTGAAAGGTCATGTTACAGGTCAAGTTAACGCAGATCTGCAGTGTGCACATGGTCAAGAAGGTGATGGTGGAACTTCTTCCTCTTTTGAAAATGATGACTGTCTTGTAATTATCTTTATAGATCAGCAAACAGGTAATATTTTCTTTCATGAAGATGATAAGGCTGTCATGTTTGATGATCTTGAAGATTGTTTTCTGTTTAAGGATGACCTAGACCATGAAGTTGAGGAATATGAGCTTGAGAGAGACAATATGCCAGAATTTTTGACGGTCAAGGAATTTACAGCTAACACTCAGATGGCAGAAGCTTATACCTCTCTGTGCCTTCCTATCACTCAGCAACTAGTGGTTCTTTCAGATCAGAATGAAGGGAGTACTTGTATTTTTGCTGCTGTATCTCAAGACAAAATAGTGCTTCAGGATTATCAAGATCCCTTTGGCATTCTTTTGCAAGCATTAGAGAAGATAAGTGTTTCCTGGTTTGTTATCATAAGCCTTGATTTCAGTGGTTATTATGAGTTGCCTACATGTACATCGTTCTGCCTGCTCGGAGAAAGTGAGAACAGAATTTCATTGAGCAGCCATTTGTTGGATTGGTTACATTGGAAGGCTCACTACACATGATTGTACATATTTCATCAGTCGGCAGGTGGTTTTCATCAGGATTTGAAGTTCTCAAATCTCGATGGTCTGCTGCCATTTAAAAGCTTTGTAAGTACTTGTTTCAGTTTTGGATTAGTCAGTTCAACTGTGAGTCTTGAGTCAAAGTTTCATAGTAAATGGTTTTTGGGTGTTTTGAAGTTATTGACTCCATAGCCCAATGGATGAAAGGCATTTCCTACTTTCCTAGAGATCTGTAGTTCTTGGCACCTCCAAGGAGCTACCATTCCCATTGGAGCCAATGTTAGTGTCGGTATCTTCATCCCTCCGTCAGAGATCAAATCCTCTTGTTGCATTGCATATTAGGTGTCTCGCTCAGTCAGCTGCATTCCATTAGGAGCATGGATCATCTGACAGTAGTGGCTTGTTGTACAATTTCCCTCATGTCATTTACCTGCTAGCTCATGTTTATTCATCAAAAATTGTAAACATTCACCTTTTTGGCTTTGTGATGATTGCAGAAGTGTTTTCTAGGGTTTCATTGTGATTTAGGTCTAGGGTTTCATTAGGGTTTCATCAAAAAGGTCTTCAAAATGTCCAATAACAGTTAGCAGGCACATGAGGAGGTTCCAGTACCAATAAAGTTCATAATAAATTGCTCAGCAATGTATTTTTCCTCAAAACTCTGTTTTGAGGAAAAACAGAGTATTCTAGGTTTTTATTGTATTAATTCATGTATTTTTAGTTCTCTTGAATGTAAATCAGCTCAGAGGCAACCTTGGTCACCTTGCCAAGCTTCATCTGCTCCATCACCTACAAGGAAAACAAAAAATCAAAGCATTCAGTTCATCACAGGCAAAAATAAAGCAAACTGCCCAAAAACAGAGTTTGAAAAGCAAGTCAAATGCAAACATTACAAAGTGGGTTGTTGATAAGTGAAAACTCAAAATCTCTTGTATATAACGCATTGGTCATGTTCATGTTGGGTTGTGTTATATTCTTTCCATGACTAACCTACGTAGTGTAACGGGGGGTTAGAGGGGGGCGGGTAGCCCCCCTCTACGGGGTCCGGGGCAGCGCCCCGGGAAAATTTTTTTTGGACCCTATATTAGGTTGGGCGAACCTACCTATGGTTTTGTGCATGTTTTTCGCACATGGTATTGGACGCGATGGTTTTTCGGTCCATGGTATTGGATGCTTCGGCATGTATAAATATGTATTGTAACATTGAAAGGAACATAATGAAAAATCAAGCTGGTAGTCCCGGTTTTGGGATCCAGGGAAAAATCTCTGTGCATATGTGTTTTATGGGTTATGCTCTCGCATTGTTTATTTTCTTTGTTTAAGAATTCGTATGCAGGTAATTTCTGTACAGGGTTAAAACCTACATTTGGTATCGGAGCTGTTTTGGCTTCAAGGGGACGCCTTTGTTGCTGAGGGGTTTCGCTCGGGCCTGTGGTAGACCCTGTTCAGTGGGAGATCTGCGAGATCGATTCTGGTGGTGAAAGAAGATGGCGAGCAGTGGAAAGATCGAGATTGAGAAGTTCAATGGTCAGAGTTTTGAGTTGTGGAAACTCAAGATGGAGGATCTGTTGGTCGATAAAGATCAGTGGATCGCGGTAGATCCGGGTACTAAACCATCGGGAGTGACCGATGAAGAATGGAAGAAATTGGATCGGAAGGCAAAGAGCACAATACGATTGTGTGTCTCAGATTCAGTATTGCTGAATGTATCAGGGGAAGCTACGGCAAAGGCTTTGTGGGTCAAGTTAGGGACTTTGTACCAATCTAAGTCTCTGGTGAATAAACTATTCCTGCGGAAAAAGCTGTATAACCTGAGGATGAAAGATGGAGACTCGGTGACAGAGCATCTGAATGCGTTTAATACTGTGGTAAGTCAATTATTATCTGTTGATATTAAAATTTCATATGAAGATAAGTGCATCAGTCTATTGTGTTCTCTACCAGATTCGTGGGATAGTCTGGTTATTGCAATAGGTAGCAATGCAACTGCTTTGCAGTTTGATGAAATAGTCTCAGCCTTGCTGACGGAGGAGATGAGACGGAAGAATATGGACAACCAGAATGGTGATGCCTTGTCTGTACGAGGACGGTCCCAGAACAGAAACAAAAATAAGTCATCGAGTGGGAGATCTAAATCTAGAGGGAGATCTAAATCTCCAGGAAAACCTACAAAGGTGGTGTGCTGGAAATGCGGAAAGGAAGGGCACTTCAGAAGGGATTGTAAATCTGAAGCTCCTGATAAAGGAAAGGGATCTGATGATTCTCCTTCTGCAGAGGCGAAAACCACCTTAGATGAAGGTGGGGATGTGTACTTGGCTTCTTCAAGTACACATGTAGATCATGAGGCATGGTTGATTGACTCAGGTGCATCCTTTCACTTCACTCCCCATAGAGAGTGGTTCTGCGAGTATGAGAAATACGATGGTGGTGATGTCTTCTTAGGAGATGATAGGAAGGCTAGAATCATTGGTCGGGGAAAAGTAAAGTTGAAGTTGCAAGGTGGAAGGGTTAGAACACTTCCGGGTGTTCTACATATTCCTGCATTGGCCAGAAATCTGATTTCTGTAAGCAAGTTGGATGATGCAGGTGTAAAGACGGTGTTCGAGAAAGGTACCTGCAAGATGGTTCGAGGAGCACTGATATTGATGCGGGGAGTTCGGATTGGAACTCTGTACAAGCTGCAAGGTAGCACTGTTGTTGATGGGTGCAATAGTTCTATGGTTCCTGAAAATGGAGTAGAAAATCTAGTTGTCTCTGGAGAGAAGACCATGTTGTGGCATCAAAGGCTTGGACATATTGGAGAGAAGGGCCTTCGAATACTTCATGGTAAAGGTATGGTAGAAGGTATGAATGATAGCTCTCTGGATTTTGATTTCTGTGAAAATTGTGTGTATGGGAAGCAGAATCGAGTGAGTTTCCCCTCTGGTGGTAAGAGGACGAAACAGATATTAGAGCTTGTGCACAGTGATGTGTTTGGACCTGTGAAGGTTCCATCACTGGGTAAGTCTGTGTACTATGTATCATTCATAGATGACTTCTCAAGGAATACATGGATATATTTCCTTAAGAAGAAATCTGAAGTCTTTGACAGGTTTAAAGAATTTAAGGCTCTGGTGGAAAATCAGACAGAGAAGAAGATAAAGGTGCTGAGGACAGATAATGGTGGAGAATTTTGCAGCAAGGAATTTGAAGAATTTTGTAAGAAGTGTGGTATAGCACGGCAGAAGACTACTCCATATACACCTCAGCAAAATGGAGTCGCAGAAAGAATGAACAAGACGTTGATGGAAAGGGCAAGAAGCATGCTCAGTGGTGCCGGGTTAGGACAGGAATTCTGGGCAGAGGCGGTGGATACTGCACGTTACCTGATCAACAGATCACCCTCATCAGCGTTGGAGGATAAGACTCCACAAGAAGTATGGACTGGTAAGAAACCCTCTCTTTCACATCTGAGGGTATTTGGATGTGATGCATATGTACATGTTCCAAAGGAGAAACGAACCAAGTTGGATAGTAAATCTGAAAAGTGCATCTTTATTGGGTATAAGGATGGTTTAAAGGGTTATAAGCTTTGGAACCCAGTCACACGGAAGGTTGTGTACAGCCGAGATGTGGTGTTCAGAGAGGTAAAAGATGTTATTCAATCTGAAGTCCAACCAAAGGAACCTGAGAAGATAGAGTTTGAGCCAAAGGAGGAAGAATCAGACTCTGCAGCAGAGGAGGAATCAGAAGATGAAGAGCCACAAACTCCGGCTGTGAGAAGATCAGGTCGAGAAAGAAGGCAGCCAGAAAGGTATAGTCCATCTGCTTTCAGTTCAAATTTTGCTTTGTCTGTTACTAATGATGATCCCAGAACTGTGAAGGAAGCAGTGGATTGAGAGGATGGAAAACTCTAGAAAGAGGCCATGGTTGATGAAATGGCATCTTTGCACAAAAATGAGGCTTGGGATCTGGTAGAGTTGTCGGCTGGAAGGAAACCCATTGGCAGCAAATGGGTGTTCAAGAAGAAGACTAATGCAGAAGGAAAGGTGGAGAAATACAAAGCTCGGTTGGTAGCAAAAGGTTATTCCCAGGTGCCGGGAATTGATTTTGGTGATATTTTTTCTCCTATTGCCAAGGTAGCTTCTATTAGATTACTTTTATCTGTTGCTGCTGCTTTTGATTTTGAGGTAGAACAGATGGATGTGAAGACAACATTTCTTCACGGGGATTTGGAAGAGGAAATCTACATGAGGCAACCTGAAGGCTTTGCGGTGAAGGGTAAGAAAGAACTGGTATGCAAGTTAAAGAAGTCTCTGTATGGGTTAAAACAGTCACCAAGGATGTGGTATCAGAAATTTGATACATTTATACGGGGACTTGGCTTCACCGGAAGCAAAGCAGATCATTGTGTGTATTTTAAATTAATTGGTGACCGTGTTATTTATCTGGTCCTGTATGTGGATGATATGTTGCTGGTTGGAAATGACAAAGAAATTATCCAGGATTTGAAGACCCAATTGTCCTCCAAATTTGACCTGAAAGATCTTGGTGCTGCAAACTATATTTTGGGCATGGAAATTAAAAGAGATCGGGCAAAGAGGAAGCTCTGGTTAAACTAGAGGAAGTATGTCAAGACAATACTGCAGAGGTTTAATATGCAGGATAGTAAACCGGTGAAGGTTCCTATTCCTGTAGGTGTGAGGTTATCTGCTGAACAGTGTCCCAAGACACAAGAAGAGGAAGAGGACATGTCCTGTGTTCCATATGCAAGTGCAGTCGGTAGCCTGATGTATGCAATGGTCTGTACTAGACCGAACATTGCACATGCAGTGGGAGTATTGAGCATGTTTATGTCAAAACCTGGGAAGGAGCACTGGACAGCAGTGAAGCGGGTTTTCAGGTATTTGCGTGGCACTAGTGATTATGGTTTGTGCTACCAAGGAAGACCAGGATTGGACAGAGTGTTGGATATTCATGGTTTTGTTGATGCAGACTGGGCTGGAGATCTGGATCAGAGAAGATCTACAAGTGGGTATGTGTTTAACCTATTTGGAGGTGCAGTCAGTTGGATGAGTAAGAAACAATCTGTAGTGGCACTATCAACTACAGAGGTAGAATACATGGCAGCCACTCATGCAAGCAAGGAAGCAGTTTGGTTGCAAAGATTGTGTTCAAGTATGGGGTTAGTACAGGGAGCTATAAGAATAGACTGTGACAGCCAAAGTGCAATTTTCTTGGCAAAGAACCCTGCTTATCATTCAAAGACAAAGAACATTGATGTTCAGTATCACTTTGTGAGGGATATGATAGAAGACAAAAAGGTGTTGCTGGTAAAGGTGGACACTTTGAAGAATACTGCAGATGCATTGACAAAATCTGTGAGCTCTGAGAAGTTCTCTTGGTGTAGAGAAACAATGGGTGTTTCAGGGCTGGAAAAATGACTAAGCTTTCCTGTGGCCCCCTGTGGAAAGAAAACAACAAGTGGGAGATTGTTGGGTTGTGTTATATTCTTTCCACGACTATATTAGGTTGGGCGAACCTACCTATGGACCCTATTTAGTTGGGCGAACCTACCTATGGTTTTGTGCATGTTTTTCGCACATGGTATTGGACGCGATGGTTTTTCGGTCCATGGTATTGGATGCTTCGGCATGTATAAATATGTATTGTAACATTGAAAGGAACATAATGAAAAATCAAGCTGGTAGTCCTGGTTTTGGGATCCAGGGGAAAATCTTTGTGCATATGTGTTTTATGGGTTATGCTCTCGTATTGTTTATTTTCTTTGTTTAAGAATTCGTATGCAGGTAATTTCCGTACAGGGTTAAAACCTACAGTTCAAAGAGCTCATTTGCATTCAAAGAAGACATATTAATCAAGAGAAGGTCGTGTTGGAGAAAGGAAGCAAGTTTGAAGCAAAACTGTGCAAATCCAAAGGCACGGCGCACTGGGCAGGAGGTGCAGCGCATACAAGAGGCGCGGCGCATTGGGCCGCATTTCATAGTGTAAAACAACACGGGCACGGTGCATACGCTGGGCGTGATGCATTGGGCTGGATGCACGGCGCACATAGCCAAAGAGCCCAAAAACTGTCCAAAATCGCTCTCATCGCCTCAAATCGCATGAATTGGTCTTGATACAAGTAGGTAGAGCCTCCATCTATGTTTTTATCCAAGTTTGGTGTA
This sequence comes from Pinus tabuliformis, assembly GCA_031772625.1. Classification (NCBI taxonomy): domain Eukaryota; kingdom Viridiplantae; phylum Streptophyta; class Pinopsida; order Pinales; family Pinaceae; genus Pinus; species Pinus tabuliformis. The sequence goes on from CM062818.1 coordinate 161,935,410, forward strand.
TATGTCGTGGTGATTGATGAATGGTGAGTGTTTAAAATATCAAACCCTACTTTTTCAACATTTTCAAAGGAGATTGCTACTAGGGTTTTGTATTTAACTATTTTGCTACCAAGTGTATCATCCCTCCATCACTCCCTTTTCCCATTTTTCCATTGATTTCATTATTCCCTAAGTTCCCCTACCCCCTAAATTCACTAATCCCCTATCCCAAGTTCCCTTTCCCAAAATCCCAAGTGTAAATTCTCAAACCCTAATGACTGTCCCAAGAGCTTCATGTCACCATTCAGCTGAGTGTACCATCATTCAAATGGTTGTCATCATCATATCAGGTTCTAATGGGTCATTTTACACCTTGTTCATACTTCAGTTGTGCCTAGGTAAGGTTCATTTCCCTCTCCTAGGGTTTTGAAGGTAATTTCTCTTGGATGGTCAAATCATCAACAAAACTTGTATCCTGATGTTCATACACCTTCCCATATCCTTAATGTACCTTATTAAACACTTCCCATCACTGAGATCCCTTGAATTCCTCATTTTTGCACAAACCTTAGTTTCTTGCTACAACTTGACAATTTTCTGGGCTAGGCCTGCGTTTTGCCTTTTTGGACCCCTTCCCCTCAGTCAACCTTTGCAATTCCACTTTCCCCTACTTCCTAACATCCCTCCCTACTTCCAAGAATTTTCCCAAGAATTTATAAGCCCCTTATCCCCTTCATTTCGCTTCATTTCGACAAATCCCCTGTTCCACACATCGGGGTAGGTTATACTCAAATGATGTTTCTAAGCAAGAAAAGATGAATTTTGGAAAATGGAGAGAGGTTTTTGTCCAAAATAGGCCAGATAAGAAAAACCTCCTTCACTTTTTACATAGGTGTCATGGTTTTAGAGAAATGTCAAAAATGCATTTGCCTCGGGAGAATTATGCACGTCTAAAGTGACCTTGGGAAAATCATGTTTTATCCTAGCTTGGTTGGCCAAATGACTTGCTTGATGAGTCAAATGATATTAGACATAAATATGTTTTCAATGATCTATCATGGGCTCAATTTTGGGTTGAGGAAGACCTTCAAAAGTTGACTGCAAAAGCACTCTGCCTTTAGGCAGCCTCATTTTGCACATTTTTACCAGTCTTGGGAGATTTGACTTTTAACATGGCAAATGAACTCGAAAATTCAAGTTGGGTTGGAAAGTAGACTCAATAATATTTCCAACGTGCTATTGTGCACAAAATTTGGACACCGGTAAGGCCCTCAAAACTGGTCTTCAAAAGAGCGCTACACACAGAAATTTTTAACACAAGGTTTTCTGCTCTATGCGCCACGCCACGTGGCGCTTGCTTCTACTAGAGGCCTCCAAATCACAAAAACTTAGCATTTTTAGATTTTTCATGCAAAATTAAACTTTCCTACCTATGGCCAAGAAATTTGGGCAGGTTTTGAGCCCTCAAAAAGGTCAAAAACACTCAAAAATGACCTCACTGCCCCTATTTTGACACAGAGGAAGCAGTATTGGGAGAGTGGACTTTTTGGGGGGGAAATGGAGGCCAAATTGAAAAATTCCACTTGTTTTGGAAAGTATACAGGAATACCTTTCCTACAAGAACACGTGGAGCTCATTTGGACATCAGGAAGGCCTCCAAAAGTGTGTCCAAACAGGCACTACACATAGAGAATCAGGCGCGGCGCATAGAGGAAAAATTGCTAGTTTGACCAGGTTTTGCTCTGTTTTTCGCCCAGCTTCGCCTAGTTTGAATTTTTCACTTTCCTAATGGAATATTTATGATGTAATTTGATGAACATTGATGGATTATGATGTAAATATTTTATATTTTCACTTGTAGAGATAGATTCATCAGTTTATAGGTTGTTTGAAACTGAATGAATCAGTTCCCTTGTTTCTAGAGGCATGCTGTTATGTTGTCTAGTTTCTAGTTCTTAGTTTAGAATCAGTTGGATCAGCCCCTAAACTTGTGAGCTCGATCCCTAGATGCAAGGATGAGATATGTTTGTCTATATTATGTTATTTTTCAGTCATTAGCATGGTTGGACTCTTGAGAAAGCATTGAGCTTCATTGTACACTCATATTTTCATTTTGGCTAAGGAATTGAGACCAGGATTTGCAACACTCTTTGGGATTCATGTAGAAATTTGTATTGGTACAATGTTTCTCTTTGTAATTGTGAATTTTGTTTATGTATACCATCATCTATCTTATTTCCTCTGAACTAAACAAACAAGAGTGTAAGTAGAATTCATTGAAAGTGCAATGCTCTACTTGAAGTTTGCTTTAGTTGTTTGATGTTTTCAGCTATTTGGGGAGGATTCTTGATTGCCCTTGCCCTCTTAAACAACTCATCTGTATTTTCCCTCCATCTCACTAAAATTTAAGTGCCAAAAAGATTGCCTACCTTGCCCCATTGAGATCTCTGCAGAACTGAGCCTCAATCCCCGCAACCTCAAAATGTGCCTTTCTCGTTGAGCCAACAAAACACTATTTTATCAAATCAATTCTCTTGCACATATACCTAGCCTAAAATGAGAAGATATTTCAGTCATCTCAAGCCCTCATCGATCATTATTTGCTAAGATTGACTCGAAGAGTGCCCTCTCCTGACCTGGTAGGGCTAGCTACCAGGTTGAGCATGGTTTGATGTTGGCCCTGGATCCTACCTTTTCAGCCTGAGGTAAATCTAGGTACTAACATAGTGGCGATGATCCAGGTGGATCTTGGTGGCCACCTGCCAAGTCCACCTGGACCCCCACCATTGTCTTTCTCAGCATTTTCAGTTTCCTTAATTGTAGCACAACTTACTATTTTTAGCAGTTTTTCGGGTCCTGAACTTCCGGAGCCGTTTTGAGGCCCTAAACGACGTTTTTTGGGGAATCCGGGGGCAACATGGGTCCATGGAATGGACCCATGTTGCCCGTTCCAACAATGATAGTGCTCGGATAGATCTTTCTAATGAGCTGTTGTACGCGTCAAACGGAGATCATATGCCAAAGTTATGACCCCGGGAAGTTGATGTACCAATTTACCCCAAACGGGGCCCACAGTTTGGCGTTTCATCTCCTAGGGTTAGGTTTTGGAATGTTAAGGGTTTTCCATTGTTTCTCAACAATAAATAGGCCTTCGAGCCTCATTGTAACACAGTTCAGAGGCATGTAGCCATCACATCTCTTCTCAGAGATAAGCTACCATCGCCCTAGCTGGTTTATTTCCATTTCTGGTTGTAAGCATATTTCAGTATTTTCCATTAATGAAATGAAGTATTATTTCCGCTGCATCTTTGTGTATATGGTTATCTCTGTAATTTGTTGCGTTCCTGTTTAAATCCAGATCAGTGGTATCAGAGCAGTCTGCTTTTTCTCTGTTTTTCTTTGCATGTCCCCAACAAGGTCGGGATATAAGGAGTTAGGGCTTGAACTGGTTGAACCTTTGCAAGACCAGCCTCGCAAATCCCGACGGCCTCCCATGGCGGACGAGAAGAAAGACGAGGGGGCAGGAGATCCCATCAAAATCTTGCTCGAAGAAGCCCTCGAGCGACAACGGAACGCGATGATGGACAGCTTTGCCCAGATCCTTCAGCGGCTACCCAGAAGCAACGCATCGGCTTCCAGCAGCTACTCTGGAAACGCCACACCCTTTAAGGTACAAGTTAATTTTGAAATCCCCATATTCGAGGGTCAGATAGACGCAGATGCCGTAGATAAATGGTTAAATCTGCTAGAGGGTTATTTTTCTGTTCATGAATTTTTGAGTCGGGAAAAGATTGTTTTTGCTCTTCTCAAAGCAGCCCCCCACGTCAAGGACTGGTGGGAAACCTACTGCGAGCAGAAGGATGAAAGTACTGGCTCACTATTTTCGGCCGCACCCACCTGGGATTCGTTCTGGGATGCCATCAAGGAGCAGTACTACCCTGTCGGAAGCTATGAGGATGAATACATAAAGTGGACCACGCTGCGGCAGGGAAGGGACCAAGACGTGCCGGAGTTCACCAATCTTTTCCATACCCTTCGCACAAAGTTGGGTATCAAGGATTCGGAGCAACATTTGATACTCAAATACCATGGCTGCCTGCACAAGTACATCCAGGAAGAAATACAATTCCTAAACATCCCCTCGCTCGGCGCAGCATACCGATATGCCATCAAGGTCGAGCAGAAGTTTAAACAAAAGAAGCGAGACTTTGGATCTGCGAATCCAAAGCAGGGGAAAGGTGCCCCTAAACCACAGAACAAAGGACAAAGCCAAGGCGGGACAGCCCAAGACAACCAGCCGAAGCTGCAAGCAAAGAACAGCGCCGCGAAGCCGAGAAAGGACACTGGAAAATGGTGTGAATTCCATAAGAGCTCCACTCACAACACAAGTGAGTGTCGGGCCAAGCAGTCACTGGTGGCTGAGCTAAAGGTTTTAGAATCAGATGCATGTTCCGACTCTGAGACAGAACCCGATAAGGGTTATGAAAAAGGGAAGCAGATCATTGATGCGGATCCCAGCGCCACTGTTGCTACCGCAAAGATCCAGAAAAATGAACCCAAAGATCCAGAGGAGGAGGAGCGTCTCTTCCACTCCCAGATGTGGGTAAAGGGATCCCCAATACAGTTCATTGTTGATAGCGGGAGTCAAAAGAACCTCATTTCGGCAGAGGTCGTGAAGCGGTTGGGCTTACTGACCACAGCACATCCACAACCATACACCATTGGGTGGCTTCACCAAAGACGAGATCTTCGCGTGAGCCAGTAGTGTCGCCTTCCATACAACATCAAGCCCTTCACGGATGAGGTATTGTGTGACATTGCTCCCCTTGAAGTTTGTGATGTATTACTAGGACAACCATACTTGTGGAAGCGACATGCTGTGTATGAATCAAGGCCCCATGTTGTTATTATTACATTGGGAAATAAGTTGTTCAGGATACCAGAGGTAGCACCACCTGCCGCCATCTCTTTGATTACTGCAAAACAATGCAGTAAGATCATTTCCAAAACCAGGAAATTTGTTTTCCTGATGATACGCCCTCAAGGAAAGAAGAAGACAGTGGCCGCGGCCTCCAAACGGGGTCCCTCTGCACGACAACTACAGATGGACAAGGTTGTGGAGGAGTACGAGGACATCTTCACCTCCCCGGCAGGGGTTCCTCTGCACTGTCAAGTCAAGCACTCCATCGATCTGACCCCAGGTGCGCCGCTACCCAATGGACCAATTTATCGGCGCTCCGTTCTGGAGAACGATGAAATCAAGAGGCAGATTCAGGAGCTCCTGCAGAAAGGTCACATCCGTCCGAGTTCATCGCCCTGTGGGAGCCCGATCGTGTTGGTACAGAAGAAGGATGGGACGTGGAGACTCTGTATTGACTATCGGGCGCTGAACAAGATCACTGTCCGTAATAGGTACCCGATCCTGCGGATTGATGACCTCCTAGACCAACTAAAGGGGGCAAAATATTTCAGCAAGATCGATCTGAAGTCAGGATATCACCAGGTACCAATAGAACCCTCCGATGTGTGGAAGACTGCCTTCAAATCCAAGGAGGGCCTCTTCGAATGGTTGGTCATGCCTTTCGGATTGACGAATGCTCCTGCAACCTTTATGAGGCTAATGGATGACATCTTGCGGCCATTCACCAACTCCTTTGTAGTAGTATACTTGGATGACATTCTGATCTTCAGCCAGAGTTGGGAAGAGCACCTCCACCACATCCGACAGGTTCTCCAAACACTGCGGCAACACAAGCTATGTGCCAATTTGGAGAAATGCACTTTTGGCATGACCCAGGTTCAGTATCTGGGATACATCATTGATGAACAGGGGGTGCATGTCGATCCAGCCAAGATCCAAGTCATTCGGGATTGGCCCTCTCCAACCACTCTAACAGAGCTCCGCAGCTTTCTAGGTCTTGCCAACTTCTACCGCAGGTTTGTGTTGGGGTTTTCTCATATTTCTTGGCCCTTGAGTCAAGTCACCAAGGGCGGGGTGAAAGAAAAATTCTTTTGGTCTGAATCTCAACAGAAGGCATTCAGGGAGTTGAAGGATCGCCTCTGCACGGCACCAGTGCTCGCGTTACCAGATTTACAACAACCATTTGAGGTCGAGACAGATGCCTCTGACTATGCTATTGGGGCAGTCCTTACTCAACATGGACATCCAGTGGCATATCACAGTGAAACACTTTCAGACACAGTCCGGAAGTACCCCACTTATGATAAAGAGATGTATTCCATTGTACAGGCCTGCCGACAATGGAAGCATTACATTTTGGGGAAGGAAACGGTCATCCACACAGACCACCGACCTCTGCAGTTCATACAGACCCAAGGGAAATTGCAGAATGATCGCCATCAGAAGTGGTCTACATACCTGCAACAGTTTCACTTGAATATTAAGTATAAAAAGGGCAGCACCAATAATGTTGCAGATTGCCTCAGTCGACCACCGATCATGGCGCTAACCACCGTGCTCAACTCTTGTGGGCACGAGACTTCTGATTGGCCACTTCTCTACAAAAGCGACCCAGAATTCGGCCACACATACCAGACACTCTTGGAGGGTCGGCATGTTGCAGATTTTCACCTCCAGGATGCCCTATTATGCCACCTCGGTCACCTTTGTGTTCCTTCAAGCGAGCGTGCCAAGATGATTTGGGAAGCACACTACAGTCGGGCTGCTGGGCATTTCGGGGTCGAGAAAACAGTGGCAGTACTGCAAAATTATTTCTATTGGCCGAATCTTCGACAGGATGTTGGGAAGTACATCTGATAATGTACTGCCTGTGCCATTGCCAAACCGACCATTAAGAAGCATGACCTCTATACCCCGTTGCCTACCCCTAGTCGACCTTGGGAATCCATTTCCATGGATTACATGTCAGGCCTTCCTTCCACTAAGCATGGAAATGACTGTGTTTTTGTGGTCGTCGACAGGTTCTCGAAGATGGCCATTATGATGGCCTGCAAGAAGAATATCACAACAGAAGCCACTGCTAAACTCTTCTTTGAACGAGTGTGGGTGCACTTTGGGATCCCACAGTCTATCATCTCAGATCGGGACAGTCGGTTTCTCAGCACATTTTGGTCCAGTCTCTGGTCAATGCTGGACACCAAACTCACGAAGTCCACAGCCTTCCATCCTCAAACTGATGGCCAGACAGAGGTTGTCAATAGGATGATTGTGCACATTCTGCGCATGTATAACTCAAAGCATCCACGCACATGGGACGAGAGCCTCCCCTATGTTCAGCACAGCTACAACCGAGCTCTTCACAGCTCCACTGGCCATAGCCCTTTTCAGGTGGGTTTGGGATTCCAGCCACTATGCCCCATTGATGTGGCCATGCCACTTGCAGCTACTCACATGAATTCAGCTCATGTCCAGTCCGAAACAGATAAGGCCACCAGCTTCATTGAGCGCATCCAACATATTCGCCAGCAGGTCCATGACATTCTTGAGAAATCAAATGCCAAGTACAAGCAACGACATGATCAACATCGGGTGCCACACAAGTTTCAGGTGGGCGACAAAGTCTAGTTGCCTTTGCAAAAGGAACGCCTTACTGGAGCCTATCGGAAATTCAGACTACTCCGATATGGTCCTTACACCATTACTAAGGCTATGGGAGACAATGTATTTGAGCTCAGCATTCCCCCATTCCTTGGCCTGCACCCAGTGTTCAATGTGGACCGCCTTGGACCATACTTTCCACCATTGCTCGACACATCCGACATTGCAGAACAGCTCAAACCCACAGAATTAAATCCAGATTGCATGGAACAAGCTGCAACTGATCGGATCATGGACACACAGATCAAGAACACTTGCCAACAGAATATCCAACTGTATCGAGTTGTCAAAGCAGGCCAACTCCTTCAGCAGGGCAAGTGGCTCACCAGGGAACAAGTTCAGCAGAAGTTTCCTCATCTCATGGAGGAGCTCAACGCAATGGGGACCATTGCTTCCTAAGGGGGGAGGAATGATCCAGGTGGATCTTGGTGGCCACCTGCCAAGTCCACCTGGACCCCCACCATTGTCTTTCTCAGCATTTTCAGTTTCTTTAATTGTAGCACAACTTACTATTTTTAGTAGTTTTTCGGGTCCTGAACTTCCGGAGCCGTTTTGAGGCCCTAAACGACGTTTTTTGGGGAATCCGGGGGCATCATGGGTCCCGATGTTGCCCGTTCCAACAATGATAGTGCTCGGATAGATCTTTCTAATGAGCTGTTGTACGCGTCAAACGGAGATCATATGCCAAAGTTACGACCCCGGGAAGTTGATGTACCAATTTACCCCAAACAGGGCCCACAGTTTGGCGTTTCATCTCCTAGGGTTAGGTTTTGGAATGTTAAGGGTTTTCCATTGTTTCTCAACAATAAATAGGCCTTCGAGCCTCATTGTAACACAGTTCAGAGGCATGTAGCCATCACATCTCTTCTCAGAGATAAGCTACCATCGCCCTAGCTGGTTTATTTCCATTTCTGGTTGTAAGCATATTTCAGTATTTTCCATTAATGAAATGAAGTATTATTTCCGTTGCATCTTTGTGTATATGGTTATCTCTGTAATTTGTTGCGTTCCTGTTTAAATCCGGATCAGGTGACCATACTGGGGAAGAAAAGATTTTTTGTTTATTAGTGTTCTTCGTTTCATAAACTACAGACGGAGCCTGAAGGTATGCCAGGTAGCCTTTGAAATGCTCTTGCTTTGCATTAGCGAAAGCAGATAAATGCTGCTTTAGTGAATCTCCGGTCTAGTATTATAAACATAAACATCTAACTTGAAAATTGCCCCAGTAACATGTATCAAGTTCAGATCTGATTGTTGACGGTGGACAACAGTCAGACACAGGAAGGTTGAAATCATTCGCCTGGCGACTGCAGTGTCGAAGAATCCCAAGGTTCAGAATTTTTATGGTGACTCTATCCTTCAAAAAACAGTAGCCTGAAGAATTTATTAGTGAATTCATTGTTATCAAAATGGTTTCGCTGGATCGAAGCTATGCTCCCATGAGCCGAGATCACATTCCAGGTTTTCCAAATAAAATTCCAAAGGTATATTGGCAAAGGAATTTTCCTACGTTTAAAGATGATGATAGGAAGGATGTTGCTTTACATCTAGTTAGATTTCACATACATATTCGCAAGTTGAAGGTTGATTTTCCTGAAGATTGCTTGATGAAGATATTCATGGCCACTCTGGAAGGTGAAGCCCGATCTTAGTATGAAAGTTTGCCGCCTGCTTGTATTTACTGTTTAAAATATTTTCATACCATGTTCTTTGAAAGGTATAAATAATCTTATCCATCATTAAATCTAGTTCAGAACTATTACAAACATGTTTATTGTTTTATTGAACATCTTGAGAAAGTTTATGAAGATGATGACTTCATGGACTATGAGATCATGGAAGCCCTGTATGAAAATCCATTTCAGCAGCATAAAGAGAGTGATACTTATCAAGATGATCAAGAAAATTTGCAGCAGGATCAAGATCTTAGTACGGCGGAAGATGATGAAAGAGAAGGTTTTATTTCAGATCTGTCCATAGAAGAGCACAGCATGCATGAAAGTCAAGTTTCAATTTCAGAATGTGATAAAGTCAAGTCAGCTATTTCAGATCTAGATTTAGATCATGATGATGAAGACTACCTTGTTTTGAATCCCATGAAGGAGAGCTCTGTTGTTGAGATCATCTGGAATGAAGAAGACAAAGTTACTGACCCAAGCCTTCATGAGGAGGTAATCCAGTCATTTCATGAAAAACAAGATGAGATCTTTGTTCAAGTAAGTGAAAAATCCTCTTTCGATAACTCAGTGGTAAATGATAATTTGATTGCCATGTCATATGAGGATGATCAACAATGTTTTCAAATTTCGGAAGATCAGGACCGTCATTCAGATTTTTCATGTTTTGAAATGTTATTTCAAGAAGACAAAAATCACTTCAGCAAAACAAAACAGAAAGTTTTATCTCCTCTGTCTGAAGATGAGATAGATCAACTCTTGAAAGGTCATGTTACAACTCAAGTTAACACAGATCTGCAGTGTGCACATGGTCAAGAAGGTGATGGTGGAACTTCTTCCTCTTTTGAAAATGATGACAGTCTTGTAATTAGCTTTATAGATCAGCAAATAGGTAATATTTTCTTTCATGAAGATGATAAGGCTGTCATGTTTGATGATCTTGAAGATTGTTTTCTGTTTAAGGATGACCTAGACCATGAAGTTCAGGAATATGAGATTGAGAGAGACAATATGCCAGAATTTTTCACGGTCAAGGAATTTACAGCTAACACTTAGATGGCAGAAGCTTATACCTCTCTATGCCTTCCTATCACTCAGCAACCAGTGGTTCTTTCAGATCAGAATGAAGGGAGTACTTGTATTTTTGTTGCTGGATATCAAGACAAAATAGTGCTTCAGGATTATCAAGATCCCTTTGGCATTCTTTTGCAAGCATTAGAGAAGATAAATGTTGCCTGGTTTGTTATCAGAAGCCTTGGTTTCAATGGTTATTGTGAGTTGCCTACATGTACGTCGTTCTGCCTGCTCGGGGAAAGTGAGAAAAAAAATTCATTGAGTAGCCATTTGTTGGATTGGTTACATTGGAAGGCTCACTACACATGATTGCACACATTTCATCAGTTGGCAGGTGGTTGTCATCAGGATTTGAAGTTCTCAAATCTCGATGGTCTGCTGCCATTTAAAAGCTTTGTAAGTACTTGTTTTAGTTTTGGATTAGTCAGTTAAACTATGAGTCTTGAGTCAAAGTTTCGTAGTAATTGGTTTTTGGGTGTTTTGAAGTTATTGACTCCATAGCCCAATGGACAAAAGGCACTGCCTGCTTTCCCAGAGATCTGTAGTTCTTGGCACCTCCAAGGAGCTACCATCCCCATTGGAGCCAATGTTAGTGTCGGTATCTTCATCCCTCCGTCAAAGATCAAATCCTCTTGTTGCATTACATATTAGGTGTCTCACTCAATCAGCTGCATTCCATTAGGAGCATGGATCATCTGACGGTAGTGGCTTGATTTACATTTTCCCTCATGTCATTTACCTTCTAGGTCATGTTTATTCATCAAAAATTGTATACAATCACCTTTTTGGCTTTGTGATGATTGCAGAAGTGTTTTCTAGGGTTTCATTAAAAAGGTCTCCAAAATGTCCAATAATAGTCAGCAAGCACATGAGGAGGTTCCAGTACCAATAAAGTTCATAATAAATTGCTCAGCAATGTATTTTTCCTCAAAACTCTGTTTTGAGGAAAAATAGAGTATTCTAGGTTTTTATTGTATTAATTCATGTATTTTCAGTTCTCTTGAATGTAAATCAGCTCAGAGGCAACCCTGGTCACCTTGAAAAGATTCAGCTGCTCCATCGCCTGCAAGGCAAACAAAAACGCAAAGCATTCAGTTCATCACAGGCAAAAATAAAGCAAACTGCCCAAAAATAGAGTTTGAAAAGCAAGTCAAATCAAACATTACAAAGTGGGTCGCTGATAAGTGAAAACTTAAAATCTCTTGTATATAACTCATTGGTCATGTTCAAAGAGCTCATTTGCATTCAAAGAAGACATATTAAGCAAGAGAAGGTCGTGTTGGAGAAAGGAAGCAAGTTTGAAGCAAAACTGTGCAAATCCAAAGGCGCTGTGCATTGGGCTGCATTTCGCAGTGTAAAACAACACGGGCGCGGCGCATACGCTGGGCGCGGCACATTGGGCTGGATGTGCGACGCACACAGCCAAAGAGCCCAAAAACTACCCAAAATCGCTCTCATCGCCCCAAATCGCATGAATTGGTCTTGATACAAGTAGGTAGAGCCTCCATCTCTGTTTTTATCCAAGTTTGGTGTATATGTCATGGTGATTGATGAATGGTGAGTGTTTAAAAAATCAAACCCTACTTTTTCAACATTTTCAAAGGAGATTGCTACTAGGGTTTTGTATTTAACTATTTTGCTACCAAGTCTATCATCCCTCCATCACTCCCTTATCCCATTTGTCCATTGATTTCATTATTCCCTAAGTTCCCCTACCCCCTAAATTCACTAATCCCCTATCCCAAGTTCCCTTTCCCAAAATCCCAAGTGTAAATTCTCAAACCCTAATGGCTGTCCCAAGAGCTTCATGTCACCATTTGGCTGAGTGTACCATCATTCAGAGGGTTTTCATCATCATGTCAGGTTCTAATGGGTCATTTTACACCTTGTTCATACTTCAGTTGTGCCTAGGTAAGGTTCATTTCCCTCTCCTAGGGTTTTGAAGGTAATTTCTCTTGGATGGTCAAATCATTAGCAAAACTTGTATACTGATGTTCATACACCTTCTCCTATCCTTAATGTACCTTATTAAACACTTCTCATCTCTGAGATCCCCTGAATTCCTCATTTTTGCACAAACCCTAGTTTCTTGCTACAACTTGACAATTTTCTGGGCTAGGCTTGTGTTTTGCCCTTTTGGACACCTTCCCCTCAGTCAATCTTTTCAATTCCACTTTCCCTTACTTCCTAACATCCCTCCCTACTTCCAAGAATTTTTCCAAGAATTTAGAAGCCCCTTATCCCCTTCATTTCGCATCATTTCGACAAATCCCCTGTTCCACACATTGGGGTAGGTTCTACTCAAATGATGTTTATGAACAATAAAATATGAATTTGGGAAACTTGAGAGAGGTTTTTGTCCAAAATAGGCCAAATACTAAAAACCTCCTTCACTTTTTACAAATGTGACATGGTTTTAAATAAATATCAAAAATACATTTGCCTCGGGAGAATTGATGCACCTCTGTATTGACCTTGGGAAAATCAAGTTTTCTCCTAGCTTGGTTGGCCAAATGACTTGCTTGATGAGTCAAATGATATTTAGACAAAAATATATTTCCAATGAGCTATCCTGAGCTCAATGTTGGGTTGAGGAAGACTTTCAAAAGTTGACTGCAACAACACTCTATCTTTAGGTAGCCTCATTTTGCACATTTTGACCAGTCTTGGGAGATTTGACTTTTGACAGGGAAAATGAACTCCAAATTGAAAAATTCAAGTTGGGTTGGAAAGTAGACTCAATACTATTTCCAAAGAGCTATTTTTAACACAATTTGGACACTGGAAAGGCCCTCAAAACTTGTCTGCAAAAGGGCACTATGTGCAGAAAGTTTTAACAAAGGGTTTTCTACTCTATGCGCCGCGCCACTTGGCGCTCGCTTCTACTAGAGGCCTCCAAATCACAAAAACTCAGAATTTTTGGATTTTTCATGAAAAATTACACTTTCCTACCTATGGCCAAGGAATGTGGGCAGGTTTTGAGCCCTCAAAAATGTCAAAAACACTCAAGAAATGACCTCCCTACCCCTATTTTGACACACAGGAAGCAGTGTTGGGAGAATGGACGTTTGGGGGGGAAATGGAGGAAAACTTAAACAATTCCACTTGGGTTGGAAGGTATACAGGTAGACCGTTCCAGAAAGCACAATTGGAGCTCATTTGGACATCGAAAAGGCCTCCAAAAGTGGGTTCAAACAGGCGCTACACATAGAGAATCAGGCACAGCACATAGAGGAAAAATTGCCAGTTTGACCAAGTTTTGCTCTGTTTTTCACCAAACTTCACCTAGTTTGACTTTTTCACTTTCCTAATGGAAATTTATGATTTAATTTGATTAAAATTGATGGATTATGATGTAAATATGTAGATTCATCAGTTTAGAGGTTGTTTGAAACTGAATGAATCAGTTCCCTTGTTTCTAGAGGCATGCTGTTATGTTGCCTAGTTTCTAGTTCTCAGTTTAGAATCAGTTGGATCAGCCCTTAAACTTGTGAGCTCGACCCCTAGAGGAAAGGATGAGCTATGTTTGTCTATATTATGTTATTTTTCAGTCATTAGCATGGTTGGACTCTTGAGAAGGCATTGAGCTTCATTGTACACATATTTTCATTTTGGCTAAGGAATTGAGACCAGGATTTGCAGCACTCTTTGGGATTCATGTAGCAATTTGTATTTGTATAGTGTTTCTCTTTGTAATTGTGAATTTTTTTATGTATACCATCATCTATCTTATTTATTCTGAACTAAACAAACAAGAGTGTAAGTAGAATTCATTGAAAGTGCAATGCTCTACTTGAAGTTTGCTTTAGTTGTTTGATGTTTTCAGCTGTTTGGGGAGGATTCTTGATTGCCCTTGCCCTCTTCAACACCTCATATATCTTTTACATCCATCTCACTAAAATTTAAGTGCAAAAACAATTGCCTACCTTGCCCCATTGAGATCTCTGCAGAATTGAGCCTCAATCCCCGCAACCCCAAAATGTGCCTTTCCCGTTGAGCCAACAAAACACTATTTTATCAAATCAATTCTCTTGCACATATACCTAGCCTAAAATTAGAATATATTTTAGTCATCTCAAGCCTTCTTCGATCATTATTTGTTGAGATTGACCCGGAGAGAGCCCTCTCCTGACCTGGTAGGGCTAGCTACCAGGCTGAGCGTGGTTTGAAGTTGGCCCTAGATCCTACCTTTTCAGCCTAAGTTAAATCTAGGCACTAACATAGAAGACCTAACCTTTGATCTATCATTTGACATTTCTCTATTTAGAGCCACGTCTGAAAGTGCACTTGACGACATAGTTCTAGATCCCAAGTTTATTGCAGATCTCGAAGTCCAAAAGGCAAACTGGTCAAGTGATGAGTATATCCTAAATTCCCCTCACTACTGCTAAGATCCCTGAGCTTTCTGAACCGGTGTCCACTACCATTAGTTCTTCATTATTCCCTTCAACTTATGAAGTTCATTTCCCACCTCCATTTATACCTGCACTTCCCTATCAACCTATCATTCCCCATCAGTCACCCATTACTCCCAATTCTCCATCAACTACTGCATCAACTCCTAGTAGCCCACTCCTTGCTTTAACTCCACCTCGAGTTATGGCTGCCCAGTATGCACCCCTTGTTTTACCTCAGAATCTTGGTGCCATGCCCGCTGATTATCAAACCAAAATACCTTTCTTTGATGCCACTCAAACCATTACAGCTCAGCAACATGTTGATAAAATGATTTCTTTGACCTCCATGAAGTATAGATTAAAGATGTGACGATGAGATTGTTTGTACAAATATTTGCAGGTGATGTTCGAAAATGGTTCAGAGCTTTACCAGTAGCTTCTATCACCACTTTAGTAATCCTCCATAGGCAATTCTTGGATCGGTGGGAGGTGAAGAAGAATCCACTTCAGATTTTGTCCAAGTATGAGAACATCAAAAGAAATGTCGGCGAGAGTGTGCAAGACTATTGTGTGAGGTTTAATGCAGTTTACAATGCTATTCCTACGAACATTAAACCACCGGAGGGATTGGCTTTGCTCAAGTTTCCAGACGATTTCAATGTTGATATGGCATATCAATTGCGAGAATGTGATCCTACCACACTAGAAGACATGCAAAAGAATGTTGCGAGTGTAGAAGAAAACTTGTTGGCCAAAAGAGCAAGAATGAGATCTGAGAAAAGAGTGACCATAAAAGAAGATGCATCTCCTTCAGATGTAAAGATGGATACATTGATTCGAATAGTGGAAAGGATGGTTGACTAGTTAACCATCATAGATAGACCTGAAGCACCAGTCTGGAATCCAAATTTTAGAGGACAGCAATAGCCCTAATTCTGAATCAAGCAGAGAGAACAAAAGGCACCAAAGAAACCAGTGCAACAACAGCAGATTAGAACTCCCTTACAACAGAATTATGTTCAAGGAATGGAAGAAGAAGATGACGAAGATTCGGTAATTGAAACAAATCACTTTTTCACTGCTGATGGTATGCCTTTATTTCTGATCGAAGATGAAGAATACGCAGAAGTTCTAGACATTCAAAGGGATGAGGATTACATCTTAGCAAATGATGTGGTTTTGGAGGCTGAATCTGATGATTATCAGCATGGTTTTATGAATGCTTTGATTGCACAACAGAGGCAGCACTCTTTAAGGAGCAGAAATGTACCGCTAAATCCCATTTAGAAAAGAAAATATGTGTAATCCAAGAATGATTCATCAAACATTCAGAAGAAAGGAAAAGTGCTTTCTAATCCAAATCGCAGCAAGGTACCATCAACAAGTATCACTACAAACGAGAAGAACAATCAGCAAAAAGATAGTGCAGCGAAAGAGCAAGTAGATAAGAAGGACAATGCTGTCAAAGAGGTAGACAAAGTTTCATCCTTTAATTTAGAAAGTGAAATTTCTAAATTAAAAGTGTCCATTCCTTTGACTGAGCTGGTTAAGAATTGCAATTATAAACACCATGTATCTAGAATATTGCAAATTGATCCTTTGTCAGACATGGTGAATGTTGAGGATGATCATCCTGAACTCATTTTTGGTCCAGCCATAGAAGGTCAGCCTGAAGATAGTGAAGTTCCTCCCTTTTATTTGAGTCTTAGATTGCATGAGTATATTCTCCATAATGCTATGTTAGATTTCGGAGCTTCCCACAATTTGATGCCTAAAGCCATTATGGAAAAGTTGGGCCTGGATATCACCTGGAAATATCATGATTTGTACTCCTTTGACTCCAGTAGAGTTTGTTGCATTGATCTCATCAAAGATTTGGTGGTTTCTTTAGATCAAATCCCAAGAAAAAATGTCTTGATGGATGTGGTAGTTGTTGATATACCGCCTCGATTTGGTATGCTCTTATCTAGATCGTGGGGTGTTAAACTCAAAGGCACTTTACAGCTTGACTTCTCTTATGATACCATCCTTGTTTTCGGTCAATTGAGGAAGTTGTACCGGTGAAAGAAAATGAATTACATGATCACTAGTAAAGATAAGCCTGTGAATCATCCAATAAATGATGTACATACTGATTTAGAGTCCTTTGTTTTGTACTCTGATAGTGGATTGAATGATGTAGATATTTAGCTTGTAGAAGCAGATGATGTACCAAAAATTTCCAAGAATTTTAGAACAGTTCTTAATCAAGAAAAATAAAAAATAGTAGTTTCTTTTGAGCAACCTACACAGCAACAAAAGGTCAGTGAAGAGCTGAAAAATGAAGTAATCAGCAAAGGTAAGGTAGAGAAGGAAACAGAATTCCAGCATCTAGAAGATGAAGCTGGCCTTTGGAGCATGGACTTCGATGGCACTATGGGTAAGGACAATGTTGGTATTGGAATTTGGATTCCAAGCCCTGCTTTCTAGCCTGCCAAAGTCCCAAGTAATGTTAGAGTATGTTCCTACAAGTTAGCTTTTGATTGCTATAATAATGAAGTGGAGTATGAGGCTTTGATTACAGGTATTTTGAAGAAGCTCGATGCAAAAAGGATTTATGTTTATGGTGACTCAGAGCTGGTGATTAAACAAGTAAAGGGAGAATATCAAGCAAAACATCCGTGGATGAGAGCCTACAAAAATGTAGTTTTGGATATTTTGAGGATGTTTCCTGAATATACCTTGACAGTAGTAACCCAGACTCAAAACATCATTGCAGATTCACTCGCCACTACGGCCAACAATTTGAAGATTCCAATGAATTCTAGCAACAAATTTGAAATTCATGTCAAACATAGGCCTACTGTTCCTGATAATTTGAGGTATTGGCAAGTGTTTTGGGATGATAATGAAATTAATGCCTTTTTGCATAATGAAGGAAAGTTTAAGAATGCTTCCATTGATGATGATGGTGATTCTGATGAACAGGATATTGAGGTAAATCAGATGGAGGTTTTACAGCTGAAGGATAATATTATTGCTAGAGGTCTCATACCTTTAGAGAAGCTTTTTGATTAGGATGATGTGGCAAGAAAACCAAGCTTGGTTCCTACGGACAAAGGAGTTGAAGATGTAAATCTTGGAACAGCTGACAAGCTGAAGCTTGTAAAGTTATCAAAAGCATTGTCTCCCGAAGTAAAGGCTAAGTATGTTAGATTACTTTCTGAATTTTCTGATGTTTTTGCATGGGATTATTCAGATTTTAAAGTGTATGACAAGGATATCATTCAGCATACTATTTCTATCAAGCTGGATCAAAAACCTTTTAGACAGAAGTTGAGAAGAATCAATCCAAATTTGCTGCCATCCATCGAGAAAGAGGTAAATATATTTTTAAAGCTAGCATCATTGCTCCAATTATATTTTCTGATTGGATTTCAAATTTGGTCCCCGTACGAAAGAAGACAGGAGAAATAATGTTGTGTATATATTTCTGGAACCTCAACAAAGTTTCCTTAAAGGATAATTACCCTCTTCCTAAGATGGACCATAGTTCTGTAAAGAGTAGTTGGAGCATCACAGATGTCACTACTAGATGGTTACTCAGGCTATAATCAGATCTTGGTGCATGAAAAAGACCAAGAAAAAACTTCCTTCACAACACCTTGGGGAACTTTTTAGTATGCCAAAATGCCATTTGGATTGAAGAATTTCGGAGCCACTTTTTAGCGGGTGATGGACATAGCTTTTGCTAATGAGAAGGATGTCTTCTTAGTAGTTTATTTAGATGATTTGACTGTATTTTCTGGTTCTGATGATGAGCATTTGCACCACTTGAGAATTGTCTCTAAAAATGTAGGAAGTTTGAGATTTCTCTAAACCTGAAGAAGTCTTTTTGCCATGGAAGAGGGTAAACTCCTTGGTCATATAATTTCTAAAGATGATATTCACGTTGGTCCTTCAAGGGTGGAGGCAATCCAGCATATAGACTTTCCACACAACAAAAAGGAGATTTAGGCTTACAATGGTAAGATTATTTTCTTACGTAGATTTATACCAAATTTGGCTGAG
Organism: Pinus tabuliformis; assembly: GCA_031772625.1. NCBI lineage: Eukaryota > Viridiplantae > Streptophyta > Pinopsida > Pinales > Pinaceae > Pinus > Pinus tabuliformis. Next base: position 161,954,165 of record CM062818.1, read on the forward strand.
CATTTATGTGAAATAACTAATATGTTGAAAAAGGACAACACTGTGAAATGGACTGAGGATGCCATGAAATCATTCAATTTGGTAAAGTTTTCTTTGACTACAGTGCTAGTCTTGATTAGTCCTGATTGTACTTATAATTTTATTATATTTTCATTTGCATCCGAGCACACCATGGCTGCGGTATTGATGCAAAAGAGGGATCAGGTGGAGCAACCGATTGCTTTTTTTAGTAGGACTATTCGAGATGCTGCCTTGCATTACAATATCATTGAAAAACAAGTGCTGGCTCTTATAAAAGCATTGAAGAATTTCAGAGTATACATTTTGCATTCACATACTATAGCATATGTTCCTAATGCAACAGTCAAGGATGTTCTCATGCACACTGATCCGGAGGGAAGAAGAGGTAAGTGGATAGCAGCAATGTTGGAGCATGATGTTGAGATTAAACCTACCAAACTGATCAAAGGAAAAGGCTTCGAAAACCTGATGGCTGAATCAAATTTGCGTGCCCTAGACATAAATCTTATTGCAGCAATGTCAGAGGACGAAGATGGTGGCTCACTCATTCAAGTATCAAAAATGTTTCTCAAATCACCTTGGTATTTGATATAGTTTATGTTGTTCATCATCTTTCCCCTCCTCTTGGAATGTCAAGAAGTAAAGGTAGGTCACTAAAACTAAAGTCTACAAAATTATGCATTTTAAATAGTGCTCTCTATTGGAAAGATCCAGGAGGAGTTCTTCTTAATTGTTTGGTTGAAGATGAAGCTCAATAGGTAATGAATGATTTTCATAGAGGTGATTGTGGCAGTCATTTGTTTTGGAAAACAACAGCTAAAAAAGTGTTGAGAGCGGGATATTATTGGCTGGCTTTGTTTTTAGATTTATATAAGACAATGATGGGCTGCCATGAATGCCAAGTTTTTCAAGGAAAAGGAAGTTGCTTCCTCTTCCTTTGAATCCAGTTGAAGTAAATGCACCGTTCCAGTAGTGGGGACTTGATTTCATAGGGGAAATCTATCCCACATCATCAGCACAACAAAGATGGATTTTGATAGCTGCCGATTACTTCACCAAGTGGATTGAGGCCATTCCGACAAGGCAAGCCACGGACACGGTAATTATCCAATTTATAGAATCTAATATCTTGTCTCATTTTGGTTGCCCTCACAAGATTATAACAGATAATGCAGCATCATTTAAGTCCGAGAAGATGGTTGAGTTTTGCAATAAGTACAATATTACATTGGTTCATTCCACGACATACTACCCACAAGGAAATGGATTGGCTGAGTCATTAAATAAATCCTTGGTGAATATTATCAAGAAAATGCTGGAGGCAAACAAGAAGAATTGGCATCAAAATCTTGTTAATACCTTGTGGGCCGACAGAGTGAGCAGCAAGAAATCCATAGTATGTCACCTTTTGAGTTGGTTTGTGGTACTGATACAGTGTTTCCTACATCACTTGTAGTCTCGGTCATGAGATTGTTACAAGAAGCTGACAGAGAAGAGGACGATATTCAATGCAGGATTAATCAAATCATTCACCTTCAACAAACAAGAGAAGAGGTTTCCCAAAACACTTTTTGGTTGCAAGAGAAGATAAAGAAAATTTATGACCGCAAAACCAAAGCAGAAAAGTTTCAACTGGAAGATGTAGTGTTGCGGTGGGATGCATGGAATGGGGAAAAGGGAAAGCATGGTAAGTTTGATAATTTATGGAAAGGACCATATAAAATCTCAGCTTATCAAGGAAATAATGCATTTTTGTTAAAGGAAATGGATGGTCATGAATGTTCTGGAGGGCCAGTGGATGGTAGGCTCCTGAAGCACTACTACTTTTGAGGTTGTTCCCTAACGTTAGTTCACCTTCATTGTATATACCATTTTACTTTTCCTTGCAAGGTTTCAAGTACACTGTCATCTGAGATTAGGGCTCGAAGTGAAGGCTATAAAGTTTGAATGATTTGTTTCAAGTTTTGTTGATTTGGTTTATAGTCAAGTTTAGAGTCAATTTGGTTGTGAGTCAGTTTTCAATTTGTATTGAGTCATTTTTCACTTTTTTTGTTTTGACTGTATTGCCCAATGAATGAGGCACTTGGTCTTCAGTGTTATTGACACCTTCAAGGAGCTGCCATCCCCAATAAGGCCAATGTTAGTTTCAGTATCTGCATACTTCCATCAGGGATCAAAATTTGCTCTTTGCATTTTCATTTTAGGGGTCCCATACTGAAAATTTTGCATCATTTCATTAGGTCATGTCAAACTAATCCAATGATGGTTGTCTTCTCTTTATAAAATCTAAATTTCTCCCTCATATAGTATACTTTCTTACCCTTATTCATGTTGTCTTTAGTTGTGGTTTCATGGTCAATTTGCAATCATGCTTTTATTAGGTCATAGGGCATGTTTTCATTAGGTCTTAGGGTTTCATCACCAAGGTCAAGAGCCTGATTTAGAAGTGTAAATAAAGGGAAGCAAGGGTGTGACGATGATAAATAAGTCAAGCATGATGGCTTGTAGGTCATATTCACTATATATTTATCTTTTAACCTAATGTAATTTTCACCTCAAAAACATGTTTTTGAGATGAAAATAGAGTATTTTGAGTTAATTTGTATTTCTTATGTAATTTTAAGTCACTTTATGTAATAAATGATCCCATCTACACCAGAGCATCTCTCCTTGCTGCAAGACAAAGAAACACTGCAAAAAACAGTTCAAGTTGATAATTATCCACCTGAAAAGACACAAAGAAGAAAAGGCATTAAAAACAGAGTTTTGAAGAAGGTCAAGAAACATTAGAAAGTGGGTTTTTCAAGTGAAAAAACAAAATTTACTCCTACACAAGCTCTCACATTTCAATTTCAAGTTCATCATTCTCATTTGGAAAGCAAGGAGTCAAAAAGTGAGAAGAAGAGGAAAGGTTGAGCGCGTTTTGGGCGAAGGAGAGTTAACGTTGCACTTCTGGAGGGTGGCGCTACACGTCTGGAGCAGTGGTGGAGTGGTGTTGCACATAGGTAGAGTGGCGATGCGCGTTTCAGGCAGGCAGGGTTGGCGCTGTGCGTTAAGCATGTCTAGAAAACTTCCCATTGTAAAAATACACTGTGCTACGCTTCTGGAGTGGCGTTGTGCGTCTGTGCACTGGCGCTGTGTGTTTAGTAGAAGGCCTAGAAAGACCCCTAAACTTCAACAAACTTCAAATTTTCCCTCTCTTACCTGCATACAAGTAAGTGGTCCTCCCATTGTTGGTTTGCAATTCAATTTTTAACCATAATTTCCCATGGCAAGTGCCTAAACCCTAAAATTCTCCTTTTTATGCCTAAAACCCTAAACCCTCATTGTTCCTCCTATCACCTATCACTACAACTCTAAACTCTTTCCCTATCCCTTTATCCCTCTTCCCCAAGGGAAATTTCTCAAACAAAACAAGCCCTCCCTCTCATTTTTATGATTCCTACTCCCTCATTCATTTTATAGCCCATTAGGTCATCTCCCATCCCCTCACTCGTAAAACACTTTCACTCATTCCCTTCATACAACCTCAAGCCTTGCAAACATGGACGGAGAGGACTGAGACCTTGAGGAGGAGGAAAACACAGGCAGTGACACCTCAGGAGATAGAGCTAGGAAACAGAGAAAACCACACAAGGGAGAAAAAATTATCAAAGAAGAGCCATCAAACCTTAGAGAATTGCAGGCCTCTTAGTTGGCTGTCACATGTTTCAGATATCTTGGCTGCTATGAGTTTTGTGAGCAGGTAGAGAGAGTTCAATACCACCCGGAGCTCACCAGACTTTTTGTAGCCCATCTTTAGGACAACAAGGTAACTCTTGTTGGGGTAACATTCACAGTCTCACCCTCCATCATTTCAGATGCAACCAGGATTCGAATGTAGGGGAGAAGTGGTACAAGGCCCAAGACCTGGATGACCATTATTATGAACCTTATATCAAACCTCGGTACAGAAATGAGGTGAAAATACTTTTTCCTTTTAGATTTATTGAAGACAAGTATGTCCCCATGATGAAAATCACCATGAAATATTTCACTTGTGAGGGAAGATTTTCCAGGTTGTACACCTATCACATCAGGCTCCTCATGCATTTTACCAGGGTGAGGATGTTAAACCTCCCTTATCTCTTGTTCAGGAATATTGAAAAGATGGCTCATTTTGTCCAGAAGAAGCCATACCCTCAGTAGATGAGCAGCCTCTATCATTATTCCCTGATCAAGATGATTGTGCTTCATCATCTTAGTCTCCTCAACATCTCTTGGGAGACATTTATCACTCATGACATATTCAGGGGTCCTCAAATTCCTCCACCAATGTCTCAAAAAACAGGGGGACCTTCTAACAATGCTCAAGTGAAAATAGATGAGGAGGCCAAAGAGACTAGAACTACTAAGGTGCACGGGAGTTACATGACATATCAGAGGGGCACAAGCAGATTGTTTGTTGCCGATAGGCAAGTGTTTTCTCCACCGGATGTGGAAGGGACCTTGCCTTCTTCATCAGCCCGTAGGCAAATGCTAGATCCATAGGATGTGGAAGGGGTTTTTCCTTCTTCATCAGCACAACAGGTACAGGTGCCACACAAAGGGAAGGAGAAGATGCCAGAGGAGAGTTTTGATGATGAGAAGGAAAGGGACTTTGACTTGACAGAGCGTGATGAACCGGAGCAGTGTTATACTCATCATGGTGTAGAAATAATTGACTTAGAGGCTCGGGATGAAGAAACAATTAAGTACATCATCATACAAGAAAAGGAGGCTCAAGTACAAGCTTTGATGGACAATTTGGAGAGGGCCAAGTATGTCATCACATATTTGGAACAAGAAAACAAGCAATTGAGTGACAAACAAGTCCTCATGGAGCTAGAACTGCTCAAGGTAAAACGACAAAGTGACAAAGAGGCACCGATCACTTTGATTCCCATTGAGAAGGAGATTGAAGATGATAGAGAGACTTAGTTTGAGAGAGTCAATTTTCACCTTGAGAGGCTGTTGCAAAAGGCCAATAGAGACAATCAGATGATCAGACACATGGCCTACCATTACAAGACTTGAAACAAGATTTGTAACACGACGGTCAAAAAGATGAAAGCTAGGCTAAGGCGGGCTCTGAAAGGCAAAAAGGAGGAGGATAGGCTTAGGATGCTTGTTGAAGCTTCCTTGGCTCATCAAGACACTTGATTATGGTGCTTCTCACCAATTTTGGGCAAGTTTTGGAGATTTTTTGTCACTTGCAAATTTTGAAATTTTACACACAGGAAAACTGACTAAATGCGTAGTGCCACCGGCGCAGCGCTTTTTCTAAGGGCACACAAATGAGAAATGGTTTGCATTTTTGGATTTATAGCAATGAGGACATGCACCCTAGATATTTTCTAAGTTTTTGAGGCAGAATTGGTCCACCAAAAGGTCAAAAAACACCTAAAAATGACCTTTCTGCACTTTTTGGACACACAGAAGCAGTCTTGGTATAATCAAGTTTTGAGGGTCAAATGGGCTTCAAATGCAGAAATTCAAGGTGTTTTGGAATTTAAACTAGACGAAATTTCCAATGAGCTATCATGAGCTCAATTTGGATGTTGGGAAGGCCTCCAAACAGGACTTGAAAGTGGCGCTACGGGTTGAGCTAGTGGCACTACGCGTAGGGCAGATTTTGCACAGGATGCCTATTTTTCCAGTTTTTTACTATGTTCATGGATTCTCTCTCATGGAGGATGTTTTACCATTGTAAAGGATGACTTAGCATGTAAATATGAGAGATAATTAGTAGTAGAGGGTAGATTCATTACATTAAAAGTCAATTTGAGCTCAAATGAATCAGTGTTTCACTTTTAGAAACAAGTTGTTGAGATGCTTATATTCTTGTTTCTTGTTCAGTTTTGGTTAGATTAGCTCCTCATCTTAGGTATTCGACCCCTGTGTTAGAGTCAGTATGGTCAGTCCTCCGTCAGAGATCAAAACTCTTTATGCATTTCATTTTTAGGTGTCCCGCTCCATTCACTCAGCTGCATTCTGCTAGGGGCATGCCATGATCTAACGGAGAAGTTCATGCTAGTAATTTCCCTTCATATCTAGCTCCTGCTGGCTGAGGTCTTTTGTCAATAATCACAAATGTCCATAATAGTCAAGGTCTGGGCCGTTAACAGACAAAAGTCATTTTTGGTCATTAGGTCTAGGGATTAATCAATTTGGTCTTTAAATAGGTCCAGTAAAGCCATGCAGGCCGGAGTGATGCCCTTGCAAAGTAATGATTCACAGAGTTTCATCGTCATATCGATAAACTTCGACTGTTCTTCAAAAATCTGTTTTGAAGAAAAGTCAAACAGTGTTATTGGTGACAAAATTTTCAAAAAGGTCTTCAGTTGATTTCTTCAAGTGCAGTCATGGTTTCCGTGGCCAAATGTCCTGTCAAGCAATCCCTACAAAGAGTGCCGAAAATTTCATCACTTGAGCCAAAATTCAGAGGAAAAGTGAAATCAGGTTTGTTTAAAAGTCAATGAAAAAGTGTTAAACACAAACATTAGAAAATGGGTTTTTTGAAAAAGCAAAAATGTAACCCATCACTTCCAAATATTTATATACAAACTCCCACCTAAATCCAAGTCATTGTGCAATCAAAGGTAGAAGGAAAGCATTGCAAAGTCGTGGGTGTGCAAGCGCGTAATTTGGAGCAGTTTGGAGGAAGTTTCAAGGGCGCGGCACACACAGAGCCCGCCCGCAGTACAAAGTTATAACTAGCGCGGCGCACAGAGACAAAGCACCCAGAATTTGCCAAACTCCCTCAAATTTTTTTGTGAAGCACATAAATTGCAAGGTAGGCTCCATAAACTCACTTGTGCATCAAATTTGATAAAGATATGGTGGTTTATTGCCTGTGATTAAATGCAAAAAATTTCATAAAGTTAACCACAAGAAGACACCAAAAAACCATTTTGCTAGGGTTGTGCCATTGTGTTGTTGCTGCCAAGGCTTTATTTTCCCTACCTTACCCCTGTTCCTTATTCCCCTATGCCATTTTTCCTATTATCACTACCCTAACACTACCAAACTCATATTCCCTTTCCCTTCCTCCTATTGCTCAATTAAAACCCCAAACCCTAACCTGTCAAAATACCCAAAACCCCTACATATCCCTAAACAAAATTCTCCCTATAACCCCTATTCCCATTACATTACTCCCCTCCTAATACTCCCTTTGTTTCATTGTTCCCCTTGGTGGCAGATATCACAAACAACACCCAGCTTCACCATCATCAAAGGGGCAGCCTAAATACAGTTTATAAACAGCAGTCATGGCATCTGAGGGTTCATCAGAGTATGAGGTGGAGACCCACAGTGATACAGCTTCAGGAGAACAGGCTCCCTGGAGACATCATAGGAGTGGCAAACATGTTAGGGATGAGCCAAACACCCTCACTGAGTTGCAGGCATTCCCTCTTGCTATGTCATGTTTCTAGAACCTAGCATGTTTTGAATTTTGTCAAAGGGTGGCAAATGTCAAAGTTCATCATGAGTTGGCCCGTCTGTTTGTGCTTCACCTACATGGAGGTCAGCCTATCTTGGCCGAGGTCACCTTCACATTGACACCCGAAACTATCTCAGTGGCAACAGGGATACCAAATTTTGGAGAATAGTGGCACAAGAAGAAGAAGGTGGATAGGCATCACTATGAGCCTTACATTAAGGCCAGTTGTTTGAGGCATCTCACAAGAGTCTTCCCATTCAGATTTTTGAAAGATGAGTATGCTCCGCTCATGAAATTGATCATGAAATACTTCAGTTGTGAGGGGAGGTTCTCTCGCCTATATGCTTATCACATCAGGTTGCTCATGCACTCTACCAGGGTACGGATGATGAACCTCCCATTTTTCATTTGCGGGAACATAGAGAGGATGAAAAATTTCATGCAGCATAAGACCCCTCAGCAGCAGCTCAACAGTGTTTATCACTTTGCTCTTATCTGGATTTTGGTGGATCATTAGTTGGGATTGCAGGGCATTTCTTGGAAGGAATTCATCTCCCGTGACTTCTTCAGCGCTCCACAGGTAATATCAGAGGCAAAACATGAGATAGGTGGTCCTTCACATCAGTATGAGTGCCATGAGACTACTACTATGCCAGTATTCATCACCTATCAGAGAGGCAGTAGACATTTGTTTGCAGCGGCAAAGCGAGTGTTATCTCCACCCGAGGTGGAAGGGGCCTTGCTTCCTACATCGACGACACTGGAAGACGACAGAGGTAAGGATCCAACGCATGAGGAGGGGCCTTCAGGTGAGCCATCAGGTGAGCAAGAGACAGAATTCGTTCTCCATCATGATGATGAGACAGATACAGAACAGACAAATGCAGAGCTTAGAGAGATCATCCAAGAGCAGCAATGAGTGATTGAGGCCTTATCCGTTTACTTGGAGAGGGCTAAGTCGAACATGAAGTACCTGGAGCAGAGAAATGAACAGCTGGAGGATCAGCGGGCGATCATGGAGCTACAAAACATTCGTGAGCATTGCCAAGCTGCACAAAGAAGAAGAGTTGAGCTCACGTCATTGGAGCAAGAGATCAATGAGGATTGGGAGGCCAATCTCGAGAGAGTCAACATGCATTTGGAGAGGCTACTAGACAAGGCTGACAAGGACCATGCTTTGCTGAGACACATGGCTTATCATTACAGGACACGAAATATGAGTGCAAAGGCCCGGATAAGGAGCTTGAAGGCAAAATTGAGCAAAGCAACAAAAGAGGCAAAAGAGGCAAAAGAGAAAGATCGGCTTCGAATCTTGGCTGAGGCTTCTTTGGCATATCATAGCACCCCATAGAGAACATCCAACCCAAATTTCAAGGAATTTGGGGAAATTTTGGTCACATGACAAATTTTTGGGCAAAACGCAGGTTTTTTCTCCCTGTGGCGCGGCGCTAAAAATTGGGAGCTACAAATGAAGAATGGTTTGCATTTTTAGATTCAGCATGAAAAATCACGACTACTGGTGCTTGGACAAGAAATTTGGGTAATATCTGAGTCTCCAGGAGGTCAAAAACACCCAAAAATGGCCTCTCTGCCCCTTTTTTGACACATAGGAAGCAGTCTTGGGAGAATGAAGATTTGGAGGGGCAAATGAGCACCAAATTCAGAAATTCCAATTGGGTTAGAAAGTAGACAGAACAGGCTTTCCAACAAGAACACTTGGGCACATTTTGGACAGCTACAAGTGCCTAAAATCAGGCTCCAAAGTAGTGTGGCGCACAGAGAAAATGGCGCAGCGCACACAGGAAGGCAAACATTCACCCAAGTGGCGAAAGAAGGCAAACAGTCACCCAAGCCATTTGTCATGTTTGTAACGCTGCACCTGTAGCTGATGGTTGGCTCTTCACCTCCATTTTGTAATGATTCAAGTAACTCCCCAACCCTTGGGCGTTCTATCTCTTCATGGCACATTCTATATATTGTATGAAAACCATTTGCAAAGGGTTGGTTGGCTTGTAACTTCTAGGAGACTGTGGGAAAGAAATTCTGCTTCTTCACCGTATATTTTTGACAGAGAATTAATGAAAGGAAGCGGCTCTATTCATGAGATTCATGTGGTTGTGAGTGTATAAAATGTGTCTCTTATGTTTTCATATGTATTTCGTTATGTTTCATAATTCAATTCATGTTCATTTCCAGTGAAATTTTCTGAGTTAGATAAGGTAGAATTCAATTTTATTGCTCTTCCTGTGGGAAAATTTCATGTTCAGTGTTCTTCTACTGTTGAAAAGGATTCATGTTCCTATGCCCTTTTCACTCTCCTAAACAATCTCTCCATTCCGCGTTATTTCAAACTAAATTGCTACACTTTCTTCCTGCCTTGCCTCACAAATTAATCTGTGCCTTTGTATTAAATTCTCTGTTCTTTGCTGATCGTTGGTCCCATACCATCCCAGAAGCTCAGTCATTCATAAAAATTGTTTCTTGTATCCAAATTCACTTACTAGCCTAAGATCAATATTTCACTGTAAGTCATCTCAGACTGTTTTTTGCTTATCTATTCACTGAGCGTGACTCGGAGAGAGCCCTCTCCTGTTCTGGTAGGGCTAGCTACCAGACTAAGCGTGGTTTGTGGTTACCCTAAATTTTTCCTTCCTTCAGCCTAGGGCAGATTTAGGTGCTAACATAGTGGCAACTCCAATGGGGAACTGAAATCAAATCCCCTTATTTCTTAATAATTCTAAGCTTCCGGATGATGAGTTTAGGATTGGATAGGTTGAGTAAGTTGGTTGTGTCCTGTGATTTTTCTCAATAGCACGTTGGCTTCGAGACGATATACCAGAGCCAATCTAGACCCGGATCCTCCTCATATTTATGAAAACCCCAATTTGATTCCGAGACTCCTTCGTCAAGAGAGCACCATAACTCCCATGTTCAAATCCCATTCATGTCCTGACATTTTTGAGTATCTTGAAGAGCTTGAGTTTGACGAGCAGTTTGAAATATCGTTGTTTGAGTCTAAATCCGAAAGGGCTGTTGATTATACTATCCCCAATCCAAAATTTCTTGTAGACTTAGAAACTGAAAGAGCTAACCAGTTAATTGATCATTATATTGCGGCACAGCTTCAAACTCCAATTTCTAGCCCCTTACAAACTGTACACACCCCTCCAACACCTCCAAGGCCAAATCCACCAAGAGTGATGGCTGCCCATTTTGCACCCCTTGTTCTGCCTCAAGTTCTAGATGATATGCCCACAGATTATCAAAGCAAAATCTTGTTTTTTGATGGCACTCCTAACAACATTACTGCTCAACAACACGTGGAAAAAATGGCAGACTTCTATGAACTTCATGAGATTGATGTAGAGAATGTGGCAATGAGACTCTTTGTACAGACATTTGCAGGTGAAGCGAGGAAATGGTTCAGAGGCTTTCCGGTTGCACGTATCGCTACCTTGGCCAAACTACAAAGACAATTTTTAAACCGATGGGAAGTGAAAGAGAATCCCCTTCGAATTCTAGCTGAATATGAACAAATCAAACGAAACGCTGGTGAGTCGGTCCAAGATTATTGTGTTAGATTCAATACAGTTTATAACGAAATTCCAGATCATCTAAAGCCACATGTGGGACTAGCTATGATGAAATTTCTGGATGGTTTTGATGCTGATATGGCCTACTAATTAAGAGAGAGAGAACCGGCTACAACGGAAGACATGCAGAAAATCGCGGTCAGCATTGAAGCGAATCTGCTATCCAAAAGAGCTAGAGCGAAAGCAGAAAAGAAAGTCACTGTTAAGGAAGAGTCTTCTTCAATGGATCAATTACTCAAGAAGGTAGAACAGATGCTTGAAAGGGTGAAGCTCGACAAACCTGAGCCACAAGTTAGAAATCCTAACTTCCATGGCCAGCAGCAGCCACAATATAGAATAAGACAAAGAGATCAACAAACCCAAGAGCAAACAACACAACAGACAGTATAGACACCTTTTCAGCAAAATTTTGTGCATGGACCGGAGTCAGATGAGGATGGAAATGTAATAGGTGAAGAAAACCACCTCTTCACTCTAGATTAGCTACCTACTTACATTACTGAAGAAGAGGAGTGTGCAGTGAGCTCAGCTACACACAAAGATGCAGATTTCATTCTAGCAAGTGACACTGTTTTACAAGAACAATCAGAGGAGTATCAAAGGGGGTATATGAATGCTCTGTCCACATAGCAGCGGCGATATTCACTTAGAAACAGAGATGTGCCGACCAAACCAATTCAGAAAAGGAAGGAGGTTGAAGCATCAAAGAATGATTCATCAGTTTCACAAAGGAAAGGAAAAGAGGCGGTTGTTCCGGAGAATAACAAATCACCATCAGCGGAACAATCACATCAGCAAGATGCATCAAAAGAAAAAGAAAAGAAGGAAATCCCAGTCAAACAGGTAGAAAAGATTCCCACTTTTAACTTAGAGAATGAGATTTCTAAGTTAAAGGTATCCATCCCCTTGACTGAAATAATGATGAACAGCAGTTATAGAGGACAAATATCTAAAATGTTGAATTTGGATCCAATGTCCGACATGGTAAATGTTGAAGACGATCAACCTGAAATGATTTTTGGGCCAGCATCGAATGGTGAGTCTCTTGATAGTGATGTGCAACCCTTTTACATCAATTTAAGATTGCATGATTTTGTGTTACACAATGTCATGTTCGATTCTGGAGCTTCTCACAATCTCATGCCCAAGGCTATCATGGATAAGCTCGGTCTGGACATCACCCGGGAATACCATGATCTCTATTCATTTGATTCCAACAGAGTAAGATGTATAGGACTCATCAAAGACTTGGTTGTGAGTCTGGACCAGCTCCCAATGAAGAATGTTTTGATGGATGTGGTTGTAGCAGATATTCCTCCAAGGTTTGGCATGCTTCTTTCCAGGTCTTGGGTAGCGAAATTGAAAGGGATACTACAGCGAGATTTCTCCTATGCAACAATTCCGGTGTTTTGACAAATGAGGAAATTGTATCGGGAACAAAAAATGAAATACATGATCACAAGCAATGAGAAACCAATAAATCATCCAATTAACTATGTACATACAGATTTAGAGTCTTTTGTTTTGTATTCAGATAGTTTAAATGATATAGATAGTCAGGTAGTAGAAGCAGATGATATTCCGGAAATAACAGAAAATTTCAGAGAAATTTTAAAGAAAGAAGGACAAGAACAGCAGAACAATGTTGGGCAATCAGCTAAAAGTAATGAAAAGCAAGTAGACAAGGCACAACAAACAGATTTCCAGCACTTACAAGAGGAGGAAGAAGGTTTGTGGACCATGGATTTTGATGGAGTAGTGGGAAATGATGGCGCTGGAATTGGAATTTGGGTACGTAGTCCTTTCTCCGCCCCAAACAAAGTGCCTAGTAGCGTGAGGGTTTGCTCTTACAAGTTGGCTTTTGAGTGTTCAAACAATGAAGCTGAATATGAAGCTCTGATTGCTGGCCTGAAGATTCTAAGAAAGCTGAATGCTAAGAGGATTTCGGTATATGGCGACTCCGAATTGGTAATAAAGCAGGCCAGAGGTGAGTATCAAGCAAAGCATCCTAGGATGAGGGCCTACCGTAATGCAGTTCTAGACATTCTAAAATTATTTTCAGAATACACCTTGAAATGTGTGCCTCGTATACAAAATAGTATTGCTGACGCTCTTGCCAAGGAAGCAAGTAGTTTGAAGATCCCAAAAAATTCTAGCAATAAATTTGAAATCCATGTCAAGCATCGTCCAACCATTCCATACAATCAGCGATATTGGCAAGTGTTCCAAGATGATGAGGAGATTAAGGATTTTCTGCAAAAAAAAGGCAAGTTCAAAGAAACCTCAATAGATGTAGAAAATGACGCTGGTAAAGGGAATGGTACAGATGAAGTGCAGATCAATGAAATGGACGTGTTGCAGCTAAAGAATAACGTTATTCCTAAAGGCTTGATACCTTTAGAAGAACTTTTTGATCAAGATGATGTAGCCCGCAAGCCAACATTGCAGCCAACGGAGAAGGGTGTAGAAGAGGTCAACATCGGAACAGCTGCCAATCCTAAGTTGGTAAAATTGTCCAAAGCATTGCCGCCAAAGATCAAGGACAAATACATCAGTTTGCTAGCTTCATTTGCAGATGTGTTTGCTTGGGATTATTCTGACTTAAAGACATATGATACCAATATAATTCAGCACACTATACCCATCAAGCCCAATCAAAAACCATTTAGACAGAAGTTGAGAAGGATAAATCCAAAGTTGCTGCCATCTATTGAAAAGGAGGTAAACAGGTTGTACAAGTCAGGTATCATTGTGCCCATTAGATTTTCGGATTGGATCTCTAACTTGGTGCCCGTACGAAAGAAGACAGGTGAGATCCGCTTATGCATTGATTTCAGAAATCTAAATAAAGTTTCATTGAAGGACAACTATCCACTGCCCAAAATGGACCATATACTTCAGCGAGTAGTGGGAGCATCTCGTATGTCACTACTTGATGGCTATTCCGGATATAACCAAATTTCTGTCCATGAAGATGACCGGGACAAAACAGCATTCACCACTCCATGGGGAACCTTTCATTACGCCAAAATGCCTTTCGGTTTAAAGAATGCAGGTGCCACATTTCAGCGTGCAATGGACTTGGCTTTTGCGAATGAGAAGGATGTGTTTTTGGTGGTGTACCTGGATGATTTGACGATGTTTTCCAAATCTGATGAAGAGCACATGCATCATCTAAAAACTGTCTTTCAAAAGTGCAGAAAATATGGTTTATCGCTGAATCCGAAGAAGAGCTTGTTCGCCATGGAGGAAGGAAAATTACTTGAGCACATTATCTCAAAGGATGGCATTCGTATTGACCCAGCATATGTGCAAGAAATTCAGCAAATCGTTCTACCCCGGAATAAAAAAGAGATACAATCGTTCAATGGTAAGATGAATTTTCTATGTCGCTTTGTACCTAATCTTGCTGAACACTTAAGAGAAATGACAAACATGCTTAAGAAGGATAGCCAAGTGAAGTGGATGGAGGAGGCTATAAAATCTTTCAATTTGGTCAAATTGGCTCTTTCTTCAGCTCCAGTTCTAGTCAGCCCGGACTACACTCAGGATTTCATATTGTTTTCATTTGCTTTAGAGCACACTATGGCAGCAGTATTATTGCAGAAAAGAGATGATCATGAAAGACCCATTGCATTCTTCAGTAGAGCTATAAGAGATGCAGACTTAAAGTACAACATCATTGAGAAACAAACCCTGGCACTTGTGAAGGCATTGAAAGGCCTATGTACCTAACACTGCGGTAAAATATGTTTTAGTGTAGACCAATCTTGAAGGAAGAAGAGGCAAATGGATTGCAGCCTTGCTGGAATATGATGTGGAAATAAAGCCCACAAAGCTGGTCAAAGGACAAGGATTGGCAAAGCTAATGGCCGAATCAAACTTGCATGCCTTGGACATAAACCTGATCGTTGCTATGTCCGATGAGAATGAAGAATCATCATCAATTCAGGTATCTGAAATGTTTGCTCTTTCTCCATGGTATTCAGATATCATATATGTGCTTAAAAAATTTTCACCACCACCCGGCATGCCTAGAAACAAAGCGAGAACACTCAAGTTGAAAGCTGCCAAGTTTTGCATTCTAAATTCTGCGCTGTATTGGAAAGATCCCAGTGGCATTTTGTTAAATTGTTTGGTGGAAGAGGAGGCAAAGAAAGTCATGGAGGATTTCCACGGAGGAGAGTGTGGTGGTCACCTTTTTTGGAATTCAACAGCAAATAAAATTCTGAGAGTAGGGTACTATTGGCCGACATTTTTTGCTGATGTATATAAGATGGTCAAGCGCTATCATAAATGTCATATTTTCGAAGGAAAACAGAAGTTACAACCTTTGCCACTTAAGCCTATTGAGGTGAGCGCTCCTTTCCAGTAGTGGGGGTTGGATTTCATTGGTGAAATTCATCTCGCTTCTTCTAGTCAACATAGATGGATCCTCACAGCGACATATTATTTCACAAAATGGATTGAGGCAACTCCCACCAAAAAAGCTACAGATATGGTAATCATTTCATTTCTTGAAAATAATATCTTGTCTCATTTTGGTTGTCCGAATAAGTTAATCACTGATAATGCAGCAGCTTTCAAATCAAAAAGGATGGTAGAATTTTGTCATAAATATCACATCATTTTGGGTCACTCAACTGCCTATCATCCGCAAGGCAATGGATTGGCGGAGTCTTTGAATAAATCATTGATCAACATCATCAAGAAGCTGCTGGAAATAAATAAAAAGGGTTAGAATAAGAGGTTGGTCCACGCGCTTTGGGCAGATCGGATCAGTCAGAAAAAATCCATTGGTATGTCACTATTTGAGCTTGTTTATGGAGTTGACACAGTATTTCCCACCTCTCTCGCTGCCCCGGTAGTCAAACTTCTTCAAGAGGCCGGCAGTGAAGAAGATCCCATGCAAAGAAGGTTGAATCAAATGATCCACTTGCAGCAGACAAGAGAAGAAGTTTTCAAGAACACATCCAAATTGCAGGAGAAAATAAAGAAAATTTATGACAGAAAAGCAAAGGCAGATAAATTTCAGTTGGATGATGTGGTGCTGAAGTGGGATGCAAGGAATGAAGAGAAAGGTAAGCACGGAAAGTTCGAGAATATTTGGAAAGGTCCTTTCAAGATTGCAGCATATAGGGGTCAGAATGCCTTTCTTTTGAAGGAAATGAATAGGGAAGATTGTCCAGGAGGGCCGATCAATGGTCGGTTGCTCAAGCGGTACCACTGCTGAGTTATTAACGCTGCTTCCACTATCATTGTAAATACCATTTTTATTTCAGTTTGGTTTCAGTCTATCAAGTTAGTCTTTGAGTCATTTCAATGTCAAGTTTGAGTCAATTTTTTGGTCATTTTAGTTTCATAAATGAGTCAGAGTCCTGTGTTGTTGTCGAAATGATGACTCCTTAGCCCAATGGACAAAGGCACTATCTAGCTCCTCCAGAGATCTGTTGTTCTTGGCACCTCCAAGGAGCTACCATCCCCCATTGGAGCCAGTGTTAGAGTCGGTTTGGTCAGTCCTTCGTCAGAGATCAAAACTCTTTATGCATTTCATTTTTAGGTGTCCTGCTCCATTCACTCAGCTGCATTCCGCTAGGGGCATGCCATGATCTGACGGAGAAGGTCATGCTAGTCATTTCCCCTCATATCTGGCTCCTGCTGGCTTAGGTCTTTTGTCAATAATCACAAACGTCCATAACAGTCAAGGTCTGGGCCGTTAACAGACAAAAGTCATTTTTGGTCATTAGGTCTAGGGATTAATCAATTTGGTCTTTAAATAGGTCTAGTAAAGCCATGCAGGCTGGAGTGATGCCCTTGCAAAGTAATGATTCACAGAGTTTCATCGTCATATTGATAAACTTCGACTGTTCTTCAAAACTCTGTTTTGAAGAAAAGTCAAACAGTGTTATTGGTGACAAAATTTTCAAAAAGGTCTTCAGTTGATTTCTTCAAGTGCAGTCATGGTTTCCATGGCCAAATGTCCTGTCAAGCAATCCCTACAAAGAGTGCCAAAAATTTCATCACTTGAGCCAAAATTCAGAGGAAAAGTGAAAATCAGGGTTGTTTTAAAGTCAGTGAAAAAGTGTCAAACATAAACATTAGAAAATGGGTTTTTTGAAAAAGCAAAAATGTAACCCATCACTTCCAAATCTTTATATACAAACTCCCACCTAAATCCAAGTCATTGTGCAATCAAAGGCAGAGGAAAGCATTGCAAAGTCGTGGGTGTGCAAGCACATAATTTGGAGCAGTTTGGAGGAAGCTTCAGGGGCGCGATGCACACAGGCAGCGGCGCGGCGCACACACAGGGCGCAGCGCACACACAGGGTGCAGCACACACACAGGGCGCGGTGCACACAGAGCCCGGCCACAGTGCAAAGTTATAACTAGCGCGGCGCACACCCAGAGCGTGGCGCACTGGGCTTTGCACATGGCGCACAGAGACAAAGCGCCCAGAATTTGCCAAACTCCCTCAAATTTTTTTGTGAAGCACATAAATTTGCAAGGTAGGCTCCATAAACTCACTTGTGCATCAAATTTGATAAAGATATGGTGGTTTATTGCCTATGATTAAATGAAAAATATTTCATAAAGTTAACCACAAGAAGACACCAAAAAACGATTTTGCTAGGGTTGTGCCATTGTGTTGTTGCTTCCAAGGCTTTATTTTCCATACCTTACCCCTGTTCCTTATTCCCCTATGCCATTTTTCCTATTATCACTACCCTAACACTACCAAACTCATGTTCCCTTTCCCTTCCTCCTATTGCTCAATTAAAACCCCAAACCCTAACCTGTCAAAATACCCAAAACCCCTACATATCCCTAAACAAAATTCTCCCTATAACCCCTATTCCCATTACATTACTCCCCTCCTAATACTCCCTTTGTTTCATTGTTCCCCTTGGTGGCAGATATCAAAAACAACACCCAACTTCACCATCATCAAAGGGGCAGCCTAAATACAGTTTATAAATAGCAGTCATGGCATCTGAGGGTTCATCAGAGTATGAGGTGGAGACCCACAGTGATACAGATTTAGGAGAACAGGCTCCCCGGAGACATCATAGTAGTGGCAAACATGTTAGGGATGAGCCAAACACCCTCACTGAGTTACAGGCATGCCCTCTTGCTATGTCATGTTTCCAACACCTATCATGTTTTGAATTTTGTCAAAGGGTGGAAAATTTCAGAGTTCATCATGAGTTGACTCGTCTGTTTGTGCTTCACCTACATGGAAGTCAGTCTATCTTGTCCGGGGTCACCTTCACATTGACACCCGAAACTATCTCAGTGGCAACAGGCATACCAAATGTTGGAGAACAGTGGCATAAGAAGAAGAAGGTGGATAGGCATCACTATGAGCCTTACCTTAAGGCCAGTTGTTTGAGGCATCTCACAAGAGTCTTCCCATTCAGATTTTTGAAAGATGAGTATGCTCCGCTCATGAAATTGATCATGAAATACTTCAGTTGTGAGGGGAGGTTCTCCCACCTATATGCCTATCACATCAGGTTGCTCATGCACTCTACCAGGGTACAGATGATGAACCTCCCATTTTTCATTTGTGGGAACATAGAGAGGATGAAAAATTTCATGCAGCATAAGACCCCTCAGCAGCAGCTCAACAGTGTTTATCACTTTTTTCTTATCTGGATTTTGGTGGATCATCAGTTGGGATTGCAGGGCATTTCTTGGGAGGACTTCATCTCCCTTGACTTCTTCAGTGCTCCACAGGTAATATCAGAGGGAGAACATGAGATAGGTGGTCCTTCACATCAGTATGAGTGCCATGAGACTACTATTATGCCAGTATTCATCACCTATCAGAGAGGCAGTAGACATTTGTTTGCAGCGGCAAAGCGAGTGTTATCTCCACCCGGGGTGGAAGGGGCCTCGCTTCCTACACCGACGACATAGGAACATGATAGAGGTAAGGAGCCAACACATGATGAGGGGCCTTCTGGTGAGCCATTAGGTGAGCGAGAGACAGAATTCGTTCTCCTTCATGATGATGAGACAGATACAGAACCGACAAATGCAGAGCTTAGAGAGATCATCCAGGAGCAAAAATCAGTGATTGAGGCCTTATCCCTTGACTTGGAGAGGGCTAAGTGGAACATGAAGTACCTAGAGCAGAGAAAAAATTAGCTGGAGGATCAGCGGGCGATCATGGAGCTACAAAACATTCGTGAGCATCGCCAAGCTGCACAAAGAAGAAGAGTTGAGCTCACGTCATTGGAGCAAGAGATCAATGAGGATCGGGAGGCCAATCTCAATAGAGTCAACATGCATTTGGAGAGGCTGCTAGACAAGGCCGACAAGGACCATGCTTTGCTGAGACACATGGCTTATCATTACAGGACACGAAATATGAGTGCAAAGGCCTAGATAAGGAGCTTGAAGGCAAAATTGAGCAAAGCAACAAAAGAGGCAAAAGAGCAAGATCGGCTTCAAATCTTGGATGAGGCTTATTTGGCATAGCATAGCACCCCATAGAGAACCTCCAGCCCAAATTTCAAGGAATTTGGGGAAATTTTGGTCACATGACATATTTTTGGGCAAAACACAGGTTTTTTCTCCCTGTAGCGCGGCGCTAAAAATTGGGAGCTCCAAATGAAGAATGGTTTGCATTTTTAGATTCAGCATGAAAAATCACGACTACTGGTGATTGGACAAGATATTTGGGCAAGATCTGAGTCTCCAGGAGGTCAAAAACACCCAAAAATGTCTCTCTGCCCCTTTTTTGACACATAGGAAGCAGTCTTGGTAGAATGAAGATTTGGAGGGGCAAATGAGCACCAAATTCAGAAATTCCAGTTGGGTTAGAAAGTAGACAGGACAGGCTTTCCAAAAAGCACACTTGGGCACATTTTGGACACCTGAAAGTGCCTCAAATCAGGCTCCAAAGTAGCGCAGCGCACATAGGAAAAATTGCCAAATTTGCTTCCATTTTGCGAAATTTCGATTTGCGACTTCTCCAAGTGGGCCCGCTCATCTACATTTCGGTTTTTTGGCACCTAAGGCAGCATTTAAAGTATTTTCTCTCCATATTGGCTTCTATCCAAGTGGAGAAAGAAGGCAAACGGTCACCCAAGCCATTTGTCATGTTTGTAACGCTGCACCTGTAGCTGATGGTTGGCTCTTCACCTCCATTTTGTAATGATTCGAGTAACTCCCCAACCGTTGGGCATTCTATTTCTTCATGGCACATTCTATATATTGTATGCAAACCATTTTCAAAGGGTTGGTTGGCTTGTAACTTCTGGGAGACTGTGGGAAAGAAATTCTGCTTCTTCATTGTATATTTTTGACAGAGAATTAATGAAAGGCAACAGCTCTGTTTCATGAGATTCATGTGGTTGTGAGTGTAGCAAATGTGTCTCTTATGTTTTCATATGTATTTCATTATGTTTCATAATTCAATTCATGTTCATTTCCAGTGAAATTGTCTGAGTTAGATAAGGTAGAATTCAATTTTATTGCTCTGCCTGTGGGAAAATTTCATGTTCAGTGTTCTTATTCTATTGAAAAGGATTCATGTTCCTATGCCCTTTTCACTCTCCTAAAAAATCTCTCCATTCCGCGTTATTTCAAATTAAATTGCTACACTTTCCGTCTGCCTTGCCTCATGAAGTAATCTGTGCCTTTATATTAAATTCTCTGTTCTTTGCTGACCATTGGTCCCATACCATCCCAAAAGCTCAGTCATTCATAAAAATTGTTTCTTGTATCCGTATTCACTTACTAGCCTAAGATCAATATTTCACTGTAAGTCATCTTAGACCATTTTTTGCTTATCTATTCACTGAGCGTGACTCAGAGAGAGCCCTCTCCTATTCTAGTAGGGCTAGCTACCAGACTGAGCGTGGTTTGTGGTTACCCTGAATTTTGCCTTCCTTCAGCCTAGGGCAGATTTAGGTGCTAACACCCTGAAGATGGGAGGAGGTTGAAACAATGTCTATATCTTCTTATTCTTTCTCACTGTAAATGGTTGGACTCAGCTGGATGCTTAGACCTTGATTGCACATCATTTTGTAGCAGTTTAGCAAGAGATTAATAAGAATTGTAGTTATTTTTATGGGAACCATGTGGTATGGAGTTTTAGTACAGTTTCTTCTTTT
Source organism: Pinus tabuliformis (assembly GCA_031772625.1). Lineage (NCBI taxonomy): Eukaryota > Viridiplantae > Streptophyta > Pinopsida > Pinales > Pinaceae > Pinus > Pinus tabuliformis. The sequence continues at coordinate 161,975,368 of CM062818.1, forward strand.
GTGATCATATGTTAATGTGTTTTATGTACTCCGTTAATCATTTCATTTCTTCTAAGTGAATGCTTTCAAGTTGATAGGTAGAATTCATTACATCAGTGCTCTGCTTTGGGAAACTATTCACCATTTCATGTTTTTTGCAGTCTAGGAAGGATCCATGGTTTTCACATGCTCTTCTTAGCTTCTCACCAGTCTTAAACATCTCACCCCATCAAGACTTAGAGTGCTAAAGCCTATGCCTACCTTGCCCCATTGAACACCCTGCAATTTTGACCTAATCCCCTAGACCTAAACTACCCAGCTCCTCCTGATCCAGCAAAACCCCTTCAAAATCCAATCAATACTTGGAGCTACTATACCTAGCCTAATATCCTTTACCTGATCCAGTCATCTTAGCTGATATCCTTACGGAGAGAACCCTCTCCCAGCCTAGTAGGGGTGGCGACTTGGCTAAGCATGGTTTATGGTTACCCTGGAATTACCTTCCTTCAACTTGAGGTTCAATCCAGGTGATAACAATTTCCTTATCTCATGGAGGGACTCAACGCAATGGGGACCATTGCTTCCTAAGGGGGGAGGAATGATCCAAGTGGGTATTGGTGGCCACCTACTTATTCCACTTGGATCCCCAACACTGTCTCTTTTAGCTTTTCGGTTTCCTTAATTGTAGCACAGGTTACTATTTTTAGCAGTGTTTCAGGTCCTGACCTTCCGGAGCCGTTTTGAGGCCCGAAACGGTGTTTTTAGGGAAAACAGAAAGACCAAAATCATTTCAAATTGGTATCGCCATTTGTTTTTGGCCTTCTCTTCGAGTTCCTCAAAACAAGGTATTATGATAGCCAAATAGAGATCGTATGCCAAAATTACAACCCTGGGAAGTTGATATACCAATTTACCTAAACGGGCCCACCGTTTTGGCGCTTCATCTCCTAGGGCTAGGTTTTTGGGTGTTTAGGGTTTTCCATTACTTCTCAATAATAAATAGACCTTTGAGCCTCATTGTAACACAGTTCTGAGGCATGTAGCCACCACATCTCTTCTCAGAAATAAGATACCATCGCTCACACTAGTCTTATTTTCATTCTGTTTGTAAGCATATTTCAGTATTTGATATTAATGAAATGAAGTGTTATTTCTACTGCATCTTTGTATTTATGGTTATATCTTTAATTTGTTGTGTTCCTCTTTAAATACAGATCAAGACTTGTGCCATATATTGTTGCATAGACTCCTCTGTAGGTTTTAACTCCGTACAGAAATTATCTGCATACGAATTCTAAAACACATAAAATAAACAATGCAAGAGCATAACACATAAAACACATATACACAGAGATTTTCCTATGGATCCAAAAACCGGGACTACCAACTTGATTTTTCATTATGTTCCTTTCAATTTTATAATACATATTTATACATGTCGAAACATCCAATACCATGGACTGAAAACCATTGCGTCCAAAACCATGGACCGAAAACCATTGCGTCCAAAACCATGTGCGAAAATCATGCACAAAACCATAGGTGGGTCCACCCAACCTAACATAGGATCCAAAACCAAAATTTTCCAGGGCACTGCCCCGGGCCCCATAGAGTGGGGTTACCTACACCCCTCAAACCCCTTGTGACCCCCCCCCCACCTATGCAATCGGCGCAAGGAAGGGGGGGCCTCCGCCCCCCCTTCTAACCACCCGGTTAACTACATGGGCTAGTCGTGAAAAGAATATAACACAACCCAACATTCTCCCATTTGTTGTTTTCTTTCCACAGGGGGCCATAAGAGAGCTTAGTCATTTATCCAACCCTGCAATTCCCATTGTTTCTCTACACCAAGAGAACTTTTCAGAGCTCATAGATTTTGTCAATGCATCTGCAGTATTCTTCAAAGTGTCCACCTTTACCAGCAACACCTTTTTGTCTTCTATCATATCCCTCACAAAGTGATACTGAACATCAATGTGCTTTGTCTTTGAATGATATGCAGGGTTCTTTGCCAAGAAAATTGCACTTTAGTTGTCACAGTCTATCCTTATAGCTCCCTGTACTAACCCCATACTTGAACACAATCTCTGCAACCAAACTGCTTCCTTGCTTGCATGAGTGGCTACCATGTATTCTGCCTCTGTAGTTGATAGTGCCACTACAGATTGTTTCTTACTCATCCAACTAACTGCACCTCCAAATAGGTTAAACACATACCCACTTGTAGATCTTCTCTGATCCAGATCTCCAGCCCAGTCTGCATCAACAAAGCCATGAATATCCAACACTCTGTCCAATCTTGGTCTTCCTTGGTAGCACAAACCATAATCACTAGTGCCACACAAATACCTAAAAACCCGCTTTAATGCTGTCCAATGCTCCTTTCCTGGTTTTGACATAAACCTGCGCAATACTCCCATTGCATGTGCAATGTTTGGTCTAGTACAAACCATTGCATACATCATGCCATCGACTGCACTTGCATATGGAGCATGGGACATTTCCTCTTCCTCTTCTTGTGTCTTGGGACACTGTTCAACAGATAACTTTACACCTACAGGAATAGGAACCTTCACTGGTTTACTATCCTGCATATTAAATCTCTGCAATATTTTCTCGACATACTTCCTCTAGTTTAACCAAAGCTTCCTCTTTGCTCGATCTCTTTTAATTTCCATGCCCAAAATATAGTTTGTAGCACCAAGATCTTTCATGTCGAATTTTGAGGACAATTGGGTCTTCAAATCCTGGATAATTTCTTTGTCATTTCCAACCAGCAACATATCATCCACATACAAGACCAAATAAATAACACAGTCACCAATTAATTTAAAACACACACAGTGATCTGCTTTGCTTCTAGTGAAGCCAAGTCCCCGTATAAATGTATTAAATTTATGATACCACATCCTCAGTGACTGTTTTAACCCATACAGAGACTTCTTTAACTTGCATACCAGTTCTTTCTTACTCTTCACTGCAAAGCCTTTAGGTTCCTTCATGTAGATTTCCTCTTCTAGATCCCCGTGAAGAAATGTTGTCTTCACATCCATCTGTGCTACCTCAAAATAAAAAGAAACAACAACAGATAAAAGTAATCTAATAGAAGTTACCTTGGCAACAGGAGAAAAATATCACCAAAATCAATTCCCAGCACCTGGGAATAAACTTTTGCTACCAATCGAGCTTTGTATTTCTCCACCTTTCCTTCTGCGTTTGTCTTCTTCTTGAACACCCATTTGCTGCCAATGGGTTTCCTTCCAATTGGCAACTCCACCAGATCCCAAGCCTCATTTTTGTGCAAATATGCCATTTCATCAACCATGGCCTCTTTCCAGAGTTTTCCATCCTCTGAATCTACTGCTTCCTTCACAGTTTTGGGATCATCATCAGTAATAGATAAAGCAAAATTTGAACAGAAAGCAGATGGACTATACCTTTCTGGCTACCTTCTTTCTTGAACTGATCTTCTCACACCCGAATTTTGTGGCTCTTCATCTTCTGATTCCTCCTCTGCTATAGAGTCTGATTCTTCCTCCTTTAGCTCAAACTCTATCTTCTCATGTTCCTTTGGTTGGACTTCATGTTTAATAACATCTTTCACCTATCTGAATACCACATCTCGGTTGTACACAACCTTCCTTGTTACTGGGGTCCAAAGATTATAACCCTTTAAACCATCCGTATACCCAATAAATATGCACTTTTTAGATTTACTATCCAACTTGGTTCATTTCTCCTTTAGAACATGTACATATGTATCACATCCAAATACCCTCAGATGTGAAAGAGAGGGTTTCTTACCAGTCCATACCTCTTGTGGAGTTTTATCCTCCAACGCTGATGAAGGTGATCTGTTGACCAGGTAACATCTTGTCTCCACCGCCTCTGCCCATAATTCTTGTCCTAACCCGGCACCACTAAGCATTCTTTTTGCCCTTTCCATCAACGTCTTGTTCATTCTTTCTGCAACTCCATTTTGCTAAGGTGTATATGGAGTAGTATTCTGCCATGCTATACCACACTTCTTACAGAATTCTTCAAATTCCTTACTGCAAACTCTCCACCGTTATCTGTCCTTAGCACCTTTATCTTCTTCTCTGTCTAGTTTTCCACCAAAGCCTTGAATTCTTTAAACCTATCAAAGACTTTAGATTTCTTCTTAAGGAAATAAATCCATGTATTCCTTAAGAAGTCATCTATAAATGACACATAGTACACAGACTTACCTAGTGATGGAACCTTCACAGGTCCAAACACATCACTATGCACAAGCTCTAATATATGTTTTGCCCTCTTACCATCAGAGGGGAAACTCACCCGATTTTTCTTCCCATATACACAATTTTCACAAAAATAAAAATCCAGAGAGCTATTAATCATACCTTCTACCATACCTTTACCATGAAGTATTCGAAGGCCCTTCTCTCCAATATGTCTAAGCCTTTGATGCCACAGCATGGTCTTCTCTCCAGAGACCACTATATTTTCTGCTCCACTTTCAGGAACCACAAAACTATTGCACCCATCAACAACCGTGCTACTTTGCAGCTTGTACAGAGTTCCAATCCAAACTCCCCACATAAGTACTAGTGCTCCCTGAACCATCTTGTAGGTATCCTTCTCGAACACTGTTTTTACACCTGCATCATCCAACTTGCTTACAGAAACCAAATTTCTGGCCAATGCAGGAATATGCAGAACACCCGAAAGTGTTCTAACCCTTCCACCTTGCAGCTTCAACTTTAATTTTCCATGACTGACGATTCTAGCCTTCCTATCATCCCCTTAGAAGACATCACCACCATCATATTTCTCATACTCGCAGAACCACTCTCTATGGGGAGTGAAGTGAAAGGATGCACCTAAGTCAATCAACCATGCCTCCCGATCTACATGTGTACTTAAAAAAGCCAAGTACACATCCTCGCCTTCATCTAAGGTGGTTTTCGCCTCTGCAAAAGGATAATCATCAGATCCTTTTCCTTTATCAGGAGTTTTAGATTTACAGTCCCTTTTGTAGTGCCCTTCCTTTCCGCATTTCCAGCACACCACCTTTACAGGTTTTCCTGGAGATTTAGGTCTCCCAATCAATGACTTATTTTTGTTTCTATTCTAGGACCATCCTCGTACAGATAAGGCATCACCATTTTGGCTTTCCATATTTTTCCATCTCATCTCCTCCGTCAGCAAGGATGAGACTATTTCATCAAACTGCAAGGCAGTTGCATTGCTACCTATTGAAATAACTAGACTATCCCACGAATCTGGTAGAGAACACAACAAATTGATGCACTTATCTTCATCTGAAATTTTAATATCAACAGATGCTAACTGACTTAGCACAGTATTAAATGCGTTCAAATGCTCTATCACCAAGTATCCATCTTTCATCCTCAGGTTATACAGCTTTTACCACAGGAACTGTTTATTCACCAGAGACTTAGATTGGTACAAAGTCCCTAGCTTGTCCCACAAAGCCTTCGCTGTAGCTTTCCCTGATACATTCAACAATACTGAATCTGAGACACACAATCGTATTGTGCTCTTTGCCTTCCAATCCAACTTCTATTCTTCATCAGACACTCCCGTTGGTTTAGTACCCGGATCTACTGTGATCCACTAATCTTTATCCACCAACAGATCCTCCATCTTGAGTTTCCACAACTCAAAACTCTGACCATTAAATTTCTCGATCTCTATCTTTCCACTACTCACCATCTTCTTTCACCACTAGAATCGATCTCGCAGATCTCCCATTGAACAGGGTCTACCACAAGCTCGAGCGAAACCCCTCAGCAACAAAGGCGTCCCCTTGAAGCCAAAATAACTCTGATACCAAATGTAGGTTTTAACCCCGTACAGAAATTACCTGCGTACGAATTCTAAAACACAAAATAAACAATGTGAGAGCATAACACATAAAACACATATACATAGAGATTTTCCCCTGGATCCCAAAATCGGGACTACCAGCGTGATTTTTCATTATGTTTCTTTCAATGTTATAATGCATATTTATACATGTCGAAGCATCCAATACCATGGACCGAAAACCATCACATCCAAAACCATGGACGGAAAACCATCGCGTCCAAAACCATGTGCGAAAATCATGCACAAAACCATAGGTGGGTCCGCCCAACCTAACATAGGTTCCAAAACCAAAATTTTCTGAGGCGTTGCCTCAGACCCCATAGAGTGGGGTTACCTGCACTCCTCAAACCCCCTGTGACCCCTCGCCTCCCTATGCAATCAGCGCAATGAAGAAGGGGGCTCCGGACCCCAGTTAACTACATGGGTTAGTCGTGGAAAGAATATAACACAACCCAACATCCTCCTCTTCAAATTTCATGGAGTCAATGAGATTAATCATTCAGAATAGTGAGTCATCTAATGGACCATCTTGACTCAAGTCATTAACTGAAGAAACTACTGATTCCATACGACCTGTTACGAATCCTGATATAATAATTGTTGAGACATTCTTGCCTTCTTTCTTTTCTTACTCATCTTGTACTTGTTCATCTTGTACCTGTTTTCTTTTACAAACCTTGTTATTATCCTCGTTAAGTTTTTCATTCATGGTTTATTCCATTTTGTACCTGTAGTGACGAGTTATGTGTCCATAGTTATGACATTTGTAACATTTAATGTCATTCATAGAAGATTCCATTTGGTGTATGTCTCATGATCCTGCACACTTTCTTCTAGGGTTTTTCCAATAATATTTATACCTACTAGAAGCTTCACAATCCCTAACCATGTGTCCATTTTTAGCACATAAAAATCAATAACCATTAAATAAATGTGTGCACCTGAATGGTTCATTTGGATGCAATGGTCCTTGATAATTGTACCTGTCAACAACTTTACAATCCCTAGCCACATGTCCATAGTTAGCACACGAAAAACAATAACCATTAAATAAACTAACATACTTAGAATATTTTTCATTCTTCTTTGGAGATGGTGTTGTATTCTATTGTTTTCCTTTGTTCTTGACTACTTTGGTCTCATTTTTTAGAGTTGAAAATTTCTTCTTTGACTTTTCACCTTGATCAACTTCCTTCTTAGGATCATCCTACGAAGATGTGGAGCTTGTAACTTCATCAACTGGAGCTTTACTGGGTTTAATTGCCTTCATTTTTTCTTCTTCATTTGTCTTATCTTGTAAGTGTTATTTTTGTGATCCCTTGAGTTTGTTGATCTCATCAAGTGCTACATCAAGTTCTTGTTTCTTTTGAGCAAGATCTACTTGAAACCATATTTTCAAGATCTCCCTTCTTTTTTCTTCCTCCTCAACCTATAGCTTGAGATGAGTGGTCTTCTCAACTTCTCTGTTGAGAGCCTGTATATGTTCCTTCTGCTCCTCATTTCCAATATTGAGCCTGCTTAGTTCATCTGAAGAGGTTTCCAATTCCTTTTTCTTTTGGTCAACTATGAATGTCTATCTTTGATCAAATTCCTTCCTTTCAATTTCTGCTTCTTTCATCTATTGTTTGAGCTTGTTAATCTCTGCAAAGGCTATGTTGAGTTCTTGTTTCTCTTTTTGGACCTCTCTCTTGAGGTCTTGTGTCTTTGTATTCTTGACTTCTTCCAATTGAGTTCTAAGACTTCTAATCGTCTTCTTAGACTCTTCATTTTACTTGATGAGTTCTTTTGCTATTTTCAATTATGCTTCCAAAAGTCTTGTCTTTTCTTTTTGAATTTGAGTTCCTTTATCACCTTGATCACGTGATTTTGAAACTATGTCTTACTCATTTCTCCAATTTCTTCATCATAATCAGAAGGATCTAGTTTTTCAATAACATCTTGACCTGATTATTTTGTTGGATAGAGATTATGAAGCTTTTCCCAAAGAGCTTTAGCTGTTGAACATTGACCAACTTTTGTTTTCACAGAATTTGGCAAAACATTCAAAATTACATTCATGGACTTTGAATTGTAACTTTTGGCTTCATTGGTAGATGTGTCTCCCAAAACAATTGATTCCCATACTCCATGTGCCTGCAAATGTACTTCCATCCTTGATTCCCATATCTAGTAATTATCTGCATCAAAATCAGGGGTTGCTACACAATACTCACTTTCTTCAGATTTTTTTGTACCTGTACCTTCCTTTGAAATCCTTGCAACCTGCTTCTTTGACTTTCCCATCTCTATTTTTTGAAAACTACCCTCCAACGGTTAAGTTGTTACTTAAGGAACGAAGCTATGATTCCAATTGTTGGAAATACTGAGAGGGGGGCGAATCGATATTTCTTAGCAATTAGCACTTTTTAATCTTTTTTTCAAAGCATTAGTTAATCTAAAATTATTTTTATTATTCTTCTTGAGATTATCATAAACAATAATCAATAGTAGACAGCACCATACAACAAAATAGAAAGATAAAACATAGGACACAAAGATTTTTGGGTGAAAAACCCCCTCCAGGTCAAAAACCACAGAACGCTTCCATAGTAATTTTCTTCTCCCTGTTAAAAGAAAATTGATTACATCAATATTTCAGCTAGAACTGAGGGAGGTGTCTAGTCAATTTAGTGTCCTGAATTGCTCTACATAAATTATCAATTCGGGTATCATAAACTGATGAAGTGTAGTGCACTATATATGTTTAGTTAACCTTTCTCTTACTTCGTTGTTTTATAGTTTATGTTGTTTTTGGGGGTTTTGTTTCTCATGCTTAAGGAAATTAGTCTAAGAAATAAAAGTTATGCTTCTAAATGAAATCTCTAAATGTTAATGGACAGCTAAATCTAATGACTTAAAATCTAATTTCTAAAGAAGGGAGAAAAGGAAATGAACATTAGATAAAAACAAATCAAAACTTTGAATAGTTAGATTAATTTAAGCCGGAAAAATGTCTATGAAATGAAAGCAAAAATGATAATGCTATTTGAAATGGAAAGCAAATACAAAACATGTAACTAAATGAAGTGTTTTGTCACTCTGCTACACAATTTTGGGAGAACTACCTCCTTGTGATAGCATTTGGAGGGATTCAATACTTCATTGTTCTAAAACTGAAAATGAAATTGCAACAAACTTAAATGAAAGACTAAGACTGAAAGTGAAATTGCAACTAATCTACTATAATAGCTAAATGAAGTGTTTTATCACTCTGTTATACAATTTTGGGAGAATTGCCTCCTTGTGGTAACATTTGGAGGGATCCAATACTTCATTGTTCTAAAACTGAAAATGAAATTTAAATGAAAGACTAAGACTGAAAGTGAAATTGCAACTAATCTACTATAACAGCTAAATGAAGTGTTTTATCACTCTGCTATACAATTTTGGGAGAACTACCTCCTTGTGATAGCATTTGGAGGGATCCAATACTTCATTGTTCTAAGAAAAAGTAAACATAAAAATGCAGAGAAAGACTCATTCATAAATGAAATACTTCACCACTTAGTTTTAAGATGAACCATCAATTGAAAGGGCTTTCGGAAATATTCACTTACAACATGAGTTATTAAACTAACATCAAATCTACTATGTGCTCTAATGCTCCAAGCAACAATTGGAAAATAGGAGGACTACTTTCTTGGACTATTTTGTTAAGCATAGATTACACAATTAGATAGATCTACAATCAACCGGTTGAACACACTTGCATGAATGGAAAATCTAAACTATTAAACTTGAAAACAATAAAATGACATACTTGAATGAAATCAAAGCAAAACTACAAAATAAAATCTACTCTACCTTACATTCTAATATGTTCCATGACATCTCCTACTTCACATCTCCTTCCATGTTGGGAACCTCAAAGCTTTATTCAAATTCTTCAAAATTACAAAGTATAAAGAAATGACAAGATGAGTTAACAAGGTTTACAAAGCTTTTTTAAATGAAGGAGAGAGATCTCCTATTTATACAAAAAGATGAGAAGTCATCTCATTAATGAGAGTCCATTAATCTCTCCCTATACCTCTAGCATTATAATAAAAATAGGAAATGATAAGACACATGTCTTCTTAGAGTTTCAATACAAATAGGAAATGTGACACATATCCTCATGATCCCATGATCCTCTCCACTCAAATTCGAATTTGGCCTTAGGATGCCACATAAAAGTCTTCTAAAAGCTTCCTTTTGACCTACACATGTCAACAATCTCATCCCACTTGTTAGGTATAAGCATATGCACATTATTTTCTATTTTTTAACCACAAATTCACTTAAAAATGCTAAGAATTAATAAAGTTTGGAAAAACATAAATGTGACCCAATAATGATGAAAGTGAGATGAATGTAGTGACATGGTAGTGAAATGGAGGTGATATAATGGACATGATATTGAAAGTGTAATGGAAGTGAATGACCCAACAAGAGGTGTCACCCCCCTAATTCACAGGATACAACTTATAGGACACTACCAAACCCTAATATCTTGTTTCAACCAAAAAGACACCACTTGATGAGTGCCCTAATGCTCTGTTTACCAGCTTCTATCGGAAAGGATGATTCATTTCCCTTGTTAGTTTATAAACCACAACTGAATGGATGCCATAACACCCTGTGCAAGCCACAACTTTCCCTAACACTACCTTGCCAGCCTGAAGTGTTCCTAGGCCACAACATGAAGGTGACTCCAATCACATGCCTTGACGAGCCATAAGACCACATTTCACAATTTTCAAACTGGATCCCCTGTACTCTGAATCAATGTAGAATAGTTGTAAGAAGGATGTAGAATAAATGTTGAATCCTAGTAGCCACTGATCACTACCCCCACAAATTGATCAATGTAGAAAGCTACACATTAAGTTGTCACTGTTCAACTGCACATCGTTGCCACTGCACACTGCAAAACTGTTGGCTACCATTGAATGTCATTGCTCATGAATGAATAGTCATCAATGAAAACCCACTATCATTGCACACATATATCACTACACATCTGTTGGATACCATTGCACGTCACTACACTGAGCTGCTCACGAATGAATCAGCATCAGGACTCAATATATCATGCTGCCACATTGTATCAAGTTGAACCATCTTGCATTGCTATCAAATGATGGCACAAACAAAGGTGCCTCAGGTCATCCCTATGACCTGCTACCAATGTTCTCAAGCCCTGTCCACAAAGAGTTACCAACATATGTATAAACATTGTTTCCCTTATCCCATGTCAATATGCTATGAAACACCTTTCCAAAAAAATTGTTGGGTTGTGTTATATTCTTTCCACGACTAGCCTACGTAGTTTACGAGGGGGTGGAGACCCCCCTTCATTGCACCGACTGCATAGTCGGGGGGGGTCATAAGGGGGTTTGAGGGGGGCGGTTAGCCCCCCTATACAGGGTCCGGGGCAACGGCCAGGGGAAATTTTTTTGGACCCTATATTAGGTTGGGCGGACCTACCTATGGTTTTGTTCATGGTTTTCGCACATGGTTTTGGACGCGATGGTTTTCAGTTCATGGAATTGGATGCTTCGGCATGTATAAATATGTATTGTAACATTGAAAGGAAAATAATGAAAAATCAAGCTGGTAGTCGCAGTTTTGGGATCTAGGGGAAAATCTTTGTGTATATGTGTTTTATGTGTTATGCTCTTGCATTGTTTATTTTCTGTGTTTTAGAATTTGTATGCAGGTAATTTCTGTACGGGGTTAAAATCTACATTTGGTATCAGAGCTATTTTGGCTTCAAGGGGACACCTATGTTGCTAAGGGGTTTCGCTCGGGCCTATGGTAGACCCTGTTCAGTGGGAGATCTGTGGGATCGATTCTGGTGGTGAAAGAAGATGACGAGCAATGGAAATATAGAGATCGAGAAATTTAATGGTCAGAGTTTTGAGTTATGAAAGCTCAATATGGAGGATCTGTTGGTGGATAAAGATTAGTGGATCGTGGTAGATTCGGGTACTAAACCAACGAGAGTGTCCGATGAAGAATGGAAGAAGTTGGATCGGAAGGCTAAGAGCACAATACGATTGCATGTCTCAGATTCAGTATTGTTGAATGTATCAAGGGAAGCTATGACAAAGGCTTTGTGGGACAAGTTAGGGACTTTGTACCAATCTAAGTCTTTGGTGAATAAACTATTCCTACAGAGAAAGTTGTATAATCTGAGGATGAAATATGGAGACTCAGTGACAGAACATCTGAACGCATTTAATACTGTGGTAAGACAGTTATTATCTATTGATATTAAAATTTCAAATGAAGATAAGTGCATCAGTTTGTTGTGTTCTCTACCAGATTCATGGGATAGTCTGGTTATTGCAATAGGTAGCAATGCAACTGCCTTGCAGTTTGATGAAATAGTCTCATCCTTACTGACGGAGGAGATGAGACGGAAAAATATGGAGAGCCAGAATGGTGATGCCTTGTCTATATGAGGATGGTCCCAAAACAAAAACAAAAATAATTCATCGAGTGGGAGATCTAAATCTAGAGGGAGATCTAAATCTCCAGGAAAACCTATAAAGGTGGTGTGCTGGAAACACGGAAAGGAAGGGCACTACAAAAGGCACTGTAAATCTAAAGCTCCTAACAAAGGAAAGGGATCTGATGATGCTCCTTCTACAGAGGCGAAAAGCACCTCAGATGAAGGTGGGGATGTGTACTTGGCTTCTTCAAGTACACATGTAGATCATGAGGCATGGTTGATTAACTCAGGTGCATCCTTTCATTTCACTCCCAATAGAGAGTGGTTTTGCGAGTATGAGAAATATGATGGTGGTGATGTCTTCTTGGGGGATGACAGAAGGCTAGAATCGTTGGTCCAGAAAAAGTAAAGTTGAGGTTGCAAGGTGGAAGGGTTAGAACACTTCTGGGTGTTCTTCATATTCCTGCGTTGGCTAGAAATCTGATTTCCATTAGCAAGCTGGAAGATGCAGGTGTAAAAACAGTGTTTAAGAAGGATACCTGCAAGATGGTTCAGGGAGCACTGGTATTGATGCGGGGAGTTCAGATTGGAACTATGTACAAGCTGCAAGGCAGCACTGTTGTTGATGGGTGCAACAGTTCCGTGGTTCTTGAAAGTGAAGCATAAAATCTAGTGGTCTTTGGAGAAAAGACCATGTTGTGGCATCAAAGGCTTGAAAATATTGGAGAGAAGGGCCTTCGAATACTTCATGGTAAAGGTATGGTAGAAGGTATGAGTAATAGCTGTCTGTATTTTGATTTCTATGAAAATTGTGTATATGGGAAGCAGAATCGGGTGAGTTTTCCCTCTAGTCGTAAGAGGGTGAAATAGATATTAGAGCTTGTGCACAGTGATGTGTTTGGACCTGTGAAGGTTCAATCACTGGGTAAGTCTGTGTAGTATGTATCATTTATAGATGACTTCTCAAGGAATACATGGATATATTTCCTTAAAAATAAATCTGAAGTCTTTGACAGGTTTAAATAATTTAAGGCTCTGGTGGAAAACCAGACAGAGAAGAAGATAAAGGTGTTGAGGATAGATAACGATGGACAGTTTTGCAGTAAGGAATTTGAAGAATTCTGTAAGAAGTGTGGTATATCACAGCGTAAGACTACTCCATATACACCTGAGAAAAATGGAGTTGCAGAAAGAATGAACAAGATATTGATGGAAAGGGCAAGAAGCATACTCAGTGGTGCCGGGTTAGGACAGGAATTATGGGCAGAGCTGGTGGAGACAACATGTTACTTGGTCAACAGATCACCTTCATCAGCGTTGGAGGTGTTAGTGTCAGTCTTTCCAGCCTTCCTGCAGTGATCAAATATGCTCTTACACAGTGGTCTCAGAGTGTCAAGGTCAAATTTTTTCATTTCAGTGAGTCTTCAAGCCAAAATTTGGTCACTAGGCATTAGGTCTAGGGTTTGCCCAAATGTCAGTCCATGTCATCATTCAGCTGAGCCTATCATCATTCAGAGGGTTTTCATTATCATGTCAGTGTCTAATGAGTCATTTTACATCTTGTTCATGCTTCAGTTGTGCCTAGGCAAGGTCATTTCCCTCTCCTAGGGTTTTAAAGCCAATTTCCCTTGGACGGTCAAGTTATCGGCAAAACTTGTATCCTGATGTTCATACACCTTCCCCTATCCTTAAAGTACCTTATTAAACACTTCCCATCCCTTAGATCCGCCAAATTCCTCATTTTTCCACAAACCCTAGTTTCTAGCTACAACCTGGCAATTTTCTAGGTTTGGCCTGTGTTTTGCCCTTTTTGACCCCTTCCCCTCACTCAATCTCTAAGATTCCACTTTCCCCTACTTCCTAACATCCCTCCCCACTCCCAAAAATTTCCCCAAGAATTTAGAAGCCCTCTATCCCCTTCATTTCGCTCCATTTCGACAAAATCCCTTGTTTCACACATCGGGACAAGTTTCACTCAAATGATGTTTCAGAGCAATAAAAGATGAATTTTTGAAATCTGAGAGAGGTTTTTGTCCATAACATTCCAAAGAAGAAAAACCTCCTTCACTTTTTGAACAGGTGTCATGGTTTTAAAGAAATGCCAAAATTACAATCGCCGGATCCAAGAAGTTTGGCTAAGGCACAAAAAAGGAGAAAGAGGCCCGATCCCCTCCGCATCTTGGCCGAGGCTTCTCTCACTCACCATGATACTCATTAGCATCCTCCTAGCAGCAAACCCAAGAAATTTTGAGAGTTTTGAAGCATTTTTGGCATTTTTGGGAATTTTACAGGTTTTGGCCATTTGAATGGTCTCACCCCGCGCGCGACCATACATGGGGGCAACTCAGAACGGGGAAAAATTTGCATTTTTGAAATTTTCATGCAAAAATACACTTGCCTATGGATGGGTTTCAGATTTTATGGAGATTTGGGCTTCCAAAAGCTCAAAATACATGTAAATTTTGACTTTCTGCCCCTATTTTGAGTTGCAGAAAGCTGTCTTGGGAGAAATGACTTTTGAGGGATCAAATCAACTCCAAATTCACAAATTCCGGTGGGGTTGGAAAGTAGACTCGCATACCTTTCCAACGAGCTATCTTGAACCTGATTTGGACACTAGGAAGGCCCTCAAACAGAGCTGTGAATGTGCGCGACCTGTCAGAGTGATGTGCGCGACCTGTCGGGGAAATTTGCCTGTTTTGACGAGTTCGGCCAGCAAAACACTGTTTTCATCTTGGTTGACTTTTGAGGCATGTAAATGATGGATTTTTGTGTAAGTTTCATGGCACTTAGATACTTTTACTCTCCTTCATCACTTCTAGAAGATTCTTTGATGTAAATGGTAAATATTTAATGCATGGATAGGTTTCCTAAGTTTTAGAGGCAAGTTGTTTTGACTGCCTATTATCTAGTGCTCAGTTTAGAATTAGTTGAAACAGCTCCTAGGAAGCTAAGCACGACCCCTAGAGGTGGGGAAAGGAGTTAGATCATCTATATTATGCCTTCTCTTGCTCATTTTCATGGTTGGACTCTTGAGGGAGAAGCTCCTATTGTATATTTTACTTGTATCTCTGCAATTTGAGGAAAAGGAAGACCAGGGTTTTGCAGACATCATTGGGATTCTTGTGGATTCTTGTGTTGATGGTGTGTTTCTCTTATTCTAATTGTATGTGTGTTTATGTGTTCCATCTCTTTCTTTACTGCAGCTTATTAAACAAATGAAGTGATAAAGTTTGAATTCATGCTTGCCATGCTCAGCTTTCAAATTTGTTTAATGTTTATGTTTTCCACTGTCTAGAGAGGATTCAAAGTCATTGTTTGCCCTCTTAGCTTCTCTTTTTCTTCCTTGATCATCCATCTCAGCTAAAGGCATCAGCACAAACTCCTACCTTGCCCCAAAGACCCACCTGCAGAAACTGTGTCAAATCCCCGCACCCTAAAATTGCAGATCCTCAATTTGCCACCAAAAAACCCCAAAAACCCCCAAATCAACCTTTTAATCAGTTTACTAGCCTAATATCAGTGTTACCTTTGATTTGTCATCTCACCCCATTGAAAATTTGCCGAGATATACCGGAGAGAGCCTTCTCATACCCCGTAGGGCTAGCTACGAGGTGAAATGGTTTGATGTTGCCTTGAAGGTTTACCTTCCTCAGCCTAGGGTGAAATCTCAAGCGCTAACATAGTGGCGACCATACTGGGGAGAACAAACTTGTTTGTGGATTGATGTGTTTGTTTCATAAGTCTTAGACGGAGCCTGAAGTCACGCCAGGTAGCCTTCGAAAACGCTCTTGTTTTACATCAGCGTTAGTAGATAAACGCTGCTTCAGTCAATCTCCGTGAGCTTGTGAATACGGCCACTTCATTTGCATTTTACCCCAGTACATGTATCAAGTTCAGATCTGATTGTTGATGGTGAACAACGATCAGACACTTGACAGGCTGAAATCATTCACCTGGCGACTCTAAATCAGTTTCGAGATCAGATCCAAAGACTCCACTGGAGGATGATCCCGACCAGCAGAAACATGAAAGGACAACATGCACAGATCAGGTATTCAAGTTGGAATTTCATCCAAGACATTTTGTTCTTTGTCATAAATTATTTCTTCTCTTTTCCCAAGAATGTCAAGAAGGCTTTGCAAAGTATATTGTATTTGAGAAAAGATCCCAGGCCTGCATTTGATTCTTTCCCTTTGAAGATTGTGAATACCAAAGATTTGCATGCTTTTAAGTTTTATCAAGATCCTTTTTCCAAATTTTGTGATGAACCTATACCTGCTGTACATACCCCTACACCTTGTAAAATTCCAGATCGGTATAAACCTCTTGTTTTACCTCCTGTTCCTCATGCTTTCCCCAAAAATTATGATCTATACTTGCCGATGTTTGATGGTGAATGTAAGAATGTCAACGCTGAGCAACATGTCCAGAATTTTGAGAATTTTCTAGATCTTTTTGAAGTTGATGATGAAGATGTTAGTATAAGGCTTTTTGCTCTTTCTCTGCAAGCCAAAGTGAAGAGTTGGTTCAAAACCCTGCCTCATGCGAGCATCTCAGATTTCCAGCAGTTCGTCAAAGTTTTTCTCGACAGGTGGATGATTGGGCAGAACATTTTCTTGATTGTAGAAGAGTATAACCAGCTGAAAAGATTGCCAGGGGAGACAGTACAACAGTTTTCAGCCAGATTTAACCAAGTTTATTATTCAATGCCAGTTGATATAAGGCCTACTACTAGATCTGCTCTCTTGCACTACCCGGGCGCCTTTGATCTGGAGATGGAGTTTCAGCTGAGAGAAAGGGATATTGCAACACTTCACCAGATGCAAAACAATGCAGTGAATGTAGAGGCACATCTGCTGATCCGAAGGGCAAGGATGAAGGAAGAAGAGATGAAAAACATAGATCTGGCCGAATCAACATCTCTAGAGGTAAAGCTTGACATTTTGGTAAGTGCAGTGGAAAAGATGATGGACAAGATCAACTCAAGGAATGATTATGATGTTCATGGCGCGCTGATTGAAGAAGAACAAGTTGCTGATCCAAAACATTTTGTTTCTTACCCTAGTTGTCGTAGTGATTGTTTTATAGATCATTGTGAAGAAGAGAGAGCTGTTGATATGATGTGTATGTTTGATGATGATTTGCCTCATTATGATCAGTATGATGATGATTATGTTCTCCAAACAAACGCTAATCTTGCAGACGAACCAGCAGCTAGTTTGTGGGAGGAAAAAGTTCATTTTCAGCAGCTTGAATACAATGTTCAGCCATCACATATCAGCTATGACATCGATGAGGAAAGTGCAGAAAATTGGGAAGTAAGTGAAGGATCTTTGCCTCTTTGTTTTGATTCATTTCAGTTCATCAGAGACAACTTCCATGAAATTAGGAATCAACTGTCAACAAGTCTTGATCTAGACCATCTTGAAGGCAATAAAAACCTTGTTCAAGACTTCTCATATTCAGATTTGCAGCCCCCAAATGCCATTGGTTGTCAAGTTGCAGATGAAGGCATGGAAGTTGACATATTTGATCAAATGATACAAGAAGGTTCCCTACCTTTTTGTTTCGAATCATTTCAGTTTTTGAAGGGTAGGTTGTATAGTAAATCTTTAAATGGACAGCCTATAACAAATCAGCAATCTCTCAGTGTTAATGTTGAGGATGAGACAAATAACAAAATTCTTGAGCAGCCTGTAGCATCAGATTTGCAGCCACCAAATGAAATTGAAGGGCAGATTACAGATGAAGCTGTGGAAGATGATTTGATGATGCCGGAAGATTCTATACCCTTTTGTTTCGAAGCATTTCAGTTTATAAGGCAGAATCTTCATAAAATCTCTCAAGAAAAAGATGAACAGCTAGAAGGATGTCATACATTTTCAATGGATACATTGCAGCAGTCTTTTCAAGTTTTTCATGATCCAATAGCTGATGTTTTGGATGAGGTTTGCAGTCAAAGTCTTTCTCCATTAACTACATGTGAGCTTGAAACATGTGCTGATATGAATTTGATCCGGCAGCCAGTTTCTTTGTCATTTCTAGCAGAGGTCTCGTCACAAGACTCAGATCAAAGTTTGCATTCATGGTATGAGGAAACGAGAAGTAATCTATTAAATGAGCTAAGTTCCAGTGTGCTTGAATTTCATGATCCTTATGCAATGTTTTTGGAGGCGGATAGAGAATTTATATCATTCAATGGATCTGTTTATAAGTTGTCATGGGAGTTGCCTTTCAGTAGTTCTCTCTTGTTAGTCATAAGTGAGAACTTGCGGATATTTCGAACAGCAGATCGGATACTTGCTTGGTTGCATTGGTTGTTTCATTTCACTTGATCAGGTGATGAATGAAACTGTTAGAGTAGGTTGTGATGAATAAGCTCCAATTTGAGCATCATTTTCAGTTGGTCGATGGTGTTTAAGTATTGAGTCAGTTTTTAGTTGAGTCATGAGTCCTTTGTTAGTCCATTTTCAGTCTTGTTGTTAAGTTAGTTTGAGTCGATTTTCAGTCATGCATTTCAGCTTGAGTTTATGACTCCATTGCCCAATGATTGTAAGGCACTGGTCTGCTCTCCCAGAGGTCTAAGGTTCTTGGCACCTCCAAGGAGCTACCATCCCCATTGGAGCCAATGTTAGTGTCAGTCTTTCCAGCCTTCCTACAGTGATCAAATATGCTCTTACACAGTGGTCTCAAAGTGTCAAGGTCAAATTTTGTCATTTCAGTGAGTCTTCAAGCCAAAATTTGGTCACTAGGCATTAGGTCTAGGGTTTGCCCAAATGTCAGTCCATGTCATCATTCAGCTGAGCCTATCATCATTCAGAGGGTTTTCATTATCATGTCAGTGTCTAATGAGTCATTTTACATCTTGTTCATGCTTCAGTTGTGCCTAGGCAAGGTCATTTCCCTCTCCTAGGGTTTTAAAGCCAATTTCCCTTGGACGGTCAAGTTATCAGCAAAACTTGTATCCTGATGTTCATACACCTTCCCCTATCCTTAAAGTACCTTATTAAACACTTCCCATCCCTTAGATCCGCCAAATTCCTCATTTTTCCACAAACCCTAGTTTCTAGCTACAACCTGGCAATTTTCTAGGTTTGGCCTGTGTTTTGCCCTTTTCGACCCCTTCCCCTCACTCAATCTCTGAGATTCCACTTTCCCCTACTTCCTAACATCCCTCTCCACTCCCAAAAATTTCCCCAAGAATTTATAAGCCCTCTATCCCCTTCATTTCGCTCCATTTCGACAAAATCCCTTGTTTCACACATCGGGACAAGTTTCACTCAAATGATGTTTCAGAGCAATAAAAGATGAATTTTGGAAATATGAGAGAGGTTTTTGTCCATAACATTCCAAAGAAGAAAAACCTCCTTCACTGTTTGCACAGGTGTCATGGTTTTAGAGAAATGCCAAAATTACAATCGCTGGATCCAAGGAGTTTGGCTAAGGCACAAAAAAGGAGAAAGAGGCCCGATCCCCTCCGCATCTTGGCCGAGGCTTCTCTCACTCACCATGATACTCATTAGCATCCTCCTAGTAGCAAACCCAAGAAATTTTGAGAGTTTTGAAGCATTTTTGGCATTTTTGGGAATTTTACAGGTTTTGGCCATTTGACTGGTCTCACCCCGCGCGCGACCATACATGGGGGCAACTCAGAACGGGGAAAACTTTGCATTTTTGGAATTTTCATGCAAAAATACACTTTCCTATGGATGAGTTTCAGATTTTATGGAGATTTGGGCTTCCAAAAGCTCAAAATACATGCAAATTTTGACTTTCTGCCCCTATTTTGAGTTGCAGAAAGCTGTCTTGGGAGAAATGCTTTTTGAGGGGTCAAATCAACTCCAAATTCAAAACTTCTGGTGGGGTTGGAAAGTAGACTCGTAGACCTTTCCAACGAGATATCTTGCACCTGATTTGGACACCGGGAAGGCCCTCAAACAGAGATGTGAATGTGCGCGACCTGTCAGAGTGATGTGCGCGACCTGTCAGGGAAATTTGCCTGTTTTGACCAGTTTGGCCAGCAAAACACTGTTTTCATCTTGGTTGACTTTTGAGGCATGTAAATGATGGATTTTTGTGTAATTTTCATGGCACTTAGATACTTTTACTCTCCTTCATCACTTCTAGAAGATTCTTTGATGTAAATGGTAAATATTTAATGCATGGATAGGTTTCCTAAGTTTTAGAGGCAAGTTGTTTTGACTGCCTATTATCTAGTGCTCAGTTTAGAATTAGTTGAAACAGCTCCTAGGAAGCTGAGCACGACCCCTAGAGGTGGGGAAAGGAGTTAGATCATTTATATTATGCCTTCTCTTGCTCATTTTCATGGTTGGACTCTTGAGGGAGAAGCTCCTATTGTATATTTTACTTGTATCTCTGCAATTTGAGGAAAAGGAAGACCAGGGTTTTGCAGACATCATTGGGATTCTTGTGGATTCTTGTGTTGATGGTGTGTTTCTCTTATTCTAATTGTAAGTGTGTTTATGTGTTCCATCTCTTTCTTTACTGCAGCTTATTAAACAAATGAAGTGATAAAGTTTGAATTCATGCTTGCCATGCTCAGCTTTCAAATTTGTTTAATGTTTATGTTTTCCACTGTCTAGAGAGGATTCAAAGTCATTGTTTGCCCTCTTAGCTTCTCTTTTTCTTCCTTGATCATCCATCTCAGCTAAAGGCATCAGCACAAACTCCTACCTTGCCCCAAAGACCCACTTGCAGAAACTGTGTCAAATCCCCGCACCCTAAAATTGCAGATCCTCAATTTGCCACCAAAAAACCCCAAAAACCCCCAAATCAACCTTTTAATCAGTTTACTAGCCTAATATCAGTGTTACCTTTGATTGTTCATCTCACCCCATTGAAAATTTGCCGAGATAGACCGGAGAGAGCCTTCTCATAACCCGTAGGGCTAGCTACGAGGTGAAATGGTTTGATGTTGCCTTGAAGGTTTGACTTCCTCAGCCTAGGGTGAAATCTCAAGCGCTAACAGGAGGATAAGACTCCAGAAGAGGTATGGACTGGTAAGAAACCCTCTCTTTCACATCTGAGGGTATTTGGATGTGATGCATATGTACATGTTCCAAAGGAGAAAAGAACCAAGTTGGATAGCAAATTTGAAAAGTGCATCTTTATTGGGTATAATGATGGTCTAAAGGGTTATAAGCTTTGGAACCCAGTAAAAAGGAAGGTTGTGTATAGCCAAGATGTGGTGTTCAGAGAGGTGAAAGATGTTATTAAACATGAAGTCCCATCAAAGGAACCTGAGAAGATAGAGTTTGAGCTTAAGGACGAAGAATTAGACCCTACAACAGAAGAGGAATCAGAAGATGAAGAGCCACAAACTCTGGGTGTGAGAAGATCGGTTCGAGAAAGAAGGAAACCAGCAAGGTATAGTCCATCTGCTTTCTGTTCAAATTTGTCTTTACTATTACTGATGATGATCCCAAAACTGTGAAGGAAGCAGTAGATTCAGAGGATGGAAAATTTTGGAAAGAGACCATGGTTGATGAACAAAAATGAGGCTTGGTATCGGGTGGAGTTGTTGGCTGGAAGGAAACCCTTTGGCAACAAATGGGTGTTCAAGAAGAAGACAAATGTAGAAGGAAAGGTGGAGAAATACAAAGCTCGGTTGGTAGCAAAAGGTTATTCCCAGATGCTGGGAATTGATTTTGGTGATATTTTTTCTCCTATAGCCAAGGTAGTTTCTATTAGATTACTTTTATCTATTGCTGCTGCTTTTGATTTTGAGGTAGAACAGATGGATGTGAAGACAACATTTCTTCATGGGGATCTGGAAGAGGAGATCTACATGAAACAACTTGAAGGCTTTGCGGTGAAGGGTAAGAAAGAACTGGTATGAAAGTTAAAGAAGTCTTTGTATGGGTTAAAACAATCACCAAGGCTGTGGTATCAGAAATTTGATACATTTATACGGGGACTTGGCTTCACCAGAAGAAAAGCAGATCACTATGTGTATTTTAAATTAATTGGTGACCGTGTTATTTATTTGGTCTTGTATGTGGATGATATGTTGCTGGTTGGAAATGACAAAGAAATTATCCAGGATTTTAAGACCCAATTATTCTCCAAATTCGACATGAAAGATCTTGGTGTTGCAAACTATATTTTGGGCATGGAAATTAAAAGAGATCGGGCAAAGAGGAAGTTATGGTTAAACCATAGGAAGTATGTTGAGACAATACTACAGAGGTTTAATATGCAGGATAGTAAACGGTGAAGGTTCCTATTCATGTTGGTGTAAAGTTATCTGCTGAACAGTGTCCCAAGACACAACAAGAGGAAGAGGACATGTCCCGTGTTCCATATGCAAGTGCAGTCAATAGCCTGATGTATGTGATGGACTGTACTAGACCAGACATTACACATGCAGTGGGAGCATTGAGCAGGTTTATGTCAAAACCAGGAAAGGAGCATTGGACAACAGTGAAGAAGGTTTTCAGGTATTTGTGTGGCACTAGTGATTATGGTTTGTGCTACCAAGGAAGACCAAGATTGGATAGAGTTTTGGATATCCGTGGCTTTGTTGATGTAGACTGGGCCGAAGATCTGGATCAGAGAATATCTACAAGTGGGTATGTGTTTAACCTATTTGGAGGTGCAGTCAGCTGGATGAGTAAGAAACAATCTGTAGTGGCATTATCAACTACAGAGGCAGAATACATGGTAGCCACTCATGCAAGCAAGGAAGCAGTTTGGTTGCAGAGATTGTGTTCAAGTATGGGATTAGTACATGGAGCTATAAGGAACCCTGCTTATCATTCAAATACAAAGCGCATTGATGTTTAGTATCACTTTGTGAGGGATATGATAGAAGATAAAAAGGTGTTATTGGTAAAGGTAGACACTTTGAAGAATATCGCAGATGCATTGACAAAATCTATGAGCTATGAGAAGTTCTCTTCATGTAGAGAAACAATGGGTGTTTCAGGGCTAGATAAATGACTAAGCTCTCCTATGGCCCCCTATGGAAAGAAAACAACAAGTGGGAGAATGTTTGGTTGTGTTATATTCTTTCCACAACTAGCCTACATAGTTTGCAGGGGGGTGGAGCCCCCCCTTCGTTGCGTCAACTAAGCAGTGGGGGGGTCACAGGGGGTTTGAGGGGGGTGGTTAGCCCCCCTCTATGGGATCCGGGGCAATGCCCAGAGGAAATTTTTTTTGGACCCTATATTAGGTTGGGCGGACCTACCTATGGTTTTGTGCATGGTTTTGGCACATGGTTTTGGACGCGATGGTTTTCGGTCCATGGTATTGGATGCTTCAGCATGTATAAATATGTATTGTAACATTGAAAGGAAAATAATGAAAAATCAAGCTGGTAGTCCTGGTTTTGGTATCCAAGGGAAAATCTTTGTGTATATGTCTTTTATGTGTTATGCTCTCGTATTGTTTATTTTCTGTGTTTTAGAATTCGTATGCAGGTAATTTCTGTACGGGGTTAAAACCTACAAAAATCCCAATCAAGTAAAAGACAAGAGAAACAATCCCTAGCCGTGTTCTAAAATTCATTATTCTACCTCAGGAATCTGAACTATTTCAGATCATACAGGCATAAGATATGTTGAACTATGATATGTGAGGTAAGGTATAATGTCTCCTTTTTATAGACATAGGTGTGGGCTAAGAAGGGATTCATTGAAATGAATGTTGGTGGCTAGGAGAGGTTCCATAGGGAATTAAATTATTAGAAATTAATTATTTCATGTGTTGTGTGTTAAGTAAGGAAAGCCATGAACCTTATGGGGGGGGAATATTAGTCCTCAAGTATGAAGGATACTAGATTAATACTTTTCTTAAGGTGATTTTTACTAGCATTTAATAACTTATTCATAGTAATCTTTAAGTTAGATATTTAAGGATCATTGTTATGAAACCAGCTCAAGAAAAGATAGAAAAGATAGATCAACACCTTAGAATTCAGCCTCTTCGAGGGGGCAACCTCCTTTACATTACATAAATGAACAATTCCTGGATGATACAAATGACAAAACCTCCTTTCTATATATAGGAGTCTAAGGAGTCACAATATAATCCAGCCGACCTAACAATAATAATATAAAGCCACAAAAATAACAATAGAGGGATTCTATGGGGCACAGAAATAACAATATGGGGGTAATAGGGGCACAACAATATAAATAAGGGGTATACCTACAATAGTAATGGGGTAATCACTAGTATTATAGGGACCCAACATGCCCCTCTCCTTCAAAAAAGTGTTGTCCTCAACGCTTGAGTAGTTCTGGATACTTCTGCATAAAATTCTCATCCTCCCATGTGGAATCTTCAGCGGATAAGTTCTTCCACTTGATAAGATACTCTGAAATTGATCGATTTCGTAGCTGTCGAGTTCTTGTTTCTGTGACTGCTTCCGGTTCCAATATAATTTTTCCTTCCTCGTCAAGTTCTGGCAATATTGTTTGAATTGGGAGCTTGTCACCTATAACCTTCTTTAAACATGAAACATGGAAAACTGGGTGCAATCGAGAAGCTGCAGGAAGCTCCAATTTGTATGCCATAGTACCAATCTTTTCCAACACCTTGTATGGACCATAATACTTTGGTGATAATTTATTATCCTTCTTAGCTTGCTTTAGGGACATTTGCTTATATGGTTGTAGCCGTAGGAATACCCAATCACCTACATCAAAACTTCTTTCACTGCGATGTTGATCTGCCTGTTGTTTCATTCTATTTTGTGCCAACACGAGGTTATCCTTTAAGAGTTGGAGGACTTGTTGTTGATGTTCGATGTGATGTTCCACTGCCTGAACCTTAGAATTTTCTCTTAAATATGATGTGATGGATGGTGGTTGATACCCATAAAGTGCCATAAATGGGGTCATTTTTGTTGCTGTATGGAAGGAAGTGTTATACCACCATTCAGCCAGAGGCAACCATTTGACCCATTGTGTCTGTTTATCAGATACAAAGCAACGAAGATATCCTTCCAAACATTTGTTTACTATCTCAGTTTGCCCATCAGATTGAGGATGATAAGATGAGCTATGAGCTAACTGAGTACCAAGACAAGAAAATAATTCTGTCCAAAAATTTCCAGTGAAAATGGGATCTCTGTCACTTACAATAATCTTTGGGTTTCCATGTAGCTTTTGAACTGTTTCCATAAATGCAGTAGAAACTGTACTGGCTTTAAATGGATGTGATAATGCACAAAAGTGTGCATACTTGGTAAGTCTGTCAACTACCACCATGATGACACTCTTTCCCTCAGACTTGGGTAAACCTGTGATAAAATCCATTGAAACCTCCTCCCAACGTTGGCTTGGAATGGATAAAGGTTGTAATAGACCTGGTGTCTTAATTGTTTCAACTTTATTTTGCTGGCAAACCAAACATTCCGCCACAAACTTTTGAATATCTGATTTAAGGCCATCCCAAAAAAATTCCTTCTTAACCCTGTGGTAAGTTTTTAAAAATCCTGAGTGCCCTCCTAAGGGAGAAGTGTGCAATTCCATAAGAATCTTTTGTTTTAGCTGGGAATTCTTACAGAGGTATAAGCGATCTTTGTACCATAACGAATCATTTTGCCAGCTAAATGTATCAGAATTACTGGAATCTTGTTGTAGCTTTTGAATAAGTGCCCACACTTCTTCGTCATTCTTCCATTCCTCCCTTGCTTCGTTTATCCAATCTGGTTGGATAATAGAAATGGCACACAACAATGCTTCCACATCCTCATCCTTTCTTGAGAGTGCATCTGCCACCACATTTTGCTTCCCTTTTTTGTAGATGATTTCAAAGTCATAACCCAACATCTTTGTGACCCACTTTTGTTGCTCTTCAGAGGATAATCTTTGTTCTAAAAAGTATTTAAGGCTATCATGATCCGTTTTTACCTTGAAGTGTCTTCCCATTAGGTAGGGTCGCCATTTCTTAAGTGCATGGAGTATTGCCAACATTTCCTTCTCATAAATAGCTTTTCTTAAAAACTTTCCCTTGATTGGACGACTTTCAAAAGCAATGGGTCTTTCATCTTGCATTAGAACAGCACCAATTCCATTTCCTGAAGCATCACATTCCACAATAAAGGTTTTTGTGAAGTCCGGCGTAGCTAAGACCGGTGCTTGGCACATTGCCTCTTTAAGATGTTCAAAGGCCTTTGTTGCTTCCGGAGTCCATGAAAATGAATCTTTCTTCAATAATGTTGTTAGAGGTGCTGCTATTCTCCCATAATTCTTAACAAACTTGCGATAATACCCTGTCAACCCAAGAAATCCTCGCAGATGCTTTATGGATGTGGGGATTTTCCATTCCTTAATGGCTTTAATTTTGCTAGGGTCTACCTTAACTCCTTCATGAGATACAATATGACCCAAATATTCCACCTCCTGGACTCCAAAGAAACATTTGGATCTTTTTGCATATAATTGTTTCTCCTCCAATAGTTGTAGCACCCTGTCAACATGTTCAACATGATCCTTCCAAGACTTGTTGTAGATTAGTATATCATCAAAAAATACTAACACAAATTTTCTAAGGAATGGTTTGAAAATTGAATTCATCAAACCTTGAAATGTTGAAGGTGCATTGGTAAGGCCAAAAGGCATGACCAAAAATTCATAATGACCCTCATGAGTTCTAAATGCCGTTTTCGGAATGTCTTCAATCTTCATTCTGATTTGATGATATCCCGAACGAAGATCCAACTTGGTGAAGTAAATTGATCCATGCAATTCATCCAGTAATTCATCAATAACAGGAATGGGGAACTTATCTTTAATAGTGAGCTTGTTGAGCTCCCTATAATCAGGACACATGCGCCATGATCCATCCTTCTTGTGCACCAATACTACTGGAGCTGAGAAAGAACTTTGACTTGGTTGAATTATACCAGCCTCTAGCATTTCTGCAACCATACGTTCAATTTCACTTTTTTGGGCATAGGGATATCTGTACGGCCTGATGTTTGGAGGAACACTTCCTGGAATCAGATGAATAGCATGATCATGATCACGCATAGGTGGGAGACCTTTGGGAGTCTCAAATACCTTGGAATGATTGTCCAGGACATTTTGGAGATCTGGAGAAATAGATGATTCCAATGTGGAAACATCTAGCGAACATAATTGTGCAATTACACCTCTTTGCTCCTTTTTAAGAAGCTTTGTCATGCCATTAGAGCTGATTATCTTTCCTGGTTTCCCTGCAATACCCCTTAATTCAACTTCCTTTCCTTCCGTAGAAAATTTGATGAAAAGTTCTTGAAAATTAAAAGCTATTGTACCCAAGGATTGTAGCCATTGGACTCCTAGTACAACATCAGCACCTCCCATTGGAATGGAAAGCATTGGGCTAGTCAATACATATTCTCCCATGGATAGCTTGATATTATGGCACTTTCCAGAGCAATTTATTGTTCCTCCATTTGCAATCATCACTTGACACTCTGGTGCTGGATATAGGAAGCAATTCAATTCTTTTGCTACCCTACAATGAATAAAATTGTGGGTGCTTCCTGAATCAATCAACACTATTACCTTTTTCTTCTTGATTTGTCCTTCTATCTTGATGGTTTGAGGAGTGGTAATTCCCGCCAATGCATTACAAGATATGGTCGGATTTATTTGTTCTTCATCTAGGCTTTGTTCCTGGAGTATATCTTCTTCTTTTGACCTTTCTTGCTCCTTTTCTTCTTCCTCTTCACAATCTATGTAGAATAATTTCTTCTCAGCACACTTATGACCTTTAGTGTATTTGCTATCACAACTGTAACAAAGCCCTTTTGCTCTTTTTTCTTCCAATTGTTGTGGTGTCAACCTTATAGGTTGTGGAAGACTAGGGGCAACAACACTTCCGTCTTTATAGTTGTGAGTGGTATGCTTCCTGGTTGCCATAATTTTGCTTTCCATTTTTCTTGCTAACCTGAATGCCTTCTCTAATGAATCAGGTTCCCAAAGGCGAACATCATGTTGGATATTATCCTTTAAAGACCCTATGAACACATCAATCCTATGCTCCTCTGGAATATCTTTTACCCTTATGTTCAATTTTTGGAACTCCTCAATGTGCTCCATTACTGAACCCTTTTGTTTGAGACTTATCAATTGGCTAAAAAAAGTGTTGCTTTTTGTATCTTCATAATGTGCTATCAATTCTTCCGTAAAAATTGCCCAAGTGATAAATTGTTTACGAGAGCAAAGCCATTGATACCATACAAACTGATTTGGTTCCAAATATACAGTTGCCATACGTACCTTTTGTGCGTTTTGCACATTATTGAGATCGAAGAATTGCTCCATCTGTAATATCCATGTGGCGGGATCCTTGCCATCAAACTTCCTCATATCAATTTTTGGAATATGGTGATTCTTCGATCCAACATTAGTGTCTATGGAATCATGATTAACATTTCTTTTGTTCTCATCATGAGTTTCCTTTACTACCTTTTCACCATTAGTGACCCTTTCTTGTAGCAACTTCTTCAATTCTTCCATGTCTGTCTTCAAATCTATCTTCAAATCTATGCCATCGAATCCTCCATCTTAGCTTCCATGCCCTTTATCTTAGATTCCACTCCATTTACCTTAGATTCCACACCATTTATCTTAGATTCCACGCCACTTATCTTAGCTTCTGTTAGCTTTTGTGAGCGTGACATTTGTTGCACTTGTTCTTGTAATTTTGATATATCATGTAGCATTTCTTCCTCTTCTTCATGAGTCATGCTAGAGCTTTCAGGTTCCTTACTAGGTGTTTGAATTTTCTTTCCTCGGGGCATCAGTTACCGATAATAATTCTTTACTATGCCCTTTGAATTCCGTTAAACCAAGCTTACACAAAAATTTAAAAAAAACTACACACCTTTTTTCACTTTATAGAATCCTGATATTGAATCTGATGTATCTCTGTAATTTTGAATCATCCAGTTCTGAAATTGCTACTGTAGTAGCCTTCTGCGTCCTCTTTCCAATGCCACAAGTCTAAGCTAAATTGGATTCTCCAAGAAATAGTTATGCACAATCTCCCACAGTGACCTGATTATAGACTGGTTCAGTAGAGCGAAATTGTATGAAGTTCCACGTGTCACTGTTTCAACCTTTGACTCTGAAAAATATATAAACGAAAACTACAGTCCGTCCTCTTTCTGTACCTTCTTACAAAATTTCAATCTGATGCTCAGAAAGAAAGTTATGACGATTTTTCCCAGGTCACCTGTTTTGAGTGTAATTCAGGAGTCTGCAAAAAGACCAACTTCCTCAGATCATATCTCCGAAAACATCGCGCGAAAAGCTCTGAGATTCAGAGCCAAGGTTCAGCGTCAATTCTTCTCAAATGGGTTTTTTTTGCGACTTCTGAAACATCACAGAAAAAATGTTATAGCGAAAATGCCACGATGACCTGTTTGGAGTAGCGAAACCCTAGAATCCAAAGCTCTGATACCAAATGTTATGAAACCAGCTCAAGAAAAGATAGAAAAGATAGATCAACACCTTAGAATTCAGCCTCTTCGAGGGGGCAACCTCCTTTACATTACATAAATGAACAATTCTTGGATGATACAAATGACAAAACCTCCTTTCTATATATAGGAGTCTAAGGAGTCACAACATAATCCAGCCGACCTAACAATAATAATATAAAACCACAAAAATAACAATAGAGGGATTCTATGGGGCACAGAAATAACAATATGGGGGTAATAGGGGCACAAAAATAAAAATAAGGGGTATAACTACAATAGTAATGGGGTAATCACTAGTATTATAGGGACCCAACAATCATTGACCAATGAATGTGTGCCATGACCCATCCTATGGGGTTTTTAGCCCATCAACTGGGATCCCAATTTCAAACTTGAATATCTTTCAAATGAGAAGGAACCATAGGGTGTACCACATATCAACAAAAACATCTCTTTGAGGAGAACTAATGAACTATATCTTCAACACAAACTCAATGGTTTGACCCTTCAAAAACCCTCAACAAGGTTGGGGTACATCCTCAGTCCATGGAACCCAAACCCTAGGACCTGGGTTTTCAACCATCCAACAGTATAACTACCATCTTGATGTAATCTCACAATTACTAAGAAGCTTTCATTAACCATTTGACATCAATGACTAGTGTTTTTGGTCAAATTCAAACCCAACCACCTCTATGGGTTGACATCAATAACAACATCATCCAACACAAACCACTTAAATGAATAGCTAAATAACATCATAAAATAAATATCCCAAATTTTACTACTAAATCAAGCATAATTCTTTGAAAAACAAAAGGGATGTCATGGAGGGTCTCACAGCAGATTCACTCTTAATCTCAAGCTTCTTTAAAATACATATATTTACATATGAAACGAGCACATTTCCACCTATGTGTCAATGCAAGGTACAAAATGAAACATTAGGTTAGTTGGGATTTCTTTCACTCAGGCGTAAACAAGAAACGTGACGTATCAAAAGACAATTTCAATTATAAAATTATTTTAAATTAGAGTTTGCATTAGAGTTCTTACTTCAAGACTATTTGCATTAGAGCTTATTAGATGGAAGTTTGATTCCCTATAGAGGAATTTAATTGGAAGAAAATTCAAAATTGATTTCAAAATTCCTAAGAAGGTCGCCCCTTTTTGTGGTGAATGGAAGAATGGATTCGTGCTATTGTTTCCTCATCTTGAATATAGGAGGATAAACAATTATCTATTGAATGAAGGAATTGTATTATAAAAGCCATGCATAATTCTGTATGTAATATTGATGTATTAAGAGGATGTGATAATGAGTAGACTAGGGGTTGATACTAGAATATATCATCGGGGCTATGGTAAAGTAAGAATCTAGTTGTATTGAAGGATCCAAATACAAAAACTTGAACAATAGTAGTGTTTATAAACTAATAATCTACTAAGAATGAAGGATTTCATATTCCAAAATTTGCTTGAATTTATATCAATAAAGAATTAATAGGTAGAACTTAGTAATGAAATTAAACCTAATAGGAGTTTCACGTAGCCTTATTGGTAGTAATTAAATGCAATGTTAGGGATACTTATAGCTAAAGTCAACAACTACTCAATTATTGAGTAAGGAAACATGGAATAGATACGAGAAAAGGTTACATCTAGCAACAGCTACATGCAATCTGACACAAGGGATATATCCCTATAGTATGCTATATGCTAATGGTGGTAATCAAGTTAAAATCAAACATGAAGTTGGGAACTTCATAATTGTTTCATGTTTTATTTTGAAAATGTCCAAAACCATGAAGTGGAGAGTCATGAAGGGGTAATGTTTATATCCAAGGGATGTCCACATCTAGTTTGGATATGAACCTTGGGATATAGTTTTTCATTCTAAGAAAATAGTCAAATTAATTAATTTGGCTATCCATCATCCATGACAAAGAAAGAATATTGTATTCTTTTGAAAGGCCTAACTTAGTTATGGTTGTGTGATTAAAACAAATTTCATTAAAGGTCAATTTTTGTAAGGGTCTTCCCCATGTCCTTAAGGGAAATAGAAATAAAGTAACACTATAAAATTAACAAAAGTAAGAGTCTTGTGAACAAGCATTGTTACTATTATCACATAGTATGTAGGCAAGAAAAATATATATGTAACCATTACTGATGCATTTGAAACAATTATACAGAGTAACCACTACTATTTTTACCACAGTTAAATAAAATTATACTCAACATCACATGAATATTATAGTATCAGTTCTATTTTGGTCAGTTGACCAGACAAAGGAACGATTATAAGTAAGATAGGATGACCAATATGATAAATATTTTGAGTATAGAACAAGCATTAATCTCCATTAAAATAAAGTTGTACACAATTCAATATAGAGAGAAAGAGGTCATTAACCCACTTGACAGATAATCCAAAAGAAAATAAGGATCATGATGGTCCCTTCAGGAAACATCTTATCATTGAAATACATAAGTTATGCCAGGAATGGCAAAAGTGGTCCAACACCATAAATTTCCCATTTCATATATGGGTCTAGAAATTAGAAATTAAAGGATAAACTCAACCAACACATATGTTCCAGCCAATATAATAAATTTTCTAGGGTCAAGCCTCATGTGACCATTATGATTAAATAATGTAATGAATGGCAGCCTAGGCGAAAGTCGAATTATACCTGCAAGGAACAAAGTGGAATTATCAGTAAAATACTTAACAACTTGAAGAATAAAATGTTGTTATTCTACTATAAGTTGTAGTCAAGCAGTGGATACTTGAAGTAGAAGGGTTTCCATGAAAGCTACTAGAATCATATGCAAAAGATAACATTCAAAAAATTATATTTATACTCGAATAGAAGGTTAAAATATAGATATATAGGACAACTAGTAAGGGAGAGGTTGAGCATAAATAATTCTTTATAATGGTTAAAAACCTTGAATACAAAAATCCCAGGATAAAATTTAAAAACCTTGGTGAGGGATTAAAACCCCAGTAAAATAACGAGGAATTGTCCCCATTTCTGGTTAGCAATAAGCGGAGCCATCCAAAAAAAGAATTCACAAATAATCTCTAGCTAAAACCCATGAAGGGTTTGATTTCACAAACAGTCTAGAGATAAGGGAAATCTTTGTACACTGGAAGGAAGTTATTTCCCCAAGATAAAATAGTATAATTAAACAAGATGGTTAAAGAGTAGAAGTAGAAGTGACTTGTAATGTTCATGACGAACCACAAGAAGGGACTCTACCCATTCCTTGTCTAGAAACTTGAATAAAAGGGACAATAAGATGTGATAACCATAACCAAAATCTTGTGAATGGAAAAGAGTGAAAATTAAACAATTCAAATTACAAGGTTCATATTTTAAGGATAAGGTTTAATGGAAATACCTTAGGGCCAAATTCCTGTGAAAAAACCTTGATCCCCATTAAAACTTAGAGACAACTACTTAGAAAAATGAGAAAAATTCCTAAGAAGAGATACCACTAGTGCAAAGAACTCTAACCCTCACATAACTTGCAAGGGAAAACGCAAAAACAAGTTAGACAATTGTAATTGTGGAAAAGAAAAAAATCAAATTAAAACTTGTCGAAATGGAGAGGAGAGACAACTTATTACCTCTAAATACCATTGCATTTTGTTGCATGAATAATAATTTTCCAATGAAATGGAAGCCACCATATAAGACACTTGTCTGGTATTTGAAAATAACACATGTACAAGAGTAAGGATTGAGGTTTGAAACCTCATCTGGTCCTTTACATAGTCAAACCCTGGTAATGATGGAAAGGAACAACAAACACAAATGAGTAGGGAAAATGGGAAGCAACCCTAGTCGTTTTTCCATATATCAACCTTAGTCATTGGATTACCTCAATAAATCGTGACTATAGAACGTGCATGCCATGTGAATCTAGTGACTTACCCTATGGTTGAGTTACTAGGTGGAAAATCCACATGGGCATTGATACCATAGGTCTTATTAGCATACATACATATAGCAAGTGTATAATGTTTAGACAACAAAATATTTAACTTTAGCTTTAAGTTTCATTCCATCACAAGTTGAAAATGGGGTGTGCACAAACCTATCCTTGGATAGGATGGAGGGGGTGAGACCCTACATAAATAATAATATATAAAAACATAAAGTCCATTGCATAGGAAATATGTGAAGTGCAAAGAAAACATATGGCATACCTCAATTATAAGCCAACATGTAGAGTTAGGAGGTATGGAGAATCTAAAGGTTTCCCCCTAATAGAATTTGGGGAATTATATGTTGAAGTGTCTCAAATTAAAACCATAGACGTGGACTAAATTTGACAAAATAATAGCAGTGGAACTTCTAAGTGCATCTAACAAGAACAAAGTTCATTGCAAAAGCTAAGATTAGCTAGTGCTTTTATGAAGTTAAGGAAACCATGGTTAATTTTTAAATTATTAGTATGAAAATATACTTCACTATGTTGAAGGCTTATCGTGGAACTATAAATATGTCAATAATTAAAAAAGTGTAAATGAGGTAAATTACATGAAGTGACACAATTTAAATGACTAGCATAAACGACTGACTCATACTATTGTAGTACTTGCCAGGTAGTCATTTTTTTGTTCATAGAATAAATTAGTCATTCACGTTAGTCATTTTTAGTTGTATTACTTATTAGCTATTCGTATATTTTAACCCAAGACTAAATTAGTCATTTATGTTAGTCATTTTTAGTTGATCATTTAAGATTTCTCATTTTTTGTAGTATTTCACTTGGAAAAGCAGCGTGACTAACTTTTTTAGTCACCTAGTCATTAATTTCTCATTTTATCCTAGTGCCTCTTCCAATGATAGGTTCCTCCATTTGATAAGGTACTCAATACTTGCTCAATTTCTCAACTGCTTAATTCTTGTATCTGAGATTATTTATAGTTCTAGTATGATTATCCTGTCATTAATCTCTAGTAAAATAGTTTGGGTTGGGGTATTTTCACTGATTATCTTCTTTAATAAAAAAAAATGGAAGAGTAGATGTACACATGAAAAATGGAGGAAACTCCAATTTGTAATTCATACTTCCAATCCTCTGCAACACCTTATAGGAGTTGTAATACCTTGATGCTAAATTATTGTCCTTCTTTTATCTCTTGAGGGACATTTTTTTATATGCTTGTAGTCTCACAAATACCCTATCTCCCACTTCAAATTATCTTTCATTGCAATGATGATGCACTTATTGTTTCATTGTATTTTGTGTTATAACCATGTTCTCCTTCAATAGTTTGAGAAATTTTTAATGGTGTTGTATATGGTCCTCTATTGCTTGAGCTTTTACAGTCCCTTTATGGGGTGATGTGATGGGTGGAGGATGATATCCATAAAGTGCCATAAATGGTGACATTTTTATGAAGTATGAAAGGATGTGTTGTACGACCATTTTGCCAAGGGAAACCACTTGATACATTGTGTATATTTATCATATAAAAAGAAACATAGATACCATTCTAAATATTTATTCACAATCTCAGTATTTCCATCAGATTAAGGATGGTAAGCTAAGATATGAGTCAATTGAGTACCCAAACAAGAAAATAGTTTAGTCCAAAATTTTCTAGTGAAAATTGTATCTCTGTCACTCACAATAATCTTTGGTATTCCCTATAGTTTTTAGACTATTTCCATGAATTTTAGTACTTTATTTAAAAGGAAGAGAAAGAGAGAAAAAATGAACATACTTTGTCATTGGATCTGCCACTACCATAATGACACTCATTCCTTTAGATTTTGGTAAACCTATAATGCAATCAATTGAAACTTCTTCACAACATTGGCTTGGTATGGCTAATAATTGTAGGAGCCCTAGGTTCTTCATTGTCTCTCCCTTATTTTATTGGCATACAACACATTGAGCCACAAACTTTTCCACATATGATTTAAGACCTTCCCAAAAGAAATATTTTTAATCCTATGTTATTTCTTCAAGAACCTAAATTTCCTCACACATGAGAAGTGTGTAATTCCAAAAGGACCGTGTATTTGAGTTGAGAATTATTACATAAGTAGAAGTGATCTTGATACCACAACAAGTCATTCTTCCACATAATTTTTTCTACTGTATGGGGTTCCTACTATAGTTTTTGAATCATCTTGCATACCTTATCATCTTTTTCTCCATTCTATCCTTCTTTTGCGCAGTCAAATTATGGAATGAAAATAGTGCATAATAAACCCTTTGTGTCTTCCACTTTCCTTGAGAGTGCATTTACCACAGTATTTGTTTTCCCTTTATGTAGATAACTTCAAATTTTTAAGCCAAAATATTTGTAACCCACTTTTGTTGATCTTATGGAGATAGTCTTTGTTCCAATAAGTATTTCAAACTATCTTGACAATATGTTTTTACTTTGAAGTGTCTTCCTATTAGTTATGGATGTTAGATGTTAAATACATGTAATATGGTCAACATTTCTTTTTCATATATGGGTTTGAGTAATTTATTTCCTTTAAGTTCATTACTTTCAAAGGTAAGGGGTCTTCCTTCTTACATAAAAAATACACCAATGTCATAGCCCGAGGAATGACACACCACAATGAAGGTTTTTGTGAAGTTGAGTGTCCCTAAAGGTTTTAACCCTTTACAAAATTACTTGTAAATGTATTATTTTAAAAATAGAAAAATTTACAATGGAGAGAACATAAAATATACATAGATATTTTTCTTCAAGAACCCAAAACTGACAAAACCATAATGTTTTCATTATATTCCTTTCAATGTTACAATACATTATATACATGTTGAAGCATTCATAAACTTCCAATCCATTAACCCTGGATTAAAACATAACCATAGTTCCCTTGACTGGATCTACAAAATACCATGAACAAAACCACCATGCTTAAAACCATGCACAAAAACCATGTGCAATACCATGGCTTGGTGCGCCCACGATCCTTGGGTCTGTCCCTCATCCTTTGGTCCACCCAACCATCTTGGGTTTGAATAAAAAAAAATTCACCCTGAGCAGTGGGGCCTACCGCCCCCCTGCAAACCCCCCAATAGGGGGAGTCACGCCCCCTATAACCCCCACTATGCCTGACATAATGTAACAACACCTACGGCGAGTTGTGCAAAGAATATAACACATACCCAACAATGCCTACAATGGGAGTTGTACACATACCCTCTTTAAGCTTTCCAAAATCTTTAGTTTCTTCTTTAGTCCAAGAAAATACTTCCTTCTTCAATAATATTTTTCAAGGTGGTATTATTTGATCATAATTCTTAACAAACTTGTAATAATATCCTACCAATCCTATGAATCCTATGAGTTTCTTCAAGGTATTGGGGATTAGCCATTCCCTCATAGCTTTGATTTTGTTAGGATTGACTTTGACACCTAATTCATGGGGTAAAATATGACTAAAATATTCCACTTCTTGAACCCGAAAGGAACACTTGGAAGGATTTGCAAATAGTTGTTTCTCATCTAATAGTGTTATTAAGACCATGTCAATATGTTGTATATTCTCTTCCCAATATTTGTTGTAGATTAATATGTCATCCAAAAATATTAACACAATTTTTTTTAAGGAAGGGTTTGAAAATATAATGCGTTGAGCTTTGAAATGTTAAAGGTGCATTTGTAAGTCCAAATGGCATAACCAAAAAATCATAATGACCTTCATATGTTCTAAAAGTTGGTTTGGGAATGTCTTCTTGCCTCATTCTAATTTGATGATATCCAGAATGAAGATTCAACTAAGTAAAGAAAATTGCTCCATGCAATTCATCTAATAATTCATTTTATTGCTATTTTATGGAACTTCCTATAATCTAGACACATATGCCAAGAACCATCCCTTTTTATAACCATCACCATGTTGAAATTACCAGAGAAAAAATATAAATTTATTAAGAGAAGATTAAAAAAACCAACAATAAATCACAAATCATAAAAACAATGTTTATTCTTGAAAAACATCCAATTAATAGAATTATATTAGTCCCTTATTCAAATCCCGACCAAGCTGGCCAATTGAGTATTCGTTGTTCACCTCCTTGACACATTACTATGAAGTATTTCCAAGCCTTTTAAAGGCCTCGTTACATGTAACCCATGGGCACAAAATCATGGGAAATCAAAACCATGTGCCCAAAACCACCACTATTGACAAAGTAATTTTAATTCTTTCACCAAGTCAAGTTTACCAACCTTTATTTGGGGTTTCCCTTGAACAAATATGGCTAAAATGATCAAGTGAGCTAGCATCGCTCACCTCCAAGTCCTACCCCCGTCAAAGTTTATAACCATGGTATCTGATAACCTGACATCCCCCCTGTTATTTAGATCTAAATATAGAATTTACTAGTGATTTCCCAAGGGTACACATGCCTTACTAGGTCTTACAATTGTATGCCCATTTAAATGCAATTAAGATTTTTTCCACTTCATCATAATAATATTTATTTATTATTATTTCTTGGCACTTAAGTTGTCATTCTGTTAGGTCTCTATAATACTAGTGTATTCCCCTTGTTGTTATTTTTTTTGTATCCCCTACTTTTATTGGTGTGCCCATGTATCCCCCATATTATTATTACTTTTCCCCATATAAGCCCACTATTATTATTGTTGCATACTTACATTATTATTGGTATGTAGACTTTGATTATATTGTGACCCCTTAGACTCCTATATATAGCAAGGAGGTCTTATCATTTGTATCATCCAAGAATTGTTCATTTATGTGATGCAAAGGAGGTTTCCCCCTCAAAG
The DNA here is from genome assembly GCA_031772625.1 of Pinus tabuliformis. NCBI lineage: Eukaryota > Viridiplantae > Streptophyta > Pinopsida > Pinales > Pinaceae > Pinus > Pinus tabuliformis. The sequence goes on from CM062818.1 coordinate 162,013,942, forward strand.
AGCGTATTTCTCAAGTTGTTGATCTATCTTTTCTTCTATTTTATTAGTTGGTTGCATAACATTTGGTATTAGAGCTTTGGATTCTAGGGTTCCGTTGCTTCAAACATGCCATCTTGGTATTTTCGCTATAACTTTTTTTATATGAGGCTTTAGAAGTTGAAATTTCAACCACGTGGAGCCACAATCTTGGTAAAAAAATTTAAAACTTTCAGAGCTTGGATTGTTATATTTTATGAGATATGGTCCGAAGAAGTTAGGGTTTTTGTAGGCTCTGGAATTCAATATCAAACATGCAACCTAGTGAAAATCGTCATAACTTTCTTTCTGAGCATCAAATTTTAATTTAATAAAAAGTGACTGAAAGTGCAAAAAAAATTGTTTTTCATGTATCATTTCATGGCTGAAGGTAAAAACAGTGACATGTGGAACTCCGTATAAGTTCACTCTACTAAACCAATCCATGATCAGGCCATCGTGGGAGATTCGGCATAACCTTATCTTGAAGAATCCAATTTTCGTATGACTTGTGGCATTGGAAAGAAGACTTATATGGCTACCATAAGAAGAATTTTCAGATCTTGGAGAGCTGAGATTGTAGAGGTAAAATAGTTTCAATATCTAACTCCAAAAAAGCAAGAAAAACGTGTGTAGTTTTTAAAAAATTGTGCATAACGTTTGTTCAAAAAAACAATTTGAAGTGATAAAAAGGGAATAGTTAAGCATAGATATTATTAATTGATTCCAAAATGCCTCAAAGAAAAAAAATGGACACACCTAGTAGGCAACTAGAAAGATCTACTATGATTTATGAAGAAGAGGAAGAAATGCAACATGGTATATCAAAATTACGAGTAACGAGACCAAGTGCAACAAATTTCACTCTTGCAAAGAGTAACAAAAAATAAAATGGAAGATAAGATGGATGGATTAAAGAATGGTTTTAAAGCAGACATGGAATATTTGAAAGATGGTATGAACTCTAAGATGGAAGTTTTGAAGCTAGATATGGAAGGTTTGACAAAGTTACTACAAGAAATGCTTCCTAATGGAAACAAGGTATTCCATGAAACTCATGGTGAGAATAAAAGGAATGTTAATCACAAATTAAGAGACTCTAATTTTGGGTTGAAGACCAACCACATACCAAATATCGATATGAGTAAGTTTGATGGTAAGGATCCAGTAACATGGATACTGCATATGGAGCAATATTTTGATCTACATGATGTGAAACACACACAAAAGGTACACATTGCATATTTATATTTAGAACCCAATCAGTTTGTATGGTATTGATGGATTTTTTCTCGCAAACCACTTTTCACTTGGTCAATTTTTAGGAAGGAAATGATAGCACATTATGAGGATACAAAGAGGTACACCTTCTTTAGCCAATTGATAAATCTGAAACAAAAGGGTTCAATGGTGGAGCACATTGAGGACTTCCAAAAATTAAATATCAGGGTAACTAATATTCCATAGGAGCATAGGATTGATGTCTTCATAGGGACTTTGAGAACCTGGTTCATTGGAGAAGACATTCAGGTTGGCAAAAAAGTTGAAAGAAAAATTATGGAAACAAGGAAGTCTACCACTCACAACTTTAAAGATGGAAATGTTGTTTCTCCTAGCCTTCCACAACCTACAAGGTTGACACCACAATAATTGGAGGAAAATATAGCAAAAGGGATTTTCTATAGTTGTGATAGAAAATACACTAAAGGTCATAAGTGTGCTGAGAAGAAATTATTTTACATGGATTGTCAAGAGGAGGAAGAAAATGAACAAGAAACATCAAAAGAGGAGGATATACACTAGGAACAAACCCCAGAGAAACATGAAATAAATTCAACCATATCTTGTAATCCATTGTAAGGAATTACCACTCCTCAAACTCTCAGTATAGAAGGATATATAAAAAAGAAAAAGGTAATAGTGTTGATTGATTCAGGTAGTACCCATAATTGTATTCATTTTAAGATAGCCAAGGAATTGAATTTCTTCCTATATCTAACACCAAAGTGTCAAGTGATGGTTGCAAATGGAGGAGCTATAAATTTCTCTAGAAAGTGCCATAATATCAAGCTAACAATGGGGGAATATCTGTTGAATAGACCAATTCTTTCCATTCCAATGGGTGGTGTTGATGTTGTACTAGGATTCCAATGGTTACAATATTTGGGAATGATAGCTTTTAATTTTCAAGAATGTTTCTTGAAATTGTTTTGGGAAGGAAAGGAAGTTGAATTAATGGGTATCACAGGGAAACCAAGAAAGATAATTAGCTCTAATGGCATGACAGATTCTGAAGAAAGAACAAAGGGGCCTAATTGCATAATTATGCTCACTAGAGGTTCAACCATCAAAATTATTTATTTCTCCAGATATCCAAAAAGTATTGGACAATCATTCCAAGGTATTTGAGACTCCCAAATGCCTCCCACCTATTCATGATCATGATCATGCTATTCATTTGATTCCAGGAAGTGTTCCTCCAAACATCAGGCCTTATAAATATGCCCAAAGAGTGAAATTGAACGTATGGTTACAAAAATGCTAGAGGTCAATATAATTCAACCTGGTCAAAGTTCTTTCTCTGCTCCAGTAGTATTGGTGCACAAGAAGGATAGATCATGATGTATGTGTCTAGATTACAGAGAGCTCAACAACCTCACTATTAAAGATAAATTCCCCATTCCCGTCACTGATGAATTGTTGGATGAATTACATGGGGAAATGTACTTCACCAAGTTGGATCTTCATTAAGGATATCATCAAATTATTTTGAAGACTGAAGACATTCCAAAAACAACATTCAGAACTAGTGATTTTGGTCATGTCTTTTGGCCTTACTAATGCACCTTCCACATTTCAAGGTTTGATGAGTTCCATTTTCAAAGCCTTCCTTAGAAAATTTGTGTTAGTATTTTTTGATGATATACTAATCTACGCGAAGTCTTGGAAGGATCATGTTCAACATGTTGACATGGTGCTCAAACTATTGGAGGAGAAACAATTATATGGAAAAACCTTTAAATGTTTATTTGGAGTATAAGAGGTGGAATATTTGGGTCATATTGTATCTCATGAGGGTTTTATGGTAGACCCTAACAAAATTAAGCTCAATAAGGAATGGAAAATCCTCACAACCATAAAGCATCTTCAAGGATTTATCAATTTGACAAGGTATACTTGCAAGTTTGTTAATAGTTATGGGAGAATAGCAACACCTCTAACAACATTACTAAATAAAGATGCATTTTCTTGGACTCTAGAAGGAACTAAGGCCTTAGAACATCTTAAGGAGGAAATGTCTCAAGCACCGATATTAGCTACCCCAGACTTCACAAAAACCTTTATTGTAGAATGTGATGCCTCAAAAAATGGAATTGGTGTTGTTTTAATGCAAGAAGGAAGACCCATTACTTTTGAAAGTCATCCAATCAAAGGAAATTATTTACACAAACCTATTTATGAGAAGGAAATGTTTGAAATACTACATGCATTAAAGCAAGGAAGACCTTACCTGATGGGAAGACACTTCAAGGTAAAAACAAATCATGATAGTCTTAAATAATTTTTGGAAGAAAGATTATCTTTAGAAGAGAAACAAAAATGGGTCACAAAGATGTTGGGTTATGACTTTGAAATCATACAAAAAAGGGAAGAAAAATGTTTTGCGGATGCACTCTCAAGAAAGGATGAGGATGAGGAAGTATTCCTTTGTACCATTTCTATTATCCAACCTATTTGGATAACCGAAGAAAGGTTTGAATGGAAGAATAATGAAGAGGTGTGGACACTCATTCAAAAGTTGCAGCAAGATCCTAGTAGATCTGACACATTTAGATGCAAAATTGATTCATTATGGTATAAAGATCACTTATATCTTTGTAAGAATTCCCAACTCAAACAAAATATTCTTTTGGAATTGCACACCTCCCCCTTAGGAGGGCACTCAAGATTTTTAAAAACTTACCATAGGGTCAAGAAGGAATTTTGTTGGGATGGACTTAAATCTGATATTCAGAAGTTTGTGGCGAAATGTTTGGTTTGCCAACCTTTATCCATTCCAAGTCAGCATTGAGAGGAGGTCTCAATGGATTTTATCATAGGGTTACCCAAGTCTGAAGGAAAGAGTGGCATCATTGTGATTGTTGATAGACTTACCAAGTATGCACACTTTTGTGAATTATTTCATATTTTTAAAGCCATTACAATTGATACTGCATTTATGGAAATAATTCAAAGCTACATGGAAACCCAAATATTATTGTAAGTGACGTAGGTCCCATTTTCATTGGAAATTTTTGGATGAAATTATCTTCTTGTCTTGCTACTCAATTAGCTCATAGATCATCTTATCATCCTCAATCTGACAGGAAAACTAAGATTGTGTACAAATATCTGGAAGAATATCTTCATTGCTTTGTATCTAGTAAAGAAACACAAAGGGTCAAGTGGTTACCTCTAGCTGGATGGTGGTATAACACTTCCTTCCATACTGCAACAAAAATTACCCCATTTATGGCACTTTATGGATATCATCCACCATCCATCACATCATCTTTAAGATAAAATTCTAAGGTTCAAGCTATGGAAGATCACATTGAGCATCAACAACAAGTTCTCCAACTCTTAAAGGATAACCTCACTCTTGTGAAGAATCGAATTAAACAACATTTAGGTCAACATTGCAGTGAATTACGTTTTGATGTAGGTGATTGGGTATTTTTATGACTACAACCATACACATAAATGTCCCTCAAGCAAGATAAGAAGGATAATAATTATCACCCAAGTACTGTGGTCCTTACAAGGTGTTGCAAAATATTGGTATTATGGCATAGAAATTGGGGTTGCCTGCATCTTCCTGGGTACAACCATTTTTCCATGTTTCATGCTTAGAGAAGGTTATAAGTGACAAGCTCCTTGTTCAAACAGTGTTGCCAAAACTTGACGAAGAAGGAAAAATCATATTTCACCCTGAAGCATTCATGGAAACAAGAACTCGACAACTACAAAATCGATTAATTTCATAGTATCTCATTATGTGGAAGAACTTACGCGTTGAAGATTCCACATGGGAGGATGAGAATTTTATACAGAAACATCCATAACTAAAGCGTTGAGGACAACACTTTTTTGAAGGAGAGGGGCATGTTAGGTCCCTATAATACTAATGTATTCCCCTTATTGTCATTTTTAGCATATCCCCTATTGTTATTGTTGTGCCCCATAGAAGCCCACTATTATTATTGTTGTGCCCCATAGAAGCCCATTGTTGTTATTGTTGTGCATTTACATTATTATTTTTATGTAGGCTCTGATTATATTGTGACCCCTTAGACTCCTATATATACCAAGGAGGTCTTATCATTTGTATCATCCAAGAATTGCTCATTTATGTTATGTAAAGGAAGTTTCCCCCTCGGAGAGGTTATTTCTCAAGTCATGGATGTATTTTTTCTTCTATTTTGTGAGTTGGTTGCATAACACATTCTCTCATATGGTGCTCTCGTATCCATATCCATCTTTCATATGTGTTCTCCTTCTGAACATTTGCACAAGTACCTCCATAACCACCTACTTAGCTATGCACCATGGTTCATAAAAATGAACCATTACTTCAATTTTACTCACCATTGTATTTTCCACAAAGTTCCCTCTTTTGTTTCGAATCTTCTTAGCACTTTGAATGTTATAGGTGCTCAGTGAACTTAGAAATGTTCGCTTCTTGGTAGATTTACAAAGAAACAACACATACAAAATCACACCTAATATATCTATTAGATCTAATTACTTAAGCCATACATCCTAGCATTGTCAATGGATCTATAACCTCAATCTCAAAGCATTATCAAGCCACTCTCATAAGAGAGTCCAAGTCAACCATTCTCTAATACCATGTTAAAATTAATGGAGAAAAATATAAATTTGTTGAGAGAAGATTAAAAATAACTAGAAACAAATCATAAATCATAATCACAATGTTTATCATATAAAAATCTCAATCTAAGGAAAAAAACCAGCTAATAGAATTCTATTAGTCCCTTGGCCAAAAACTGACCAAAATGGTCAGTTGAGCCTTCACCACTCACCTTCTTGGTACATTACAATGGCGTATTCTCAATCCTTTTACATGTAATCCACAAGAAAAAGAACATGGGAACTATAAACATGTTCTCAAAACCACCATTGTTGACCAAGTAATTTTTACTCTTTCACCGAGTCAAGTTTACCTAACACAACATTGGTGAAGAGAAAACAGTCTTGCTAGGTCAAATAATGCTAGCCTAAAATATTTCTTGAACCATACGATCAATCTCACTCTTACGTGTACATGGATACATGTAAGGCCTAATTCTAGGTGGTGCACTTTCAGGTTGCAAATAAATAACATATCCATGATCTCAAGCAAGTGAAAGACACTTAGGCATCTCTCCAAATAATTAGGAATGGTTTTTGATAACTTTTTGTTGGAATGTTTAAGATGGTGAACATTTAATTAGATTTAGGCAATATCTTAAGAAACGTTTTGTTAGAATTTCATATTTTGGTTTACTATAATTTCAAAGATATATGTTGAGGAAGTTAGGGTTTGTGAATGGCCTTGAAACCTCTTTTAAACGAAGTATCTTAGAATTTTCTTTATAATTATTATTATTATTATTATTATTTTCAGAGAGTTTCAGTTGTTGAAATTTTGATTAGATAGAGAATAAATCTCAAGGTACATATGGGAAATTTTTTAGGTTTTGGTTCACTACAATTTTAAATATATACCTTGTGGAAGTTAAGGCTTCTAAATGGTCCTGAAATCAATTTAAATAAGTGATTGTAAATTTTTTACTATAATTGTTTTCTAGGACATTTCAGGCTGTGAAATATTCAAAGACTAAGGAAACATAATGAAGTACCTTAGGTAAAGTTTTAGAATTATATTTCAAGAATTGGAAACTTTGCACACTATACAAGTTTGTTCTTAGGGAGAAGCCAAAAATCAACAAGTTTTGGGATAGTTACCATAACTTTCACTTGGCACATCAAATTCTAGTCAAACTTATGAAATTGCAGAGAAGACATATGAAAATATTATAGGCCAACATTTCAAATTCATAAGAGTTCAAATACAATAGATATATTAAGAGAAAGGTAAGTCATTTTTGTATTCTCCAAAATAAGGTTCAAAAGGTACATAATTTACAAGTGATATAACTTTTGATTAGAAGATACATTTTTTTGGGTGATTGAAATTTTCTAGGTGATTAAAAGTTGTGATAAAGAGAATTACTATTAATATTTCTCACATGGCTCCAAGGAAAGATCCAAAAACTACTACACCAATTAAACCTCCTAAAGGTTCATCTTTGACTCATGAAGAAATAAAAGATATCCATTACTAAGTAGCCAAGTTGGAAGATTAGTTGTCACAAATCCAAGGATCAATAAATAATGTGGAACAAGAGATGGAAGAAACCAAGGAAGAAATACAAAAAAAATTCAAGGAAGAAATACAAAAGTCCATGACTGAAAAGAAGGAAGAAATACAAAAATCCATGACCAAAAAAAGGAAGAAATAAAAATTATACTAGTACATAATCTCCCTAGAAGGGTAATGGAGATATAAGGAAATCATGAACATAAGAAGAAGCAGGGTATTGAAACTCAATCACATATGGGGAGTATTTTATCATAATTGAAGAACACAAATATTGAATCACATAACCATAACTAGGGCTTTTGAATCCAAGATCCACATCATCAGGGCTTTAAGTCAATACCAAGGAACTACTATAGCATGAAGATCGATATGAGGAAGTTTTATGACAATGATCCTATAATAGTGAAGGATTTTTACAATGAATTGGTTTCTCATCATTTTTTCTTTGCATATGATAAATAGACACAATGGTTCAAGTGGTTTCTCTTGGTATGCCAATGATATAACACAACAATGAAGGATATTTTGTAATTATTAATTCATAGTGAAGGTTCATAACACCATACAATTTAGATTTCATAGTGAAGGATGCACAACCAAATATTGTCTTTAAATGTAACCATTGATAATTAATTAATTTTAATTAGTTCATTTCAATTAATGACATTTCCCCAAGCCTTGTAGGCTACATCTTCAATGATTATCCACAACACCATACAATCTAGAAATTCATAATGAAGGATGCACAACCAAATTTTGTTGTTGAAATGTTCATTGCATTGAGTTGTTGGAAACTTGTAATTATTTGATTTTAATTAATTATATTTTTCTACGTTTTGTAGTTTGCATCCTTCATGATTACCCATAACACCATAGAATCTAAAATTCACCACAATAATACACACATCCTCACATGATACAATCTAAAATTAACCACATTGCACGCATCCTTAATGATTATCCATAACACCATAAAATCTAGAACTCACCACATCCTCAATTATTATCTATAACACCATACAATATAGAATTCACCACAACATTACGCCAAAAATGGGGCTTGACCTACTCATTATCAAAATTCACTAGTTTTACATCCAAAATGGGGTTTGGCCTTCTCATTTTCAAAATTCATCATAGTATTAAACCGAAAAAGGTGGTTGGCCCACTCATTTTCACATACTTAAACATGAGCCGAACCTCGAAAATTCACCATAATATTACACCTAAAATGGGGTTTGGCACTCATTTTCAAAATGTGACACGACTCACTCATTCTCACATACTTAAGCATAAGAAAAACCTAAAAAAATCACCATAGTATTACACCCAAAATGGGGCATGCTCCACTCATTTTCAAAATGGGGTCTGACTCACTCATTCTTGCATAGTTAAGCATGAGGCTTGACCCACTCATTTTCACATGCTTAAGCATGAGATAAACCTTAAAAAATCACTAGGCTGTTCACCCAAAATGGGGCTTGGCCAACTTATTTTCAAAATGGGGTCTAACTCACTCATTCTCACATACTTAAGCATAAGAGAAACCTCAAACGTTCACCACGGTATTACACTCAAAATGAGACTTGGTCTACTCATTTCCATAATGGGGCTTGACCCACTTATTCTCACATGCTTAAGCTAAAGTTTGGTTCACTCATTTTCAAAATAAGACTCGACCCACTCTTTTTGACATACTTAAACACAAGCCAAATCTCAAAAATTCACCACATTATTACACCCAAAATAGAGCTTGGCTCACTCATTTCCAAAATGAGACTTGACTCATTCATTCTCACCTACTTAAATATGAGCACAACCTCAATAATTCACCATAATATTCCATCCAAAATAATGTCTTAGGCCACTCATTTTCAAAACAAAGTTTGAACTTCTCATTCTCACATACTTAAAATCTAAAAAATCTGACAAAGTATTCACCCAAAATAAACCTTAGCCCACTTATTTGACATACTAGTAGTGACATACTTAGCATGAGACAAACCTCAAAAATATACCATAGTATTACACCCAAAATGAAACTTAGATCCACTCACTTTTACATTACACCCAAAATGAAGCTGGTCCCACTCCCTTCATTTTTACACATTAAACATGACTTCCAAATTGAAGCCTGGCCCCACTCCACTCCACTCGTTTTCACATATTAAGCATTAGACAAGCCCCAAATGGAGCTTGGCCCCACTCCACTCATTTTAGCATATTAAACATTACACCCAAAATGAAGCTTAGCCCACTCATATTAAACATTACACCCTCCCAAAAATAGAACTTTGCCCACTCATTTTAACCTATTAACCATGAACCAAAGGCAAATATTACACCTGTAATGATGCTTGGCCCACTCATTTCAAAGGGCTTAATAATATTGGTACGATGTCTTGATGTTTATATGCAAGCATCAATAATATAATATAATGGAGAGGTTTGCTATCCCCTATTCTGCAGCATGTGATAAGTCTCTTCAAAGCGTACCTCCTGGTCTTGATAAAATGTTTGGACTCCCCTTCCTTTTTCATTATCATTTTAATCTTTTTCCATCTCTGGAAGAAACAATACCTTGATTCTCCGTTCCTTTTAGAGATTGTTTCCTCAAGTAGTCAATGCAGGGATCTATTATTACTCAGGATACAGAACGACCGCTGATTTTTTACCATTCCAGGAAGAAAAGTGGGGGTAATTCAGGACCGATAGATAGTTCATGAAGAAGTTAAGCATACCTTTTGTAAATGGCAGTCTTTGCAGTTGGAAAATGGGCCAATAGGTAATACTATTTGAAGCTTTGAAAGATAGTTTAATTAGTTGAAAGCTCATTAAATTTTTGGTTTTGTGTTTCATATAAATCCATCAAAATAAACTGCCAATTGAATCCACTTGACATGTGATACCTTAAGTGGGCCCACCTAGTGAATCCACTTAACATGTGACCCTTTAAATGGGCCCACCTAAGGATCATTATTCATTGTTGCTCTGAGTCTTTTCGGACGATCCACTGTTTTCCAGAGGAAACCCAAATGTAAAGCATTGAGATTGGTTGCACTGGTGTGCTGTCGGTATGTCACATGCAAGGCTGAGATACTATCATCGTGCTGCCACTGTACCCTTTGACTGTATCATACATGGTTTAGTACAATAAGTTCATACCATATTTTGTTCAGTGGCAAGTTCACTCTGACAACATTGATCATACTTGTGACTTGCCCAATTATTGTTGAGGTCTTTCCACATGTTTCCAAAGAGTTGTCCATGGTTTTCATTAAATTTCTGGTCTTTCCATATGTTTCCAAAGAGTTGTCCATGGTTTTCATTAAGTTTCTGTGGATTCAGGTACTTGGTTGAATAGGAAAAATATATGAATATAATGTAAGGTTATAAATATGAAAATGGGCTAACACAAATTTCCGTGGAGTCAGGTAGTTGGTTGAATATGAAAAATATATGAATATAATGTAAGGTTATAAATATGAAAATGAAAGGTTATAAATATGGAAATAGGAAATATTTAAAAAAAATAGTTTATTTATTTTTTAAGCGAGTTATTTTTAGTGAGATTTTTTGGAAGGTTTTTTGGTTTAATTTCTCTAAAATCTGGCTGGAATTTATTGAAATCACAAACTTGTGAGTAACTCCTGCACAATTGAATTGCCCTAAGAATTTTTCAAAAAGCTAAATCCATATATAATAAAAAAAAACAAGTTTAAATAATACAAATCAAAATTTCACCTGAAAATTTTCCATGCATCAAAAAATAAAAAAAATCACACTAAAAACAACTCTTTTTAAAAATATATATTAAATAAATTTATTATTTATTCGATACATATAAAAATAATAGCAACATAACGACATTTTTGAGTGTCTAATTCTCTATATATATTTATTTATAATCACATATCATTCACATATTTATGTTAAGTCAAATGCAATAGAGCTTGGAAGCCTCTTTTTCGCACTCAATCGATGAGATCATCATGATCCTCTTAATGGTGGGTTTAATTTTACCGTACACCATTCATAATCTTTTTTAAGTATTGTTAATAAATATGTATTAAATAAATTTATTATTTATTTAATACTTATAAAAATAATAACATTTTTGAGTGTCTAATTCTCTATATATTTATTTATAATCACATAACACATAATCATTCACATATTTGTGTTAAGTCAAATCGATGAGATCATCATGATCCTCTTAATGGTGTCTTTAATTTTACCATACACCATTCATAACGTTATTGCGGGGTAAGATTCAAATTTTTTATTTAGTACCTTTTCTTAAAAGTTGTCATTGACTTTCTTAAAAGGGCATTTGAACGATTTGCAAAATAACATTTCCAAACACTCGTTATTACTCATAAGCGAAAGCTATCGATGAAATGGTCCCCGATGGGGTGACTCTCGAGCAACAGATTTCGGGAATGGAGCATGAGCCAATTTACCACTGATGGTTTTTCGGTAAGGTTATGATTGGCATGTAGAATTTTTGTTTGCTGATGGCGGTATTTGGAGGTAGAGTTTGGCTCTCACCTGTTTTTGTATAGGTGGTGGGTCTTTGTTTCATGTTATGGCAGCGAATTATAAAGGTCTTTTTGAATTTATTACCAGTGTTAAAAATAGCAACAAGAAATTCTAATTTAATTTGTCTCTGAATTAAATTGTGAATTAAAATCGAATTCTATTTTCATAGCAACTTGTAAACAATCAATTAAATTAAATTCACTTAATTGACTTAGGAATCTCGAGTTGGAAGTCTATCTACAACCATGTAAGTGTGATCTCTAAATTTTAGGGGTTCAAGTTGAGTTCTTTGAAGTTGTAATTAGATAATTTAGTCTAACTGAGTTATAGTTAGTTAAACTAGTTTTAACTGTTGGAGGAACCAATAGAGGTTAACTAGTGAGTCAGTGCACCAGTGCATCCTCAGTGCCACACCAGTTAACTGAAGAATCACTCACAAATAATTCATGCATTTTAGTTCAGAGGAAGACCCAATTGAAACTAGAGTGCAGGGACAATGTACTATCAGTTGTATAATTTTCCAAGTTGTACAAATGATGCATGCAATTAGTTGAAGACCTAAGTTTGGATTGTGTAGTTATGGAAGAAAGATTTCCCAATTAAATATGGGTTGATTCTCTTAGGAATTGCGCAAAGAAATAGGGGTTTGGCAGGCAACAGAATTGGCTAAGTGTTGACTAGAGCGGACTTGTGAGGCAGAGAGTTGATCATACATGTGCAAGGATTATTCTAGTGAGAACAAGCATTGTATTTTCTTTTCAGATTTCTGATTAATGCAATATAGATAGTCAGGGTTTTGAGCAGTTGCTTTCCCCAGAGAAATATTGTATTATGTGTGATTGATATTCTTCCTCTTGCTGATTATTGTTTGCATCGATCATTATTGGTTTCCATTATGGAGAGTAGAGTAGATTCTTGTCTTATGTTTTAATACATACATGAGATGTTGAATCTACAAAAAAATATACATGGTATCGGTGCTGAAGTCAGTATAGAAGAGGAGATTTCGAGTTTGTTGTGCAGGTGAAAATCAAATTTGCAGTTCATACTTCAGATCAACAATATGTCTTTCTATGGGTTGTGACTTGAGTATGCCTTGGAAGACATCTCGAATTACATAGCATGGAAGGACGGGATGGAAGCAGTGCTAGAAGACAATGGCCTCAAGGAATTCATTGATCAAGACATTCCTAAGCCTCCAACATTGGATGCTCAAGATTTGGCTGAATGGAGAAAGTGTGTGGCAAAGGTGAGGCAGATTATCCTTGAGGGAGTTCGAGATCACATTGTCTCGAGTCTCCATGGCAAGGAAACTCCATACTCAATGTGGAAGGAATTGACAAACCTATTTTAGAATAGCAGTGACCATAGGAAGTTGGCACTGAAGGAAAAACTCAGAAAGATCAAGATGGAGAAGGGCGACTCAATTCCGAAATACTTGACCAAGTTCACTCATTGTCGTGATGAGCTTGGAAGTGTTGGGATTACTGTTGCCGAGGATGATATGGTGAGCCTAGCTCTTCTAAGACTCCCCAAGAGTTGACACAGTTACCAAGACTCTGTCAATGGGAGGGAGAAGATCCTAGATTGGGAATGACTATGGTCGAATTTGGTACAGGAAGAGATTCGAAGGAGCACCAGGGATGGTTCCTCATAAAAAACTGATGATGAGGAAAATTGTGCCTTAGTGGGTAAGGCAAAGAAAGGGGAGGGGAAGGTGTCCCATTCCAAATCAAATTCTTATCATGGAGGCAAGAAGAAAGACATGCCGAAAGTCAAGTGCTTTCATTGTCACAAGCTGGGACATTATGCTACAAATTGTCCACTCAAGAAGTCCAAGAAGAAGTCCTCAAGAGGAGTGATAGGTGAGGCTCTTGCCTCACAATTCGAATTGGACTTTACCCTCATCGCAAGCATGGTGTCATCGATGATGGGTAGTGTATGGTACCTAGACAATTGAGCTTCTTTCCATGTGACTGGTAACAAGGAGCTCTTAATAGGATTCTTGTCATGAAGGAAAGAAGAAGGACATGTCGAAATTTAAGTGCTTTCATTGTCACAAGCTGGGACATTTTGCTACAAATTGTCCACTCAAGAAGTCCAAGAAGAAGTCCTCAGGAGGAGCGGTAGGTGAGACTCTTGCTTCACAATTCAAATTGGACTTTACCTTCATCGCATTAATGGTGTCATCAATGATGGGTAGTGTATGACACCTAGACATTGGAGCTTCTTTCCACATGACTGGTAACAAGGAGCTCTTCAGTGACTTGGAGGAGAAAGATCTTCAAATGCATATCGAGATGGGTGATGATGGGATGTATAGTGCTACCGGGTTGCGTACAGTTACCTTTCAAAGGTAGTTGGGTGCTCCCCTCACTTTGCGAAATGTTATGTATGTTCCTGGTTTGAAAAAGAACTTGGTATTTGTTTCCATGTTGGAGGATAGAGGCTACGATGTGATGCTTAGTAAGGAAAAGACGTTCCTTCATCACATAGTCACGGGACAGGTAAAGAGGATAGGGATTCGGGTGAATAATCTCCATAAGTTGGAGGTATAAGATTGTGTTGCTTTGAGCATGAAAATAGAGAAAGTGCATAGCCGAGACATTAGTGATTTGTGGCATGGGCGGTGGGTCACTTGCATCATGGCACTTTGAAAATCATGCAACAAATTTCTACTGGTCTTCCCAAAGGTACACCAGAGTAAGTTGATACATGCAAAGGGTGTACTTTGGGAAAATTCACCAAAGATTCCTTTCATGACAAAGACAGTCGAGCATAGGAGATTCTAGATCGAGTCTATTCAGATGTGTGTGGACCATCCTCAATAGCATCCACGACCAAACACAAGTATTATGTTATATTTGTTGACGATTTTTCTGGTAAATGTTGGAACTTTTTCATGCAGAAGAAAGATTAGACTTTTGCAAAGTTTTGTGAATTTAAAGCATTGGTCAAGAAAGATACTGCTAGAAAGGTTAATGCTCCGAGGAGTGATAATGGTGGAGAGTATGTGTCAAATAAGTTTAAAAACTTCTGTGTGGTAGAAGGGATTAAACGGGAGTTGACAACACCCCATAACCCATAACATAATGGAGTAGTTAAAAGGAAGAATATAATAATTGTAGGGGCAACACAAGCGATGTTGCATGATCAGGGCCTACCACTACACTTATGGTCAGAGGCATGCAACATAACTGTTTATTTTCACAACAGAAGCCCTCCTAGGATTCTTGGGATGCATACATCAGAGGAGGCTTTCTCTGGGAAGAGACCAGATGTGGGTAACTTCAGGATTTTTGGATCATCGATATATTTCCATGTGACCAAATATGCATGGTATAAGCTTGATTCGACAACAGAGTTGGCGATATTTGTGGGGTACACTGATACACCTCACAACTATCGAGTGTACCTGTCAACCAATAGGATGAAAGTGGTTCGCAGGGATGTCAAATTCGATGAAGAGAAGGCCATGAGATGCTCCCTTAAGAGGGAGCTTCAACTAGATGCGATTTAGGAGCTTTTAGCTCCTAAGGAGGAGCCTCAGATTGATGTGGAGCAGCCACATGCAGAGGATCCAGGAGTGGAGACACCCATTCAGGAAGAGTCTTTTAAAGATGGGAGAAAGCACACCAAACAAGTTATTGAAGGATGTGTGAGAGAATGTGGGAGCACCCACATCATAGCGCAGGCAGAGGAGGTCACCTGAGAGGTACACTGGATACATGGCTCTTATGAGGGGATGTGTTGAGACAAAGCCATGTTCTTTTGAGGAGGCAGTGTAGCAACCGGTTTGGGTTGATGCCATTGTTGGCCCTCATTTTTTATCAAATTTTGCTTATTAAAATCCACCTAATTTCCATCATTTTCCACCATATACCATCCATATACACTTTATTTTGACCTTATTATGCATATTCAAGCAAATAAATTATGTTTTTCAACTTTTAGATATTTTTGCAAAAATTGGGTTTTAAGAGTATTTTTTCACAGAATCAGAAATTCCCGTAATGGCTATGTGAATGACATATTTGCAGGACACTTGGGCTCGAGATAGATACATGAATGGAAAGCTTGGGAACTAAGATTGAACTAATTCCAATTGGTTCGGTTAAAACAAGCTAAATCAGGCCCAATCAAGGTTGGTCAAACATAACTAGTCATCCAGGAAATAGGGCAGTTTTATGATTTCATGGGATTGTTCATATTTCTAGTGATAGATTGGATGGATTTGACTTGGATAGATGGATATAAATATATATAGTTGCTAGAGAGACTTTAGATCAGTTTGTTTCATGATCTTCTATTTAAGCGAAAACTTTGAAGGCTTATGATGTAATTTTTATATATAACTTTATGCTGAGACATTTGAATATTGGAGATTAATTAGAAGAACCTATTCTACTTTCATTTTGCTGTTCATTGGTGTGGATGATTGATTGAAGTTTCAACATTTGATAGCAGCCTCAAGTGTGCAAGGCAAGGGTGGAGGGCCCCCACTCCAAGCTAAGTACACTTCATTGTTAAACTAGCTTAATTTTCATGAACTAGTTGCTTTAGATTTGTTTACTTGTTTTGTTTCAGATTTTCTTATTTGAATTAATGTGTGATGATTTATATTACTGATGAATCTTAGTTTGTTTATCATTTTAATAAGAAGGGACAACAAAGTGTTCAAGTTGAATTCTCCTTCTATTGAATTAATAGATCAAAACTAGAATTCATCTTTGTTACATTCAAGCAGTTTTATGTAATTTCAGTTTTCCAATGATAGCATAATGATGAATGAATTGTGATGAAGAATACCCAAATATCTCTTAAGTTAAGAGTCTCCTTCATTGTTTATTTATGCATCTTAAGCTGTTGTTAACTCATGATTTCTGATTTCTATTCATCAAGTGATATTGAAGGAGAATGACACAAATGGATCTCTTAAGTTAAGAGCCACTTCATCTTTCATACATTGCAAAAGTGAATTAGAAATTGTTAAAATAGGTTTACATTTGTAATATGTACTTCCTTAACTCTTCAAATTTTATCTTCTAAGCTTGGCTACATCTGATATCCATACACTGTGGACTTGCCTCCAAGTTTTACAAACCCGGATTGATAATAAATACTTGTGTTAATTTGTGTTAATAAATTAGCTCAACAACCATGGTGGAGGAGTATGAATCCATTGTTCGTAACAGTGTTTGGGATGTGGTCCCAAGACTGACAGACAAGTCAGTGGTTAGTTCGTGATGGCTTTAAAAGGTAAAGCAAGCAATGGATGGTAATGTGGAGAAACAAAAGGCCAAGTTTGTTGCCCGAGGATTTTCTCACGTAGAGGGAATTTATTACGATGAGACATTTTCTCCTGTTGCAAGGTACTCATCAATCAGATCCATATCGGCACTGTCAGCGCAGATGGGTTGGAAGGTACATCATATGGATGTAAAGACAACCTTCCTTAATGGCATGATTGAGGAAGAGGTGTATATTGAGCATCCTAAAGGTTTTGAGACCTTTGACCGAGAGTTGCATGTGTGCTGACTCAAGCGAGCATTCTATGGGCTGAAGCAAGCACCCTGTGCTTGGTACACCAAGATCAATAGCTACTTCACTGGGTTTGGCTTCACCAAAAGTGAAGTGGATGCAAACCTATACCATATTGTGGTGGAAGACAAATTGTTGATTATTGTTTTATATGTCAACAATTTGATTCTGACAGGCGATGATAAGTTGATCAAGTCTTGCAAAGAGGATCTTGCAAGAAATTTTGAAACGAAGGACTTGGGGCTCATGCACTACTTTCTGGGCATGGAAGTATGGCAAGGTGATAAGGAAATTTTTGTCCCTCAAGGAAAGTATGCCAACGGGAACTGAAAAGGTTCCACATGGAGAGCAGTAAACCCATGGAGACTCCTCTAGTAGGTAATTAGAGGAAGGAGGATGCTACTTCGGGTGAAGTAGTGGAAGCTACTGTTTATAGGCAAGTTGTGGGTTCACTCATGTATTTGGTGAACACATGACCAAAAATGTGCTCTGCAGTTAACCAACTTAGTCAAGCAATGGTTAGGCCTACCAAGTTGTATTGGAAGGTGACCAAGCATGTGTTGAGATACCTCAGAGGCACTACTCAGTATGGATTGTGCTACAGATGGATAAAGGCATTGAAGCTTCAAGGCTTCATCGAGGCAAATTAGGAAGGGAGTCCATTCGACAAGAAGAGCACATCAGGAGGTTTCTTCAGTGTTGGATCAACAATTGTTTCTTGGTACAACAGGAGACAGAGATCGATTTCACTCAGTTTGGAAGAGGTTGAGTACATGGTTGTTAGTCAAGCAGCTTGTGAGGCCATCTGGATGAGGAAGATTTTGGTTGGTTTGTTTGGTCAGTAGATGGATCCAACTGTGATTTACTATGACAATCAGAGTTGTAATAAACTATCTGAAAGTCCAGTTTTTCATGATTGGTCCAAGCATATTGATATCTAGTATCATCATCTTCAAGATTGTGTGCAGAAGCAGATTATGTTGTTGGAATACATTTCCACATAGGAGCAGGATGCAGATATCTTAACAATGACATTGTCAAGATGTAAATTCGAGTTTCACAAAGACAAGATTTGGGTAGATGATAATCCCTTCTTTGTTGAGAGGCAGTGTTAAAAATACCAACAATAAATTCCAATTTAATTTGTCCTTGAATTAAATTGTGAATTAAAATCGAATTATATTCTCATAACAACTTGTAAATATTTAATTAAGTTAAATTGACTTAATTGACTTAGGAATTTTGAGTTGGAAGTCTATCTAGAGTCATGTAAGTGTGATCCCTAAATTTTAGGGGTTTAGGTTGAGTTCTTTGGTTTTTTAATTAAATAACTCAGTCTAACTGAGTTATAGTCAATTAAACTGGTTCTAATTGTTGGAGAAACTAGTAGAGGTTTAGTAGTGAGTCAGTGCACCAGTGCATTCTTAGTGCCACACTAGTTAACTGAAGATTCACTCACAAAAAAATCATGCATGTTAGTTCAGATGAAGACCTAGTTGAGACTAGAGTGTAGGGACAACATACTATCAGTTGTATAATTTTCCGAGTTGTAAAGATGGTGCATGCAATCAGTTGAGGACCTAAGTTTGGATTGCGCAGTTATGGAAGAAGGATTTCCGAATTAAATATGGGTTGATTCTCTCAGGAATTTTACAAGGAAATAGGGACTTGGCAGGCAACAAAATTGGCTAAGTTTTGGCTAGAGTGGGCTTGTGAGGCAGAGAGTTGATCATACTTGTGCAGGGATTTTTCTAGTGAGAACAAGCATTGTATTTTCTTCTCAGGTTTCTGATTAATGCAATATAGATAGTCAGGGTTTTGAGCAGTTACTTTGCCCATAGAAATATTGTGTTATGTATGATTGATATTCTTCCTATTTCTAATTATTGTTTTCATCGATCATTATTCATTTCCATTGTGGAGAGTAGAGTAGATTATGTTTTAGTACATTACATGAGTTGTTGAATCTGTAGAAAAATCTACAAAAAGAGGATGCGAGATTGGGTTTTGTGTATGTTAAAGATTTCACACGCTTATTCACTTTTTCATCTTAGGTATGGATCATCCCTCCCATGGTGGATTGGACGTAGTAAGGAATTACTCTGACATCTAGAGAAGGTTCAGTGATGAGTTCACTATGATACATTGGCTTGGGATGGCAAAGTTTTGGTGTATGCAATACACTTGGTTGCCGTTATGGAAATTGTTGAGAGTGTGGTTCTTCACTGGTAGTGGATACATTACATCTGAAGCTATCTGTACAAGTTTTGCCAAGATTTCAGGGTGGAAGAAAGGAGTTGTTCAAGTCATTGGTAACATTTAGGTGCAATACTTATGTTTTAGTGAACGGTTCTCAGTTAACTATTTTATAGTTAAGGGAGGTTTGTGTACATTATTGTTTCCATGTGTGTTTATGGGAGGGTTATGCCATTTCAGGTTTCAACTCCCATTATCACTATGTTAAATATCCTTTTAGTATAGGGTTATAAGTTCTTCTACGCAACATCTTTGGTCTCATGTAGGTGGCTAATTTTTTTCGTGTTATTTTTACAGAATACAGGGTTCAAACCCTCTTTTTGAATTAGTTGTTGTCCTTCCATTGGTGAAACCACAATCCCTCTACCTTTTCAGGATTTCAATTAACTTTCTAGTGCTAGTTTGTGAAGTATGGTACAAGGGATCCTTCTCCATTTGGTTTTGAAAAAGTCTTAGCCCTCGTTACCCCTTGGTTAATTCTAACAACTCAAGTCATCACACAATCTACTCCTCTTGCCAATGGGATTTCTAGATAGTTGATTGAACCCACGGTTTTGGTAGGTAAGGGTTTTTGAGTAATTTGTGTTCAGAAACACATAATACTCCCAAGGTTTCTTGATGAATTGTTGGTTCGTGTAGGAGTGGGGTCTTTAGTTCCGGTCGTCAACCATAAATTGTTAATTAGTGTTATCATGGTGTCTTACTTTCGTGTTGCCAGTCGTATTTGGATATGTCAATTAGTCTGAAAGGTCGTCTTGTGTTTTGAATACATGTCTTAAGCTCAAATGGCTCCTCAAAGACTACCTAGCCATAGGGGAGGTTCTTAGGGGGTATCCTCGTCTAGACATCGTAGGCTATTTGGGAGGGAGCCAGTTGAAAACTTCTTCGATTTCACTCCCATGGAGGTTAGAAAGGAGATTCTAACTCTGGAAGCAAAGGAGTTTGGAGACTAGATGTATCATTCTAACTCATAAATTGGTAGTAGTAACCTCAAATGGGTTCCTGATCTAGGAAAGTTGAGGAAGAGAAGACTGCATTTCCTTCACTCAATACAATGCATTGTCAGATGGGGACTCTTCTCAGTATGATGATTCATGATAAATAGGTTGACAACTACAAACTCTTTGTTGGTAAGGAAGAGTTGAAGAGAATACCAAGGTACATCAGGTATGATCTGGTTGATATAGTGGTCAGAATGAATATGGTGGATTGTTTTGTGGTTTCAGACTCAGAGATAGACTCCAATGATCATTAGAATAAGGCTGACATTATCAACGTACCACCCTTCAATGTGGTCAATGAAAACTCCTCTCCTCACTCCCCGGTTATCATCTTCGATGAATAAGCTCACTATTAAATATGTTCTTAATTTTCTCTGTTGGCAATCACTTGTTTCCTATATAGATACTATTTCCTTGTTATGTATGTTAGTTGTATAGGTTTGTTAACTTGAGCGTATAACCTGTTTTTGAAAAAAGCCACAATCTCAAGGATTCTCTATTTTTGTAATCAAGGCTACCCACATAGTGTAATCCTTTGGATAGTTTAGTAATGATATTTTGGTGGGTTTTTGTGTTGTTATTGGTCATTCTCCATGAGAATTTTGTGCTTGAAGGATATTCCAATGTAATATTTTTTAAGAACTAATAGAAATCAAAGGATGAAATTTACAAAAAAAAATAGAAATCTATAGATGAAACATCAGGGTGTACCTCTGTGACCTCAGATTAATGAGTAGTTCTTTTTAGAGCATAAAAGTTGAGGCTTAGAAATGAATGGTTACATTTTCAAGTTTAATGTTTATATCACCATGTTCATAATTAATAATGGGATTTTTTTTAGTTTTTCTCATATTTGTAGGTCTCAAGATTATAATTTACTAGTAAATTAGTAAAATATTACTTTGGTCAAAACCCTAATTTTTATGCAAAGGTATTTTTCAAATTAAAATCCAAAACCACACTCAAGATGATGCTCTCCCGAAATAAAGTTGTATCCCTCATGTTGGATCTCTATTATACATTATTTTAATTTTCTATTGACATTGATATTCTTATAATTATTTTGTACCTAATTCTTTTTAATTTAAGAAAAAATGATTGGTTTTTGGTGTACTTTCTACCTACAATTAGCCAAATTATCAATTTTAATTAGAACTTATTCATGAGTTAGTTCATAATGCAAAATAGATTCAATGACCCTAGACAAGGAAACATAACATATTGGACTAGGTTAGAGCTAATCAAACCCAAAAAGAGTAAGAGTAATGATGTCAGATTTTCCAACGAAGTGAGAAATCTCACTCATGAGCCAAGTTAATACAAAAGGAAATTATACAAACTTAGTGTTGTCATTGATGTCAACCAGTTTTTAGCACTATTCGCTTTGTAATCATGATTCCTATACCTTGTACTAGGTCTTATATATGCTCTTCTATGGTTGAAACATTGTCTAAGTGATCCACATCTTAATGTCTTGAAGCTGAGCTGAAAATATGGTGGAAGAAGGCTACAAACATCAAGGATTAAGTCAAGGTAACGCAGTTGAGGCAGTTGATAGAGTGCGTTATAGCACACCCTAGAGAGCATGTTACCTGTGTTATAACATAGTTCCCAAAGACAAGAGGTGTGTTATAATCTATAGGTGGATTTCCTGAATTGTATGCACACTTAGATGAATTTAAGGGGTGTTTTCTATGGTTTTTTCACATGGTATAGAGTTGAATTGAGTTAGTCATAATTCTAGAAGGTGAGCAATTCAAATATAATGAGGCATAGTGATTTATAATGATTGTAACTTTCTTCAATTATAAAATGTCGAAATGTGCAATAGAAGGGGTTCCACTAAGAGAGAGAATGTGAGGTATTGTAGTAGATCTAAATCAAAGGAATATAAAAATGGATTGATCAAAGATTAGTTCTGAAGCAAGGATATTCATTTGAGCAACAAAGAATGAACGACCTTATGTTTAAGTGTTTTTGTGGATAGAATTGCATGCAACTATGTAGAAGAGTTTATTGTCGCAGAATGATTGTTTGTAGAGAGTTTAATTTTCTATTGTTAGCATATGTTGTTGTAACTATGTATTAAGTATTACCATGTATTGTCATTTAGTTATATGGCTACTGTGTCAATGTGTATCCTATTGCTGAGGTTTATCAGGTTGATATCTTGCTAATGTGATTTATAGTATGGATGAGTTTGTGAGACAATTTAATATTTGAATCAATCATGGATAGAATGTATTTGGGTGAATATGGTTATCAGTGAGAGATGGTTATGTATGATTTTGGTTGTGTTTGTGAGCATATTGGTTATTACAGAGAGATTGATATATGAGCTTATTATTTTATTGTGAGTTTAGTATGAAAATAGGATGAAACACGACTCATGTTTATTGTATGCATAGTTCATGGGTCGCAGTTTGAAAATAGATTAAATTAGGTCCATGTGGGTTTGAAGGTTGGGGCCTTTAATGTTGTAGGGAGAGGCTTGTAGGCAAGTGGTGGCCAATGCATGCATATGTAAAGAATAATTTTATTAATAATAAAGAAGTAGAATAAGACAATGACAGTGGTAGTTTTTTCTATTTGGGTTTTCCACCTGACATCTAATGTTCCATGTGATAATGATTTGTGTGGTCGTGCTTTCATTTTTTTATGTTTCTTATTAGTTGTGCATGTTGTTCATATGATTTATATGTTTATGTTATGATATGAAAATGTGCATTGTGCTGCTAGTTAAATTATGCATATTAAGTAATGTTTTAATAAATGATATATTCGATACTCTACTTATTCACCCCCACCCCCCTCTCAATAGTGTCAATTTTCCAACACTTAGGCTAATTTTTCATTAATTAACAACCAATTTTATATAGCTATACATCAAGGAAAACAACCTCAACAAATGACGAGGAAAAATCCTAAGGAATATCAACTAGATACAATAATAGATCTAGTTAGAGCTATGATCTCGACTAGTCACAAAAATAGAAAACTAAAATCTATTTGTCAGATCAAGTCAATAATGATAATATCCTAATACAATAAAAACAATGGTTGGAAATAATAATTATATATGGAAATCTTAAGGGTCAAAATACCTATCATTCCTCCCAACCAAAGAAGGATTGACCTTCATCACTTTCTAGAGATAGGGAAGTTCTTATGGTCATCAATGTGAAATGAGAATAATGTAGAGATTGAACTTGTTAAGCAATAAGATAGTAAGTGGTGAATGTTTAATAAAATTGGTGAGACAAAGACTTGAGCTTGTGTTTTTACAACTCAAAATATGTATCTATGATGTAGATCAATGGAATCCAAACCCATCTAGGATCAAAATAATGCTCAAAACAAATTGAAATTATCCTAGCAAACAAATTGTTAAAAGACCATAACACCATTCAAAGTGGTGTGATCCAAATGAAAAAAGTTGTTGAATTAGAATGGAGCAACTGCGAGTCTCCAAAGGCTACTCCAGAAAAAATATGGCTTGGAGACATCAAGTCCCTAAGTAATTACCAAGAGAAGGCATGCCAACTTTCAGAATCATGGATACCAAAGCAATATTGTAAAGAAAGTGCACAAGAAGTGAGGAAAATCACTACTCAAAGTAGTGTTACAAAGAATTCCAAAATTTTGGTTGATAATGCTAGATATGGACATATTTGAATATGGAAAATGAACTGTGTATTCTCAAAATCAAATTACAATGCTCCTTTCAGTTGTAGGATTGTAATATGAAACAGTACACTAGCTAGGAGCTAACTGTAGCTAAACATTGGTACCACATAGATTGACGAGGAACTTGGTCAAGGAATAACATCAACCTGATTGTAAAAATTGAAGAATAATCCATCCATGGATATAACCCATATACTAAGACACTTAGGTACCCAACCACAGTGCCCACCAATTCTATAGGATAATAATTTGGAGATAAGATAAATCTAAGTCAATCCTTTAAACTATGCACCTGCCAATCTAGGGACTTATGGCACAACAAAGAGTCTTTTATTAACCAGTAATTTAAGGAAAATAAACACACACACACTCACACACAAATATATATATATATATATATATATATATATATATATATATATATATATATATATATATATATATATATATATATATAGTTTTAGCTATCACACACCTTATAAGATTATTAACACTAGAATGATTTTTACATCCCAAAATATCTCCACATATGGTTGAAAAATATCAATAAGAAATAATGAACACATATGAATTTGTTCATGTACAGTTGGAGTCTTAATTGTTAAAGATAAAGCTAGGTCATCTAGGAAAAATAACTCCCAAATTTCAACCAAGATGTACATGAAAAAAACCCCCACTTGAGATTACAATAAAATCAGGCATGAACAACTATACCAATGACCTCCAATAAATAAAACTAAACCTTCATGATAACTTTTGACCATTCTTGGACTATGGGAAAATTTATTTTGGTGAGAAGACTGTAGAGTTCTCTCACCACATCAAACACCCAAAATTCTCGATCCAGTGTTTGCGTTTTGATTATGAAGGGCATGATTTAAGTGTGCAAGAGATTGGAACACAATATTTGTGCATCTACTGATGGAAGACACTATTGAATCCATGTGAAAGAGGCCATTTATCATCAAATTGTTATAGCTATCCATTTATCATCATTGCAGTGACTTGGGAAGTAATTGGATACATAACCTCATATCATGAATTATATTATGAAACCTAGTAGCAAGAGTCAATAGTATACCTATACACATGCCAAACGAAAACAAAGACGAACATAGAAGTCCATTCACAACAAAGTGTTGGGATTAGTTGATCACTATGTTATAGGATTAGTTCTCATAGCTTAAAGAAAAAAGTAGTCACTTTTTCTAGTAGCAAGAGTGCCAAAAAAATGTCTCTCATTCCACCAAAGTAGTTATCCAGACCTATATAATTTAATAAAATATGGAAGAGATAGAAGAAAAACATAAATTGTATAAGTGAGGGGAGCAAGTTCTATTTTCAATGTTGATGCCATTGTGTATGCACTAATTGGCTCATGCCTTTAGAAACCAAGTTCAAATGAGGGCATTCTAGTGGAGATTATTAGTAGAGAAACCATCTAACTAGGAAAAATAAAAGCTACCTACTTGTACTTTGAGTAGAGTTTCTTTGGTATTTTTGTTTTGTTCTTTACTCCTTTAATGAATTCACATGGTTCATAGAATGAAAAAGGGGAGTTCGAGGGGAAATACTAGGATTTGATGAGTAATGTCATTGCCATAATTATCAATTCCCTACTTGAAACTTCACTCGTGACCATGTTCGTCAAGTCATCAACATTCATTTGTGAAGGGAACCAAATGGAGCTCGCAACTTTGATGGTGTCCTACTTTTCGATGTCCACCTTCTAATTCATGCCACTCTTGAATTTCCCTTACCCTAAGGGATTAATATTCATGGAAAAACATAGAAAGATACTTCTCAAAGGGATAGAGACAACGAAAATCAACAATATGTTTCCAAGGGTTGATGGGATGACATGCCACCATAATTTTGATGCCAAGCAATACAAAAAAGTTTCTACTAATATTCATTTCTCACATATACAGTAGGACCTCTTCAGGGATTTTCATTATGATGACGATGTGCTTCATTAATGCCATTCTCAATCCACCCAAGGTTATGCTTGGAGTGAGGTAGAAACCTCAATGGCAATAAGAAAGCCTCAATACAAATGCACATTATTTCCACCATCAACTATTTCATATAATATCAAATCAAATTACAAAGAATGAAATTTAATGATCACCAAACACCTAAATCAAACCAACAAAAGATAAATGAATCTGATTTCAAGGTCGTATAAAAATTTATCTAATACAAATGGTGGAGGATTCCCTAATGAAATCGGAAATCCCACTCATGACCCAAGTTCATACACAAGGTGACCCAGATCTTGGGGGAGGCCCCCAAGATTTGAAATGGATCTTGGGGAGGCCCCCAAGATCTGAGTAATTTCTGCATCAAGAAAAGAACAAAAATTATCCAAACCGAAAAAGTAAATCATGAACCAAATTTTATTAGATCAGAAAATGATAGTTGCAACTACATTGTGTTGGACAATCTGTCCTCTTACAAAAAGAGGCTCATTATTTATAAAAAAACTTAGCTACATTACCATGGATAAATACCATGGGCGGATTTCCATTAAGATCATTACCATGGGTGGGAAAATACCATGGGCGGATTTCCCTTTGGACCATTCCTCCCTCCTTAGGAAGCAATGGTCCCCATTGCGTGAAATTCCCTTCGGAGAAGCTTTTGTCGAAGTTGAGTTGTGGATGACCAAGTGCTGTCAAAGACACAAGTTTTGTGTGGTTGACCCATAATCGAGGGTTTGTGGATGACCCATAACCATGATTCATGAATATCTAAGGATAGGGATACCTGTAATGCTTTTGAGCCAACTATGATATTGACAGTGTGTGGCAAAGCAAATGGATTTAGCTCGTAAGGGTTTTGCATGGTTAACCCATAACCATGATCACTATAGAGCCGATGATAAAGATACTCTGTAATGTTGGTGGGCCAACTATGAGGTGGACAATGTGTGGCCGAGCAAATGGACTTCGTTTGATCTGAAAATGGAGTGTACTTGTTTAAGGGTGCAAGGTATCCATTTCCCATAATTTCAAATGTGAGCTATACACTCCAAATGATCTCTGAAAATGTGAAAAATTCTTATTTCTTATACAGAGATAGACTATAGGGGCATTCACCGGACATGTCACCTCTAAAGAGACGATGAGTTCCAGAGGCTACCTAGCCCTCTACAGGCTCTGCCTAAAGAAATAACGAAGTAAACACTTAGAAGTCTTTGACATACACATACTTGAAGTTTGATGTCTTGTGGAATAAGACAAATAACTTTCTGCAGCTGAATAGGTGATTATGTGTGTATGAAAGTTATGTATATTTGCTGTTTAACATTTTATATCAGTTTTGTTTAGCATATCATCTTCAGCAAATAAAGACATCAAAATGATAAAGCAGTTCACCCCCTTTGGGCTACATCTGCTGGACCAAACCTCTCAAACTAGGCTTGTCCTCTTGTATTAAAAATGCTACAAAGGCTAATACAAGAATATGAGTGTCTCGAAAGACAGATCTGATTGTAAATATAGAATCAGGAGATAGGAATTAGCTAAACATGCTCTTTCCCAAACACTAAACAGTGAAATTGTACCTACTACAGTACTTTCCCCAATTGGCCCTAGTGGTCCTTTAAACTTGCATGGAGAATTTCGAGGTGAAGATGACCTCAATTGGTTCTGAAACCCCTGCCATTAGACTCAGAAGGTCGAAAATAACAGACATAGGCTTTTGAATCACCAAAAATGGATGAACATAGCCCCCAAACAGCTCAAGCACTGAAATGGCCCTAGTGGCCCTAAAAGCTTCCCTGAAGCTAAACAGTGAGAAGAATGCCTCAACAGGAAAAATGAGTTGTAGAAATGAATTCAGAATGCTGAAAACCTTCAGGAATGACCTTCGTTCCACATTCACTGGCTGCACAATTCCCAATGCAACTCCTAAACTGATTTGGCCTTGGTGGCTCCTGGAACTTCCACGAAGCAAAATCACCTGCAAACGACCTGAGATGGATGTGAAACCTATGCCAATGGCTTCAGAAGGTCGAAGATACCCAAAATAAAAATAAAAATTCGTCCAAAAAGGACTTTCCTAGCCAAAGTTATGGCTCATTGAAGATTTCCTCCAATTTGGCCTAAAATCACTCCAGCTAACTGTAGTGGAGGTCCAGATAGGTCCGCCAATTATGGCGGGACCGCCCAAATTTGGCGCTCCGTCAATACTCCCACCATTCTAATCGTAATGGTTTGTTGGAACTGCAATTATATTAAATACCATGTGAACAGTCGGTGGTTATGCATTGAATAGCGTGCAAAACGGGGAGTGGGAACTGTTTGTTAACCCGCGCTTAATGGGATATGTGACCACGTGTTTATAACTGTTGACCATTAACTGTTCTGCTGGCGGTTTAAGCATGGCGCCCGGTTCTCGGCCCTTGGTTACATGTAAAGGGGGCTGGCCCCGTTTGGGCCCCGCCCCACATATGTTTAAAATTCTTAAGATATTCCTTCCGCCATAATAACAATAAGTGCTTCAATGGCCTAACAGTAAGGCGTGGGAGTGTTAGACCGGAGGTCGTTGGATCGAACCTCACCGCCACCAAAATTTTAAACAACGCACATACCCTTGCTGACGTCACCCGAGCCACGGGGTGGCCTCTGAGCCTGCCACGTGGCAGCTTGCTATTGGCCAACCCAGAACGGAATATTCCAAAGAATATTCTATTTTGAATTTTTTTTTTGAACAAGTTCAAAATTTCAATGTTATTGAGCAATTCTTCTTTTTGGCATAACTTTCTCATACGGTGACCGTTTTCCGAACCGTTCACGGTGCCGAAATTAGGAAGACGAGCTCTATCCAGCCATTCAGGTTCAAACTAGTTTTGAGCACTTTCATTTTTGACCATTTTACGACACTTGGTCCTGAGCTCCTGATCATCGTTGGCAAAGGGTTTTGTGTGGTTGACCCATAACCATGATGAACAAAGAGCTGATGATAGAGATACCCTGTAATGTTGGTGGGCCAAATGTGAGGTAGACAATGTGTGGCCGAGCAAATGGACTTTGTTGGAAAATGTTTTTTTGTGGTTGATCCATAACCATAATGACCAAGGGTTTGAGGATAGAGATACCGTATAATGAATCTCGAGGTCACTTGTCAATCTATCCAGTAGAGATCTAGTGGCTTAGCTTTGTAAATTCTCACCAGACCAAAGCTATAAAAAAAAACCAAGTTCTTATGCTATGCTTCAATAAAACACCCTTTCTAGGTAAATCATCTTAATCATATAATTTGAAGCCAAGTCATTCACAATTGCCCCCACTGAATATTTGGTTTGGGATTTCTTTCACCAAATAAGCTAAAGCCACCATAACATGATATATGATACTGTTACTAAGGTGTAATTATGAACCTCAGTGATGAACATATAGAGGGAGGTGAAAACCATATCCCACTTGATAGATTGAGAGGATTATTTCAAGTATATAGTCCACCTAGCAATGTGATTCTTTGGATTCATTTCAATTCCCTGATATTGAGAAACCTTTGGATGTACCTCTAAAGTGCGGAAACCCTTAAAGTTGTTGAATTTTGTTACTGTACAAAAAGACATGGGGTCTTTATGCCATGAAGAATAAATTAGGAAGCATTTGGACTTAATACACCTCCCAAGACATGGTGCAAAGAACATACATTGCCAATAACCTTTTTTGAACCAGTCAAACTACCTCCAAGAACATCATTATTCAAGAGCGTTGTTTTTTTTCCTCAACAACTATGTGGTAGGGTTGCCTTGGCGTCCATACTCATCACTTTTGTATTTTCCTTCTAGTAATTCTTATAAGCATTGGCATGCAATTTCTCCTAATTAGCCAAGTAAGTTTTTTCTTTTTTTGCTGTTGTTACTTTTATTGGTCTCACAAAGGATCTTCCTCTTAGTTTAGAATTTTTCATTAAATGCTTCTGCCTCATCCATAGTTTGATGCAACCTCTTTTTCTCACTTCTTTCTTTTTCTTCAAATCGAATAGCATTTTGATGTCTCCATTCACAAAGCATGAAACCTTCATCCTACATTTCTTGGGGGCAAGAAGAATTGGGCCATCCGAAGTGAGCGGTGGCATGCCATAAAGTCTATGTTGCATGAGTTTTTGGAACATGGGAATGTTGGGAACTTGGGTACAGGTGTCGAGAATGGCTAGAGGTTTCCCCAAAATTTACAGGAAATGGCTTAGGGAGCGGTAATATTATATAATAAAAAAATTAAAAATATAAACATAATTTTTTTTTTTTAATTATATAATTTATGTAATAATCAAAATTAATATTGAATCAAAATATTCAAATATTAAAATCAATTTAAATATATAAATAATAAATAAATAATCTCTTTTATATATAAATATATTCTTTGGGTGTCTCTCTCTGTTTTATATATATAAAATATTAAAATGTCAAGTTCATTATGACACATGACGAGTCTTTGAAACAACTTGGCTTAAGAATACAAAAGAACAGTTTTACATATGTTTCTCTAGTTATTCTTAAGAGAAAAAATAAAGCAAATCTATTGTTTAAGCGTTGACTACCACATACTATATGCACACACAATCTTTTGCCATATATATACATAAACAACAAAAGAAATATTCATCAACATGACATCCCAAAGATTGCGCTTACATCATGTTTCCTTAATCCATCAAGAGATTGTCTTTGGCCTTCATGCGAAGGTTTCAACTGAGGCTCATGTTTTCTGGGCATATTTCTCTAGAGCGTTTGTATTCCCCAACCCCAGGGAACGCTGGAACTCCAAAAAAATAGTCTTCAGAGCTCCAGAAACTTTCCCAAGCTCCCATTACAGCGCCCACTGAAATGGGAACATTCCTATATGGTTCCAAAGCAAAGCTCCCAAAGCGGGGAACCATTGAAAGGGATTTCCCAACTCTTGGGAAACCCAACTCCTGGGAGTGGTTCCCGTGTAACAGAGCATAAAGTCCATTCGCTTCAAAGGTCTTGACGTTGATCTCAAAGGCTTGGGGAGAGTAACCCAAAAATGGACATGGTGAGAGGATGATCCGACTTCAAAGGTATTGACGTTGACCTGAGAGGCTTGGGGAGAGTAATCGACCCTAAAATCGACATGGTGAGAGGATGATCCGAAGATTTGACTGAAAATAGGGGGAGTGTCTGGCTGCTGCGAGGGAGCCTCGTCCTCTGAATGGTAAACGGGTGCCGGGGGAACCTCGTATGCATTTCCGTTGTCAAAGTCGTCAGCGTGCTTGGACTCATCAGTGTCCGCATCAGTATTGGCGACGGGGAATTGATCCGGCGACCTGAAGGAGGAAGCGTACCTCTATGAGGGCAAGCGAGGATCATAGCCAATGTACCCATCGTCGAAGGGCTGGGTTGGGCCTCCCGCGAGCTCGTCTCTACCACCAACATATGAGTCTGTTGGTGTACATACACTTAGACTAGCTGTGTTGGTGTACATGCACTTAGACTAGTTGTGTTGGTGTACATGCACCTAGATTAGCTCCAGTTAACTTATTGCTTGCATGTGGCACATGTACACTTAGCTTTAGTTAGCTTTAGTTATTGCATGCACAACTAAGCTTAACTTAGTTGCTTTTATGTATTTATTCTAAAACTAATATTGTAGAATCACTTTCATTCTTTTCTCAATTCTCGCTCGCTTTCTTCCTTCTCTTGCAAGCTTTTTATTGTTTTGCAGATCTAGATCTATCTGTGTTTCTCAAAAATCTTACATGGTATCAGAGCACAGGGATTTGTAATCAGTGCACAAGCAATTTTATTTGCAGGTTCAGAAGATTGAAGCAACAACAAAGAATGGAGTCTAAATTGGAGTTTCCACAATCGGCAATTCTCACTCCATATAATTATTTCGAATGGAAGCCAAAGATTCAACTTCATCTCAGAAGTAGAGGCTTATTTCGAATAACCATGGGAATGGAAGTTGAACCAACATCGGCAGTGGAGAAATCAAGATATTTTAATCGCATGGACGAGGCCTTCGGCATCCTATGTTCATCTATTTCTCCGGAACTGCTATTTCATGTTGAATCATGTTCAACTCCAAATGAAGTATGGAAAATTTTGGAAGAATTGTTTGGAAAACAGGATGAAATGCAAGGTCACATTCTCGAAAATGAGTTAAACTCATTAGATCCGAGAAACTTTGAGAACATTCAAGATTTTTTCACAAGGTATAAAGCCTTGTTGGTGCAGCTGAAAGGATGTGGGATCGACAAATCCAAGCAGGAAAAGTAGTTGATTCTTTCCATTTTATCAAAACTTGGTCCAGAGTATGCAGTATTCGTCTCTACATTCCACACAGTCAGATTTGCAACTGGTGCAAATTGGAAGATGCCCTCACTGGATTCTTTTATTCGGTCCTTGATGCATGAGCAAGATAAGCTCATCAAAATGGGCACACTTAAAAATTCCAAAGCGCATGCACTTACTGTGCATGCAAAAGGAAAGGCAAATCCCGAACCCCCTGATGGATCATCTGGCTCAAAGGAAAGGAAAGGAATGAAAGAGAAATCAATGTGCAATTATTGCCACCGTGGTTTTCATCTTGAATCTGCATGCATGAAGAAGACTATAGATCTTATGGCGCAGACACTCCAGCAACACAATCTTGGAGACCACATTCCTGAGAATGCTAAGAAGAAGTCTGGAGAAAAAGCACCAGATCCAAGAGGTAAAGGGCATGCTTTGATTGCTCTTCATTCTGCTCCACAAGAATGGATCATCGATTCAGGAGCTTCACATCATATGGCTTCTTCAAAGGAATCATTTTCTTCTCTACATGCATACTCAGGTCCTCCCATTCTCATGGGGGATAATTCTACAATTGCAGCAACTGGACAAGGAAGAGTGCAATTCGAAGATGGAAGTTTTGAAAATGTCTTGCATACTCCAAGGCTTACTGTGAATCTTCTCTCAGTGTATCAGATGACACACACAGGCAGCGGAAGGAAAGTGGAATTTACCCCAGATTCCGTGAGCATTTATGACATGCAAACCAATTTGAAGATTGCATCTGGCAAGGTAAATGATCAATCTCGTCTGTATACATTTTCTGATTTTGTTCCTCAAACCCCTGTTAGACCACCAGTTGTTGAACATCGAGATCAGACTTCTGCATGTAGTTCGGAAGAGTCTCGACCACCTTCAACACAAAAATGGCGTAGCATGAGTGATATCCTTGATGATCCTGCCTCTATCCCTCTGTTTGAGGAAGATCCGCAAGCACTCTTAGCAATTCTTGCTCGCTTTCTTCCTTCTCTTGCAAGTTTGTTATTGTTTTGCAGATCTAGATCTATCTGTGTTTCTCAAAAATCTTACAGAGTCGAATCTCGACATTCTCGCTTTACTTTTAGGTGGTATGTACTATGGAGTTTGAGTCACAGGGCACGACGAGATCTAGCCACTGCCTTTCACTGATTCGATGATGCAAGAACCTGTCTTCACCAGATCTATGCTTTTACAGATTGAACCGCCTATCGATGGTGCTGATTCAAGGATCTTCAGACACCCTCTCAAGTTTCTCTGTGCTTTGTTTTGTAAACCCAGAATCAGATTTCTCTGGGATTTACAAAACAAAAAAAACGTGTTTATACAAGCCATAAGAGGAAGGCTATAAAGTGTGTGGGTGAGAGATTGATGGTTATTAAGCACCACAGAGAGCTTCCTGTCCAGAACTGCAATGTCATATGGGACATACTCGTTCCCATGTTGGAAACAGGGCACCACTCGTCGGCGGGGTTATCGCAGGCTTCGACGGAGCTAAGGTTGGAGCTGGGAGCCATGCTACTACCACCCGCAACGTAGATGCAGCCATCAATGGTGATGATGGCGAAGAAAGAGTGTGGCATATCCATTTGTCTCACGACACTCCAATGGTTCCTACAGGTCACAAATTTTGGGAGGGAGTCCATCGGGCAATGGACGTCTGACTGCATCCCGCCACAGACGTAGGGAACACTTGAGGCCATGATCAAAGCACATGCGCTCAGTGTAGGGCATTGTCGGGAGCACATAATAGAGATGTGAAGGGTCTATGGCTTGCCACTGTATCTTCCTGCTCACCCTGTGGTACACCAACACAAAATCCCATGTCCTCTGCAGCCCCCATTGCCTACAACACATTGTATATATATATTCCATAAATGTCTGCTTTGTTCATCTCTCATACAATTGTGAGAGAGATTCAACAACAGTATAGAATGGTCCATGGAGTCGTTTCCTGCCTGATATCATTAATCCGGATCTTGGGCCCAAGAGAAATGGAGTTTAGGGAGGCTTTTAAGATCCCAGTGATTTCTGCACTAAGAAAAGAATAAAAATAACTCAAACTCTTAAAGTAAATCATGAATTAATTTTTATTAGATTAGAAAATGATAGTTGCAACTACATTGCTCTGGACAATTTATCTTTTTACTAAAAAAACTTATTATTTATAACATTTTCTAGTTACATTACCATGGGTAAATAGCATGGGCCAATTTCCATTCAAATCATTATCATGGGTAAATACCATGAGTGAGAAAATACCATGAGCGAATTTCCATTCAGATTATAAGGAAATAATATGAACTCAAAATATATTTTCATTAATAAAGAACTAAACTTATATAACCATACACAAAAAAAAATCCTTAACTAACCAGAGGAAAAATCCTAAGAAATATCAATATAAAAAAATAATAGATGTAGCTATAGATATAATCTCAACTAATCACAAGAATATCACAAGAATATAAAGCTAAAAAATAATTTCCACACCAAATAAAAAATTATAATCTCCTAATACAACCAATAATTAGAGATAATAATTACATATCGAAATCTTACATATTAAAATTCATATAAAGCAAATAATATGTATATGGAGGACGAGGAAAGGTATGAGAAGCAAAATTTACAAGACAAATAAACTTGGCAATGCAACAACTCAAACTATCATGATTATATTTTAAAATATAAATATAAAAAATGAATCTAGTTAATGTAATTTTAGACACCAACTCACAAACATCCATTAAGCATAAAAAGAACAAACTCAAGGGGGAATTTTTTTTGAAAGAGGTGGGTGGGGATAGGGGTGTCTCCAAGTTAGTTGAGATAGGGGTAATTAAGGCCTAAGAAAATGGTGACACATTGGGAAAATTCATAAATCTCTACTTAGCATAATCAATTATGATTGTGAAGTGTGGATGATGTTGTGTTTTAATTCCTTAAGGACTACCAAAAGTCAATATGTAGTGTTCGGTCCCTAGGAACCTTTCTTAATGGGTTAAATGGTCATGCATTCTTTGCAACTTATGAACTCTTCTTATATACCAAGACAATAATATGGTGAGTTTCATTTCCTTAAACCCAATATAAATGATACATATTGAATTATTGGTCATAGGGCCTAATAGATTTGGGGAAAATAATTTTCATTAGACTAAAAAATGTTGTTCCTTAGTTGTTACATGATAACCTTTGAACGTTAATAGCATTATGGAGTCATGTGATATACCTTGCTTCACTACTAGCAAGAATCTATATCTTTCTTATAGATATATGTATGTTCCCTTCATCAACTATGCTTCCTCTCCCAATTAGTAATTTTTGTGTTAATGTATTACTTTAGCAATAATTGGAGAGGGGAAGCATAAGCCTTTATAGTGTAGATGGGGTATGACTAGCCTACTATTGGGATTTATTTAAATATTTATTAAGGTTGGTTATTGAGGTAACCTTTATTTACATTTTCAACCCACAGACTTCTAACTTTTCAACCTTCACATGACTAGTTGCTTTAATGTGTGGAAGGATCCCTTGACACAATAGACTAATAAAACTAGGATGAAAAATCAACTAATGATTAGTAACTCAAAATAATCATAGTCCAAACACTTACACCCTATCACAAAAAGTCCTTGATTTATATTTAAAAACATATTCCTTCAAGCCCAAAACAAAGTATAATTGTGTAGAACCATTCAAGTTTAATTCTTATGCATTATGCTACCATTGAGAGATGATATTAGAAAACTACATGAGTATTGAACTATAAAAGGAATCAAGATCTAGTCAATGCCTACATAGGCTATCTTCAAAAAAAGTAAAATTTTCAAAATAAAAACTCAAAGCAAAACCCATCTAGAATTTATTAGTAGGAGAATGAGTTATAAAGTCATAAGAAATTTTTTTTAAAACACACACATAACTTGAAAGGAAAATGACTCATCTCATGTAAATATAAACAAACAAAATGGACACATCGTGTGAAATATTGTGTCAATGAATACTTTTGAATAGATGATTTATGCCCAAAAATAATGCATCACTACAAAAAACATCAAATGTGAGCAACTTGATTTGTGAGTGTTGTAGTTGGATTAAGAAATAATGCATAAGTACTTCCCCTTTTGCTCCCCATGTAACCTAGTCTTTGATCTTGAATTTTGTAAGTGTTTTAGGACTAAAAACACTCACTTCCCTTGGTAGTAGTGTACCCCTCTATTTCGTTTTGAGTAGTATCACCTTCATTATCTTCTCGAAATTCTATGATTCTAACTAACCTTGAGTACTCAAATGGTATTTACAGAAAGGAAATATATATCCAAAGGAGTGTAAATTGAATAAGGTAGATATTATTATAATCCATTATGTTACTTTCTCACATAATACTGTGTGGCTCCATGAGGAGTTAGTGATAGTTAGAGGCTAAAGAGATAACTAGGGAATAACATGTCCACTATGTAGTGTCATTAACGACCTGTGACAGAGACAACCTAGATGACATCATGATTGGATTGATATAGTTGTACATATCTAGATATATTGTAAGGGCCATAAAATCCAAGTTTCAAGTTTTCTACTCCACTTCTCTTCTAAGTGGACTTCTTGCTAGGACATAATCATAAGAAGATCATGTCTCTCACTCCAAATAAATTCCTAAGATACCCTCCTAATCATTTAAATGTAGCAATTTTCATTAGCACTATTCAATATCCATACCTAATAGATTCAATTTGAGTAGAACAACAAGTTTATTAAATTCAACTGGTAAGGGTGCAGTAAGCACAATCTAGATGATTGTTTTATGGAAGCCCCTCAAATAAGTTACAACAAAGAAGACTCTAGAATTATTATCCATTTCTTCCTTCCATCCACATATTATCTAGATTCAAGTGCTTATCACTAATAATGGGATTGTGTTTGTATTGGAACGTTTAAATTATATAACATCATAGCAAAGACATTTTCCATTATTTATTGTGTGATTAATTTTGAAAATTTTAGGGCTTGGCCCTTAAAAAAAAAAACAAATTTTGGGTTTGAAACCTTTATGTTTTACAAAGGAGTTAAATACCACACAAATATCTTGATAGACACAATATATCTATGGCTTCTATTGAGTCCCCCCTCCAACATGCACACTACTTCACTACTTATAAGAGAGAGGGTTGGGCGGGGAGGTGTGAAATGAATACTAGGTGGTATACCACCAGACATATGTGGCCAATGTGCATTAGGTTCCAACCCCTGCCACCCAACATGCACACTACTTCACTACTTATAAGAGAGGGGATTGGGTTGGAGAGGGGTATGAAATGAATACTAGGTGGTATACTACCTGGCATATGTGGCCAATGTGCATTGGGTCTGGCCCCAAAATTTTTAAAAACTACTAGGGGATCCCCCTAGAAACTTCCAATGTTGTTAGCATGACATCATGTCACATTATCACTAGAGGAAAGGAGAGTCGTGATGATAGATGACATGACACACATTTGTAGGATGAGTTTGTAGCTAACATGGTAGTGGAATGGATGATGGCATAGTAGTGTGACATCAACATGACCCTCAAAAGGTCATAAATTTAATATCCCACCATTTTTTGACAAAACAATGTCATGTTTTTTAAGGGGATTTGAAATAAATTTAAAAGGGAAAAGTGAAGAAATTCCCTTATTTTACTATTTGCAAAGAGAGAGGATGCTAGAGAAGGACATGAACGATGGAATTAATCTCTTTTCAGCCTTTAGGTCAACTTTACTAGTATGGGTGTTCATCATTTTACTCAAACTAACTCCTTTATCCATATCTTTTCACTTTTCTTATAGGAATAATGAAGAAGACTAGCTCTGCAATTCTCGAAACCTCCTATAACCCTAGCCCTAAAGAAATGAATCTTGTAGATAGATACAATGATGAATGCAACACTATCATTTCTGAATTTAACCTAT
Source organism: Pinus tabuliformis (assembly GCA_031772625.1). Taxonomy (NCBI): domain Eukaryota; kingdom Viridiplantae; phylum Streptophyta; class Pinopsida; order Pinales; family Pinaceae; genus Pinus; species Pinus tabuliformis. Next base: position 162,052,660 of record CM062818.1, read on the forward strand.
ATGACCTCCATAATGAAGCATTTCACCATTTCAACATACTCAATGTATTATTTCATGCCTAGGAACCCTCTCTAGCAAAATTCATCATCCCTCAAACCTATCTTTTCCCTGAATTTGTTTCTTAGTGTTCTAAAATTTATATTATGAGTAAGAAATTCACTGTCTCTTGAAATGGTGTGATTCTATTCCAGATATACTTGAATTCAATTATTAAAATTTTTAAATTAGTGATAATACATAAGAATTAACCACTGAAGGAAGAAAACCTAATTTCTTCAAATGGGAAATTATCCTTGGAAGAAAATGTTACTCTTATCTAGTGTTTTCTTTCCCTTGGTGTTTCTTCTCCTGAGAACTCACCTCCTTATAAAACTTGTATTTTCCCTAATGTTTCAAGGAAAATTATTGCTATGGTTCATTCTATATTAGGATATGACAATGATTAAGTGATGGATGAGTTACTTTTAGGTTTTATATCAAGATTTTTTCCTAATAATATTCCCGTAGAAATTCTCACTCTAGATTAACCTGATTATGCAATATAACTAAAGCAAAATACTTAATCTACTTCTACAATCAAACTTGCAGAAGCTTAATCGATTTGAGCAAGATCAAGCAGAACACATATAACAAAGAAGAAGAATCAATACACATGAAACACAAAAGATACTCTGGGGAAAGCCTCAGCTAAAAACCCCGCTATCTGTATTATCATACAAGGTGGAAATACATCAGAATTTACACAAAGCTTTAACTCTCACAGCTAGCCAGCTCTCAGTAAAATCCTCCTGGATGCTCACAGGCAAACAAAGTTTCTCACAAACCTTCTCCTCTACCCTCTGTTATGCCCCTATACCAATAGGTGTCATATATCATGATTGACTTGGTTTAGCTTTGTAATATGTTTATACCTTTACTTGTTGCAAAGGTTTTCCATATTTGTAAAAAATAAAAACATTTAAAAAATGTAAAGAGGGTATACCCTAAAAGAAGAATCAAAGGGCGAAAAGAATAAAAAGAGGTCAAAAAATGAAAGAAAATGAACCCCAACAAAAAGAAAAGACCCGGAAAGTGTGCAAGCCTAAATGCCACCACTTTTTTACTTTTGTATAATAAAATTGTGTGTAGCTTGTCACTTATGCCACAATTCATGAATAGTCAAACAGTTTAAGCTTGGCTAGTTCATATTTTCAATTTCATGTTGTAGAAATAGAGAATAAGATCTGACCAAACAATTTAATCTTGGCAGATAAGTAGATAGGTAGAGTGAAAAAAGGAGCTCAACAATTTAATCTGAGCCCTTGGATGTAATAAGTGTAGACTTAGATAGGCATCACCATGTAAAAGAAAAGAAAGTTTGATAAGGGTTTGCCAGTCTAAGTGCACCCTAATAAAGAAGTAAAAATGCTAGGTTAAGTAGGTAGGGTAAGTAGATGATGGTTGCAGAATAATATGTGGTGAATGATAAGTCTAAATGTGTAAATCTTTTACTTTCATCACAAGGCAAAGGCATGTATCACATGGAAGGCACATCAAGCAAGAAAAGTAAAAAATAATTAACTTCCCTACTCATTTCCCCTAAATTTTCACTAATTTCCCCTAAGTGCCAAGGTATTTATCAAGTTAGAGGGGCTCAGAGCATTTCTCTGACTATTGGAGGGACCGGACCCTCGGCCCAATAATTTATAATGCCTAAGTACTTAAACCCCTTCATCAATATTCACCCCCCTTCATAAGTCATTCATTTCCCTAATAAATTTTTTCCTAAGTAAAATCCTATTTTACTTAGGGAAATTAAAATATTTTCCATATAAACCCTCATGTTCACTTAGCCTAAGTTTTAAATATACATGAAAATGTTTAAACTTAGCGCGCATTTCACAAAATCATATTAACCACTAATGTAATTATTATATAATTCCCCTATAAAAGTTACCCACTCCCGTATTATTATAAATATGAAAAAACCCCAAATTCTTATATATCCTGCCCCTCGGTTAAATATAACCATAATACAGTCGATAAACATGATTAATTAACTAATCCGTAGTTAATTAAGAGCCCGATCCCCACCATGTTAATAAAAGGATTAATTAACCCCCACGGTTAATTAATAACTTCTTTGACCAATCACATCACCCCTGATGTAATTAAAAACATTTAATTATGTTGGGCCCGCCCTCCATTAAACTTCCGCCAACTCACCTCCCCGATAGCCGTCCGATCGGATCCCGCAGATCTGATGCTTGTTGTGCATATCGCACGGGCCTCCATGGCCGAACTTTAGCGCGTGATGGAGAGCAGTTTTCTAAACAGTGCCATCGCAACGCGTCGCTCATCGTATGTAATTGCATGGTCGCTCCCAAATACCGCCTCCCCTCCATTAGTAGTGCGATGAAAACCGCTTATCGCCTCCCGCTACCGACAAAACATCAAATCTTTTGCCTGCTAATGCCACCTGTCCAAATTCTAAACCCGCCAAAAGTTGACTTTGCATAAAAAACAAAGATAATCAGTTTTTCGTCCTATTCTGCGAATGCATGCATGCAACAACCTGAACGTTGAAAATCAACCAGCTCGTGCACCCGACCATTAGCCACCCTCAAACTTGCAGTCGACGCCGCTCCAAGTCCGCCATTCACACCCAGTGAACCTGCATTCCATTGCCTGTCATTAAAAATAGGTATTTACCAGCTTCCGTCTAGAAACCCTGTGAATACTTGCTTTCCTCTGCAATTAATTGGAAAAAACCCAAATTTCACCATAATTCTGTTACTACATTTAGAATTCAAGTTCCCCAGACCCTCTGTTTTCACCAATTTCACATAAAAACCCCAGTTTCCTATCTGAATCCACAAGAACCAGAATGGAAACCCTCGTGGCCCTAAATGTAGCACCTATTACTACCCCTCACCGTGATTTGGACTATCTGCCCCTGGCAGATAAAGATTTTCAAATAAAAGACCTGGATACTGACAAAGACCACCTGAAAGTATTTTTCCAATGCCGAGATAATTTCATGAATGGCTATGATGCCATAGGACTTTGGGAATCAAATCTCCCAATGTACTTTCTCCCCTCTGTGCGCATTTTTCCTAACATTATCCATCAGTGTCATGCCAATTATGATCCCAACCTCAGAGCAGTAATGTCCCCAAATCAAACTGTCCTCTTCACAATTACTGCAGACTCAATCAATGAGATGCTTCAGTTTCAGCCCAGTCAAGACCTCACCCCCATTTCCCTTGGAGATTTGTTAGAGAAATCAACTAAATTGTCCCAGTCTGAACTCAGTCGCCTTTGTCAAACTTTTGTGGATAAGGAGCATCAACCCAAAAATCCCCCTCCTTATTTGTCAGTTTTCTTCATAGAGATAGGCAAAACTATAGTTAATATGATAGCTGCAGTCATGGGATTCAATACTAGTGAATTTGTGGATGAATTGACCCTAGTTTTGATGTCCATCTTTACCCCTAGTCAGCCCCCTGCTGTCAAGTACAATTATGCTGCATTCATTGCTGAGAAAATCCATGACCAGTTCATGAGGCTGGAAAATGAGAAAGTGTTCAAGTACTCCACATTCATATATCACCTTATCCTTTACTATCAGTCTGACAAGTTCCCATTTTCTGTAAATAAACTTGATACAAAGAGTAACCCTAGATCAGTCATTTTTTGGACTTCTATTTTTCACCATTCTTTTGCTTGTCCTTATTCCTAAAAATGAATTCATTGACCAGTTTGTCCACCCAGTGACCACCATGCTGACAGGAAATCCTCCTCTTAGGATTAGTGATGAAATCAAAAGAATCCTTCAGCTATCCAAACAGTACAAGGTAGGTGACTGGTACTTGTACCAGAATCACACAAAAATCAGGATATATGGTTGTGAGCTCCCTCCATTCAAGCTACCAAAATATATTACAATGAGATTGTTTGCATTGGAATATTATAGACAAATGATAAACTCTGATCATATTCACTTTACCAAGGCCAAGAAGAAAGCACAGTTGAGAATCAAGGATCACCTAGGCCCATTTGTCTGCAACAATAGAGAAGCAAGCAAAGCAGCAGAAGAAATCCTAGAACACTTGAAATTAAGTAAAAGTTTTGGTTGGAGATATGACCCACATAGTTTCATTTGTGATAGGAGAATGAAAAATAGGTTATCACCATATTTTCATCACAGAATCCCTGAAATAGAGCAATATGCAAATATGGATGAATGGAGGGAAGGAACTCTTGTTGAGATGGATAGTGATCAAGTCAATGTAGAAAATGTGATGAAAGACCTAGAAAAGAGACTTGACCTGGACTCTTTTGAACAGGTACCAGTTGGGACTTCTCAAAAGCCAACACCAGGAACTAGTGCCTCTACAATAGATACTTCTCAAAGGCACTCACAGGAAACTAGTGCACCCCTTGTAGAATCATCCCAAGGAAAAGAACAAGGAACTAGTACTCCAGCATCAGGGCAATCTGACATGTCAAAGTAGCTTGAAATCTCTGAAGAATAGGCTCAACCACAGACTCATCCAGCTCAAGTTAATATGAGAGATCCCTGAGTCTTGCATACTCCTCTGAGTGAGGAAAAGAGCTTAAAAAGAGATAGGGAAGTAACTACCCCTGCCAGTGGTCATTCAGACCAGCCTGGTGCTAAGAGGCACAGGCTAAATCCACACTCAGAAGAAGAATTTTTTGAAGAAACAACAGGGAGTTTGAGGAAAGAAGGTGAAGACAGTCAACATACATTCCCAGTAGGTGGGACACCTTCTAGTTCACAAAGATAGGAGCTGGAAAGATAGCAAATCAGCATGAATGAAACTACCTTCCCTCCCTCTCTCTTGTCTGTTGGGAACGTGGGAACATAATCAATCTGTTCATTGACTCGATGGGTGAACTAACTCCTTCCTCTTGGGTACCTCCTGTGATGTGTGTCCTTATCCTATCGGCCAGTGATGCTTACCTCTCTCTTGTCTGGATGTATACGTGCTGCTATGTTCCGTGGATATGTATGGGGGCGAGGTAGAGAAAATCCAGGGAACGACAGCTGCCTAAGGAAGGTGATATTTGTTATACCCACAGCTAGCTTTCTTGAGTAGACCGGGACGACACAGGAGCTTACCTTATAACAACTAAGCTTACTGTTGCTTCCCACAATGCTTTGGCGCTGAAGTTTCATATTTCAGGTCTTCATCTAACAAGACCTTAGACATCGAAGAAAAATTCAAGGAAATAAAGGCCAAAAATGAACAGCTAAAAGCCCAAACTTACACTCAATATTTGAAGATAGCTCCTACCAATCAAACTAGGTTGATGTCAGCTTATGACAACAAGGAAGGCAAAATGCAGATGAGCTTTTTAAAGCCTAAAGTACAGCGACACCAAACCCTTGTAGACTACCTCAAAACTGATTTTGAGGTCTTAGCGAAAGACATTCACCCCATAGATCAAATAGAATTGCATAAGCAGACAGGGGAAATGGTTTATTCAACATTGACAAGCAAGGCCATGATGGCACACAGATTGGAGAATTCACTGAACAATACCACGGCTCAATTACAGTTAGAAAGAGCCTCCTCACAGGCAAAGGACAACATAATTAAATCACTGGAGGATTTGATTATTGGATTGGGTCATAACCCAAAGGATGTTAAAGCTGCAGAGGCCCTGATAAAGAAGAAAAATGAAGACATAGCTGCCTTGAGAAAGTAGTTAAAGTTGCCACCACTTATGCATCCACAGACTGCAGAAGTAATTGAAAAGAAGAATGAAGAAGAGCTCATGGACTTAGTCCTCAAGCTAAATGAGCAATTAAGGGAGACATAGCAGGAACTAGAGAAAAAACTACAAAGCAGGCAGAGTGAGTTGACCTCCAAACCTCAAAATGTAGTTACCATTGGTTTCCACGGTGGTCCCTTCTACACTTGCAATAGCTCTTGCACCAAATGTCCCTCTGGAAACAACTGAGACTATTGAAGCAACAGGTACAGATACAGGTATAGCATAGGTAGGAACCTCAAGTCAAAGCATAGAAGAGTTAATCAAATCCATGGAGGAAATGAAACTCCAAGTTTCTGAATTGCAAAATGTAAACGAGAAATCCATTACCTTAGAGCAGAAGTATGATGTGTCAAAGATCAATTTTGTTGAAGAAGTGAGGAAAAACAAAGGCTTGGCTCAACAAGTGAAAACACTGGAAAATGATCTCACATTTGAAAAGCCTTTAACAGATATCAGGAAAATATTATGGACCAACATCACTCAATCAATCAACGATGTTTGGTCATCTATTCAAATTATCTTTGAACAGATTGACTTAGTCAAAGTTGCTCTTCAAGAGATTCAAAAAACCAAGGAAGAGCTAGGAGGAAAACCTGAAGAAGCTATCAGGTTAATAAACTTTCTGAACAACAGAAATAGACATCAATTGGAACAGCTGAATATTGAGGATAGAACTAGAACCATCCTAGAAATCAAGAAAGTATTGACAAAAAGAACTCTAATGCAGAACCTAGAAAGAAAATGTCAAAATATGCAAGAAGATATAGATGAATTTATGGAAAAGTTTGGCATTTTACAGAGTAAAGGACTTCCAAGTCCTTTAGTTATCAATGATAAGTTAATGAGGCATGAGGATTATATCGACAAATTAGATCAGTATGAAAACAACCAAGCTAGTTCATTTGCACCCAAAGCATTACCTACAGGCAGAGTTCTCTATGATAGTCTAGAGAACCTCTTTTATGTTGAGCATGAATTGAAACACTTGTTTCCAGTACAACCAAATTTTGTAAAATACACAGAAGCTGATGAGATTTTCAGGAAACTAACAAGGACCAGGATACCAAGGGATGATTGGTGGACTGATATGACAGACATCTTATGATTTACCTTGGTAAAAAGTAAATTGAAGTATTTACCATAGTCAATTTTGGTAAAAGAAGGTGAATGAAGGTAAAGCAGGTAAAGAGTATCAGAACAGGTAAAAGAGTATCAGTAAAAAGGTGAAAAGCAATCAGCTAGTACACAAATATGAGCAGGACAACAAGATGCTTAATCATAGGGCCTATCTCCAGCTCATTCAACAAAAACAGGGACAGCAAGCAAGCAGCTGACTTTCAGTTTCTATTTTCAAGACCATCTGTCTCTACATTCATGTAAAATATAGTTAGTTTTCCTAGATTATATCTCTCTCAGTTAGGAGATATTTTGTTTCAAATTTTTGTATAAGTACTTCCTCATTCGAAGTACTGTGGGGTGGATTCTTAGACATTTCTGTAGACTCTTTATTTTGGAATAAAGTGTTGTTGAACAACTTTTGTATGGCTGGCTAGACAAAGTGATAAAGCAAAGAACTTTTACAGGATTCCTGTGTCAAATGAGAAACAAATAAGTATTCTATATCTTATGTTTTTACAGTTCTCTTGTTTAAAGATTTCACATGTGTTTTATATCTGAATGATAAACGAAAAAGTATATTTTAGAAAGTGCTTTACTGCATTCTGTCTTTAAAATCATTTATATTCTTAATGTTTTCTTCCAAGCTATCATAGGTAGGGAATTCTTAATTGTTCCCTGCTTTTTAGTTTAATCATTGTGGCCATTTAACAAAGAATTCTTAATTGATTTTTGTTAGTGATCACCCACTTTCCCTCATCTTGAGACTTTGTTGAAGGATTCTTAATTACCCTTCTTCCCTTTCAAGACCATCTCATCCTTTGAAGTTATCATTTGTATCTTGTTTAGTTGTCTTGCCTTGTGAAGCCCTCCTTTGTTGAATCATTCTAATCTAGTTAATCCATCTTCAGTTGACTCCATAGCCCAATGGCCTGAAATACCTTGTTTTACCCATCCGTTCCTGAATTCCACCACCAAACAAAATCAAAACCCCCTAAGCTTTCACAACTAGACTAATATCCCATAAACAAAGATAAATCATAAAGAGAGAGCCCTCTCTGAGTACAGATTTGCTAGATTCTGTACTTAAAAGTTGGTTTGTGGTTACCTCGGACCCCTTTCCTTCTTCTGACAACTTCAAGGAAAATCTGAGTGATAACATAGTGGCGACTCAATTGGGGAAGACAATTCCTCAGTCAAAATAAATCTTTAAGAAAATTTAAACCCTAAATCTAAAAGCATCTTAAAGAAATCATAGAAGTTTTTTGTTTGATATTAGTTAAGAAAACCAAAAACAAAACCTAAAAATCTGGCTTCAGAAAGGACTCGTTACACTAGAGCTAATCCTAATCCCAATCCACCTGAAGTGTTTGAGAACCCTAATCTGATCCCCAGAATTCTTAGAAGACAAGAAAGTTCTGTTAGTCCTCAACCCACCTTCAGATCCTCATCCTGTCCTATTAGGTGGATTTACCTTGAAGACCAACCCTTTGACGAATACTTTGAAACCTCTTTGTTTAGGACTTCATCCGATTTTGAATTAATTGACCTAGTCCAAGACCCAGTGTTCATCCAAGAATTAGAGCTTCATGCTGCCAATTTGTCAATTTATAGATATTTGTAGAACTCACCACAATCTGATCTTACCACTGAAGGAACACCTAATCCCTCTGTAATCACTTCCATTTTTGCAAGTTCATCATCATTCCCTCAGATCTCTCAACCTCAAACCACTCCACAACAGACCATCACTTCTCAAACATCCACTGTTATTCCAACACCAGTTTTTGTTTCACCATTACCTATAGCAATGGCCAACAGATATGCCCCATTGGTACTACCAGCAAACTTCGGTGCCATGCCCCAGGATTACCAAAGTAAAGTTACTACTTTTGATGGCACTGGTACCTATACAGCCCAACAACACACCAAGAAGATGACTGATTATTTTTAAATTTATGAAATAGTTACTGCTGATGTGAAAATGAGAATATTTGTTCAGAGTTTATCTGGGGAAGTTAGAACCTGGTTTAGAGGTTTAGTAGCAAATAGTATAGACAACCTAAGAACTCTCTATCAACAATTCCTAAGCAGGTGGGAGAAAAGAAAAGACCCTCTTCAGATTCTATCTGAATACGAAAACCGAAAAAGAGGAACACAAGAAACTATGCAGGACTACTGCACTATATTCAACAGTGTGTATAATGCAATCCCATTAGATCTTAGACCCCCACTTGGTTTAGCCTTAATCAAATTCCTAGATGGATTCGATTCTGATATGGATTTCCAGTTGAGAGAGTGAAACCCCCCTACTTTGGAAGATATGCAAAGCATAGCAGTCAATTTCGAAGCCAACCTGATATCTAAAAGAGCCAAGGCTAGGAGTGAAAGGAGGATACCATTAAAGGAAGAAAGCTCACCCTTTGAACAAAAGCTAGATGCCATAATTAAAGGAATGGATAGATTAGGAGACAGAGTGGCGACAATTGAAGGGAAATCTCCTTGGGATGGTCAGCAAACCAACACAGGGAGAAATCCTAATTTCAAAAAAAAACTAAAACCCGAACATTGGAAAGAATGGTCCTGACCAAAACATTAGACCCCCTTTCCAGGAGAACTATGCAGAAGCTTCCAACTCTGAAGGTCTAGAAGAAGATACCCAAATTAATCTGATGGGACTTGGTAATGAAGGAGAAGTTTTCTTGACCCAAGAGGATCAAGAGGCCCACATACTTAAACAGTTTCAAACTCAATCAGGTGAATCATTCGACTTTAGGGAAGGATATGACACAACCATCTTTGAGGTGCACAAGCAATACAATCTAAGAAGTAGGAGAATTGATGTCCCTGAAACAAATAAGCAAAAGGTTCTAAATCAGCCCAAAAAAGGTAAGACAATAACCACACCTGTACATATTCTTTCTAGATCAAACACTAATCCTTCTAACCCCATAATTGAAGATGTCTCTGACAACCAACCAAACAAAAAACAACCCTCCACTTCCCTTCCTTCTAAGGGAACTGTAGAAGAACCTCTAAAGGTTGATTTAGGAGAATCAACAAATCATGATTCCACTCCTGAAAAGGAGAAAAACATAGAAAACACAGAAAATAGAGAGAATACTGTTGTCCGAAATACAAAATCCCAAATAGAAAAACCCTTTAATCTGGAAACTGAAGTAGGTAAGCTAAAAATTGTTGTTCCATTGTCTGAATTAGCTAAACATGATACCTACCGAACTCAAATCAATAGATCACTGAAAATTACTGGAACTGAAGACTCAATTAATCTTTTTGATGACCAGCCCGAATTAATCTTTGGCCCATAAGTGAATGGAAAACCACTTGACAGAGGAATTCCTCCCTTCTATGTGAGCTTAAACATACATGATAAGATTCTTCACAATGCCATGTTTGACTCTGTTATAGACATTTTTGTGCCTTGCAGCTCCAAGCATGAAATGTCCATAAACTAAGGGATCCTAAGTCCCTAAAAGTGTTGTTCCGACCCCTAAAGGAACAAGGTCAACAAATTACAGCTTCTCCCAGAAGTTCTCCACCAGAAAATGCTCAAAATCAGGATCATTTCAGCTGCTCCACTGGCTAGCTGCGTTTTATAGCACCCAAATACACTAGCTAGGTGCGTTGCAACACACCTAAATGCACTATCAGGGTGTGTTGAGTGGGAAGTGACAAATGGCAGTGCCATTCCACGAGGTGGAAAGACAATGGAAGCTTCCAGAATCTTCTCCAATGACACTTGCCTCACTGAATTTGACCAAGGATGAGTAAGAGGTTCTCAGTCTCCAAGTGGAAGCAAGAACTGACAGAGAGAAGCCACTAATCAATTCATGAGCTGACTCATCCTCCTTGCATACATCTATATATGGATCCCTCATCCTAGAGATCCAGAGGCTGGAATTTTGTACATTGCAGAGAATTGCTGTTGGTTTTGAGATAGATATCAGAGTATTGGGTGATTTATGCTTTGTTGGAGGTGAAGAGGGGATTCTTTGCTGGGAGGTTGATGCTGGATCAGGAATCATCGGTTGTAACTCCTCCTGGATCTTCTTGTTATATCAGTAAAACTATTTGAGTTTCTCCTACATGCTTGTGTATCATTGATGTTTGTTACATTTGTATGTTTAGCTTAAATCTGATCCTAAGCTTTTTATGGATATAAACCCATGTATTTGTATAGTTTCCTTCTTCTGTGATCTTACAGGTACTTGGTGAAGCTGGGCAAGTAAGGGAGCAGGTAGCTGGAAGCTGTCAAAGAAGAGAGAGATTGGATCAAAGGACTAGCGCAAGACACAGGTTGGTTCATCCTATTCCTCTTTGTTTATAGTTCATAAAGAAGAATACAAAAGTAGTTTTCTTTGTTTGTTTCTAAGGTCACTGTCACACCTTAGTGGGATAGGTTCGTTCTGAATAGACACTTTTCCCGTTAACAAAATGGCGACTCTGCTGGGGATGATTGTCTAATTAGTTTGTTTGTGTTTCTCTTGTTGTTTATTTCATAAACTTAGAAGTAGCAATCGAATTGCATTTGCCATTAACAACTGCAAAGTAGACATCTGCTACTTCAATCCATTCACTAGATTTGTTTATCATTTGAACAGCTGATTCACAAATGATCTGATTGCCCTTTGTGATAGCTCTTAGACCTTCTTTAAATCTACCCTCTGATTGTGCATTACTGATTGCTTTTACTCGGCCAAAAACCATAGATTAAACTGCAAACCGTGACCCAGAACCGGATAGAATTCTCGTTTCTGCCCCAGCGCAGGCTCTGTGAAGAGGTTCTGCATTTCAACGCACTTCCCGAGAGAGATACCTGCGTTGTAATGCAGTTTCTCTGTGTAACAGGTGCGCTGATCAGCCTAGCCTTGTGCAGCTGAGGTTCTTTGCTTCATTTTTTCAGTTTTATCTCTAATTTTTGCAGCCTATGATCAGTGTATGTGTCTGTTTAAAAATCCCTTTTCTTTGCTATAATTCTGCCTCCTTTGTACAAAAAGAATGTAGATGTTTTTGTGTGTTTGTTACATCGTTTACAGTTTTCCATTGCAAAAGTAGAATAGTCATACTGTCGTCCTTTGATTTAGATCTATCCCAAGTGTCGATTTTGATCATAGGAGAAAGTTTATTTGCTGTTGACAGTTGATTATGCTTTTACTTTTGCCTTTGGTTTGAATTTGTGACTTTCTAGTGTCGAAATGAGTATTTATTTCAAAATCATAAAGTGTCGTAATCATCTCTACCTTTTGATTTCGAAAAGAAGCTTGTTTGTGTTTGTCACTTGAAAGCAAATTCAGATTTGTACATCAACTTTCTTTTTAGGCATCAATATTAAGAAAGTGAAAAACAAATACATGCACATGTGCATTTGCATATTGACAGTCTGTTTGGCTTGATTTAGGAAAGTGCATTTACAGTGTGCTATTTGCTCTTTGTGAAAAGATTGTGTCTTTCTTTTCCCCTTGTAGCTAGGATTTTCATTGCTGAAAAGAGATAAAAGTTTGCTTATCATCTTTAGATTTCATTTTAGGAATTACATCTACATCTCGTGGTGAACCCAAAAGGCAAACTTCATAAGAAAGATCAACTTAAAATAAATTCAATGAATCTAACAACGCTTTGGAACTTAACGCACAACATTTAGAGGTCTAGGCTAGAGACGTATTCCGGCGTCGTAAAGCCTGGTAACTGTTGTCCTCACTGATGGTTGGGTGATTCCTCCACTTTGAGGCGATAAGTGCCAGTACGGACTTTTGCTCCCAAGTACTGTCGAGTATATATTGGGAGACCCCTATAGGCTTAAATCCTTTATCCATAGGAAGCCGTGTCGGCCGCCCTACTGATCGCAATGCACCGAACACAGCATTCGGGAAGATTGACTGCCGTACCGTAAAAAGTATTCTGTAGTTTTGCGATTGGTTTGGTACTCCCTCTACCTAGATCTCCAGAGCAGTCCCTTTCGTTCCTTTTCAGACTCCTTAATGGAAAAGGTCCATCTGAGCACTTGTCACTTCAGGCTCATTAAAAATCGAAGGAGACTAGAGTCATCTTTTGTTTTTTCTCGACTCTTAAAAACTGAAAAAACAAGTTGTGTCAAAGCGTCTAAAAATTTATTTTAAACGGGATATTCATCACCCTTTTCCTACGTTGATCTTAGGTTGAGAAAATGGAGTCCACCAACCAAGGAATTCCCCTTGGTGGAAATCCTAGTCCCTTCTCCTCTTGGGGAGATGTTGGTGCACCCCATATGGCCACATTGTCGCTTCCAGGACTGACAATTGGCTTGCTGGTATGGCTCTTCTCAACCAATGTCGTTCAGAACACCATTATTCCTGAACAATCGAATCAGCAATTAGACGAGTCCAGAGTTGCCCACCAACCTTCTACTTCCTCTAATTCTTCCTCTCCTCCTTCCTCTTTGCTTGATGGGGCTGGCAAAGCCAAAAGTCAAGTTCCTAAGGAGAAGAAGGAAAAGAAGAAGAAAGAGAAGAAGAAGAAGGAACCAAAGGCGAATGGGGGAAAACGAGTGTCGTCTAACGAAAATCCACACACTGCACCGACCAGGCCTAAATCGCCATGTGTCATTTGCAAAGGAGAGCACTTTCACAGAGATTGTCCTTGCATCCCTCGGATACTAAGGGACTGGTCTCCTCATTTGCACAATCCGGTGTCATCAACCTCTGATGATCATGTTGAAAGCACACCGTCAACTAGCGAAAGTGAAGCCCCAGGACAAAAAGGGAAAGCTAGATTTCCTTGTAAACTGTGCGAAGGAAATCATGCCGTCCACCGTTGTCCCTTCTTAGACGAAGCTAAAAGAGTTTTGGATGATCGTCCGGTTTCACCGTTACGACTTCCTCCTGGATATAAAAAACTCTTGCCGAGTCCGTCGCTAGTTGAGAATCCAGCTGGCCCGCTCAGGTGGTCGGCTGAAGAACCTATCATTGAAGATAAACCAACTGAATCCATACCAGACGAAAGTCAAAAGGTCGAGGCGGCAGTTGACCCGGTCTTGCCTTCAGAGGTTTTATCTTCGGATGATACAATCACTGAAGAGAACAAGGATGACACCATCCAGATTCTCTTCATCAACACAGACTTCGACGAACATGGGGGCAATCTACCCATTCCTTTACCACAGGAAGGAAGTTCGTCAGAGCCATACCCGGCCGTCTACTCGGTCCCACCTCCAAGCAACCTAGTTGTCTCCTTCGACTGGAATCAACTAGGCAGACCCCGCCTACCAGCAAGCATACCATTCCGAATTATCGTTCAAATATATAGAATGGTCATGGCTGGTACCATCATAGATGAGGGGTCTTCTATGAGTATCCTTTCCTCTACTGCTTGGAAAGCGCTTGGTTCGCCATCGCTTTTGCCTGAGATGAGAAATCTGACAGGCTTTGATAAAGGAACCAGTCGACCTTTAGGGATCCTTCCCGATGTGCCCATAACATTGAGAAGGAAGACAGTTCGCATGAACATAATGGTTGTTCAAGGACCCTTGGATTATAACCTACTCCTTGGATGAGACTATATTTATTGCATGGGAGCCATCGTCTCCTCACTCTTTAGAGTAATGTGTTTTCCGCACGAAGGAAGAGTGGTCAAGCTCGTGGACCAGCTTTCATTTCCCAGATCACAAATAGCAAATAGTCATATACCATCCCTAAATGGTCTCTTCACGCAAGAAATGTCTTAATCCCCAGTCCGTCCTCCCGATAAGCGTGAGTAATTCGGAGGGATATGACTGAAACCCAAGGGGCATGCGTCTTGGTCTACTTTGGCAGGAAAACTTCGGGTATAGAGTAGGTTTCCGCAGGAGAATATGAGTAGTCTGTACCCCGTCCGTGATTGGAAGAGGGGTTATTCTAGAATAAGATTCTCTTGTCAAAGTTATGCGAGTTGGCGGGCATCGTCGCTCACCTTTGTTTATCTCGGTAGACATCGCTGAAGAAGTGTTTTGTTTACGCCGTAAATAGAACATTCTTTGGGTAACCTGTAAGAGGTAGGCCTCTCCCGATAGAACTAATGTTTTGTCCGCAAATTGAGGGGTAACCTTGAAACCATATTTTATACCTGGAGGCATGCAAACCTTTTGGAGTGTAAGCGAGGGGCGGCTATTTATTTTTTTAAAATTTTAGGACCTCTAACCCTTTAAACTCGTAGGATTAGGTGTCACCTAACTTGCATAAAGAAGGGATGTGAGGCAAAAATCTAAAAATTGCCATTTTTATATGAGACATTCTTATCATATGACTGGATTAGTCGAGCAGTTTTAACACATAGTTCAAGCTCGTTAAAAAATAAACATAAGACATGAGCAAATGTTTCCACCCGCATTTAAGCTCGTTAAAAAATGAACTATTCCCCGGTAAATAACCACCGTGAATGTAGTACTTCAGCCATTAAAGCTTTGGTCGTGTTTGCACCGTCACCTCCACTTTTCCATTGGCCGATCATTCACCTCCATTTGATTGTTTACCCATTTTGAGGAACAGCTGCGAAGAGTGATTTCACTAGCCATCCTTGTGACACTGCCGTGATTGGAAAATTCCAAACCTTACCTGGAATCAGCTGCTACCCATTTTATCACTCGTTCCTCAAAAGACGAGTCTTCTTTAAGCTCTTTTCAACTGACTCGTAAAATAGGAAAAGATTGCCGAGTTTTGGCCTTCCAGCTCGTTAAAGTGACGGGAAGTGCTATCCCTCCTCTAGATTTTAATCTTTTTGGACCTGAGGGATTATTGCACAAAAAGATTGAGCGCTTGTTTTGTTCGGCTCGTTAAAACTATCGAAAATTCATCCCTTCTGTATTGTTTTATACTTTTTCGGACTTAAGGGTTTAGATGATGAAAAAGAAATTTTGGAGTTACCTTTACGTACCTTTTCAGACTCTCTAAAAATGAAAAGGACCGAGTTATCTTTGTCGTTAAACTCGTTAAAAAGATTAATAGCGACAAACTTGTCTTTAGACGAGAACGAGTTTCACTATCGCTAGGCTCGTTAAAACATAGCGATGGGTTTGCCCGAAGGGCAAATTATAGAACAAGCATATGTTATCCTCCTCAAGTTGACAAAAATAAAGAGGTACTGGTCAGCAATGACTGGGGAAAAATTGGGAAGAAAACTCAAAGAATCTTTATTGGTAGCAAGTCGCTCTTGAACATGACACTTCCACTCCGTGTCCGAGTCAGGTTGGGTTGTTTCATTCACCGGTCACATCACCATGGTCACGCCATACCATCCACATCTGGGGTAAATGCTACCAATCCATCACATAAGTGTCGCCGACATGTTCAAGAGAAGTCATCCAGAGAAGTCACCCGTGTCCCATCCACTGCTATACATTATACTTCATTCTTTCATGACCGCCATCCTGAACCGTATATCATCAGATTGTTTTCACCTCCATCAAAATAATTTGCTCCGTTCCGTGTCATTGATGTGGGATTCATTAAGGCCCTCCTTTGACGGATCGCTTCTTGTCGACATCAGCTCATTATCCAAGAAGTTGATCTAGGAACACCCCATTCAGTACTTTGAAGCTTGCATGCCTCAATGGCAAGTTTCTCACTTCCGGCGACGGGTATACATCAATGACCTTCGACCGAAAGATTTTGCGTGGTGTTCGACGCCAAGTCCTTTATTCACACCACGTGAATTGTACTGCAGTACCTTGAGGGTCATCATCATTATCGGTGATTCCTCTCGCGCTTGTTAACAGTTTACATCATTGACTAGTAATCAAGCGATGTCTTTCCATGTTCGACTTCAAAACATTTCTCACATGGATCGACTTGTACTTCGAGTGAAGATCGGACGAGATTGAAGACCCCGGATCTAGTTTCATCCATCCGGGCTGCGATATATATTCAGGAAAATAAAGACATTGAAATGTACAACATTGCAGCACAGATAATCATCCTACCAAAAGGATGATGGCTCTATCAGAATCATCAGTCTACCATCAGACGATTGTCTGTCCTATGTACATGAAAATGAATTTATAAAGCTGAGCATGGGAATGCCCGCCTCAGCTAGATCATGAAAGCAGTATGAAGATAATGTATTGTATTGTATCTTATTACAGGTCTCCTCCCAGCATTGAAAGAACTTCGGATCCTCCTAATAAAGCATTTCACCCGATAAACGGCCTCATACTTTAGGGGGCAACTGTTATAGACATTTTTGTGCCTTGCAGCTCCAAGCATGAAATGTCCATAAACTAAGGGATCCTAAGTCCCTAAAAGTGTTGTTCCGACCCCTAAAGGAACAAGGTCAACAAATTACAGCTTCTCCCAGAAGTTCTCCACCAGAAAATTCTCAGAATCAGTCAAATCAGGATCATTTCAGCTGCTCCACTGGCTAGCTGCGTTGCATAGCACCCAAATACACTAGCTAGGTGCATTGCAACGCACCTAAATGCACTATCAGGGTGCATTGAGCGGGAAGTGACAAATGGCAGTGCCATTCCGCGAGGTGGAAAGACAATGGAAGCTTCCAGAATCTTCTCCAATGACACTTGCCTCACTGAATTCGACCAAGGATGAGTAAGAGGCTCTCAGTCTCCAAGTGGAAGCAAGAACTGACAGAGAGAAGCCACTAATCAATTCATGAGCTGACTCATCCTCCTTGCATACATCTATATATGGATCCCTCATCCTAGAGATCCAGAGGCTGGAATTTTGTACATTGCAGAGAATTGCTGTTGGTTTTGAGATAGATATCAAAGTATTGGATGATTTATGCTTTGTTGGAGGTGAAGAGGGGCTTCTTTGCTGGGAGGTTGATGCTGGATCAGGAATCATCGGTTGTAACTCCTCCTGGATCTTCTTGTTATATCAATAAAACTATTTGAGTTTCTCCTACATGCTTGTGTATCATTGATGTTTGTTACATTTGTATGTTTAGCTTAAATCTGATCCTAAGCTTTTTATGGATATAAACCCATGTCTTTGTATAGTTTCCTTCTTCTGTGATCTTACAGGTACTTGGTGAAGCTGGGCAAGTGAGGGAGCAGGTAGCTGGAAGCTGTCAAAGAAGAGAGAGATTGGATCAAAGGACTAGCGCAAGACACAGGTTGGTTCATCCTATTCCTCTTTGTTTATAGTTCATAAAGAAGAATACAAAAGTAGTTTTCTCTGTTTGTTTCTAAGGTCACTGTCACACCTTAGTGTGATAGGGTCGTTCTGAATAGACACTTTTCCCGTTAACAGACTCTGGGGCATCTCATAATCTCATGCCCAAGTCTGTGATGGAAAAGCTAGACCTAGACATCACTAGACCATACAAAGATTTGTTTTCTTTTGATTCTAGTTAGGTGAGATGTTTAGGACTGACAAAAGACTTGTGTGTCTCATTGGTTCAATACCCTGCAAAGACAATTTTAATGGATATAGTGATAGCATATACAACACCCAAATATGGCATGTTATTATCCAGATCCTGGGGTGCTAAGCTTTACAGATCACTTCAATTGGATATGTCATATGCTACTATATTGGTTTTTGGACAACCAAAGAAACTATATAGAGAAACATTGATGAAATATGTAGTAAGTAGTCAGGAAAGACCCCAAAATTTCCCTATCTACTCAGTACACTCTGATATGGATTCATTCATTCTTTACAATGCAGAAACCAACCCTTCCAATACTTTAGAAGTTTTAGCAGTAGAACCAAAAGAAATTAAAAAAGAAAAATCAAGTGTTCATATTCAAGAAATATCAGATAACATAGAAAAGTCAGATGAAAATGAAAACCCAGATCTTACAGTTAAACCAATTTACTACCCCAGACACTAATTATGAGCATGAAATCCTTTGGCATTTAGAATTTGATGGCTCAGTTAATAAACTAGGGGCAGAAGCAGGAGTTTGGGTGTACAATTTAGAAAATTATCATGCTGAAGGCCATGCCTACAAATTAAATTTCAGGTGCATCAATAATATGGCAGAATATGAGGCTCTCTTGTTGGGTCTTAAACTTGTCAAAATATTAGGAGCAATCAGAGTGTTTGTTATGAAACCAGCTCACAAAAAGATAGAAAAGAGAGATCCACGCCTTAGAATTCAGCCTCTTCGAGGGGGCAACCTCCTTTACATTACATAAATGAACAATTCTTGGATGATACAAATGAAAATACCTCCTTTCTATATATAGGAGTCTAAGTGGTCCCAATA
This sequence comes from Pinus tabuliformis, assembly GCA_031772625.1. Classification (NCBI taxonomy): domain Eukaryota; kingdom Viridiplantae; phylum Streptophyta; class Pinopsida; order Pinales; family Pinaceae; genus Pinus; species Pinus tabuliformis. The sequence continues at coordinate 162,071,762 of CM062818.1, forward strand.
CAATCAAAGCCTACATAACAATAATATTGTAGGGCACAACAATAACAATAGTGGGCTTCTATGTGGCACAATAGTAACAATATGGGCACTACATGGGTACATCAATATAAATAAGGGGTATAACTACAATAGTAATGGGGTAATCACTAGTATTATAGGGACCCAACATGCCCCTCTCCTTCAAAAAAGTGTTGTCCTCAATGCTTGAGTAGTTCAGGATACTTCTGCATAAAATTCTCATCCTCCCATGTGGAATCTTCAGCGGATAAGTTCTTCCACTTGATAAGGTACTCTGAAATTGATCGATTTCGTAGCTGTCGAGTTCTTGTTTCTATAACTGCTTCTGGTTCCAATATAATTTTTCCTTCTTCGTCAAGTTCTGGCAATATTGTTTGAACTGGGAGCTTGTCACCTATAACCTTCTTTAAGCATGAAACATGGAAAACTGGGTGCAATCGAGAAGCTGCAGGAAGCTCCAATTTGTATGCCATAGTACCAATCTTTTGCAACACCTTGTACGGACCATAATACTTTGGTGATAATTTATTATCCTTCTTAGCTTGCTTGAGGGACATTTGATTATATGGTTGTAGCCGTAGGAATACCCAATCACCTACATCAAAACTTCTTTCATTGCGATGTTGATCTGCCTGTTGTTTCATTCTATTCTGTGCCAACACAAGGTTATCCTTTAAGAGTTGGAGGACTTGTTGTTGATGTTCGATGTGATGTTCCACTGCCTGAACCTTAGAATTTTCTCTTAAATATGATGTGATGGATGGTGGTTGATACCCATAAAGTGCCATAAATGGGGTCATTTTTGTTGTTGTATGAAAGGAAGTGTTATACCACCATTCAGCCAGAGGCAACCATTTGACCCATTGTGTCTGTTTATCAGATACAAAGCAACGAAGATATCCTTCCAAACATTTGTTTACTATCTCAGTTTGCCCATCAGATTGAGGATGATAAGATGAGCTATGAGCTAACTGAGTACCAAGACAAGAAAATAATTCTGTCCAAAAATTTCCAGTGAAAATGGGATCTCTGTCACTTACAATAATCTTTGGGTTTCCATGTAGCTTTTGAATTGTTTCCATAAATGCAGTAGAAACTGTACTGGCTTTAAATGGATGTGATAATGCACAAAAGTGTGCATACTTGGTAAGTCTGTCAACTACCACCATGATGACACTCTTTCCCTCAGACTTGGGTAAACCTGTGATAAAATCCATTGAAACCTCCTCCCAACGTTGGCTTGGAATGGATAAAGGTTGTAATAGACCCGGTGTCTTAATTGTTTCAACTTTATTTTGTTGGCAAACCAAACATTCTGCCACAAACTTTTGAATATCTGATTTAAGGCCATCCCAAAAAAATTCCTTCTTAACCCTGTGGTAAGTTTTTAAAAATCCTGAGTGCCCTCCTAAGGGAGAAGTGTGCAATTCCATAAGAATCTTTTGTTTTAGCTGGGAATTCTTACAGAGGTATAAGCGATCTTTGTACCATAACGAATCATTTTTCCAGCTAAATGTATCAGACGTACTGGAATCTTGTTGTAGCTTTCGAATAAGTGCCCACACTTCTTCGTCATTCTTCCATTCCTCCCTTGCTTCATTTATCCAATCTGGTTGGATAATAGAAATAGCGCACAACAATGCTTCCACATCCTCATCCTTTCTTGAGAGTGCATCTGCCACCACATTTTGCTTCCCTTTTTTGTAGATGATTTCAAAGTCATAACCCAACATCTTTGTGACCCACTTTTGTTGCTCTTCAGAGGATAATCTTTGTTCTAAAAAGTATTTAAGGCTATCATGATCTGTTTTTACCTTGAAGTGTCTTCCCATTAGGTAGGGTCGCCATTTCTTAAGTGCATGGAGTATTGCCAACATTTCCTTCTCATAAATAGCTTTTCTTAAAAACTTTCCCTTGATTGGACGACTTTCAAAAGCAATGGGTCTTTCATCTTGCATTAGAACAGCACCAATTCCATTTCCTGAAGCATCACATTCCACAATAAAGGTTTTTGTGAAGTCCGGTGTAGCTAAGACCGGTGCTTGGCACATTGCCTCTTTAAGATGTTCAAAGGCCTTTGTTGCTTCTGGAGTCCATGAAAATGCATCTTTCTTCAATAATGTTGTTAGAGGTGCTGCTATTCTCCCATAATTCTTAACAAACTTGCGATAATACCCTGTCAACCCAAGAAATCCTCGCAAATGCTTTATGGATGTGGGAATTTTCCATTCCTTAATGGCTTTAATTTTGCTAGGGTCTACCTTAACTCCTTCATGAGATACAATATGACCCAAATATTCCACCTCCTGGACTCCAAAGAAACATTTGGATCTTTTGGCATATAATTGTTTCTCTTCCAATAGTTGTAGCACCCTGTCAACATGTTCAACATGATCCTTCCAAGACTTGCTGTAGATTAGTATATCATCAAAAAATACTAACACAAATTTTCTAAGGAATGGTTTGAAAATTGAATTCATCAAACCTTGAAATGTTGAAGGTGCATTGGTAAGGCCAAAAGGCATGACCAAAAATTCATAATGACCCTCATGAGTTCTAAATGCCGTTTTCGGAATGTCTTCAATCTTCATTCTGATTTGATGATATCCTGAACGAAGATCCAACTTGGTGAAGTAAATTGATCCATGCAATTCATCCAGTAATTCATCAATGACAGGAATGGGGAACTTATCTTTAATAGTGAGCTTGTTGAGCTCCCTATAATCCGGACACATGCGCCATGATCCATCCTTCTTGTGCACCAATACTACTGGAGCAGAGAAAGAACTTTGACTCGGTTGAATTATACCAGCCTCTAGCATTTCTGCAACCATACGTTCAATTTCACTTTTTTGGACATAGGGATATCTGTACGGCCTGATGTTTGGAGGAACACTTCCTGGAATCAGATGAATAGCATGATCATGATCACGCATAGGTGGGAGACCTTTGGGAGTCTCAAATACCTTGGAATGATTGTCCAAGACTTTTTGGAGATCTGGAGAAATAGATGATTCTAATGTGGAAACATCTAGCGAACATAATTGTGCAATTACACCCCTTTGCTCCTTTTTTAGAAGCTTTGTCATACCATTAGAGCTGATTATCTTTCCTGGTTTCCCTGCAATACCCCTTAATTCAACTTCCTTTCCTTCCACAGAAAATTTCATGAAAAGTTCTTGAAAATTAAAAGCTATTGTACCCAAGGATTGTAGCCATTGGACTCCTAGTACAACATCAGCACCTCCCATTGGAATGGAAAGCATTGGGCTAGTCAATACATATTCTCCCATGGATAGCTTGATATTATGGCACTTTCCAGAGCAATTTATTGTTCCTCCATTTGCAATCATCACTTGACACTCTGGTGCTGGATATAGGAAGCAATTCAATTCTTTTGCTACCCTACAATGAATAAAATTGTGGGTGCTTCCTGAATCAATCAACACTATCACCTTTTTCTTCTTGATTTGTCCTTCTATCTTGATGGTTTGAGGAGTGGTAATTCCCGCCAATGCATTACAAGATATGGTTGGATTTATTTGTTCTTCATCTAGGCTTTGTTCCTGGAGTATATCTTCTTCTTTTGACCTTTCTTGCTCCTTTTCTTCTTCCTCTTCACAATCTATGTAGAATAATTTCTTCTCAGCACACTTATGACCCTTTGTGTATTTGCTATCACAATTGTAACAAAGCCCTTTTGCTCTTTTTTCTTCCAATTGTTGTGGTGTCAACCTTGTAGGTTGTGGAAGACTATGGGCAACAACACTTCCATCTTTATAGTTGTGAATGGTATGCTTCCTAGTTGCCATAATTTTGCTTTCCATTTTTCTTGCTAACCTGAATGCCTTCTCTAATGAATCAGGTTCCCAAAGGCGAACATCATGTTGGATATTATCCTTTAAAGACCCTATGAACACATCAATCCTATGCTCCTCTGGAATATCTTTTACCCTTATGTTCAATTTTTGGAACTCCTCAATGTGCTCCATTATTGAACCCTTTTGTTTGAGACTTATCAATTGGCTAAAAAAAGTGTTGCTTTTTGTATCCTCATAATGTGCTATCAATTCTTCTGTAAAAATTGCCCAAGTGATAAATTGTTTACGAGAGCAAAGCCATTGATACCATACAAACTGATTTGGTTCCAAATATAAAGTTGCCATACGTACCTTTTGTGTGTTTTGCACATTATTGAGATCAAAGAATTGCTCCATCTGTAATATCCATGTGGCGGGATCCTTGCCATCAAACTTCCTCATATCGATTTTTGGAATATGGTGGGTCTTCGATCCAACATTAGAATCTATGGAATCATGATTAACATTTCTTTTGTTCACATCATGAGTTTCCTTTACAACCTTTTCACCATTAGTAAGTATCTCTTGTAGAAAATTTGTCAAATCTGTCTTCAAATCTGCCATGTCTGTCTTCAAATCTGTCTTCAAACTTGCCATGTCTTTCTTCAAATCTGTCTTCAAATCAGTCTTCAAATCGTCCATCTTAGCTTCCATGCCCTTTATCTTAGCATCTGTTAGTTTTTGTGAGCGTGACATTTGTTGCACTTGTTCTTGTAATTTTGATATATCATGTAGCATTTCTTCCTCTTCTTCATGAGTCATGCTAGAGCTTTCAGGTTCCTTACTAGGTGTTTGCATTTTCTTTCCTCGGGGCATCAGTTACCGATAATAATGCTTTACTATGCCCTTTGAATTCCTTCAAACCAAGCTTATGCAAAAATAAAAAATAAAAACTACACACCTTTTTTTACTTTGTAGAAGCCTGATATTGAATCTGATGTACCTCTGTAATTTCGAATCATCCAGTTCTGAAATTGTTATTTGTAGTATCTTTCTGTGTCCTCTTTCCAATGCCACTAGTCTGAACCAAATTGGATTCTCCAAGAAAGAGTTATGCACAATCTCCCGCAGTGACCTGATTATAGACTGGTTCAGTAGAGCGAACTTGTATGAAGTGCCACGTGTCCCTGTTTCAACCCTTGACTCTGAAAAATATATAAAAGAAAACTAGAGTTCGTCCTATTTCTGTAACTTCTTACGAAATTTCAATCCGATGCTCAGAAAGAAAGTTATGACGATTTTCCCCAGGTCACCTGTTTTGAGTGTAATTCAGGAGTCTGCAAAAAGACCAACTTCCTGAGATCATATCTCCGAAAATATTGCGCGAAAAGATCTGAAATTCGGACCCAAGGTTCAGCGCGATTTCTTCTCAAATGGGTTTTTTTTGCGACTTCTGAAACGTCACAGAAAAAAAGTTATAGCGAAAATGCCACGATGACCTGTTTGGAGCAGCGAAACCCTAGAATCCAAAGCTCTGATACCAAATGGTATGAAACCAGCTCACAAAAAGATAGAAAAGAGAGATCCACGCCTTAGAATTCAGCCTCTTCGAGGGGGCAACCTCCTTTACATTACATAAATGAACAATTCTTGGATGATACAAATGAAAATACCTCCTTTCTATATATAGGAGTCTAAGTGGTCCCAATACAATCAAAGCCTACATAACAATAATATTGTAGGGCACAACAATAACAATAGTGGGCTTCTATGTGGCACAATAGTAACAATATGGGCACTACATGGGTACATCAATATAAATAAGGGGTATAACTACAATAGTAATGGGGTAATCACTAGTATTATAGGGACCCAACAGTGTTTGTCATAGGAGATTCAGAATTAATAATTAAACATATTAAAGGAAAGTATTTAACTAGGGATCCAAGATTAGGATATTATAGAGGAATAGTCATAGATATTCTCAACACTTTTTTAGAAACTTAGCTTGCAACTATTCCTAGAAAACACAACATGCAAGCCCACAACGTGGCCATGTTTGCCAGCACCTGTAAATTACCTTTTCAACCTAATCATCAGTTTACTACTGAGATTAGACACAGACCAGTCATCCCTGATAATCTGAAGAAATGTCAGGTTTCTGATAGTGATGAGTAGATCAATAACTTTTTAACTTTAGATGAAGAGTTTTCTAACAGTAACATAGATGTTGATACAATCATTAGTTCTAATCAAATAGATGAGGTAGAAACAAACATTTTTGAGGAAAGTTCAATAAATATGCTTCATCCTACAAAATTCACACAAAAAGAAATTCAAGACCTGAAATAGATGGACCTAGATGAAATAATTGAAGAAGAAACAGAGGTTATCAACCTAGAGGACAATCCTTTACCCAAAGGATTGACTCCTCTAGAAGATCTGTTTGATTCCAATGATATTCCCAAGAAACCTAAAATGGAACCATTAAAAGCAGATATTGAAGAATAAAACTTAGGTACACAGGGCAATCCAAAAATGATAAAATTGTCAAAATCTTTACCTCTGATCAGAAGCTAAAGTATGTTGAACTTATGAGGGAATTCCAGGATGTCTTTGCCTAGAGTTACGAAGATTTGAAGTCCTATGACACCTCTATTATTCAGCACACTATACCTCTGAAAGAAAATCAAAAGCCCTTCAAGAAAAAACTCAGAAGAATTAACCCTGTGTTATTACCATTAATTGAAAAAGAAATTAAACGTATGTATGAAGTAGGGATTATTGCCCCTATTAGATTTTCAGAGTGGGTGTCTAACTTGGTACCTACTAGGAAGAAAACTGGGGAAATAAGGTTATGTGTTGATCTGAGGAATGTGAATAAGGTATCTCTTAAAGATAACTATCCTTTACCCAAAATGGATCATATTTTGCAAAGGGTAGTGGGTTCTTCTAGAATTTCACTTTTAGATGGGTTTTCAGGATATAACCAAATCTTGGTTCATCCTGATGACCAAGAGAAAACTACTTTTACAACACCATGGGGCACTTTTATGTACATCAAAATGCCATTTGGACTAAAAAACGCAGGAGCAACCTTCCAAAGGGCAATGGACATTGCCTTTTCCAAAGAAATTCATGATTTTCTTGTTATATATCTGGATGATCTAACTGTTTTTTCTAAATCAGATCAACAACACTTGGACCATCTCAGGAAAGTCTTTTTAAAATGCAGAAAATATGGCATTTCTTTGAATCCAAAGAAGTCCTTGTTCGGTTTGGAGGAGGGTAAACTTTTAGGTCACATCATTTCCAAAGATGGCATTCGAATTGACCCTTCTAGGATAGAAGCTATTCTACAGATACCTCATCCAAGAAGTATTAAAGAACTTCAAGCTTTCCTAGGGAAGATAAATTTTTTAAGAAGATTCATTTCTAACTTAGCTGAACTCATTAGATTACTAAATAACATGCTAAAAAAGGATTCAAGTATCAAATGGACAGTAGAGGCCAAGCAATCATTTGAAGAAATTAAAATGGCCTTAACCAGAACACCGGTCCTCACCAGTCCACAATTTGATAGAGACTTCATCATTTTTTCTTTTGCATCAGAACACACCATAGCTACAGTTTTATTACAAAAGGATGATCAAGGATGTGAAAAACCTATAGCATTTTTTAGTAAAGCACTCAGAGATGCATCATTAAAATACAAAATAATGGAGAAACAAGATTTTGCACTGGTAAAAGCTATAAAGGATTTCAGAGTCTACATATTATACTCTCATGTGATAGCTTATGTTCCAAATGCAGTTGTCAAAGACATCCTAACTCAGGATGGAATTGATGGCAAAAGAGGTAAATGGATAGCCACCATCTTAGAGTATGATATAGAGATAAAACCTACAAAACTAATAAAAGGTCAGGGATTGGCCAAACTCATGGCAGAAACTAATTGTCAAGCCCTAGACATAAATGAACTGGATAACGAGCAGGAGATGGTGACTCCACAAATCAGCCAGGCCTTTTCAGACTCACCTTGGTATGTTGATGTAATTTATGTTTTACAAAACCTGTAGGCTCCTCCAGGGTTATCCAGAACCAAGAATAGGTTTTTAAAAATGAAAGCTTCAAAGTTTTGCATCTTAGATAATACTCTTTTTTGGAAAAATCATGAAGGAATTTTATTGAATTGTTTATTAAAAAATGAAGCTGACAAGGCTCTCCAAGAATTTCATGCAGGAGATTGTGGTGGACATCTCTACTAGAAGTCAATTTAAAATCCTAAGGGCTAGATTCTATTGGCCAACCTTGTTTGCAGATGTGAAGAAATTTGTAACTTCTTGCCATAAATGTCAAATTTTTGAAGGCAAGAGAAAGTTGTTACCTTTACCCCTAAAACACATTTCCACCGAGAAACCTTTTCAACAATGGGGTCTTGACTTCATTGGAGAAATTCATCCACCTTCTTCAGGCCAACACAAATGGAAACTCACTGCCATTGACTATTTTACTAAGTGGATAGAGGCCATCCCCTCTAGACAAGCCAATGACATTGTGATCATAGGTTTCCTAGAGACCAATATATTGTCCATGTTTGGTTGCCCCACAAAAATCATTACTGATAATGTTGCAGCCTTCAAGTCAAAGAAAATGATTAGTTTCTGTAACAAGTATCACCTTACACTAGGCCATTCCACAGCCTACTACCCTCAAGGGAATGGATTAGTCGAATCTTCCAACAAGAGTCTAATTAATATCATCAAAAAACTGTTGGAAGAAAACAAGAAAACTTGGAACAAAAAACTGATAAATGCTTTGTGGGTAGACAGCCTACAACCAAAAAATCCATTGGAACCAGTCCTTATGAGTTAGTATATGGCATGGAGGTTGTTTTTCCTTCATCACTAGGAGTTCCTGTCATGAAAATACTCCAAGAAGCTCAAGTGGAACCTAATGATATTCAAAGAAGGATAAACCAGACTATCAATTTACAACAGACTTGGGAGGAGGTGTACCAAAGATCCCAAGTGTTGCAGGAGAAACTTAAGAAGATATTTGACAAAAGAACCAAGGTAGATGATTTCTTCCTTGGAGACAAAGTGTTAAGATGGGATTCCAGAAGAGAGGACAAGGGGAAACATGGGAAGTTTGACTTCCTATGGAAAGGACCATACATCATCTATGCTTTCAAAGGAAACAATGCATATTTTCTTAAAGAGTTAGATGGTACAGAAGCAGAAGAAGGACCAGTCAATGGTTAGATGTTAAAGCATTACTTTGATCCTACTTACTAATGTTACCATGTTCCTCACAAGTACATATTATATCTTTTGTAATGTCATAGTGTTGATTGGACAGTAAGATTTTGGAGTTGAAGCCCGAAGAGAAGGCCCTAAGCTTCAGAAGTATCACTGTCATACATACAATAAAGCAGCAAGCAAAAGAAGATTGCAGAGCACAGTCAAAGTCATTCAGAGGCCTCTGATCTACTGTTCTTGACTTTCCACTAGGGAAAGCCATCCCCAAGTGGAGCCACTGTTATGCCCCTATACCAATAGGTGTCATATATCATGATTGACTTGGTTTAGCTTTGTAATATGTTCATACCTTTACTTGTTGCAAAGGTTTTCCATATTTGTAAAAAATAAAAAAATTTAAAAAATGTAAAGAGGGTATACCCTAAAAGAAAAATCAAAGGGTGAAAAGAATAAAAAGAGGTCAAAAAATGAAAGAAAATGAACCCCAACAAAAAGAAAAGACCAGGAAAGTGTGCAAGCCTAAATGCCACTACTTTTTTACTTTTGTATAATAAAATTGTGTGCAACTTGTCATTTATGCCACAATTCATGAATAATCAAACAGTTTAAGCTTGGCTAGTTCATATTTTCAATTTCATGCTGTAGAAATAGAGAATAAGATCTGACCAAACAGTTTAAAATTGGCATATAAGTAGATAGGTGGAGTGACAAAAGGAGCTCAACAGTTTAATCTGAGCCCTTGGATGTAATAAGTGTAGACTTAGATAGGCATCACCATGTAAAAGAAAAGAAAGTTTGATAAGGGTTTGCTAGTCTAAGTGCACCCTAATAAAGAAGTAAAAATGCTAGGTTAAGTAGGTAGCGTAAGTAGATGATGGTTGAATAATAATATGTGGTGAATGATAAGTATAAATGTGTAAATTTGTTACTTTCATCACAAGGCAAAAGCATGTATCACATGGAAGGCACATCAAGCAAGCAAAATAAAAAATAATTAACTTCCCTACTCATTTCCCCTAAATTTTCACTTATTTCCCCTAAGTGCTAAGGTATTTATCAAGTTAGAGGGGCTTAGAGCATTTCTCTGACTATTGGAGGGACCGTACCCTCGGCGCAATAATTTATAATGCCTAAGTACTTAAACCCCTTCATCAAATATTCACCCCTCTTCATAAGTCATTCATTTCCATAATAAATATTTTCCTAAGTAAAATCCTATTTTACTTAGGGAAATTAAAATATTTTCCATATAAACCCTCATGTTCACTTAGCCTAAGTTTTAAATATACATGAGAATGTTTAAACTTAGCGCACATTTCTCAAAATCATATTAACCATTAATGTAATTATTATATAATTCCCCTATAAAGGTTACCCGCTCCCATATTATTATAAATATGAAAAAACCCCAAATTCTTATATATCCTGCCCCTCGGTTAAATATAACCATAATACAATAGATAAACGGGATTAATTAACTAATCTATAGTTAATTAAGAGCTTGATCCCCGCCATGTTAATAAAAGGATTAATTAACCCCCACGGTTAATTAATAACTTCTTCGACCAATCACATCGCCCCCGATGTAATTAAAAACCTTTAATTATGTTGGGCCTGTTATCACTCAGGTTGTTCCCTGCCTCCTGAAGGGAATACGACCAAGGTAACCACTAACCAATCTTTTAGCTGTAGATTCTAGCCAATCTGCAACCAAAGAGGGCTCTCTCTTTGTAATTTAGCTTTGTTTTGAAGTATTTTAGGCTAGTTATGATGTACAGGGTTTTGTTTTAAGTTTGTTGGATGGTGATTTCAGGCGGAGCTGTGATGCAGGTCCAAAACAGTCTATACTATTGGGCAATGGAGTCAATGGTGGTGTACTGCTGAAAGTGTTTCTTGGGTAAATGGTAATGCTATAGAGCAAGATAGGAAGTCTAGGAACAATTTTCAAATCTGGGAATTGATGGAATGAAGTTAGGGAATGAAAGGCAATCAAGAATTTTTCATTATGCTAGCAGAGGGAAAGTGCATGAATATTTTCCAGGAGCAACTAAGAATTCCTAAATAGTATTCAAAATGAAGGAATTAGTGCAAACATGAGCAATTAAGAATTCATATTTATGACTAATCCTGAAGAAAACATAATTAATAGCAGAGATTGAACACAGGGTGCATTTAAACAAATCCTGAGCTATTCTTCTTCTCTGTTACCAAGATTATGGAACATATATGAAATTTGCAAACACAGAAAACATAAAACACAGTTTAGAATAACTTATTGTTCCATAGAATGACACAGGAATTCTGTAACATGGTCCCAGAACATCAAATCCACATCCAGACGGTCAGCAACAGTGAACTTCAACAACTTTTGTATTAAAATAGCCTCAGAATTTACAGCGCAGCTTAGAGAGAAAATCACCAACCCCAAATACATATTATGGGGAGATTTTATACAAACAGGGAGATACAAAATATCATGAAGATAAGTCTTGAACTCATAACTTCCTTTACCAACTCTTAATAAGCAGTAAATGAGGGAATAAATGCTGCAGTAAATATGAATGTGCTAGCTGTCCAATCTGTCAGAGGTATTTTTACTTTCTGGGTTGAGTGAGTCAGCTGGTTGCTACACATTCATTTTGTGTTTGCTGCCTTGATGTTGCTATGTTGCTTGTCGCTGTCTTGGCCTTGTCATCAGTGCTTGATTTTTTTTTTTCATTAACGAGCTGTAGTCACCATTCCATTTCTGCTTTATGCTGTTTTTTATCCTTTGACTGGTGGACCGTGCCTCTGTATTTGCTGACCTATACCTGACCAAAAGGAGAAATAAACACAAAATTATCTGAGCAATATCTCCAACATTCCTTTCCACCAATCCTCTATAGGCAAATGATGTCTTTGTATCTTTATCAGTGTTTCATCAGCTTCAGTGTATCTATAAAAGTTGGGCTGGACTTCAAATAGATGGTTTATCTCATGCTCAATGTAGAATAGATTTTCTAGTTTGTCATAGAGACTCTGTCCAGAGGGATGCCCTGTTTCTTCTGAGGTGCTTGAGGATGCTGTAATTTGATTGGAGGCATAGTTATTTACCCTGTTGGCATATTGCTCATGTGACAACAGTCTTCCAGCACTGGTTAATAAACTGGGTAGTGCTCTGCCCTGTAATGCTGCAAACTTGATTTTGAAATCATTTATCTCTGCTTGCATTTCTTGGCATTTTCTTTCCAGAGTCTGCACAAAATTCCTTAGGGTCAGCACCCTTTTCACTAGTAAGATGGTATCTGTCATGTTCCTGATACTTATTGCTGCCAACTGCTCTTTGGTATGAGTGTTCAGAAATTGAATCATTCTATTGGCTTTCTCAGGCATATTTCCTAATGATTCTCTAGCCTTTTGATTTTCAAATTGAGCTAAGCCTATCAATTCCATTTGTTCATGTATAGTTTCAATTGATTGCCATTGGTCAGTAATGGATTGGCCAATTTTGGCCCACAAAATTTTCTTGACCTCAGCTAGAGTCTTATCAAGAGTAAGCTCCTTTTCCAGCTCCTTTATTCTTTTCTCCAAGGCCTTTACTTCCCTTGTCTTCTCTACTACATCCATCTTTGATTTGTCATATCTTACCTCAATTTTGGCCAGATTTTCTTTGGCCTCTTTTAACTCTGCCATCTGTACTTCCAGGTCCTTTATTTCTTTCATCATCTCCTCCATACTCAGGCTGGCCTCTTGCTCTGCTGCTACTGTAGTTGTTGCTGAAGTTGAGGCCGGAGTTGAGGTACCTGGTATTGATGTTGGATCAGCAGGGGGGACTGTTGTGGTGACCGTAGGAGGAGCAGCTGTAAGAATGTGAGTTGTTTGAACTGGCTGAGAGGCCAACTCTCCCTGTCTTCCTTGTAGTGATGCCTCCAAGGCACTCTCTGTTTCTATCAATCTTTTGTGCATCCTCATGAGAAAGCTTACTACATCCTCCTCTTCTTTTTGTGTGCCACCTCTGTAGTTTGAGGATGTATTGTAGCTGGCAGCCTGAGTTGTCTTATGAGGGCTGCTATGTCTTCCTCCTTCTTTTTGATCAAGGCGTGAATGCCCTTAGGATCCTTGGGATCATGTCCCAACTCTATAATAATCTCCTCCAAGGATTTGATTCTATTATCCTTAGCCATTGAGGAGGCCTTCTCTAATTCTAGTTGGGCAGAAGTATTGTGCAATGAATTTTGCAATCTATGAGCCAATAATGTTTTGTCTGCCAAGGTAGAATATACCATTTCGCTGGTTTGTTTGTGTAATTCAATCTGGTCCATTGGATGGATGTCTTTGGAGAGAACTTCCAGATTGGTTCTGATATAGTCAGCAGCTGATTGTGGTTGCTGCGTTGTAGGTCTGAAATGACTGAGGGTCATTTTCCCTTCCTGGATATCATAGGCTGCCATTAGCCTTTGTTGATTAGTGGGAGCCATTCTTAGCAATTGGTTGTAGAGTTGGAACCTTACTGGCTCATTTCTGGCCTTGATATCAGTGAATGCCTTCTTGATGTCAGAGCCCTATCTACTCTGTTGCCTGGTGGATGTAACCTCCACACCTTGTTGTCTCTCTTGCTCTGGCTGAAAGGAGCTAGTTGATGTTTCCATACTTGGGGGAACTTGCTGTTCAGTTGGCCCCTCTGGCAATTCTTCTTCTGAATAAGGATTTAATCTTTGTCTCTTTTCTCCTTGCTGATCTGTAGATGCTCCTGTGGGTGTCTCTTCCTGTCTATCCCTTTTCTTGGCCCTTTCCTCATTAAGAGGAGTTTGTAACACAGGGATTTCAATCACCTTTGCTTGTGTTGAAGGGTCTTGCCCTTGACTTTGTTCATCTGTTGAAACTAGCTGGTCTGCCATTGTCTCTTGCTGCTCGGAATGGTGCACCTGCTGCTCTAAATGCTGCACCTCTTTTCCTTTAGCTGTTCCTGCTGGTGGAGCACTTTCTTGGGCAGGCTGTTGGGAAGTTATGGCAGATGACGTGCCCGCTCCAAGGTGTCGAGGTAATGTGCAAAACACCTGTCCAAAAGATTCCAGGTCAACTGATTTTTCAAGATCTTTGATTGCTTTTTCTGTTATCTCTTCTTCAGTAAGCTCTTCCACTAGTGTGCCCTCTACCCATTCTTGTTTATTGGCATATTGTTCAATTTCAAGGATTCTGTGGTGCACATACCTTGTGAGCTTGTTTTTAACTCTTCTAAAGCTTATGAAATGTTCAGGATCATATGGTGACCAACGGAAACTTAGTTTGAGCTTAAGTTTCTTTCTCAGAATAGTGTCAACATCCTTCCATGCTTCTTCCCTTTAATTAAAGATAAAGGGGCCCAATTGATGTCTTATTTTAAGCTGTGCATTTTTCCTAGCACCATAGAAGTGAGTTAAATCTGCACCGTTGAACTGCCGATAGTACTCCAAGGCAAAGAGTCTCATGGGGACATATTTTGGTAGCCTGTATGGGGCTAATTCACAGCCATAAATCCTTATTATAGTGTGGTTTTGGTAGTCGTACCAGTCACCAATGCTGTATCCCTTTGAGAGATGTAGGATTCTCTGCATTTCAGCAGTGAGCCTGGGAGGAGGATCTGTTGACAATAAGAAAGTGACTGGATAGATAAAAAGGTCAATAAACTCACAGTAGGTGTATGGGGAGAAATTAACATGATGGAACACTGAGGACCAAAATATTACAGACCTTCGCTCCCCCCTAGCATCCAATTTTTTAAGGAAAACAGCAAAACTATCAGATTGATAATACAGCAGCAAATGATATATATATGAGGTGTATTTGAACACTCTTTCTCTCTCCAAATTCATGAACTGCTCATGAATTTTGTTAGCTATGAAGGTGGCATAATCATACTTGACAGCAGGGGGCTGTCCTGGAGCAAATATAGACATCAAAGCAAAGACAGTCTCATCCACAATTTCACTTGTTTTGAATCCCAGGATGTAGGAAATCATGTCTATGAGCATTTTTCCATCCTCAGTAAACCAAGCATGGTGATAGGGGATTTTGAATCTGGAGTAACAATCTGGTGGCATAAACAGCTTGGCAATTCGGTCAACTTCTGCAGAGGACAACTTTGAGGCTTGATCCAGCAATTGTTTCATGGAAAGGGGGACCAAAGGCTGAGTTGGCTTGAATTGCAGCATCTCATTTATGGACTGAGGGGTAATGTAAAAGAGGACATTTCCAGTAGGGTCCATCACTGCCCTTTGAGAAGGCTCATAATTAGCACAACATTGATGGATGAAGTCAGGGAAGACATTGACTGAGGGCAGGTAGTATATAGGCATATTAGACTCCCATATTCCAAATAGGTCAGCTTTGTTTCTGAAGTTATTCCTTATTTCACAGAAAGCCTGAAGGTGAGGCTTGTCTCCCTCCATATCATCAATCTGAAAGTCTCTGTCGGCAAGACGTAGCCACTCTAACTCTCTATGAGGTGCATTTAATGGTGCAATATTCAGGGCTACTGGAGCCTCCATAGTTTACTGTGATTATAGTTGGATTTGAATCTATGTTTAAACATGAAACAGAGTCCTGACAGTGGATTTTTTGACAGGGAATTTGCAGTTTGAGTTTTGTGCGAAGGTGGCCCTTCTGAGTAGAACTCAACGGGAATAGAGAGTATGCAGGGTTCTTCAATTGAGAAAGCTTGAAAACAGTGGAGAGAGCGGGGATTTCACAAGTTTTTTTTGGTGGTCTTGCAGGCGAACAAGAGCCAGATTTTGAGCTTTAATGGACAATTTATCAGAGAGTCACAAAAATTGGCAGGTTTTGCTCGAAAGTATGGTTACTCAGTGAGGCAGAGTGCAGGAGCCTGCGGGGGATAATGTTTTTGAATTGAATTTAGCTGTATTGGTGATCTTTTGTAGAGAATTATGAAAAACAGGCTTTATGGCGTTCTCGGGTAAATACCTGTTTATTCGAGACTTTGCTGTGGAATGGAGCTGCAGGTAGAGCCGAGGAGGTCGGGTTTGCAGGTTGAATATGCCTGGGTGGCAGACTGGGACGTCAATGGTGGTTTGGATGTAATTCTCATGCACAGAATTTTACCATTGGTCGCGTAAAAACAAACAAAAACATGACTTTCGTTGGTTTTTAACGAAAATTTGTGTTTTTTCAGACTTTTTGGCGCTTTTTGTGCTGACGTCAGCACGACGTCACCTTGTCCTGTAGCATGGTACGAAGGGTGACATGGTAGCTGATGTGGGTGGGTGATGGGGTGGCCACGGCGGATTGTACAGTAGCGAGGGCGCTGGCATGGTGTATGATGTGGGCGGCGGGGAGGACGAGCGGTAAGCGGTTTCCATCGGACCGCTTTTGGTACGGGGGTGGTTTCTGTCAGCGCGGGCCCGATGCAATAGAAACGGGCCACGCGTCCCCGCGTACGCCGACAAAACCGCTTTCTATCGGGTGCTAACCCTCGTACAGTGGGGCGGCTCCGATATCAGCATGGGCCGTCGGATCTGCAAGGCCGGATCAGAGGGTTGACGGGAAGGGTAGGTGATGGTACGATATGGTGTGGGGACCCGCCCATATTTTAATATTATAAAATGTCATGGGGGTTAAAACTTTGGGTTTATGGGTTTTGTGGTTGCGTGGGCGGGTATGGTTATTAGTTTAACCAAATATTAAACTAATCCCATTATGTATATGCATGCGGGGTTATTTACATGGTTTTAGGTGGGTGGGTTAGCAGGGTTATTCATCTAACCAGAAGTTGGATGACCCCCAGGTTTATACGCGGAAGGGTTAATACTAAGGTCCCAAATGGACTTAATATTCCCCCCAAACTGTATTGTATGGCTATAATTGCCAATGGGTAGGGATATTTAGATTTTTTTGGTTTTATATAGTTTTTGTAAAAATAGGGGTGGGAAAATGATTTAGGGAGCTAAATAATAGAATTAGATGTTAATATGACTTTATGGAATGAGACTGCATGAACAAATGATAAGTTTATAAAGTGAAAACTTAGACATCAGTAAATGAAAAGAGTATGGAATGATGGTTTTTACACAAGAAATGTGGCTTCTTTTCATTGAGTAAACTCAGAGTTTGACTTAGCATTTCTCATAAAATGAAGTGAAGAAGGACTATTGGGCAGATCCCAAGGTCCTTGTGGGGATGTTAGTAAATGATTTTTGGGGAAATGATGGGGGGAATTAGTCATGCTTCCATTGTTCTGCAGCCAAACAACTGTCATGGTCCTTGTGTTATTGATGAGATGAGCCCTTCTTGTCAAGGCAAAAAGATCACAACCTTGTTTCTGCAACCTCAAACTACGTACCCAGCCTAATACGCCTAGCATTTTTTCTTAATTTTGATTGGGTGCATTTGAACTTGCAAACCCTAGAATTCCTTTCTTCTTTTGACTGCCCTCCTATCTAAATCTACCCTTATCTCTTCCAAGGGCCCAGATTATGCAGTTGGGCTCCTTAATTTCTCTACCTATCTACTCATCTGTCAAGCTTGAACTGTTTGGACAGATATTCATTTTCTATTCTACAACAGCAAATTCAAATATGGAGTGGTCCAGATTGAACTGTTGGGCCATCCATTAAGTGTGATAAGCAACAGTATTTGCACATTGTGAACTTGCGAATCAGATAGCAGTGGCATTGTGACTGGCCACTTTCCTGGTCTTTTGGTTTAGGGTTCTTTTTTATTATTTTTTCTGACCAATTCATTTTTCTTGCCCTTTGATTATTCTTTTAGGGCATACCCTCTTTTCATTTTTTAATTTTCTTCATTTGTTTACAAAATATGGAACCTTTGCAGCATGAAAGGATGAACATATTTGGCACTCCCACAGTCAATCATGAAAAATGAAACCTATTGGTATAGGAACCTAACAGGGCCTGCCCTCCATTAAACTTCTACCACCTCACCTCCCCGATAGCCGTCCGATCAGATCCCAGATCCGACGGTTGTTGTGCATATTGCATGGGCCTCCGCGGCCGAAATTTAGCACGCGATAGTGAGCGGTTTTCTGAACATTGCCATCGCCATGCGTCGCTCATCATATGGAATCGCACGGTCGCGCCCAAATACCTCCTCCCCTCCATTAGCGGTGCGATGAAAACCGCTTACTGCCTCCCACTACCGACAAAACAACAAATCTTTTGCCCGCTGACGCCACATGTCCAAATTCCGAACCTGCCAAAAGTTGACTTTGCATTAAAAACAAAGATAATTAGTTTGTCGTCCTATTCTGCAAATGCATGCATGCAGCAACCTGAACGTTGAAAATCAACTAGCTCGTGCACTCGACCGTCAGCCACCCTCAAACTTGTAGTCGACGCCACTCCAAGTCTGTCATTCACACCCAGTGAACCTGCATTCCATTGCTCGTCATTAAAAACAGGTATTTACTAGATTTTGTCCAGAAACCCTGTGAATACTTGCTTTGCTCTGTAATTAATTGGAAAAAACTCAAATTTCACCAGAATTCTATTACTACATTTAGAATTCAAGTTCCTAGACCCTTTGTTTTCACCAATTTCACACAAAAACCCCAGTTTCCTATTTGAATCCACAAGAACCAGAATGGAAACCCCCGTGGCCCTAAATGTAGCACCTATTACTACCCCTCACCGTGATTTGGACTATTTTCCCCTGGCAGATAAAGATTTTCAAATAAAAGAGCTGGATACTGACAAAGACCACCTGAAAGTATTTTGCCAATGCCGAGATAATTTCATGAATGGCTTTGGGAATCAAATCTCCTAATGTACTTTCTCCCCTTTGTGCACATTTTTCCTGACATTATCCATCAGTGTCATGCCAATTATGATCCCAACCTCAGAGCAGTAATGTCCCCAAATCAAACTGTCCTCTTCACAATTACTGCAAACTCAATCAACGAGATGCTTCAGTTTCAACCCAGTCAAGACCTCACCCCCATTTCCCTTGGAGATTTTTAGAGAAATCAACTAAATTGTCCCAGTCTAAACTCAGTCGCCTTTGTCAAACTTTTGCGGATAAGGAACATCAACCCAAAAATCCCCATCCTTATTTGTCAGTTTTCTTCGCAGAGATAGGAAAAACTATAGTTAATATGATAGCTGCAGTCATGGGATTCAATACTAGTGAATTTTTGGATGAATTGACCCTAGTCTTGATGTCCATCTTTACCCCTGGTCAGCCCCCTACTGTCAAGTACAATTATGCTGCATTCATTGCTGAGAAAATCCATGACCAGTTCATGAGGCTGGAAAATGAGAAAGTGTTCAAGTACTCCACATTCATATATCACCTTATCCTTTACTATCAGTCTGACAAGTTCCCATTTTCTATAAATAAACTTGATACAAAGGGTAACCCCAGATCAGTCATTTTTTGGACTTCTATTTTCCACCATTCTTTTGCTTGTCCTTATTCATACAATGAATTCATTGACCAGTTTGTCCACCCAGTGACCACCATGCTGACAGGAAATCCTCCTCCTAGGATTAGTGATGAAATCAAAAGAATCCTTCAGCTATCCAAATAGTACAAGGTAGGTGACTGGTACTTGTACTAGAATCACACAAAAATCAAGATATATGGTTGTGAGCTCCCTCCATTCAAGCTACCAAAATATATTCCAATGAGGTTGTTTGCATTGGAATATTATAGACAAATGATAAACTCTGATCAGATTCACTTTACCAAGGCCAAGAAGAAAGCACAGTTGAGAATCAAGGATCACCTAGGCCCATTTGTCTGCAACAATAGAGAAGCAGGCAAAGCAGCAAAAGAAATCCTAGAACACCTGAAATTAAGTAAAAGTTTTGGTTGGAGATATGACCCACATAGTTTCATTTGTGATAAGAGAATGAAAAATAGGTTATCACCATATTTTCATCATAGAATCCCTAAAATAGAGCAATATACAAATATGGATGAATGGAGGGAAGGAACTCTTGTTGAGATGGATAGTGATCAGGTCAATGTAGAAAATGTGATGAAAGACCTAGAAAAGAGACTTGACCTGGACTCTTTTGAACAGGTACCAGTTGGGACTTCTCAGAAGCCAACACCAGGAACTAGTGCCTCTACAACAGATACTTCTCAAAGGCACTCACAAGAAACTAGTGCACCCCTTGCAGAATCATCACAGGGAAAAGAACAAGGAACTAGTACTCCAGCATCAGGGCAATCAGACATGTCAAAGCAGCCTGAAATCTTTGAAGAATAGGCTCAACCACAGACCCATCCAGCTCAAGTTAATATGGGAGATCCCCCAGTTTTGCAGACTCCTCTGAATGAGGAAAAGAGATTAAAAAGAGATAGGGAAGTAGCTACCCCTACCAGTGGTCCTTCAGACCAGCCTGGTGCTAAGAGGCACAGGCTAAATCCACATTCAGAAGAAGAATTTTTTGAAGAAACAACAGGGAGTTTGAGGAAAGAAGGTGAAGACAGTCAGCATACATTCCTAGTAGGTGGGACACCTTCTAGTTCACAAAGACAGGAGTTGGAAAGACAACAAAGCGTTGAAGTTTCATCTTTCAGGTCTTCATCTAACAAGATCTTAGACATCAAAGAAAAATTCAAGGAAATAAAGGCCAAAAATGAACAGCTAAAGGCCCAAACTTACACTCAATATTTGAAGATAGCTCCTACCAATCAAAGTAGTTTGATGTCAGCGTATGACATCAAGGAAGGCAAAATGCAGATGAGATTTTTAAAGCCTAAAGTACAACACGCCCAAACCCTTGCAGACTACCTCAAAACTAATTTTGAGGTCTTAGCCAAAGACATTCACCCCATAGATCAAATAGAATTGCATAAGCAGATAGGGGAAATGGTTTATTCAACATTGACAAGCAAGGCCATGATGGCACACAGATTGGAGAATTCACTGAACAATACCACAACTCAATTACAGTTAGAAAGAGCCCCCTCACAAGCAAAGGACAATAGAATTAAATCACTGGAGAATTTGATTATTGGATTGGGTCATAACCCAAAGGATGTTAAAGCTGCAGAGGCCCTGGTAAAGAAGAAAAATGAAAACATAGTTGCCTTGAGAAAGTAGTTAAAGTTTCCACCACTTATGCATCCACAGATTGCAAAAGTAATTGAAAAGAAGAATGAAGAAGAGCTTATGGACTTAGTCCTCAAGCTAAATGAGCAATTAAGGGAGACAAAGTAGGAACTAGAGAAAACACTACAAAGCAGGCAGAGTGAGTCGACCTCTCAACCTCAAAATGTAGTACCAGTGGTTTCCACGGCAGTCCCTTCTACACTTGCAATAGCTCTTGCACCAAATGTCCCTCTGGCAACAGCTGAGACTATTGAAGCAACATGTACAGATACAGGTAAGAACCTCAAGTCAAAGCACAGAAGAGTTAATCAAATCCATGGAGGAAATGAAACTCCAAGTTTCTGAATTGCAAAAGGTAAAGGAGAAATTCATTACCTTAGAGTAGAATTATGATGTGTCAAAGTTCAATTTTGCTGAAGAAGTGAGGAAAAAGAAAGGCTTGGCTCGACAAGTGAAAACATTGGAAAAGGATCTCACATTTGAAAAGCCTTTAACAGATATCAGGAAAATATTATGGACCAACATCACTCAATCAATTAATGATGTTTGGTCATCTATTCAAATTATCTTTGAACAGATTGACTTAGTAAAAGTCTCCCTTCAAGAGATTCAAAAAACCAAGGAAGAGCTAGGAGGAAAACCTGAAGAAGCTACCCGGTTAATAAACTTTCTGAATAGTAGAAATAGACATCAATTGGAACAGCTGAATATTGAGGATAGAACTGGAACCATCCTAGAAATCAAGAAAGTATTGACAAAAAGAACTCTAATGCAGAACCTGGAAAGAAAATGTCAGAATATGCAAGAAGATATAGATGAATTTATGGAAAAAGTTTGGCATTTTACAGAGTAAAGGACTTCCAAGTCCTTTAGTTATCAATGATAAGTTAATGAGGCATGAGGATTATATCGACAAATTAGATCAATATGCAGACAGCCAAGCCAGTTCATCTGCACCCAAAGCATTACCTACAGGTAGAGTTCTCTATGATAGTCTAGAGAACCTCTTTTATGTTGAGCATGAATTGAAACACTTGTTTCTAGTACAACCAAATTTTGTAAAATACACAGAAGATGATGAGATATTCAGGAAACTAACAAGGACTAGGATACCAAGGGATGATTAGTGGACTGATATGACAGACATCTTATGATTTACCTTGGTAAAAAGTAAATTGAAGTATTTACCATAGTCAATTTTGGTAAAAGAAGGTGAATGAAGGTAAAGCAGGTAAAGAGTATCAGAACAGGTAAAAGAGTATCAATAAAAAGGTGAAAAGCAATCAGCCAACACAGAATTACGAGTAGGACAACAAGATGCTCAATCATAGGGCCTACCTCCAGCTCATTCAACAAAAACAGGGACAACAAGCCAGTAGCTCACTTTCAGTTTCTATTTTCGAGACCATCTATCTCTACATTCATGTAAAATATAGTTAGTTTTCCTAGATTATATCTCTCTTAGTTAGGAGATATTTTGTTGTAAATTTTTGTATAAGTACTTCCTCATTTGAAGTACTGTGGGGTGGATTGTTAGACATTTCTGTAGACTCTTTATTTTGGAATAAAGTGTTGTTGAACAACTTTTGTATGGTTGGCTGGACAAAGTAATAAAGCAAAGGACTTTTACAGGATTCCTGTGTCAAACGATAAATAAATAAGTATTCTATATCTTATGTTTTTACAATTCTTTTGTTTAAATATTTCACATATGTTTCATATTTGAATGATAAACGAAAAAGTATATTTCAGAAAGTGCTTTACTGCATTCTGTCTTTAGAATCGTTTATATTATTAATGTTTTCTTCCAAGCTATCATAGGTAGGGAATTCTTAATTGCTCCCTGCTTTTTAGTTTAATCATTGTGGCCATTTAACAAAGAATTCTTAATTTCTTTTTGTTAGTGATCACCCACTTTCCCTCATCTTGAGACTTTGTTGAAGGATTCTTAATTGCCCTTCTTCCCTTTCAAGACCATCTCATCCTTTGAAGTTATCATTTGTATCTTGTTTAGCTGTCTTACCCTATGAAGCCCTCCTTTGTTGAATCATTCTGATCCAGTTAAGCCATCTTCAGTTGACTCCATAGCCCAATGGCCTGAAATACCTTGTTTTACCCATCTGTTCCTGAATTCCACCACCAAACAAAATCAAAACTCCCTAACCTTTCATAACTAGCCTAATATTCCATAAATAAAGCTAAATCATAAAGAGAGAGCCCTCTTTGAGTATAGATTGGCTAGATTCTGTACTTAAAAGTTGGTTTGTGGTTACCTCAGACCCCTTTCCTTCTTCTGACAACTTCAAGGAAAATCTAAGTGATAACACCCTCCAAGCCTCCTATTTCCTTGCACAGTTTCTCCTGGGTGATCCTCCTATTACCAAGTGTAACACTGATCTCTCACACTGATCTCACACCTTGTAAAACTGTGCAATCCTCCTGTGCATTAATCCTTCTGCATGCATGAGTTTCCTTTATAGGAGAAAACATGCAACTGATAGTACATTGTCCTTGACATTTAGCTCAACTGGGTCTTTCTCAGAACAGACATGCATGAGTTTCTAATGAGTGAATCTTCACTTATCTGGAGTTCACTGGTTGAGTGCATGCATGCATCAACTGACTGATAACTCACAATTAGTTCCTCAAACAGTTTGGAACTAATTTAACTGGACTTAACTCAGTAAACTAAGCTAACTAATTACAACTCAAATACAACTCATCCTTATCTCCTTAATTAAGGGATAACTTCCTTAATTTAAGGGATAACTGTTGCATGACTTCACAAAGTCTTCTAGCTTGAATTTCTCCAACTAATTAATCCAAGATGAATTAATTAATTATTTCCAAGCAGCTGGTGAGACTAAATTCAAATTTTAATTCTCAATTTTAATTCAAGGACAAATTAAAATTGGAATATTCTGAATGCTATTTTTAGCATTTCTTGTTGCTATTCTCAACACTCCCTCTCAACAAGAAAGGAATTCAACTCGATCCCGATCCTGAACCTTTGGAATGTTCTGCATGCAACACTTCTCTCTAGTGTTGTTGCTCCAGCAACTCCAAAAACAAAAAAAAATCCAACCTGAATCAGTATGATGCATCTGTCATCAAAGTCTCTGACTGCTATTGCCTCTGTCAATTGAACACTTTGCACTTCGGCTGAATCTGCCTTTCTGCACTGTTGTCAATCCTTCTTTGCACTCTTTAGTATTTGACTGCTCTAGCCTCTGTCACTTTGATATCTGACTACATCAATCCCACTAATTCCTCTCGCTACTATGTATTTTGGGATCCTGTAGCAAGGTACGATCCATGAGATAAAACCTCTCAATGGGTCTCATGCACAGAGTCCTGGTAGCTATGCTAGCTCTTTGAAGGACAAGGAGAGCGAGGCTCACCATATCATCATCGACAGTAGTTATTCCCACACTTCCAAGCTCATCTCTACAGGTGGTGAGCTTGTTCAGATATGTGGAAATAGTATCACCATTCTCCATCTTGATTCTTCAAAGCTTATCCTTGAGTGCCAATTTCCTCTGGTCACTATTGTTCTGATATAGGTCCTTCAATGTCTTCCACATTGAAAACAGAGTCTCCTTCCCATGGAGACTCGAGACAATATGGTCTCGAACTCCCTCAAGGATGATCCGTCTCGCCCTTGCCACACACTTCTTCCATTCAGCCAACTCTTGTGCATTAGTTGAACCTGGCTTTGGGATTTCTTGATAAATGAAATCCTTCAAACCATTGTCTTCTAATACAGCTTCCATGCGATCTTTCCATGCTATGTAATTCGAGCTGCCATCCAAGGCATACTCGAGTCTCAAGCCATAGAACGCCATTGACCAACTTGAAGTATGAGATGAATTCGATTTGTACCTTCAATCCCAAACTTCAAACTTCGAATTTCCCTTCTCAGTATACTGTTCATAGCTTCGATCACCTTTGTTCTGATACCATGTAGAAATTCTCACTGTAGATTAACCTGATTATGCAATATAACTAAAGCAAAATACTTAATCTACTTCTACAATCAAACTTGCGGAAGCTTAATCAATTTGAGCAAGATCAAGCAGAACACATATAACAGAGAAGAAGAATCAATACACATGAAACATAAAAGATACTTTGGGGAAAGCCTCAGCTAAAAACCCCACTATCTGTATTATCATACAAGGTGGAAATACATCAGAATTTACACAAAGCTTTAGCTCTCACAGCTAGCCAACTCTCAGTACAATCCTCCTGGATTCTCACAGGCAAACAAGGTTTCTCACAAACCTTCTCCTCTGCCCTCCAAGCCTCCTATTTCCTTGTGCAGTTTCTCCTGGGTGATCCTCCTGTTACCAAGTGTAACACTGATCTCTCACACTGATCTCACACCTTGTAAAATTACGCAATCCTCCTGTGCATTAATCCTTCTGGATGCATGAGTTTCCTTTATAGGAGAAAACATGCAACTGATAGTACACTGTCCTTGACATTTAGCTCAACTGGGCCTTTCTTAGAACATACATGCATGAGTTTCTGATGAGTGAATCTTCAGTTATTTGGAGTACACTGGTTGAGTGCATGTATGCATCAACTGACTGATAACTCACAATTAGTTCCTCAAACAATTTGGAACTAATTTAAGTGGACTTAACTCAATAAATTGAGATAACTAATTACAACTCAAATACAACTCATCCTTATCTCCTTAATTAAGGGATAAATTCCTTAATTTAAGGGATAATTGTTGCATGACTTCACAAAGACTTCTAGCTTGAATTTCTCCAACTAATTAATCCAAGATGAATTAATTAATTATTTTCCAAGCAGCTGGTGAGACTAAATTCAAATTTTAATTCTCAATTTAATTCAAGGACAAATTAAAATTGGAATATTATGAATGGTATTTTTCGCATTTCTTGTTGCTATTCTCAACAATTCCTCTAGTAAAGTTTGACTATAGCCAACATTTAAAGAGTAAATAAACCTTCAATTAGCCTAGTTTGTTGCTACTAGATGTTTCATATTCTAGTCTTATTTAGAATACTTGTTTCTCTTTTTCCAACTTGATGAATGTTTTGATCTTAATTTGAGTTTCCATGATGAGGTAGGAAAACCCTCTTTTTTCATCCACTGGAATTCTCTTATTAGAAGGCAAACATAAAATCTTTTTTTTTTTTTTTGAATTCAATAAGCTCATGTCTATTTTGTATTATTTCATCCATTTACAATCACCTCCTAGGATATTTCCATTAGTGAAGAAGCTTTTGCAAATGAGTCCACACACTAGAGTCGGTGACTAGTTTTTATTTCAAGATAATACGAAGATTATATTTTGTGGATGTGAATCATCTCCCTATTAGTTACCTATGTTTCTCACTATGAGGGTCTTTTCCTAGAGTAAATAAGACAAATACTAGAGTTAGATCACTTTCGTTTTGTTTTGAAGAAGTTGCAAGTGATTTTCAAACTAGAAAATGTATGTCCGTTTATTGTGAATGCAAGGATATCTCTACAAGAAGTAGATAAAATTCTCATGAATTTAAGGTTGACACAAGGTGAATCTTGGGTTTATGACCCTCATCAAATTATTTTAAATAAAATAGTAATTCAAGGTCCAATATCATATATATAGATGTTACCAAACCTATAAATGAAAAAATGGTCAACAACGATGTGTGGGAATCACAATATCATATTTCTTCACCTCGACCATTAGAAATTCAATTATCTCCATCTCCTATTTTAGAGACTCCTAAGAAATAAGAAAAAGAACTTAAAAATACACATTAATAGTCTTCTTAGATAGTATCAAAAATGGAAGAAGAATATGATCAACAATCATATAAAATACAGAGAATAAAATGATAAGAAAAAGGCAAAGAACTATCATTTCAGAGTGACAAAGAAACTACATCAAGCAAGCTTGTATTCACCTTGGAATATGTTCCATCTACATTTTTTCCCAACTCTTTATATTTAAATATCCAAAACTACTACACCATCATTTTCTAAGCCAACAAAATAAGATTTTGTTTCCCTAAATATTTGGAAATAAAAAATAGGAATGCAAAAAATAAATCAAGATTCATATTCTCAACTTTAGAAGTATGGGTCCTCTAAAACAAGATTGTTATCAAACCTCTATTATGGAAAAGGACATATTAACATGGCTATTTTAGAGCCTAAGTTCCAAATTGAAAGAATAACTAATGACTAGAAATCCATGAAATTGTTTATGAATTTAGATAAAATTCATGTAATTGACAAAATGGAGTTACATATTAAAAAAAATGGGTAATGGTCTTTAGAAGCTTGGTAAAATTAGCATTAAGAACTTAAAAGTACAAAATATAACTACAGAGATGGATATTTAGTTGAAGCAAGAGAAGCTACAAAATAGAATTAAGTGGATGTGGATTGAAGAATTGGAACAATTGGTAGTAACATTGGGAGCAAACCAAAATGATACTAAGTCCATAGAAGAACCCATAAAATCAAAGGATACGTATATCCTTTCTTTAAAGAAGATTCTTAAATTACCTAAGTTAGAACATTTGCAAATGCCCGAATTATTAGCCATTCAAAAATTAAAAAGAGGATTTGTTAAATCAAACGACTAATTTAAATAAATAATTGGAGAATTATGAGAAGTAGGTTGAGGTATTGAATAAATAAAAGGAAGAACATGTTTTCTAATCTACTACATCAAATCCATCAACTCCAACAATTTCAGTAGTTCTAGGATCTTCAATAGATCTTGAAGACTTAGCAAAAACTATGTCAAATTTGAGTCTAAGGGAAGTAGAAGTAGAAAATATGAAAAAAATTATTATTTTAAAGGATGATGATATTCACTTTTTTTAAAGAGAAGGTTTCAGAAAAGGATGGCACTAACAAGGCCTTTGAAGAGAACAAAGAAAAATTACAGCAAGAAATAGATTAACTACAAAACGTATTAGTAGGAAAAACTTGTTTGATAATAGCGAGACAAATTTTAGGGAATTAGATGATGTTTGTTATCAAAAATTTATGGAATTATTTTTCATTGATTGGAGATGAATCTACATTATATTATCAAACTATTCAGAAAATTTGGAATGAATTAGGTGATAAACAACTAATGGCTAATAGAATTATTAAGTTCCTCAATTATAAAAGCTTGCATGAATGGAATGAACTAGGGGTTATAGACATGACATCATTAATCACAGAGAAAACTAAGGTCCTAAAATAATCTCACCTAGAAGGATCAAAATAAATTTAATGCAGTGGAAAGAAATGTGGAACATTGTTAAATAAGTTTAGTAATTTGTTGGAAATGGATTCACCCACTTGTTGGAGAAAAAGGGGCAGTTTAATTTCAATCGAAGCATATAAAGAATTTCTTTCGAAAAAGGGAAATAAAATTGGCAATTTAGACATGGCAGGCAAATTAAAAGGAAAAACTATAGTTTGAAACTTTAACCAATGATTTCAACCTCTTATGGTTGCTCAAAATTTTATTTACTATAGTCCCTACCTATGAAAATGATATATAATTGGATATAGATTATAAAAGAATGGCCACATTCAATTATCCTATTGGTGCAAAATGGGAATATCTTGCTTGATTTGCTCGATAAGATATTCATCACAACAAATTAAAGTTGATAATGCATGATATATGGTAGCATTTCAATTTTATTCTCCAACAAACACTATATTTTTTAATTTTGGTTCTATAAATCCACAAATGTAATTAGTAGTTGTTAGGATTTGTTTTGTATAAACTGAAATGAGAACATGATACCAAGGAATCAATTTTTTTTGTATTGCCTCAATATTAAAATAAAATATGATAAGATTTCTATGAATTGGCTATATTCGACCATTCTATTTTTGACATTTTATTCAATGCTTTGTTATATTTTTCTTCTCAGTTTATCAAATATTTTGTTGCTAAATGTTTGTTTATAAATTGTAAACAAGCTTGAAGAGTGATATGAAAATGATAATTGGGTACCACTACCCCTATCATATGGGTTTATAGTAATTATATGACTGAAGCAATTTTGTGAAGGTTACTATTTGTTTCCAACGTTGTTCCCTTTTCATTGATTATGGAAGTCAAGTTTTATAATTGCAAACAAGTATGTCTTGTACCTGCTGAATTCACTTGCTTAGCATGTCCTCTACATATGAGGTTTCAAGTATAAGTTTATACTCTTAATCTTCATGATATGTTTATTTTATTCCTCTATTCCACTATTTTAATTACTTATTGTCTTTCATAATTCAAAGCACTTCTTAAAGACTAATAAATTTAGAGGATTGTTCTTAAGGTCATTTAAAAGAGTGATTGAAATTTAGATCACATTAATTGTTTCAATATATTGGTGTATTTGGAGAGTTCCCTAACTAAGAACATCTCAAGGAACAACAACGAGTATGGCATAGATACCAAATAATCCTAGAATTACAACCCATAGGGGAGGTCTACCCCTTTCTCTAGGTAATGTGATTATGAAAAGGTGGTCTAAATTCGACTTTGAAGTTTTATATTCTCATGACCTTAATACTTAAATTATATCTATACTAGGTGCCAAGTTAACCTTCAAAGGAATTAATAACGAGATCTCCATTAGACTTACACATCAATCATATTAAATATCTCTAGGGATGTACTTGTTGCAATAGTATAATTGACTAGAGGTTTTCCATATAATATATCACCTCTATACTCAAGACGTAATCTTCAATCATTCCACATATTTCTCTGTAGAAATTGTAATTACCTATGTTCACTTTGGGGCATATGCACATCCACAATCATGGCACCAATATGAACTCCAATTCAATGAAATAGTGCCATAGCTATCCTCCCTTTGCCCCTTGACCATCAATGTTTCTTAACCCTATAAACCCCATTTCAAATGGCCTTATAATTTTTATGGAGCTATTTTTGTTTGTAAAATTTATAGTGTAATAAGTGAGAGGCAATAGGCTAGTGAAAATAATATGGCTTGGTATTAATTATTTGAAATTTCATCTTCCAACTACCATTTCTCTTGTGCAAGTGTAAGCTAAAATTTCCAATGGGAAGATTGATAAATGATTTGGTTATTGAGACAATGTAATATGGTAATTTAACAATGATTATAAACTATATTGCACAAGTTCCATGCATTGTATAAATAAAAAGATAGAAATCAAAGTTGAAGTATGGATAATCCAATCTTCATGCAACCAATTAATTCAAAGACAAAAATGGTGTAGATTGCACAATCTATAAAGCCAAATTATTTCCCAAAAAAACATAAAACTAATTACACAATAAAAAATACTATTGGAATGATTTTTTTAATTTTTTTTTAATACATGTTAGATATCTTAAAACGAATTTAATTAAAAATAAATATAAATTAATTCAATTTTGTTGACCTTATGTGTTGGCCTTCATGTCAACCTAGATAATTGTTTTGACACTAATGATTTCACAAGAATAATACAAAATTCACATGAATAGTCAAGATGTAGGCCTATCTAACAACTATTCTATCAGAATGGTTGAATATTACAAGATATCAGAATGGTTGAATGTTACAAGATCTCTATGGAGTGTGGGATTACAGTTAATCAATATTATTCATTTTGTTAAAGACATTTGGTCAAAGTGGTCCAATCCCCTTTCATAATAAATATTTTTGTGGTAGTTATGATTATGGAGGTTACAATTAATTATTAATTTGGTTAATGTGAGTTGGTCAAAGTGGTCCAATTCCATTTCATAAAGAATATTTTATAATGTGGTTTTGGAGTTGGTTATCTCTTGGTCATCGACAGTTGAAATGAAAAATAATTTACATGAACATTGAGGGCTAGAAAAAAAATTCTTGGACCAAATAAATTATTCAACATTGAGACTACAGTTGAAAGGTTAAATACCATCAATCACATCAACAATTTGTTGGGTCCCTATAATACTAGTAATTACCCCATTACTATTGTAATTGCATCCCTTATTAATATTGTTGTGCCCCTATTATCCCCATATTGTTATTACTGTGCCCCATAGAATCCCTCTATTGTTATTTTTGTGGCTTTATATTATTATTGTTAGGTCGGCTGGGTTATATTGTGACTCCTTAGACTCCTATATATAGAAAGGAGATTTTTTCATTTGAATCATCCAAGAATTGTTCATTTGTGTAATGTAAAGGAGGTTTCCCCCTCGAAGAGGCTGAATTCTAAGGCGTTGATCTCTCTTTTCTATCTTTTTGTGAGCTGGTTTCATAACAATTGGTATCGAAGCTTTGGATTCTAAGGTTTTGTTGCTCCAAACAGGTCATCGTGGAATTTTCGCTATAACTTTTTTTCTGCGGCGTTTCAGAAGTTGCAAAAAAAACCCATTTGAGAAGAAATCGCGCTGAACCTCGGGTCCAAATTTCAGAGATTTTCGCGCTATATTTGCGGAGATATGATCTGAGGAAGTTGGTCATTTTGCAGACTCTTGAATTACATTCCAAACAGGTGACCTGGGGAAAATCGTCATAACTTTCTCTCTGGGGATTGGATTGAGAGTTTGTAAGAAGGTACATAAAGAGGACGGATTGTAGTTTCTTGTATGAATTTTTCAGATCCAAAGGTCGAAATAGTGACTCGTGGCACGTCGTACAAGTTCGCTCTACTGAACTAGTCTATAATCAAGTCACTGTGGGAGATTTCACATAACTCTTCCTTGGAGAATCCAATTTGGGTCAGACTTGTGGCATTGGAAAGAGGACGCAGAGGGCTACTACAAGTCACAAATTTAGAACTATATGATTGGAAAGTACAGAGATACATCAGAGGCAATATCGAGCTCCTACAAAGTGAAAAAAGGTGTGTAGATTTTCTTAAATTTTTGCTTAAGCTTGGTTTGAAAATTTATTTTGAAGGAATTCAAAGGGCATAGTAGAGCATTATTATCGGTAACTGATGCCCCGAGGAAAGAAAATGTAAACACCTAGTAAGGAACTTGAAAGCTCTAGCATGACTCATGAAGAAGAGGAAGAAATGCTACATGATATATCAAAATTACAAGAACAAGTGCAACAAATGTCACTGTCACAAAAGCTAACAGAAGCTAAGATAAATGGTGTGGAAGCTAAGATGAATGGCATGGAAGCTAAGATGGACAACTTGAAGATAGATTTGAACACAAATTTGAAGACAGACATGGCAGATTTGAAGACAGATTTGACAAATTTTCTACAAGAAATACTTACCAATGGTGAAAAGGTAGTAAAGGAAACTCATGATGCGAACAAAAGAAATTTTAATCATGATTTCTTAGACTCTAATGTGGGATCGAAAACCCACCATATTCCAAAAATCGATATGAGGAAGTTTGATGGCAAGGATCCCGCAACATGGATATTACAAATGGAGCAATTTTTCGATCTCAATAATGTGCAAAACACACAAAAGGTACGTATTGCAACTTTATATTTGGAACCAAATCAGTTTGTATGGTATCAATGGCTTTGCTCTCATAAGCAATTTATCACTTGGGCAATTTTTATGGAAGAATTGATAGCACATTATGAGGATACAAAAAGCAACACTTTTTTTAGCCAATTGATAAGTCTCAAACAAAAGGGTTCAATAATGGAGCACATTGAGGAGTTCCAAAAATTGAACATAAGGGTAAAAGCTATTCCAGAGGAGCATAGGATTGATGTGTTCATAGGGACTTTAATGGATAATATCCAACATGATGTTCGCCTTTGGGAACCTGATTCATTAGAGAAGGCATTCAGGTTAGCAAGAAAAATGGAAAGCAAAATTATGGCAACTAGGAAGCATACCACTCACAACTATAAAGATGGAAGTGTGGTTGCTCCTAGTCTTCCACAACCTATAAGGTTGACACCACAACAATTGGAAGAAAAAATAGCAAAAGGGCTTTGTTACGGTTGTGATAGCAAATACACTAAAGGTCATAAGTGTGCTGAGAAGAAATTATTCTACATAGATTGTGAAGAGGAAGAAGAAAAGGAGCAAGAAAGGTCAAAAGAAGAGGATATACTCCAGGAACAAAGCCTAGATAAAGAAGAAATGAATCCGACCATATCTTGTAATGCATTGGCGGGAATTACCACTCCTCAAACCATCAAGATAGAAGGACAAATCAAGAAGAAAAAGGTACTAGTGTTGATTGATTCAGGAAGTACCCACAATTTTATTCATTGTAAGGTAGCAAAAGAATTGAATTGCTTCTTATACCCAACACCAGAGTGTCAAGTGATGGTTGCAAATGGAGGAACAATAAATTGCTCTGGAAAGTGCCATAATATCAAGCTATCGATGGGAGAATATGTATTGACTAGCCCAATGCTTTCCATTCCAATGGGAGGTGCTGATGTTGTACTAGGAGTACAATGGCTACAATCCTTGGGTACAATAGCTTTCAATTTTCAAGAACGTTTCATGAAATTTTCCATGGAATGAAAGGAAGTTGAATTAAGGGGTATTGCAGGGAAACCAGGAAATAT
This sequence comes from Pinus tabuliformis, assembly GCA_031772625.1. NCBI lineage: Eukaryota > Viridiplantae > Streptophyta > Pinopsida > Pinales > Pinaceae > Pinus > Pinus tabuliformis. Next base: position 162,105,408 of record CM062818.1, read on the forward strand.
AATTAGCTCTAATGGTATGACAAAGCTTCTAAAAAAGGAACAAAGGGGTGTAATTGCACAATTATGTTCGCTAGATGTTTCCACATTGCAATCATCTATTTCTCCAGATCTCCAAAAAGTCTTGGACAATCATTCCAAGGTATTTGAGACTCCAAAAGGTCTCCCACCTATTCGTGATCATGAGCATGCTATTCATTTGATTCCAGGAAGTGTTCCTCCAAACATCAGGCCGTACAGATATCCCTATGCCCAAAAGAGTGAAATTGAACGTATGGTTGCAGAAATGCTAGAGGATGGTATAATTCAACTGAGTCAAAGTTATTTCTCTGCTCCAGTAGTATTAGTGCACAAGAAGGATGGATCATGGCGCATGTGTCCAGATTATAGGGAGCTCAACAAGTTCACTATTAAAGATAAGTTTCCCATTATCGTCATTGATGGATTACTGGATGAATTGCATGGATCAATTTACTTCACCAAGTTGGATCTTCGTTCAGGATATCATCAAATCAGAATGAAGACTAAAGACATTCGAAAACAACATTTAGAACTCATGAGGGTCATTATGAATTTTTGGTCATGCCTTTTGGCCTTACCAATGCACCTTCAACATTTCAAGGTTTGATGAATTCCATTTTCAAACCATTCCTTAGAAAATTTGTGTTAGTATTTTTTGATGATATACTAATCTACAGCAAGTCTTGGAAGGATCATGTTGAACATGTTGACAGGGTGCTACAACTATTGGAGGAGAAACAATTATATGCAAAAAGATCCAAATGTTTCTTTGGAGTACAAGAGGTGGAATATCTGGGTCATATTGTATCTCATGAAGGAGTTAAGGTAGACCCTAGCAAAATTAAAGCCATTAAGGAATGGAAAATCCCCACATCCATAAAGCATCTGCGAGGATTTCTCGGGTTGACAGGGTATTATCGCAAGTTTGTTAAGAATTATGGGAGAATAGCAACACCTCTAACAACATTATTGAAGAAAGATGCATTTTCATGGACTCCAGAAGCAACAGAGGCCTTCGAACATCTTAAAAAGGCAATGTGCCAAGCACCGGTCTTAGCTACACCGAACTTCACAAAAACCTTTATTGTGGAATGCGATGCTTCAGGAAATGGAATTGGTGCTGTTTTAATGCAAGATGAAAGACCCATTACTTTTGAAAGTCGTCCAATCAAGGGAAAGTTTTTACACAAAGCTATTTATGAGAAGGAAATGTTGGCAATACTCCATGCACTTAAGAAATGGCGACCCTACCTAATGGGAAGACACTTCAAGGTAAAAATGGATCATGATAGCCTTAAATACTTTTTAGAACAAAGATTATCCTCTGAAGAGCAACAAAAGTGGGTCACAAAGATGTTGGGTTATGACTTTGAAATCATCTACAAAAAAGGGAAGCAAAATGTGGTGGCTGATGCACTCTCAAGAAAGGATGAGGATGTGGAAGCATTTTTGTGCACCATTTCTATTATCCAACCAGATTGGATAAACGAAGCAAGGGAGGAATGGAAGAATGACGAGGAAGTATGGGCACTTATTCGAAAGTTACAACAAGATTCCAGTACGTCTGATACATTTAGCTGGCAAAATGATTCTTTATGGTACAAAGATCGCTTATACCTCTGTAAGAATTCCCAACTAAAACAAAATATTCTTATGGAATCGCACTTCTCCCTTAGGAGGGCACTCAGGATTTTTAAAAACTTACCACAGGCTTAAGAAGGAATTTTTTTGGGATGGCCTTAAATCGGATATTCAAAAATTTGTGGTGGAATGTTTGGTTTGCAAACAAAATAAAGTTGAAACAATTAAGACACCGGGCCTATTACAACCTTTATCCATTCCAAGCCAACGTTGGGAGGAGGTTTCAATGGATTTTATCACAGGTTTACCGAAGTCTGAGGGAAAGAGTGTCATCATGGTGGTAGTTGACAGACTTACCAAGTATGCACACTTTTGTGCATTATCACATCCATTTAAAGCCAGTACGGTTTCTACTGCATTTATGGAAACAATTCAAAAGCTACATGGAAACCCAAAGATTATTGTAAGTGATAGAGATCCCATTTTCACTGGAAATTTTTGGACAGAATTATTTTCTTGTCTTGGTACTCAGTTAGCTCATAGCTCATCTTATCATCCTCAATCTGATGGGCAAACTGAGATATTAAACAAATGTTTGGAAGGATATCTTCATTGCTTTGTATCTGATAAACAGACATAATGGGTCAAATGGTTGCCTCTGGCTGAATGGTGGTATAACACTTCCTTCCATACAGCAACAAAAATGACCCCATTTATGGCACTTTATGGATATCAGCCACCATCCATCACATCATATTTAAGAGAAAATTCTAAGGTTCAAGCAGTGGAACATCACATCGAACATCAACAACAAGTCCTCCAACTCTTAAAGGATAACCTCGTGTTGGCACAGAATAGAATGAAACAACAGGCAGATCAACATCGCAGCGAAAGAAGTTTTGATGTAGGTGATTGGGTATTCCTACGGCTACAACCATATAAGCAAATGTCCCTCAAGCAAGCTAAGAAGGATGATAAATTATCACCAAAGTATTATGGTCCGTACAAGGTGTTGCAAAAGATTGGTACTATGGCATACAAATTGGAGCTTCCTACAGCTTCTTGATTGCACCCAGTTTTCCATGTTTCATGTTTAAAGAAGGTTATAGGCGACAAGCTCCCAGTTCAAACAATATTGCTAGAACTTGACGAGGAAGGAAAAATTATATTGGAACCGGAAGCAGTCACAGAAACAAGAACTCGACAGCTACGAAATCGATCAATTTCAGAGTATCTTATCAAGTGGAAGAACTTATCCGCTGAAGATTCCACATGGGAGGATGAGAATTTTATACAGAAGCATCCAGAACTACTCAAGTGTTGAGGACAACACTTTTTTTGAAGGAGAGGGGCATGTTGGGTCCCTATAATACTAGTAATTACCCCATTACTATTGTAGTTGCATCCCTTATTAATATTGTTGTGCCCCTATTATCCCCATATTGTTATTACTGTGCCCCATAGAATCCCTCTATTGTTATTTTTGTGGCTTTATATTATTATTGTTAGGTCGGCTGGGTTATATTGTGACTCCTTAGACTCCTATATATAGAAAGGAGGTTTTGTCATTTGAATCATCCAAGAATTGTTCATTTGTGTAATGTAAAGGAGGTTGCCCCCTCGCAGAGGCTGAATTCTAAGGCGTTGATCTCTCTTTTCTATCTTTTTGTGAGCTGGTTCCATAACAAAATTTGTGCCCATGGTTTTTCTAGGTTGATACATCCCTTGAAATATATAAATTTGTAATCCAAAAGGGAATTGACAATGCACTTGGTGATCACAATTATGAGATCGGTTTGGCTTGTCTTAGCTTTTCTGGTTTTTTTTTTCTTTATGTTTTGGCACAGGGGTGAAGATCTAAAGGAAAGGGAATGCGATGTTATCATGTTCAAATATTAATGTGGAGATGTTGATTTTTTGTAAATGCAAGTAAAATTACAATGATGTGTGTTTAATTCCCAATATACTACAACTAGACCAAGTCACTTAAATCATCTCAGAATTTCAGCAAGTGTTTCACTCCTTCCTCTAAACTCTTGTCAATATATTTATTTACAGGGTTATATCTTTGTTGGTTGCACATTTTTAATTTGATCAAATCTTGTTGTAGCATGAAGCATGGCAGATATATATGACAAATTGATCCATTGAAGAGGTTGGTTGTGTAGAGTATGTTGAAGTCTATCTCAAATTAATGAATGATGAATGCACAGGGAATTATGTAGAACTTTTGAAGGTAAAAATATATGTTGTTGCATCTCGCTTAACGTATGGGATTGAAGCTTGCTAATGGATTTACTTTAGAATTCATAATTTCATTTTAAATGCACTGTAGTGTTGATAAATCTAGGTCACAATGATAAGATATTTAACAGTGAGGTTGTGTTGTCACTGTTACAACACACTCCAAAATTTTCTATATTTGAATTTTGGAGCCTACCTTCTATCATGTGAAGTGTTTCTTTTGATAATCAAGTTTTGTTTATGTTTTAACAGATGTTTTTAGTGTCCATGCTCCTTAAGCGTCATCAGATTGTTGAGATCAACTATAGCACACTTTTGAGCTATAACACACTTTCAAGTCACAAAACAACACTTATATGTAGAAATCGTTCATGCTTTACCCGTTGCACTTAGAGAGTGTTTGTTGTAATAACCCCTGATTGATTTTCCATGTAAATAAAATAAGACCAAGGTCATGGGACACGTATTCCAAGTTTAATGTTGGGAAAAACACTTTAGTGGGCATTAGTTGTGATTAATAATGGCTATGGAAATTGGGAAAGACATTGACAAAGGCAAAGATGCAATAATTGGAATTTAATTATGAAAATAAAGGAAAATAGGAGAAAAAAAGGTGAAGAGACACATATTTGCATGCTAAGGAAAATAGATGAAAAATGAAGGAAAAGGAAGAAAATAGAGGCCTCAATGATAAAAAGGCTTATGAGGATTAGTTCACAGCTTTGGTTAGTTTAGTTTTGGCTCTCTCATTTTCATTCTCTCATTCTCTCATACTATTGCACACTTAGAGTATTCTTGGAGCAATTTGAAATTCGCTTGCATTTGGAGAAAGAAGGCAAAGGAAAGCTGGGAGTGCAAGGAAACAGTTGGATCAACAAGTACAGTTGGATTTATTGTAGGTAACAGGTTGCATGTGTGATTTCCTTGCTAATTTTTGGATGGATTGTATATGCATGTGATTCTCTAGTCATGTGCTATCATTGGCATGGAGCTTTTCTTGGATTGATAGTGCTTTATTCTTGCCTTACCATTTACTAGATAGCCATGGTGTTGTGGCTTTTTCACTTGTTTTTATGATTGGTGCTTAGGTTCCCAATGGTTGTGGGTTGGAACAAATGCTTTGGAAGCCTTGGAACAAATTGGGTTCAATTACTAGTTCTTGGAGTTGTTGGCTGGGACAAACACTCTTGAGCCCTTGGTGGGTTGAGTTATGAGTCCCTAGATCCACGATTGAAACAAACACTCTGGAACCCTAAAAGGTTGTGGGTTGAGTTACTAGTTCATAGAGCCCTGGACAACTTGGGTAGAGACCAATTTGGTTGGTGTTAGTGATTTTCAGACTGTAGAGGTGGAATCACTATGGTTGAGGGATGAGACGATTTGGCCTCTAGAAGCCATGGTTGGTTTTGTTTTGGTTTATTCCATGAGATCCCACATTCATGCTTGTAATATGGTGTGGGGGTGATTAGCTGAAAGAGAGATTTGGTTCAACCCAATCTATGGTTGGGTGGTATGTGGAAGGCCCTGACTTGTTTGGTATTTTTATATATTAATAAGAGTTATTTTGTTGTTATGATTTATGAATACTTGTAGTAATTATGTTGGTGATATTATGGCTGAGTTTCCATATGCTCGTTATTTGCTGGTTATATGTTGGTTATATGATGTAATCTATCTATAGATCTTGACATGTTTTGATACGTTATTGCTTGGTTGATGAATGCATGGACTAATAAGTGTTATTGCAGCCAACTATAGAGGGATAGGCCTTCTTGTTTATTTCCAGATGAAGACTATCAATTTATGATCATATATGCATTCATGACCTGCAACTTTTATTTTCACCATATGTTTGACAAAATGTCTCTCATGGACTAGGCATGTCTAGGTCAAGTTTTTGCTTCAAGTTTGAATGTTTTGAAATATCATCATGTAAATTATGATTTTAAAAAGTTACATGCAATTTTGGGAAGTGGTCTAGAAACTTGCCTGAAAAGGTGGCATAGATCCTGAAACCACATACTTAGAACTTAAGGATTTAGGCCATAACTGTATGGAAGAAGGCTATGCATGTGGTTGGAGGCCTATAACTGCACTATTTCCTTGTTGTGCATGCAGTTGGGTTGCTAGGTCAAAGAAAAAGGGTTCCAGCTAAGGGATTGATCACCTGAGGTGGTTGGTCAGCTCCTGAGTGATCTGTAGTCCTTGTGGTATGTCTATAAGTTGTCGGTGTGTCAGCCCTGTCACGCGGAAAGAGTCGTTAGTGCGGACACAACCGACCTTCCTAGAAAGCCTAAGACTTTCTAATGACAAACAAGACAAATAAGAGCAATCCTTCCCTAAATATGCTTTTACAATATGAGAAATCAAGTGTTTAGATCCTACCTGTAATCCAACGTTGTTGTAGTAGTCCAGCTTCGTTGATCCGGATGAGCTCCTCCTTCCCTTCGAAACCTGCATTCACCAACAATCAAACGATTAAATAGCACCTGAATATCACATAAAATAAAACATATTTAACATATATACCAAGGAGTATATGAAACAACTCATAAATAACAAATTGTTGAGAAGAATGGACTAATTTGTATTAAAAGGTAACAAAAGGAACCATTACAACCTGAGCCTTGGTGTTGTGCAAGCTCCTCCCAGGGTCCACAAGAGTTCTCCCTTACTCTGATCAGCTCACCCACCTCCCAATGGAAACAAGTAAAGATGGTAATCTCTCCTCACAAGCTTCTACAAGGAAGTCCTAATTCCAGCAGCATCTACCCTTAGGAATGTTCAGCTTTCAACCTCCCCTCCCTTTGGCCCAATGCCTGTATTTATAGTGCTCTAGAGGAAGTTATTCAGGTCCACCATCAATGGGATAATCCCCTCTTTGGATGGGATAGCTCCTCTATTGATGGGATAAGTTCCTCTTTGGTAGGGATACATGAACCATCTGGAGGCGCTTCATACACATCAAACATGCTTCTAGAAGACTCTAGAAATGACCACAAGTAACGTTTTTGGAGTGAAACTTGCGCCTTTTGACCTTTACAGGAGTGCACACCCACCCCTTTACATACAGAGTGTACAAGTACGCAGGTATTGTGAACTTGGGTTGCGTACCCGCAGGTAAGGCTAAGAGAAACTGCGTACCAGAGATAATTGACTTTAAATGACTTTTCTCTCTTTCTTGAAGTTTGACATGGAGAGCAGAGGCATGAGACTTGCCAAGGAGGATAGTATGACAGTGGATGGAGCCATACTAACTGCAAATAGTCATGGTGACATTTTTTAGTGTAACAGATTGCCCCCTAAAGTGCGAAGCCTGTAGTAGATTAGGGTTTTTGTGATCTAGGAAGGGTGAAGTACTTTATCATTTCAAGGAGTATCTTGCAGAGGACCCAGTCAGAACCTGCAAATATTCAACACAAAATACATATATAAGATGATATCATCGCTGAGGTAGGCATTCCCATACTCAGATTGAAAACTTTAACTAATAATCTAACTACTGCTCTGATACAAGAATGATTTTGCAGTACATCACAATCATAGACTTTTGTAGACACAGTATGGACGCAGCCATCTGTTTATGATTAGTCTACTGTATAATGAATACAAAACTCCTCGCAGCCTGGATAGTGGAAACTAGATCCAGGGTCTTCATTTCTACTTCCCGAATTGGTACGATTCTATCCATGCAAATGAATGAGTTGATGTCGAGCATGGTAGAAACCACTTGATTACCAGTCAATGATGTAAACCATTAACAAGTGTGAGAGAGACCACCAGTAATGTCAATGGTTCTCAAAGTACCCAGTACAATCCATGAAATGTGAATGAATGAGTTGATGTCGAACACGTCACAGAATCCTTCGATCGAAAGTCAATGATGTAAACTGTCATCAAAGGCGAGAAACCTGCCATTGATGCATGCAGACTTCAAGGTACTGACGATTTCTAAGTCATCTTTATAGATAATGTGCTAATGTCGATAGAAAGCGACCCGTTGCAGGCAAGCCCACAACACGAAATCATTGTTCAAGTTGAAGAAATGTTGCTGTAAGGACTGACTCAGGGATGGTCAAA